>CM062819.1:1309768805-1310968805 GCA_031772625.1 Pinus tabuliformis
TCTAGGCTAATTCATGATATTTTGTACAACATAACATTGATTATGTCAAATAGTGGTTGAGTCATTGGGATCCTTTCTTAGTCTTAGTAAATCATTAACAACTAATCCAGTGAGTGGATATTCCTCCCGGACCATCAAACTGGATTCAATCTCTATACTAGCATAAAAATCAGTGACCTTCTTCCATTTTATCAAATTGGTGATATAAGATATAAAATCCCTTAACTATAGATCCCCAACAAAGGGGTTATGATTCTATCGGGAATAATCTTGCAATACAAAGAAAAGAAAATACACTTCACATGGTAAATTTTAATATCTTATATATAAGTTACAGTATACTTCAATAAATATTTTTGGTTGATTGATCTCATGGGGTTGGCCATCCTTAAGTTTCCTAAGTCGAAAGGCAATCCTTAAGTCTTGTAGGTAAATGGGGGAGGGTACCTGACAAGTAGAGGCTTCTATACCTAGTTCACACACTTCCTTTCTAAGCCTTTGTTCCTTTTGATAAAGATACTTCCATTTAGTAATCTCACCTTTCCATTTCTCTTCATGTGTACATGGAAAACCATCTTTGCTTCATTTCTTCTATGAATTTTCTATGACTCTTTTTTTTATAATACCCAAGTCAAAGAGGTCATATTTAGTCTGCAACTAAGGCAAATCTGGCTTCAACTATAGAAGGCTTAAGTGTTTGTAAGAATATCATCTAAGATAATATTAATGATATGTTGATCCTCTTTTGTACATCCTTCTGAGAATGTTTTGGTCCTAGATTTATGGTCTTCTTCTTGCTCAATAGTGTCGAGCAGGGAACCAAAGTTGTCAAGTTTTGGATTTGGACTTAAGTTTCTCATTCTATAAAATTAATTTTTTACTTTGCTTAAGGAGATCCTGATAACTTGGGCTACAAAATTGAAAAAAAATTGGATCAAGAGTCTTACCTTTACTTCACTTGGCCTTCCTGAGCTTGACCTCATTGGTTCCAATTGCGAAAGTTTGCAGTAATTTTTGGAAACAACCTCGCAATACCTTCTATCTATAATGGAGCCAATAGATCGATAACTTCATCATTCATGAAATTGTCAAGCCCTTATGCTGCGACTTTGGGTACATGGGAATCCACTTCATCTGACGATATAGTACTCAATTCTTCAACAGAACCTTAGGCATCAGAGTTATGTGCGGGTTCTTTACCTTTATGGGTTTGTGGCATTGTTGAGATTCTAGTTGATTCCGACATCTTGATACAGAAGGACTTTCAAAGTTCATTTATCTCTCGTGTCACAAAACCCTTGCTCGGGGTTTGGTTCAAATTTCCTGAACAAAAATGTCCCAAGCCATGTCCAAATGGTGCAGTTCTGCATCAATTAACATCTTGATTATCCCTTGATGGCACAACCCAACTTTAGGGTTTCCCTTTATCCATCTTACTAGTGCCACCATCTTTGTTAAACACTTTAGAAAATAGTATGACATATTAAGAGGCTTATGCCCCACTAAATGCATGAGGATTCTGACATGGTAATGGTACACCATACTGTACCTTCCTTCATAAGTCACCAATTTTTGAACTCCATTGGTGAGTTACCAAGTTTTTTGACATAAGTCTACCCATTTGTGCCTTCCAAGAAGGTTTTCATAGTGGGAAAGCTTTTGTTCCTAGTGATTTTTGCTAGAAAATTGGTTTTCTAATATCACTAAGTGTCGAAAGCGCCCAAAACTAGATTTTTGTTGCCAAATATTTTTTCTTTTATTTTATTTTTTATTTTTTTCACAAATATAGACATAGAGAGATCAAAGGGTTGTAGGATTGGGTTGAAAAGCCACACCTTATCTATAATCTACATATCAACTTGTTTTATAATAACTTGGATGAATTCCTCTTTTGATTGAGGATTTTGATACAACCTTAATTTTTTCCCATTTGTCATTAACAGAGTTCGATCATTGTTAATGGTGCGTAATTTAGCAAAACCATTGTCATACACTATGTCAACTTCATATGGCCTAAGACAACGAGTGTATAATTTACCCTTGAAGTATTTATATCTTAAATAGAATAAAATATCCCAATATCCTTCTTTAAAATTTTTCTCTTTGATGAATTCATCATGTCATTTTGCATGTTTTTGTTGAACAATAATTGTTTGTTGAAGGGCATCTTAGCCAAGTTCATCAAGTTCATTAAGTTGATATAGTCAATATTTTTGTGCCTTTGTGAGATCCATCCCAACTTGAAGTGCAATCTTCAAAGTTTTGAATTCAAATTCCATTGGAAGTATTACTCACTTCCCATAGACAAGATTATAAGGGGTGAGACTTGTTGTACTCCTCTAGGTGTTTCAATAGGCCCAAAATGCCTTCGATAAATTTTCAGCCCAATCCTTATGATTTTGTTGGAACGTCTTTGTCAAAATGGATTCTAGCATTTCATTGGTGACCTCCACCTATCCATTCTCCTATGGATGATATGGAGTGGACATTTAGTGCTTGATCTTGAACTATTCAGTAATGGATTTAATAAGTCAAGAAGTGAATTGGATCCCCTGACCTATAACAATTTCTCACGGAATTCCATAATAGACAAATATTTCTTCATATAGAAAATCATCCACTACTTGTTTTGTTGCTTTTGACAAGGCCTTTGCTTCAACGCACTTGGTTACATAATCCATACATACCAAAATATATGTCTTTTATCATGATGGTAGGTTGATGGGACCTATAAAATCAAGGGCCCATTTCTCAAAAGGCTTTATAATGACCTGCAGTTGCAATGAAATTTTGTCTATTTTCACAAGTCTTCCCATATGTTGACACTTATCACAATTGCGAAAATAATTCTTGGCATCCGTAAAAATGGTGGGTCAGTAGTATCCCCGTCTCAAAACTGTATTTGCAGTTCTTTTATCTACAAAGTGTCCCCCACATGGCTCATCATGACATGTTTTAAGAATGTCATATTTCTCATTCTCCCATACACAATTTCATATCACAATATCTAGACAAATGTGGAATAAATACTCCTGAACTCCATAATACATAACATTGCGTTGAACAACCTTCTAACATTCTCTTGGTGAAAATGTTGTGAAAGCTTTCGTATAGCCAAATAATTAGCAATATTTATATACCAAGGTGTATTAGTAGATAATGCGAACAAATTCCCATCAAGAAAGACATCTTTTATTGGAATAGGCACACTTACCTTGTTGTTTGAAGATACCATTTCATCACTCTCCCATGCTAACAGCTAGAGCCAAGGCAAATATCTAAGTATATGGAAACCAGGCCTTTATACCGAATGAGACTCCTACACCGAACATTGTGAGGTCCAATTGAGACTTCATAATGGGGAGATCCCCTTGGTTGATGAATTTACAACACCATCAACAAAATGGCACTTAAGGAGGGCCAGATGACAGGTTGTGCTCATAGAGTCTAGCTTGAATATCTTATTTAAAATGGATCTTCCTAAAATCCTAATCTCAGGATGTTTTTCTAAAACTATTAATTGTACCATCCCTACGGAAGTTATTCATGACCTGTCCGAGATGAATTTCAATGGTTAGGGTGAATCACCTTTTCATGTACATCTGATTCAAGTTATGACTCTTTATCACCATCACCAAATAAAGTCTGAAGATGTCTGGGCTATATTACTCACCCTCACATTCGAAGGTCGTGTTAAACACTAGTGTCGTACATTACCCATTGCTTCTATTAGTTCATTCGGCCAACATTAGGGGAATTTTGAGGTCTAAAATGGGCCTCCTAAGAAAAATGTACAAACAAAATAAACTTTATAAGAACCAACAGGATTCAAAATGATGATGTCAACCATGGGGGATGATTCACCATTTTTGGAGTAAAAATGTAAAAAGATTAAAAATAATAAAATAATAAAACTACTTTTTCAACTTATCTCCCTAAGGTTTTACTCAAATTTTGAGCAAGAGTACTCATTGGATGAAAAATTTAATTCCTCATCCAAGGAGTACCCATGTCGCATTCTTTTGATGGACCATGCTACGTGAAAAATGAGAAATACATGAAAAACTTGATTGCAATTACATTTTTCATGTATTTATCATTTTTCGTATAGCAAGGTCCATCAAAAGTATGCAACATGGGTACTCCTTTGGTGAGGAATAAAATTATGCATCCAACGAGTGTTGTTGCTCGAAATTTGAGTAAACCCATAGGGAGATAAGTTGAAAATACAAGTTTTTTCTTTTTTTCCCTCTAAAATTTGATGATGTAATGTAATATTATTTTATTTTTTCATTATTATATATAATTTCCATAGGAGGCCCATTTTAGACCTAAAAATTTCCCTAATTATTGTTGAGATGATGGCTAAAGCTTTCTATAAGTATAACCATGGAGATGTCTGTGAAAAAAATTGTCATTTAAGAATGGAGCTTGACGAATCAGTTGAGGACTTTGCTGATCGGTTCCTTCACATCTGTTGCGAAATTCCTGACAAAATTTTGAACTCAGATTTCTTGAGACAAGAGTTTAGACGCTTGGTTCATGTCTCCCAATATGATGGACCTCATGATTTCCACCCCCCCCCCCCCCGTTTGTTCCTTGTCCTCCTCCTTTTCTAGTCCCAATGTGGGTGCCCCCTTGTGGTGATCATGAAGCTGAGAAATCTATGAATCAAGTCCCCAACCCATCTTCTCATCCATCTCCTGCTTCAATGGAGGAAATTCCAGAATGGCTCAGGAAGCCTACAACAAAGACTCACTCCTCCATTCCGCAAGAGGATGTCACCGTTCACAACTCTAATCTCAAGACTGATCCAATTTCTATTCTCCTCTATCTTCTCCACATCATGACTCCTTGTACCATGACTCACTTGATCAATCTGCTTCACCAACCATTTTTTCACATCCTCTTGATTCTCAAGTTTTTGGCTCAAATTGTGATCAGGTGCAAGGTAGTCACATTACACAGGTAGAGGAGCAGGATGTGAGGAAAATATCAATTTTTCCTCTTTGTTTCAAATTTTTCTTCATCAAAACAATGAGTTTCCATTCTTGAATGATTCTCAATCTACTAATCTCTATGGAAAACCCATTCTAATCAATTCTTTCGATCAAACCCTAGTCTTGGGCATTAATCACTTCCATGCTTCCAGATGTTGTGGCGAATGCCCAATAATATCATGTGATCTTTCGGTTTCTCATGAAGACTCTAAATCAGATCTGGAATCTCCTTCAGTCAAATAATATGTTCTTATCAAAACTTCCTCTTCACCTAACTTTCCTGTGTTTCCTACCATTCACAGTGCATCTACATGTGGAGGAGATACTCCATGCTCTTTTGTTTCTTCATTTGTTGAGTTATCTCCTCGATTGACACAAAGTAGTGAGGTTGTCCATTATGAAGTTGAAAGCAGTCAAATTACAGACAACTCTTTAAATCAACTTGCTCATGAGATCTCACCAATTCATTTATATTTGAATGTACTATCAAAAGAGCCTCTTCAATTGGGTAATCTGATTGTTGTTAAAGCTGAGAAATCTAGTGAAACCTATGACAGAGATGGCTTCCATCTAGAGAGAAGTTTTGAAATTAGCAACAATATCCACCCTCAAGCCATAAATGATCTGGTTCAAGCTTCAAAATGTGATTCTACAATTATGGAAAGTTCTGGGACCTGTTAGGGAGTCGAGGCACTTCAACTTCCATTGATGGTTATGTCAGGATCTTGCGACTCTAGTAAGCCCCCCGAACTAAATCGGAGCTAGTTTCTCTTGCACAATCCATCTATCTACATGGTTGCACTCAATGTGAATTCCCATGTAAAAAATGCTTGGTATTCCGGGTGTGATCTCTCAAATTGTTAAATTTGCACTTATGACCGAATTCATGAATATGTTACATCGTGTTCGTCTTCATGCACACCTCTCACATCAAACTTGGGTTAGGAATGTTCATCTCTCATGAGGTCATGGAATTGTGAAGTTGATCAACTCAAAAACTATCTTTGCCCACAATCATACTTATCGAATTTCTCCCTCAATGGTTAGCTCCTCGGTCTTCTTGCGAATCTTGTACTACAAATCTGTCCTCTCATCACACTAGAAATCTCCCTGTCTTATGATGAACACACAATTTGTCATACGAGTCAAGTTATTCCCCATTCACCATGCCTCAACTGGTTTCATGCATTCATGATGCTAGCATCCTTTTTAAACTCTTGTGATGACTATGATGCTTGTACAATTGGTCACCAGTTGTAGGAAGGTGGTATGTCATATCTCACTCGCAAGGAACTTGGTTCAATTTTTTAGAGAATTCGCAAGATTTTTCAAACTGATTTTTCTTTGTTCATTGCAAACTGGGACTCTGATGTTTCAATCATCTCATCTGACCAATTCTCTATATTAGGTGACTGTCGTTCAACTTATCATTTTCCCATCATCACATCTAATGATAGTCGCTTCGAACTCTCTGATCTTCATTGTTTAACATATCCCTCTTCAGATTTTCGTCAAGTAGGTGAGGCACTTCAACCTTCATTAATGGTTATGGCAGGTCCTCACTGTCTTGGCATGACTATTGAGAATGATCAGATATATTTTTCCTTACAAGATTCCCATCGTGATCCTACTTCTCAAATCCAAAATTCATCTTTTCAAAGATCACAAGGTTTTCAAGATGACCACAATGAAGTTTATGATCCAATCGCTAAATGGCTAGAACAATCTTACTTGGAAAGATCTATTGCAGGCGGCAAGTTTCAATCCTCCCTCATGCTTGCTGAGAAGCTCGGTGCAAATGAGGACACACTCGCAAGAGGCTTATGAGGTTTGTTGAAAAATGGTATTCATCAAAAAGGTAAGCATGTGGATTGGATAAAAGTAGTTATTGTGACACATCTTGGTGCCCACAAGCAAGACCTTCCTTCCATTGTGAAGGTTTTTCAAGCCTTTATATATTATGTTGCACCTCACCTTTTATTTGTTTTAATCATTCATATCTTTGTGGATGCAGGTCGGGAACAATCACGGTGGCTTCACTAGAAATTTCATTTTGCGTGACCCTAACCTTCTATCTATTAGGTTAGGAGTAGGATTATTTGCATCTTAGTTTTCCCTTCCTTGCACTCATCTTGCACTCGTAGTGCATCCTTGTTTTCTTATTCTGATTTTACATCCTATTTTCCTAGGTTGTTTTTTTCTCTTTCCTTTTGATTTTATTTCCTGGTTCTGTGTTTTCTGTCTTTTGCTTTGTTTTCTTGCTTGTTGAGTTTTCGTTTCATTTCCATTACATGAATAAGTGTTGTGCCTCACTGCGTCCTAGCTTATGAATGTGTATGTGGTTGAAGTTCAAAGAGTCTTGTGACACTGCATTCCTTGGCTAGTCATGTGTCTATCTTCTTTGTGTTTGGTTTTAACTTTTGGCCGAAGAAGTCTTAATGGAAAATATGATCCATCTGTAAGGATATTTTTGGTCCAACCATGAACCCATGTCTAGTCTAGGAACCTCATGCCTATACTCAGTTTTCTGATTTGGTGTTTTCAAGCTTATCCAACTAGTATAAATGGATAAAGGGAAAAATCTAAATGAGAAAACCTAAATCAGAGGTCTTTATATGCTTCTCTGAAGGAACAACCTCTCCTACTCTCAATAAGTCGGGATCCCTCTTCCGCCCCAAAAATAAATAAGTGCCTATGCACAGTTCTATTTAAAAGAAATAAAAAATAAAAAAATAACAAAGGTGAAAGAAGAGAAATGCTTCCTACACAGAGAGGTGAAACAAACAACTCCAATGGGGTATTGTTTAGGCTTGCTGGAAGTGGAGCAATTTTTGTGTTCCTGCATGAATCTGTCGGGGTACTGTCTAGGCTTGCTGGTAGCAGAGCAACACCAAATATGAGAAACTATACTCCGAAAATACTAAGCTCATGATCTAAACTATGCTTCCCAATTTGAAATACTATGATCTCGCTGAATCTTATGTTGCATGTTCAATTGAGAAGGTACAAAGGGGAGCATGTCTTCCCATGGGGTAAGTGGGGAAGCCAAATTAATCTGCACAATGAATCAATCCTCTATGAAGGACCAAGGCCCCACACTAAAACGAACCAAGACAAAGAAGTTGGTATTCAATGAGTGTGTCGCCAAGTGTTGTGGCGGCTGTAACACCCTTCAAAAATTTTTCCTATATTTAAATTTCAGAGACTACTGTGGATTTTTTTATCGATCTTTCCTTCACTTATTTGGTAATCTTATGATCTCAAGCTTCCCTCTTCGATCTTAAGAGTTGTTCACGCTTTTATATTTATATAGTATGTGCCATCTTTGGGCATGAGGATTATCACTTGTTATGCAAAGGGAAGTTTGTTTTGCTTCAAGGGGAAATATTTGTGAGAATGCCTCTCCTCACCACATAGACATGTTTCACACTCATTTCACACACTCTTACACAAGTGTCACATTTATCCTCCCAAAGTCTATCATTGGAGCTGCACTTGCCGTAAGCTGCCACGAAGGTTGTTGCATTAATGATGCAGGATTATTCAGCTCAAGGAAAATCATTGTATTTTAGTAGACATAGGGGGTCATGTGTTTTCAAGGAAGTTGGTTTCCTAAGAGTGAATTAAATGTAATTATTAATGTTTTTTTTATTTTAATGAGAGAAGCTAGAATAGGGAATTAATTGAATATTGTGAGGCATATTTGTAAATGTTCTCGAATGTCGGAGAACATGAGAGAATTAAGATAGTTGAGAGATTGAGGGATTGAGAATCGATTGTAAAAATCAGATTAAGAGTCAGTTCATGAATTTATGGATTAGAGAGGAGTTTTAGGAAAGAGGAAGAGATTTAGGAATTTTGTTAAGGAATTTATGGATCTAAACCAAAATTCATTTTAGAATCCCTTTTTATAAATGTAAGCCTAAAAGGCAAAGACAAAGGGTTAGAAAGTTAGAAACTAGACCGATAGGTGTGATAGGTTTGATTGTAAGCCTACGGGCAGAGTGTGCAATGGAGGCCACTGACATTGAAGATCAGGCTGAAGAGAGTCTTTTATGTCAATATTTGTTTATTAATATACACAACTCAATTTTGAGTTCTAATGTGAGTATTGCATGATAAATTCAATGTGAACCAGAGTTTTGTGTAATAAGTATATGCAGGCAGAGTGGTGATGAATATATAGAGGAGGAGAAGAGACAGAGGATCGTGTGGATCCTTGAGCCATTCAAAGGATCAATTAAAGGGCAAGAGGACAGTGATCAAAGAAATCACGAAGTTAAGCTCAACCAAAAGTGAACTGAGAGAGAAAGACTGAAACCATTGAAAATCAGAACCACAGCAAACATCGAAGAAGTGGTGGAAAAAACCAAATTAAAGAGGCGGAAGAAAGGATGAAGAGTTGATGCACTTCAACCGTTGGATCTTGGAGATCAACAGACATGATGGAAGGAGATAAGCATCCAGGATTGAATCGCATAATGTAAAGTCAGAGAAGTGAATGACGGAGATCAAAGAGCATCGCAACCGTCGATGGTATAACATCTACAGTCATCGGACGTTAAAGAGATCGGGTGGTAACCATAAGGAGTGGACCTGAACTTTTATAAGTTGGGAATTTATAATTCCCATCGGGTGAGAAAAGGTGTTAAATCTCGCACTTGTTGTCAACCTGAAATTATTGTGGATTGTTGGATCTGCTAAGGGCAAATCAATGGCAGAGAACCGTCAAAGCAACTTTGGTGATCAGAATGATAGAGACTGTCAGATCAGAAGGAGGATCAATGGTGGAGATTTATTCGCATTGCAATGTTTCAATGGTAAGTGAATTAACCTTGGAACTGTGCAGATTCTGTATTAAAGCGGAAAAAGGGTATTTTTATGCATGTTTATATGTATTTTCTATTTAAAAGAATATTAAATGGATTAAAGTGTCGATAGACGGAATTGTGGTTTAAGTCTGATATAACCAATGCATAAAGAGGGGGAAGTTTATATATATGTGGCCAAGGGCTAATGAGGGCTTAGAAGGGTTGAACAAGTCCCGATAATAAATGAATGAAGGTTTAGAAGGGTGTATAATGTCCCGATAGGAAGGTTTAAAAGAAGGGTTTTAATAAAGTCATATATGAAGGATAAGGGGTGATTAAAATCCAATACATGCATATTGAATGAAGGGATAGACTATGTTGGGTGTTAATAAATCATTCAGCATAGGAATTAATGAATGGGGCCTTAACCTTAAGTATTGAAGATTTAACTTGGCAGAGAGTTAAAATTCCTAGGATAGATTAGATATATGCATAATCCATGCATACTGTGGGTAAAGCAAGGGTAACCCTGTGCCATTTGGTATTAGAGCATAATTATTATTGGAAAAATTGATAGCAAAATAGAATAAGGGAATTCTGTAGAAAAGGACTTAGAGCAGAGTTTTGTTTTAAGATGTGTATGCAGGGAACGAAGATCAGATTTTAATCTAACAAATAGTTGGCACACAGAGATGATGTGGAGCAGAACTTGCAGATGCAAAAGAAGAAGGACAATTCATTCAAAGTATAGGAAATGGTAGAACAAGATCATGCAGAGATCTTGAAGGTGAGATGACATGTTTTGTTTAATTTGATTTGAATACTAGAGAGTTGTGCTTTTTTATATTGACACACAGGTGACATCATAAGGAGGTGAGAAGATTGCAGCAAGCCTGGAGCAAGGAGTGCTCAATTGGTTCCAAAGGAAAGAACCAGAGAAATGCTAAAAGACTAAGCTCAGAGGAGAGAAGCTTAGTGAAGCATATGTAGCAAGGAGGAGACTTGTTACTGCAGAGGTATTGTTGCAGCTCACAAAGGTAATTCCACAAAGGATGTGGGTAGAATTGCCAAGGTAATGAAGGAAGCTGGTAAGACTTTCTAAGTGAAAGAAAAAGTGGTCAGAACCAAGTATTTCATGGTGATTGAAATAAAAGAGGACATTTGTGTTCTTGAGAAGGTGTAGATGAGTTGAAGCCTAAAGGAGCAGAGAAGAGTGCTCAAAGGAGGTTCCAAAGATAGAGAACCAAGTGCTTGCCAAAAGACCAAGTACAGAGGAAAGCTTGGTGAGGTAAGTGGCAGTAGGGAAGACTTGTTGATGCAGAGGCTTTAATGCAGCTCATAGTAAGGGAGTAAGGAGCTCACGAAGATAGAGAAGAAGATTGCTACTGATAGTCATAGCAAAGGTTATGAGGAAGACCACAACAGAAGAAATATGAAGAAAGAGGATGCCAAGGAAAATGGCAAGAGGATGAGTCGAGGAAATTGACAAAGAGATTGTAGAGATGAAAGAACAACTCAATGTATTGATGATTATACTTGAGGAAAACCAGAGACAATGTTGGGTCTTGAGGAAAAGCCAGTGAGGTGGCATAAATTATAGAGAAGGTTACAAAAGAAGAGAAGTCGGCAGGTGAATATGCAATTAGTAGAAGAGCTGCTGAAGCTTGAACAGGTACTGGGTGTTCAATTGAGATATGAAGAACTCAGAGAAGCTGAATTGGAAATGGAAGTGTCCATTTGTGAACCAGAACAAGGTGAAGTTCTGGGTGAAGAGGAAGGAATTATTGATGACTTTCTGAACTGTTGGACAAATGCAGACGAGAAGGAAAATGTAAAACCTTGTATTGTTGAATCTAATAACTTTGATGTGATTACATGTTTTGCAGAGGATGAGAAATATTTTGAAGCTGTCAAAAGTATGGGAGAATATCTTTCAGAAGATAAAAACTCTGAAGTAAAGGAGGATGAAGAATATCTCTTAAATGAGAGAAGCAGTGATTTATTGCAGTAGAAAGAACTTAATAATGCATTGATATTTGAAACTGTGACAACATAGGAACAATTTCTTGTGAAAGAAGGAGATGAAATTCAGTCTGAAGAACTGATATGTAAAGCAACAGTTGGGACTGTTGAACCTTGTAAATTTCAGATTGATAATTTGTGTATAAATGCAAGAATCATAAGTAATGATGATGTGTTGATAGAAGAGGAGAAAAAAACAGAGCAGCATATTGGTGTGTTGCCAAAGGAAGAGGAGGCACTGAGGCCTTATGAATTTTATTTTAACAAGTGTTTTATGAGTGCAGGTTTAGTTGCATGTGCTGGAGGAAATTTGGCACAGATGGAAAGCCAAACAAAAATGGAAGAAGAAGATTGTATGGAAGATTTTAATCCATGGAAAAAAGATGTTCAATTGCTAGAGAGAATGCTGGAAAGTTAGGATTCAATGTAGATAGAGATAATCTTAACAAAGAGTAAGTATGAAAGGGAGGCAATCAGAATAAGCGAAGAACAAGTAAGAGTAAGTGATAGCATTCGACAACTCCAAGGACAAGAACAACAGTTTGAAGAGTTAGTGGATAACAGCAACAACCTGAAGCAGAGAGAAAGAAATAACAGTGAATGGCAGAATATGGACTAGTCCAAGGATGTGCTGGAGACAGAAATTGAAGAAATGTGGTAGTTAATGATGAAGCAGTCCATATGGAGGAAAATGATAGCAGCAGGAAGGATGATCAATGAGAACTTGAACCTCGTTGACAAGGAGAGGAAGATAAAGCAAAAGACAGCAGACATGCAACAACAAAGGTGCAAAGTTTAGACAGCTACAAACTAAAGTTTGGAACCCTAGAGGTTTTATATCAACATATGAAGACACATGATCAAGAGATCATGAAAATTTTCTACTTTGGGATTCTGATGCGAGAGCATTAAGCTCAAGGAAAATCATTGTATTTTAGTAGACATAGGGGGTCATGTGTTTTCAAGGAAGTTGTTTTCCTAAGAGTGAATTACATGTAATTATTAATGTTTTGAGTGATTTTAATGAGATAAGATAGAATAGGGAATTAATTGCATATTGTGAGGCATGTTTGTAAATGTTCTCGAATGTAGGAGAACATGAGAGAATTAGGATAGTTGAGAGATTGAGGGATTGAGAATTGATTGTAAAACTCAGATTAGGAGTCAGTTCATGAATTTATGGATTAGAGAGGAGTTTTAGGAATGAGGAAGACCTTTAGGAATTTTGTTAAGGAATTTATGGATCTAAACCATAATTGGTTTTAGAATCCCTTTGTATAAATGTAAGCCTAAAAGGAAAAGACAGAGGGTTAGAAAGTTAGAAGCTAAATAGATAGGTGGGACAGGTTTGATTATAAGCCTACTGGCAGAGTGTGCAACAAAGGCCACTGAAATTGAAGATCGGGTCGAAGAGAGTATTTTATGTAAATATTTGTTTATTAATATACACAACTCAATTCTAAGTTCGAATGTGTGTTCGAGTGATTGCATGATAAATTCAATGTGAACCAGAGTTCTGTGCAATAAGTATATGCAGGCAGAGTCGTGGCGAATATACAAAGGAGGAGAAGAGACAGAGGATTGTGTGGATCCTTGAACCATTCGAAGGATCAATTAAAGGCCAAGAGGACAGTGATCAAAGAAATCACGAAGTTAAGCTCAATCGGAAGTGAACCGAGAGTGAAAGGCCGAAACCATTGAAAACCCGAACCACAACAAACATTGAAGAAGTGGTGGAAAAAACCAAATTAAAGAGGCAGATGAAAGGATGAAGAGTTGATGCACTTCAACCGTTGGATCTTGGAGATCAACGGATGGGATGGAAGGAGATAAGCGGCCAGGATTAAATCGCACAGTGTAAAGTCAAAGAAGTGAACGGCAGAGATCAAAGAGCGTCGCAGCCGTCGATGGTATAACATCTACAGTCATCGGGCGTTAAATAGATCAAGTGTTAACCATAAGGAGTGGACCTGAACTTTTATAAGTTGGGAATTTATAATTCCCATTGGGTTCGAAAAGGTGTTAACTCTTGCGCTTGTTGTCAACCTGATATTATTGTGGACCGTTGGATCCACTAAGGGCAGATCAATGGCAGAGAACTGTCAAAGCATCTTTGGTGATCAGAAAGATAGAGACCATCAGATCGGAAGGAGGATCAACGGTGGAGATTTATTCACATCGCAATGTTTCAATGGTAAGTGAATTAACCTTGGAACTCAAGTGGAAGCGATATGCGATCAACGATGTGATCGGATCACAATATTTCATGGGAATAGACCTTGGCTTTAACACATGTGATTATGCGAAAGGGGCGATGAGAGCGGACCCGATAGGGAAATGAAGTGTGGTTAATGTTATTTGAAATCCGGAGGTTAATCACATATCGGAGGAGATGGGAGAACACATATTAATGTGACCCGCGAAGGAGCGATTGCGATCAACGATAAAGAGGAGCCTCGGTAACTGTGCAGAGTCTGTATTAAAGTAGAAAAAGGGTATGTTTATGCATGTTTATATGTATTTTCTCTTTAAAATAATATTAAAGGGATTAAAGTGTCGATAGATGGAATTGTGGTTTAAGTCCGATATAACCAATGCATAAAGAGGGGGAAGTTTATATATATGCGGCCAAGGGCTAATGAGGGCTTAGAAGGGTTGAACAAGTCCTAATAATAAATGAATGAAGGTTTAGAAGGGTGTATAATGTCCCGATAGGAAGGTTTAAAAGAAGTTTTTTAAGAAAGTCATATATGAAGGATAAGAGGTGATTAAAATATAATACATGCATATTGAATGAAGGGATAGACAATGTTGGGTAAATCATTTAGCATAGGAATTAATGAATGGGGTCTTAACCTTAAGTATTGAAGATTCAACTTGGCAGAGAGTTAAAATTCCTAGGACAGATCATATACATGTATAATCCATGCATACTGTGGGTAAAGCGGGGGTAATCCTGCGTCAATTAAGTGAAGTATGTGTTATATATTATGGATGGTCTATGTTGTATCACTAAGTGTTCAAGTGTGTGATCATAGTCAAGCTATATCACTGTTCACATTAGTTCCACTAATCACACACTTAGCCAAACTCTGGACTTTCCCTAGCAAACTAACCTCATCCAACTTTCCTGAACTACATAATTTGCATGTGTAACCCTCAAGATTTTCCCTTACCTACTGGGGCTACGCAATATATAGAAATTATAGCCTCCCTTGGCATTCAAAACTGCACAGTGGTTTCCTCCAGTGTCTTTCCCTTAGCCAAAACCCACAGTCTCCAGAAACTGCATAGTTTTGTCCCTTAGGAATTTCAGCTGCCCAGTTCTCCTTGCATCCTAAAACTGCGCAGATGTGTCCTCCTAGGGCCTCATCCCACAAACTTCCTTGCATCGTAAAACTGCAGAATTTTGTCCATCAATTACCCAGTTTTCCTTGCATCCTGAAACTACCAGATGTGTCATCCTAGGGCCTCATCTTGCAATAGTCATCACCTGTTGAAACTACACAATTGTGTCTCTCAGGGACCATGAAGAAAGATGAAACTATATATGACTCTCAAGGAGCTAAGGAGAAAGATAAGCAGACTAGGGAACCCAAGTGTTACACAGTATGTTGTCACACCTCCTAAACTTCCTTGTGACATACCCTGAAGTGCCCGAAATATTATCATTATACAATATAATCATCAATGTATGTAGCTTAGATCCCTCCTTTAACTTTTCCTGGAAAATATCTAGAGCTTTCCCTAAAGAAGTAGCTCATGAAACCCTAAAATGAGAATCATCACCCTTATAAAGCTCAAAACCGTGATGATCGCATGTTGCACCTTGTTAAGTCAATGATGGAATCGCTATGTTCTCTCTCATACTAGTGATGGTCTCAAAAAGGAAGTTTTCCCAAATAGGATGAGAAAATTCATGATCTAGAAGCTTCTAGAGCAGCGAGCTGGAGGTGGTTTCGCATAGATGAGGTCGAATCCTCCTAATTTGACCTCTTGGTATCATCCCTATGAGCTACCTCCTTAAGATGTGGGCCTAATCCTATCTTTGGAGGAGGTCTAACTCCCTCTCCCAGCCTATAAATTCCCCCTCTATCATTCCCTAATGGTTGATCAATGTCTATTTGCACCCCTATGCTGAGCTTGTGCTTAGAGGTTATTCATTAGACTTGGAGAAGGAGTGTTGGAGAGTTTCTTGGCTTGACCTTGGATTAGCACTCAAGGAGAGCCTTTCAAAATCAAGGCTATGGTTGTAAGCTTCCCCTTTATTCTTTAAATAATAATACAACTACTAGTTCATCTTCCCAATATATATGTTCTTGTATGTATTTGTTTGGAATTACTTGATCAAATAAATAGATTATTATTGGATTTTCTATTGGTTTTGGCATGCTTTGTTGTCTCTCAGTTGTTTGTGCAAATACATAAGCACTAAAAGAAGCAAGAACAAGGCCTTGACACAAGAATTTCAAGGATTTCAACAAAGGAAATCAGATTAGCATCAGAGCAAGGTAGGCCTTCCCACTTGTTCTACTTTTCAATCATAATCTAAGAATATGTCTAGTTGATTTTCAACTCAAATTGTTAGACCCACTCATTGGGCTAGAGGGATCATCTTTGTCCGTAGAGAGGATTAACCTTGACAACACTAAGGTTTGATAGAAGATCGAGATCGCATGAAGACTCCATCTAATGCATAACCCTTTGGAGGGTAGGTATGGAAAACAAAGCACATATTTTGAAACACACCTATTAGTGTATCTTGAAAGACTTCGTATCATTGTCATATCATTCTGTCTTCAATGAAATGGATGGTTGCAAGCACTGAAAGTCATTCCATCTGTTTCCTCTATGTGTCTTGTTACCTTTCGCTTCTTGGATCAATTAATGTCTTTCGACATGTTTGGTTGTTATATCATGTTTGCAAACCTTTGGTGACGTTGAAGGTTGGTCTTTGTGTATACAAGTTTTCCTAACCATGTAAGCATATATCAAACTCATACAAAAAATTATAAGCACTGTCGCACAAGTGTCATCACGGTCATCCGAAGGTCTATCCCAAGTGTCACACTTGTCGCTTTTAACTCTAGAAAATCTCACAGAGGGAAATGATTTGTGTTGTCTCAGTGGTCTATGTTGTCACATTGTCGAAGTATGCTAAGTGTGTGATCACAATGTCGAGTCCTCACAAGTTCCCTTGCCTCCCACACCTAGCCATTTTCCTGAAAATCCTTCCAACTGAACAACTCCTCTTCATTGGACCCGACTAAGCTGCATCACACAGTCTCAGCCCTCAGTGATGCTGCTCTACTTCCTAGAACTGCGCAGTTCTTGAGGCTTCTCCCCAGGACAGTTGCATTGTGCAATCCTAGAGGTAAGCAGTTTACCTTCCTTCCAGAATTGTGCATAAACTACCTCAAAGCTTGACTAGAACTGTGCACTTCACAAGATCAGTCATCAAGCCTCCTCCCTACCTATTGGAAACCCACAATGCACAGAGACTTGATCCTTCTTTTCCTCCTAGAACTATGAAGAGGTGTCCTCCCAATGTCTTCCCTCGACCAGGAGTCTCTGCTCCCAAAAACTGTGCAGGAATTTCCTCTCTGGTCCCTTTGCTACCCTTAGAAAAATGTGTAGAGGTGTTGCAAGGTCCCACCTTGCAGCTACCACTGGTGATCTTAATTGCGTAATCCTGCCTCCCATTGGCCGCTACGCATTTTTCCCTGACAGTGAAGACTTCACCCCATATTTCTTCAGTCAAGCCTGAGCTATGCACTGCGCAATCTCAATGACCAGTCTCCCTCCCAATCACCTGGAACTGTGTAGTGTGCAGTTACTAGGCCCTTTTCCCCATCTTGTCATATGTCCTAGGCTCGGTCCATGGAAAACAATGCATCATCTTAGACTAGGAGGTTTTGGATTTGATTTCATCCCGTAATGAGTGAAATGCAGGAACACATACATTGATAGATCATGGAGAGAAGACGAAGGAGATGGAGTAGGAGAAAACATGCTAGAAGACTTATTTGTAGTTATATGAATGAAAGAAGCTCATCAAAGAACAAGTGAAGGGAACACATGCATGCAACCATCTTACAAGGAAAAGATCAGAGAAGACCCCACAACATCAATCTATGCGAAGGAGAAGAGAAAGCGCATCCAAAAACACATCCATCACTCAGCAACAACAACAGTTGGACATTGCCACCACAACCAGCCAACTCATGTCAGTAGTGTCATGTCAAGTTGTGCCATGAATTTTCGAGGCCACATCACTACTATGGGTCATATTTGTTGTAACATAATGTAATGTAAAGTGAAAATCCAACAGTCACACAATGAAGATGAAGATTCATGTTAGTATAAAATTCATAGGAAGTTGAATGGTCATGAGGGATGTCCAAGAGTCACAAGGGTCAAGCATCACCCTTTGCTATATATATACCCCTCCCATTGTATGAGAAAAGACTTTTCACCTTGGCTCCTCCCACAAAGCATAAAGAGTTTTCAGTCAGTTATTTGAGGGGCAAGGAGTGGCTCCAATGTCCCACTACTAGGGCTAGTGATGTATGATGTAAATATGTGTCTTGGAAATTTTTTCTTAACGTAGAATCTCGTTCAGGCTAGCATGTTTCCATGCATGACTTGTGGATGTTTGTAAGGCTGTTCTTTCAGAATTTGTAATTCATTTTTGTTTCACATGTACTAAGATAGTTGAACTATTTCAGTTGTTTTAGTGCTTACCTTGTTGGGAATGTGTTGTATTGGTTATCATTGTTGTCTCATCCTTGTGGACTACTCCATAGGATACTAGACAAACCTTTCTCGCTCATTGGTTATAATGACAGTCACATTCATTATGGACTATTTCGCTGGATGGTGGATGGATCTTTCCTTGTACTTTCATTTTACCGACTGCCAAATACGTTGTGGACTATTCCACATATACTTTAGAACCCAGGCAGATCTCTAAGTATATGGAAATCAGGCCTTTATACTAGATGTGACTCCTACACAAAACAGTGTGAGGTCTAGTTGGGAATTCACATCGGGGAGATCCCCTTGGTTGACAGATTTCTAGCATTGTCAACATCTTGTCATTCTCTGTGTGGTGAGATGCTCCTGAACTCTCACATCCCATAAAATCCTTGTGGTTGTCCCTCATGTGCTACTGCCTCAATTCATCCATCACCTCCCATTTGCCTCTCACCAAATCATTTTTCCCTTTCACCAAATCATTCAAGGCACCCAATATCCTCTTGAATGTTGTGGCCATCTCATCCTTTCTACTATCTCCCATTTCTACTGCGTTTAGCCCTTTCTCTAGAGCCTCTAAATCTGGGTTAATTTTTAGCTCCCACTCTCTAATTATGTACTTGTACCTTTTTCAAGTGATGCTTATCTTATCCTCCAGGGTCATAGAAATAAATCCTCCCACAACTAGCTAGATCACAACGCTGATACCAATGTAATATTCTTAATGGAAATATTAAGTGGTAACAACCATAAAATCTTAGACATGCAACCAAAAATTAAAACATAAGCAAAAATATTAACACACCAGAAATTCACACCAAGAAATGTTGAGCCATTTTATTAATATGATGAAATGGGGGGTACAATGAGTTGGAAGAAGTGCACCTCGGGCTTTCTACAGCAAGCTATACAACTCCCAAGTGAGAAAAGTGTTGCCCAAGTGCTAAAAAGTGTTTCCTCTAAAACCCCTGCACTGGCCCAGTAATTCTGCTACTTCTAGTTGGAACGGAGTAGGTGTTTGACCCCTCTAAAGTGCTCATAAAATTATACAAATTTGGTTGTAGGCTTACCTTAATAGACCCACAAAAACCTAGAAATGGTTTGATTTACTTCCAACTACCTTTTTGGCCTCTCTTCTAGAGTGAATTCCTCCTCAACTAGTCAATTCACACTTCCTAGAATTTTTTCTTGAATTAGGTGCCAAACGATAATAAAAATACTCCCCAAATTTCCCCTAATGACTCCCTGCAATATCAACTAAAAACTCCCTAGACCTTCGCCAATTCGATTCATCTTCCCTCACTGCTTGTGCAAGTCCTACTAGACAACCTTCAGACACTATCTGGAAAGATAAATTTTGGCTTGTGTGATACCCTCAAGTTATGCCCTGCAAGCCTCTAAACATCTATAGTAGTAACCCTATATAATGGACATCTAAAATCCTAAAACTTGACCTAGCTTGTAGTTTCTCCCCCAAGTAGTGTACATTTTTCTTTTTGTGCCCAAAATGCTTAGAAAATGGGACAAAACTCCCCACAATTACCACTAGAAGATTTCTAGAAATTAAGTAAGGACCCCCCATAGAGTGGCACTCAAATTCCATTGAATATGGAGGTTATATTCCCGCCTGAAAACCTCTTTTGTTGAACAAGTTTTAGACTTAGCTCAACAACTCAATCGTACAAGAGAATAATTTCCATATTCACAAAAATCCCCAAAATAAGGTAGATCTCTCCTGTTTTTCTTGGCTATCTCCTTTTTCCCTTGTGAACCCCATCAACTCAACCCCCTTTGCCTTCTTTCCCCCTCCAAGTAGACTAGCCTTCAAAGGAGTTCAAACTTCTCTCTCTAGGAGTGGTCCCCACACTCCACTAACTTTTAAATTTTCTCCCATATTCTAATGTATGCCCAACAAATTTCCTACTTTCCAAAATTTCAAAATTGTGTGGTTGCCTTGATAAAATTTCAGTGGAGGGAACATTACATAAACTTTGAATTAAAATATAAGGCCCAATCTCTAGATTTGGACCTCTTCTTTTTTATAAAATTAGCATGCCATTGTACTCCTTGATGTTGGACATAGTTGTTTGATGTATGAAGAATTGATAAAGATCATCTAATTCATTGATTTGAATTATTTTATGTTGTTGTGCTTTAGATAGGTCTATACCAAGTTGTATCGATGTCCTTAAGGTTTGTATCTCTATTTCTATTAGCAAAAGAACCCTCTTCCCATAAACCATCTGATATGGTGTGAAACTCGTAATAGCTCTCCATGTTTTATAATAGGACCATAGTGCTTTAGGATGTCAGTATGGCTCGTCCTTGAGGTGCAATTGAGCAATTTATATTATAATTTCCTCAAGGATCTTATTTGTTCCTTCCACTTTTCCATTAACCTACAAGTGAAATGACATTTTTACCCTATGTTTGATCTTGTATGTTTTCCATGAGGTTCTTAATGAGCCTTGAAGTAAATTTTATTCCTCCATAAATGATGATCACCCGTGGTATCTTGAATCTGGTGAATATTTCCTCATAGAGAAAATCTTCTACTACTTGCTCTGTCATAGTTAGGAGTGATTTCGCTTCCATCCACGTTGTGACAAAGTTTGTAAAAACTAAGATGTAGGAGTTATGTTGAGAAGGGGGATTGATTAGTATAATAAAATAAAGGGCCCATTTATCGAAGGGTTCAACTACTAGTTATGGTTGTATCGACTTCCCACTGATTGTATTTGATCCAAAATGGATCTTGTATACAAAACCTCTAAGTCTAATGTCTTCATTAATTAATAGCGCAAATGAAAGAATGGCAGAAAAACCCGAAAATCCAAAGGAAAGTGGAAGCGTAGTAGGAATGCACCAGAGCCGTTGGATCCACGAGATCAATGGATGAGATCAAATCGCATCAGAGAAGCCAGCGGCACATCAAACCTCAGCCTCAAAGCGATTGCGATCAGCAATGACATATAAACTGTTGATCAAGCGCACAGATCAACGGCAGAGTGAGATTGAATCGCATCGCAATATCACCGAAGGGAGGACTTACCACAGGCCAAGGACTCTTGCGATATGCGATTGCGATTATCGCATCGTAGATAACTAGAAGGGGAAAGGACCCAGAACATCGTGATGGGACAACATGTGATATGCCGATATCGACGATCGGCGGAGTGGATTGGTGCAACAATGTAGAAGACCCATGACCCCGCGATATGTGATACGCCGATATCGGTGATCGGCGATCAGCGGAGGAGAGGGATCATAGCCATATGAAAGAGCTGTGCCTTGTGACATGCGATAAATGCTGGACCCGATAGGGATTATGGACATGATTGGACATTATTTGAAGTCTGATAGAAAGTGTTTTGTCGGATTTTCTATGTTTTCTATTTTCCTTTGGAGACCAAAAATGCATTGTTTTAAGGATTTTGCCTAGCGAAGGCCAAATGGTCAGTTCCACCTGTGCCCACCAGTATTTCATCCTATTAGTAGCTTTGTGCCTCGAGTGTTTCAACAATGAGTGCATGAACACTCGATGGGAGCCAGAGAGCCCGGGGAGGAAGGGAAACGGCTAGAAGCCAGAGAGCCCAAACAGGGAGATGGATAGACAATGTTGTTAGGCTTAAAAATCCATCCAATGATAGAACATGGGAGTCAAAGAAAGAATTCATATTGAGGTAGATTGAATAGGGGAACAGGACAGGGGGAGAGTCTGTGCACTCTTTTAGACTCGAGGTTTTTTGAGCAGATCCCTCTTTGATATCACTATTGGTTGAGACTTTGTTTTGAGCTCACTCTTGTAATAATCTGTTCTTAAAGACTTAATATAGAGGGACTAGGAGACATAGCTAGGAAGTATGGTGAAATCCTTTATTATTTTGGTTATGTTGATGTGTTGATGTGTGTGTCTATTATGTTTTCTGACTGTTAACTGTTTATATTATTTGCAATCTTTTCGATCCATTGCACCAAGTAATACAAGAATTTTCCTACACATGAGTCTGTAATACTGTAATATTGATTGAAGATCACTTTTTATGATCAAGTGGTATTAGAGCATTTGGTTTTGGTTTTGTTAAGGTTAGACAAGCTTGTGCTGGATTTTGAATGCTAACTAGAATAAAGCTCAAACTAGGAGAAGGAGAACTTTTTGAGGCTAATCCAAAGATTGGAAGAGTTTATTCTCAAAGGAGAATGATAGAAGAAACTACATTGGGATAAGAATCTTAGTTCATGGACAGATTTATGGCCATGCGAGCTGTGGTGGAAGAGATGTATCTGGAATTTAAGAAGGGTCGAGGTGGAAGCACTTCAACACCTAAACCAGACAAAGGAGAAAAGGAACCTTTTCTAGTTGCCTCTCCAAAAGGCAAAGGAAAAGGAGGAATGCCTCCTCCACCATCTCCTCCATCAACACCTTCATCATCCTCATCATCTTCTTCATATAAAACTAGCCCTGATAAGAAAAAGAAGAAAACTTCTTTGATTAAATTAGATGTGAAGTTTGATTTGCCAATTTATGATGGAGAACTCAATGCACAAAATCTAGATCATTGGATAAGACAAATTGATGTATATTGCAGGGTACAGAACGTTGATTCAGAAATGAAGAAGATTCAGCTGGCTAGCCTCCGACTTGGAGGAACTGCACTAGTATGGTGGGAAGGCAAGACACAAGCTGATCTACAAAAACATGGTA
This sequence comes from Pinus tabuliformis, assembly GCA_031772625.1. Taxonomy (NCBI): domain Eukaryota; kingdom Viridiplantae; phylum Streptophyta; class Pinopsida; order Pinales; family Pinaceae; genus Pinus; species Pinus tabuliformis. The sequence goes on from CM062819.1 coordinate 1,309,792,100, forward strand.
AAATCATTTCTACCTAGAATGAATTTGTTTCTACTATTAGAAAGAAATTCTATCCTTTAGCTTACATGTAGCAGGCAATGATGAGTTGGCAAACTCTTCATCAGTTGAAGGGTCAGAGTGTACAAAGTTATACTCAAGAATTTAGGAAGAGAGCTTTAACTCTAGGTATATCATTAGATTCACCTGAGACTTTATTGAAGTATATAGGTGGTCTTCATAGCTATTTAAAGCATACTATTCTCATGTTTAATCCCACTAGCTTAGATGATGTACCATTCCAAGCAACACATCTAGAAGCTAGAGGTAAGAATGTAAACCCATAGGTTGGGGGAACATCTAAATATTCTGTAAGTAAGAGCAAGGAAAAGAAGAAACTGAAATGGAAGGAGAGGAAAACAAACATTGTAAAGAAGGATAGACCTTCATTCACTCATTGCAAGAAAGAAGGACATGATGAGGCACATTGTTGGTCTTTGCATCTAGAACAGAGACCTAAAAGTTCGGTGATAAGAAGAAAAAGAATGTTGCAGTTATTCAGGAGGAATTGGGATTAGATTCAGACAATGAAATAACAATTACAGCCACAGGTATTAAAGGTAAAGATTCTGAAGCATCCACAAGTAATTCTACACAATCTGTTGATAATGAAAATAATGAGAGGGAAAGAAATGAGCTTTTTCGTATTAGAGTAATTTCCAAGCATAATAAGATTGATACTTTGTTTGATAGTGGATCACAAGTAACTTTGATTTCTGAAACAATTGTAAATAAGTTGGGATTACAAACAAAACCTCATGAGAAACCATATCCATTAGGTTGGGTGTGTGATAAAATAGAGCTACAAGTAATGAGACAATGTAAACTTAGGTTTGCTATTGGATCAACATTTGTAGATGAGGTTGAGTTAGATATAGTTCCATTGGATATATGTGGTATTGTTTTGGGAAGTCCATACTTGTATGATAGAAAATCTATTTTCTATAGAGCTGATAATAAGTATCAACTCACTAAAGATGGAATAGAATATATTGTAAGAGATCATCAACTCAAAGATAACCATTCTCTCATAAATTCAAGACAGATGAAAATAATTGTGAATTCAAGTAAGCAATTTTTACTAATGGTTGTAAAGGCAAAGGATCCTAAAAATCCAATGCATTTCAAGGCTGTGATTCTAAACAGAAAGCTGATTTAGTTAAAGTAGTTTCAGAGTATGATGTTCTATTTCAGGAACCAAAAGGTCTGCCACCCAAGCGAGAAATAGTACATGATATTTATTTGCAGCAAGATGCTCCATTACCTAACATTGGAATGTACAGGTTACTAGCTTTAGAGAATGAAGAGATAAAGAAGTAGGTACAAGAGTTGATCGATAAAGGGTTTATATGACCAAGCACATCACCATGTGGATCTCCAATCGTGTTGGTGAGAAAGAAAGATGGTTCGTGGAGAATGTGCATTGATTATAGAGCACTAAATAAAATAACAATCAAGAATCATTATCCTCTTCCTCGTATTGATGATTTATTAGATCAATTGAAAGAAGCAGTTTATTTTTCTAACTTAGACTTGTGAAGTGGTTATCATCAGGTCAGAGTTGCAGAACAGGGTGCATGGAAGATTGCTTTCAAGACAAAGCAAGGACTGTATGAATGGTTGGTTATGCCTTTTGGATTAACTAATGCTTCTGCTACATTTATGAGAGTTATGAATGTTGTACTCAGACCATTTATTAATGACTTTGTAACTGTTTATTTAGATTACATTCTTGTTTTTAGTAAGACATGGGAAGACCATGTAAAGCATGTAAAGTAGACTTTAGATGTTTTAAAAAGAGAAAATCTCTATGTAAAACTGTCAAAATGGGAATTTGGTAGAACATCTTTAAATTATTTGGGTTATATTGTAGGGGGTGGTGAATTGAAGATAGATCCCTCTAAGGTTGAAGTCATTGTGAATTGGCCTAAGCCTAAATCTACTACAGCGGTTAGGAGTTTCCTAAGGGCAACACAATACTGGAGAAAGTTTATTGCTAACTTTTCTTTGATCACAGCTCCATTACATGCTTTAACAGGATTGAAACAGGTGTTTTAGTGGGGAGGCAAACAATAAAAAGCCTTCAACACCTTAAAAGAGAAAATCAGTACAACACCAGTACTAGCACTGCTAGATATTCAACATCCATTTGCGATTGAGATAGATGCCAGTGACTATGCCATGGGAGCAGTGTTGATGCAACACAGAAAACCCGTATGCTATCATTCTGAGACATTTACTTCTACAATAGTTAATTATCCCACATATGATAAAGAATTGTATGCATTAGTACAAAGTGTGAAAAAGTGGAAACATTCCCTGATGGGTAAAGAAACAATCATACATACAGATCATCAACCACTTCCATATTTGCACTCATAAACTAAATTGCAACAATCAAGACATTATAGGTGGATGGGTTTTCTACAGCAATTTCACCTTGTCATCAGATATAAGAAGGGCATACACAATAAGGCTGCAGACATGTTATCAAGACCAATGATAAATGCATCTAATATAGTTAAGCATAACTCAGTAATGCATGAAAGTTGCATTGAACAATATGCTTAAGATGTAGATTTTAAAGATGTATATGCAACTTTAAGTCATGGCAAGCAAGTAGAAGAATTGGATTATTATGTAAAGGAACAAATCTTATATCATTTGGCAAAGTTATGCATTCCACAAACTAAAAGAGTTAACATAATTCGAGAAGCACATACTTCTCTCATATCAAGGCATTTTGGTGTAAGTAAAATAGTTGCACAATTGCAAAGGTTCTGTTATTGGCCAAGAATGCATAAGACCATTTCTAGATATATCAAAGGGTGTACTATGTGTGCTACAAGCAAGCCCAGTAATAAAAAATTAGGCTTGTGCACTCCACTTCCAATTCCTTCTCGTCCTTGGGAAAGTGTTCCCGTGGATTTTGTTGGGGGATCGACAAAATCTAGGAAAGGTCATGATTATTTGTATGTTGTTGTGGATAGGTTTATTAAAATTTGTATTTTGATACCATGTAACAAGCAGGTTACAACTGAACAAAAAACAAAGTTTTTCTTTCAGAATGTATGGGCTCATTTTGGGTTACCCACTTCTATTGTATCTAATCGAGATTCTCGATTTGTTGGGAAGTTTTGGTCAAGTTTATGGGAATTGATGGACACCAGGTTGAAGAAGAGCAAAACATTTCATCCACAAATAGATGGTCAGACAATGATCCAGTTGCTCAGAGGATATTGCAACAATCATCCCAAGATTTGGTATGAGCATTTTTGTTATGTGCAGCATGCTTACAACCGTGCCAAGCACTCTTCTACTCAGCTATCTCCTTTTGAGACTTGATTTTGTTTTATACCAAAGTCTCCCATGGATTTTGTCTTTGGTAAAGACATAGCAGTTGATGGACACAGTGATGTGGACAGAGAAACCAAGTTCATTGAACAAATCCAAGAAATTCACCAGGTAGTACAGGAACAGCTGGAAAGAAGTCAAGACAAGTACAAGGCAAGACATGACAAGCATCGAGATGAGCATAGTTTTCAAGTTGGTGATCAAGTCTGGCTGTACATCAGCAAAGAAAAAATGCAAAGTGAAGGTAAGAAGCTAAAACCAATAAGGTATGGACCTTTCAATATACTTGATAAAATTGGTAAAATGCTTTTCACCTTGATTTGCCAGCGTATATGCAGATTTATTCAGTCGTTAATGCAGAAAACTTGATATTGTATGAACCTTCAATGATTGAAGATCTTGAAGAGCAAAGTCAGTTGCCTTCTATTGAGGATTTGTTGCCTGAGTATCTCAATGAGTTATAGGAGGACACAATTCTGGGCAGGAAGGTAACAACAATGCGTCAAGGGGATTTTGAGTACCTGAGAGTGGGACTCAAAGGTTCAAATCCAAGCAAGGCATGATGGATAGAAATAGGACAAGTGAGGGAGTTGTACCCTCACTTGATTAATGCCTAAAAACCAACTTTTTGTGGTCCAAAAGCTTTTTAGTGGGAAGGCGTGATCCAAAATGGATCTTGTATACAAAACCTCTAAGTCTAATGTCTTCATTAATTAATAGTGCAAATGAAAGAATGGCGGAAAAACCTGAAAATACAAAGGAAAGCGGAAGCACAACAGGAATGCACCAGAGCTGTTAAATCCACGGGATCAACGGATGAGATCAAATCACATTGGAGAAGCCAGTGGCACATCAAACCTCAACCTCAAAGCGATTGCGATCAGTGATGACATATAAACCGTTGATCAAGTGCGCAGATCAACAGCGGAGCGAGATTGAATCGCATTGCAATATCTCTGAAGGGAGGACTTACTGTAGGCCAAGGACTCTTACGATATGTGATTGCAATTATCACATCACAGATAACTAGAAGGGGAAAGGACCCAGAACATCGTGATGGGCCGACATGTGATACACTGATATCGGTGAACAGTGATTAGCAGAGGAGGGGGATCGCAGCCATATGAAAGAGTCGCACCTTGCGACATGCGATAAAGGCCAGACCTGATAGGGATTATGGACGTGATTGGATATTATTTGAAGTCTGATAGAAAGTGTTTTGTCGGATTTTCTATGTTTTCTGTGTATTTTCCTTTGGAGACCAAAAGTGCATTATTTTAAGGATTTTGCCAAGTGAAGGCCAAATGGCCAGTTCCACCCATGCCTGCTAGTATTTCGTCCTGTTAGCAGCCTTGTGCCTTGAGCATTTCAACAATGAGTGCATGAACACTCGATGGGAGCCAAGAGCCCGGGGAAGAAGGGAAATGGTCGGAAGCTAGAGAGCCAGAACAGGGAGACGAACAAATAGCGTTGTTAGGCTTAAAAAGCCATCCAATGACAAAATAGGGGGAGTCAAAGAAAGAAGTCAGATTGAGGCAGATTGAATAGAGGAACAAGATAGGGGGAGAGTCTGTGCACTCTTTTAGACTTGAGGTTTTTTGAGCAGATCCCTCTTTGATATCACTGTTGGTTGAGACTCTGTTTTGAGCTCACCCTTGTAATAATCTGTTCTTAAAGACTTAATATAGAGGTCGAAATTGAAGCTGGACCAAGAGACATAGCCAAGAAGTCTAGTGAACTCCTTTATTATTTTGGCTGTGTTGATGTGTGTGTTTGTTATGTTTTCTGACTGTTAACTATCTATATTATTCACAATCTTTTTGATCTGTTGCACTAAGTAATATAGGAATTTTCCTGCACATGAGTCCGTAATACCTTAATATTGATTTAAGATCACATTTTCATATTAGTATTGGTCTATCCATGCATTGAAAATTATCTCATCTCTTTATATACTACTTGGCATCTTTGAATATTTTGGACAGTATTACCCTTTGACAGATTACTTCATATCTTACTTTCTTGTCTACAAAGTGGCCCCAACAAGAACCATCATGGTAAACCCTTAATATGTCATGGATCTCATACTCTCACACACATCACTAGGTAATTAGATCTAACAAGTTTTATAAGAGGGATATATTGACCCATGAAAATATCCAATTCCACTTGATGATCTTTTGTCTTTCTTTCATAGGTAGGTGAGGTGGGAGTTTTATTGCAATCAAGTAATTAACAATATTTGCAAACCATGATGATTTAGTAAATACTACAAGAGATGCTCATCATGAAATGAATCTTCAATAGGTGATTCATTTTCATTTGTACTAAGTCTAGAAATAATTTTTCCACTACATTATCTTTTCTTGGTTTATTTAAGATGATAATATCAAATTCTTGCAATGAAAACAACCAGCTACTTACCTTGTTGTTAGTGATTGGTTTGTTCATTAGATATTTAATGGTGGCATGGCCACTATGTAATATTATAGGGTATTCAATTATATGATACCTAAATTTATTAATAGCATATATTACAACAAAAAACTCTTTTTTTGTTATCATATAATCTAATTCTGCAAGAGAGATATTTTTGCTAATGAAGTAAGTTGCATATGAATGGTTTAGTTCTTGTTTGCTTAAGACAATTCCAACCGTAGTATCTGATGCATCTATAAATATGTGAAAGGGGAGGGACCAATTGGGCCCTCTCATGATAAAAGCCTTAGATATTATGGATTTTAGTTCTTTGAAGGCATGATGGTAGCTATCTATCCAAACAAATTCAACATTTTTACTTAGTAAGAATAATACAGGACAAGATATTCATGAAAAATATTCAACAAAACATCTATAATAACCAACATGTCCAAGAAAAATCCATACCTCTTTCTTAGTTTGTAGAGTAGGCAAGTATAATATTACCTCAGGTTTTGTGGGATCCACTTCGATGCCTTTTGAAGAAATAAGGTGCCCTAGCACTATACCTTCTATCAACATCAATTATCATTTTTTTCTACTAAGTGATACATGCCATTCTTTACACCTAGCTAATAATTTTTCTAGGTTGTCTAATGCTATATCAAATTCATCACCATAAGTATTAAATTCATCCATGTATATTTCCACACAATCATGTATCAAGTTAGAGAATACCAATTCAACTCTTTGAAAATTTGTTGGAGCTCTACAGAGTCCAAATGTTAGCACTATCATAGGAAAATATTTCCCAAGGAAAAGTGAATGTAGTCTTGTCTCAATCATCCAAAGTGATTCTAATCTAGTTGTACCCACTAAACCATTCAAGGAAATATAAGTAATTATTTCCTACCTATGTGTCTAGTAATTGGTCAATTAATGGTAGTGGGAAATGGTCTTTTTGTGTAACTTCGTTGAGTTCTGTGTAGTCTACATAAATCCTCCACTTTCCATTGTTTTTGGGCATAATGACAACACGGGAGACCCATTGGTTGTCATAAATGGGCTAGATAAAGTTTGTTGAAATAAATTTCTACAACTCTCCTTTAACAATGTCCTACAAAGTAGGATTCATACATTGTTTAGGTTTTCAGATGGGTTTGGTATCCTCCTTGATATTGATACGTGTGTACACAGATAAGGATGGATCCTCTTCATGTTTGTATAGTCCCAAGAAAAATCATTACTATGCTTTTATAGAATATTGATTAGTCATTCCTTTTCGTGTTCTATTATTCCTATATTATCTTCAAGGTTTTTCTGGGGATAATTTATATGGTTTCTCAAGTTGAACCTTGATCTTCTTGAAAAGAGGAACCATATTATACATGTGATATAATTGTGCTAATGAGAGAAGCTTGGACTTCACGATCCATTATCTGGGTGTGAATGTGTGAGTCAGATGAGGAGGAGGAGGCTATAAAGTAAAAAAATTATTTATCCTCTGTTTTATCTTCGAGGGAAAGATATTGGTTTAGAATGAGTACTTTATGAGCTAATTCTTCCTTGTTACTTATCCATTATTAAAAAAAATGGAATTTTAGGATAAATTTTAGCTTTGTAGGAGGATATAAGGTAAGTTTTTAGTGGAGGTTCCATGAGATATATTCATGTTACCATATTTGTAGCCAATATACGCATCTATAGTGGCCATCCATGGAATTCTCAAGATTAAATGGTAGCGCCCATGGGAGGAATTACATTTTAGGACCATAAAGTTAGTAGGATACTCCCATGAATCCACACAGATCACTACATCCTCTAATATTCCTTCTTTTTTAATGGTATATTGGTCAACAAGATATAGGGATGTGGGGGTTTCCTAAGACAAAAAGGTCTTAGAGCTTCCATTGTCTTGCTAGTCATTACATTAATAATATCACCAAGGTCGACCAATGTATTGGAGATAACCATATGGTTAATTTTTACATTGATTACAAGGCTATTAGGATTCAAATAATTTACAAAAATTACTCCCCCCATCATAAGGTATGGAAATTTTACCATGACATGTACATTTTGGGGATATTTCTTTCTTCTAGTGGGTCTCCTTACACATGATTCCCTTATAGATGTTGATTAAATGGGACCATCCTTACTGTTATCTCAAAATCAGACCCTGGAAGGCTGCAGACCAGGAAGACTTCAAGTAACTGTTTCAAACCAATCTTTTGACTAAGGCTTAGCCTCCTTAGCCTGAGAGGGCTCTCTCATAGGGTTTTTGATTTTGATTAAGAATAAGATGGCTAACTCTTGTGAAATAACAGTGATAAAAATGAATGTTGGAAATACATTAAACAAGTTTCCATTGGGCCCATGGAGTCAATAACACCTCAGTAAACAATGATGTTGCCTTTACATGGAAGTCAGGGCATTTAGCATTTGGATGTTCAGAACACAACTTATATAAAACCATAGTTCATAAATGCATACAGGAAATCAGAGCATAATCAGTGAATTCTGAGTGATTACACATCTATGCAACTGCAAAAGACATTAAGAAAAGAATAAAATCACACATTCTGAACATGGAAATCCTTTATGAATCCTGAGAAGAAAAGCAGCCAAATTATATTACTGAAACTCTGTCTTTACATAAGCCAAAACAGTCCTCTGTTATAAAATTTCCAACCCTCATTACATTGTTGTTTCAGCTATATATAGAATCCTTATTCTAACTAATTCGAGCTTCCTCCTCCAGCATGAGGGGAATTCGATAACTACCTCTAATGACACCTATCAGCTATTTAACTAACTAATAAATACAATAAAATGCTAACTGGAGTTTTTAAAGAGTTCTAAATTAACTATGACTCTAACTCCATTTTCCATGCCAATGGCTTCTCCTTGTTCTTTGACACCTGGTCCTCTTTTGATTTGGCTGAGCTGGATGTTTAATACTCTATATTGACCTTGAACGCTAAATCATTTAACTGCTCAGAAGTATTAGGAGATTTCCCTTGCTTCTCGGCTTCAGTTTTCCTCAAAATGCTCGAATGTACAGAAGCATGCTTTCTAGCCTTTAATAACCCAAAATATGGAACACTGTCACGTTCTTGATGTGTTGTAAGCTGCATCGATGGACATGTGTATAGGCAAAAGTTCCTTGTATGCAAATCGTTTGATCCCTCTTGAACGGTGATAAAAGGACTTTACAACCGAAATTTAAAATTGGGTCGAAATATTCCACCTTTTAAAGCATCCACCTGTATTGATCTAATTTACTATTGTTGTTCCAGCTGATGTCTTGCATACCCTTTTGGCGTTTCCCTTTCAAAATTCCCGCTCATAATACAAAATTGCCTGTCTGTGTTAAAATCATCACCTACAGTACTACGAAACTGCTGAATTATTTGAAACAGCTTGCCTTTGACCTGAGATTTTTATCACCCAAACATTTGATTACCAAAAATTCCCTTCAACTTTTCATATGTATAACAGGGATGTACATTTCTTCAGAACAATAAGCCTAAGCAAATTTGACAAATCTTAGAGAAAAACCTTTCTTGAAAAGAAAATTTATTTAGCAAGTAACTGGCCTAGCTGTGCCTTCAGGTCTTCAGTTTTCTTCTTCATAGCTTTATTCCCATCTCTTAGTTGCATATTTATCCTTCTAATGTACCTGGCTTCTCTGATTGCTGGTACTGTCCATGTGTGAAATTGTGCATGGCCATCAACTACTGAATTCAACTGGTTTTCTAGGGTTTCACTCCCTTTCCACAGAGCTTTACGATAATTTGCATACATGACTGCACGTTTTCTAGCAGCTTTCTTCAATTTGGCAATCTCATATCTAGCTACTTCTAATTGGCTCTTTATGGCTGCTATATTATCTCCTTGAGATGTGGTGACTGTTCTGCTTGTATCTTTTTGCCTAACTTTCCCGGTTTCCTCTGTTCTTGGCAGCGCTTCTTTTACTTGCTTCCTTGTAATAGGTCTTCTGGGTTTAAAAATAAATTCTTCACCTGGCTCATCGAATTTAAGCCTTTTTGAGGCCTTAGACTTCTTGGTACCTTCTTGCGGTGACTGTGTCAAATCAATATGGACTGGTTCAGACTGCTCGAATTCAATGGCCTGTAACAAATCATTCAAACTTGCCTTAGACACTGGGCTCTCTTCAACTGCTATGGCTTTACCTTTTTCCTTCTTTATCTGGCTTCTTGTCTTTACCCTTGAGACTGCTTCAGATCTGCTTGTTTCAGGTATAGTCTTCTTATCATGAGTTTTTTCCTTTGTTGATTGCTGAGGTTGATCTTGAATGATTAGTGGCTTCACTGGTTTTCTTAGCTGTGACCTGGTTTGCTTTTTAGCTCTTGCCTCTTTTTGGAGCTCAGCTATTGTGAATTCTCTGGCTGGTTGTGGAGTAAGGCCAGTCTTGCTTTGGAATCCAGCCATGAAAATAAACGAGTTCCAGTCTCTGCCTATCTTTTGGAGGCCATCTAAAACTAGCAACTTGATCAAACCATGATGAAACAAAGAGGTTTCACAGTCCTCTTTCCTCAGCTGCACCTTATCACACATCTTACTCAAAATGCGAAAAAAATAAAAAGGAATGTCTATGGAGACTTTCCCCGTGAAATGCAAAAGCAGTTTGAAATGGTAAGAATAAACCTTATTGTACCTTCCTTCATAGGTCAAGTATTTCTGTATGCATGTGAGAAGAAGAGCATAATGTTCCTTGACATAATTCCTGGGCACTGCTTTTGTTAAATCTTCGTTTACATATGCCTCCTTTAAAAACTCTTTACAAGGATTCATGTCAAACTTAAAATTTTTAAACCATTCTTCTCGTCCTCTTGGGATCTCTGTCACAACAGATAATGCTTCTGGAGAAACCTGTACTTCTAACATGGCTACCTTTGAATTTAAACCAGTGAAGTTTAGCGCAAATTCTTTAGTTACCTGCGCATGTCCTCCTTGTATCTTTTTACAAAAGTTCCAGCACCCGGCATCTTTGAACGCTTTCTTCACACCTTCATCCCTCAGTGTTATGTCCAAGCCCTCAGGTTCAGTCCTCTGGCATTTACCGGATCTGTGCTCTTTTTTCTCCATTTTTTCTTCGCGATATTCACACACAAAGTCTAACAGCTCTGGTTGAAATGGTGATTCAGCTCCTTTTTAATTCAGCCTCGCTTGAAATTCAAATTCTTTCATTTAAAACTCTTCAATACATAATCAGGCAGATTTGTCACTCATGCAGCACTTACGACTATCATTAAGGTCTATGCACGGTAAAATCCCTTGGGAATGATATTTCTGTACATATTAACAGATCTAGTAGTGGGGTAGTGGCAAATGAGCGTTCAAACGTGATATGAGAGGTACATAAACTGACATGAGTGGACACAACTGGTGACTCACCTAACGGACTTGACATTTTGGGAAAGATTCGCTGCGGAATGCACGAATCCATGATTTCGCAGCGCTGTTAGTTTTAAATTCTAATGATGCGCTGCGAAACGGCCTAATCATGACGCGCTACGAAATTGCTTAACCATCATTGCGCTGCGAAACTGGCAAATGGGATTACACTGCGAAATCACTAAAAGACACGGTGACTCGAATAAGACAAAATATGACTATGGAACAATGATAGGTGGAGGAGAACCAATGGGAGTCGAGTATGGTTTGAGTTAAAAACTTTTAAAACTCCAAATCCTAAGTGAGGAAACATAAAATGAAATCAACTTAACACAGACCTTTGTCATTGGACTAGGACAAACAATTATATGCATCAACTTTTTAGTTCTAAGTGATAACACTTACAATGGTATGAAAATAAAAATTCTTGAATTCAACCAATTAATTGAATTCAGCTTTAGTGGTAAGTTTGTCTAGATCTAATATTTTGAGGTAAGGAGGAACCTGTGGTTCTAGGAAACATTGATTTTCTCTTAGGGTCTTAGGAGTTTGATCTGGTTCTAGTTATTCATTTGGAACTTCCTCATTATATTCTTAAATTTGCATAGGAGGAGTTACTTTATTTAGGGTCTTCCATGATCTAAGGTGGATTTCATGACTATCTAGGGAAGAGATGGAGTAAGTGGGATAAGTGGCAAGCCTATGAGCATGCACTAGTTGAGATGATTTATCATTATTTGGGTTATAAATGGGTTGTGAAAGAAGTTTAGGTCAAGGAGGTGTAGATGTGGATGGTTGCATTGATGGATAAGGAAGAAGTGGCATGTGTGGTTGCAGTAAGGCTTGTTAAAGGACTCCAAAGGATGGATTTCTCCATCCCTGTGGCCAAGGATGTATAAGCGGGGGAGCCATCCAAGGCTAAGTAAGAAAGGACCATGTTAGATAAGAATACCATACTTCAGGGTTAGTATAATGTGAATTATAATATTTTGATTGGTCTTGAATCATACCTTGAGGCCTTGGCTGCCATGGACACTTCTAAGGGAAGAAACATAGTTTCTTTGGTTCTTTGGCTTCATGATAGATAAATTTCAATTTTTCCAAGGATGTACACTTTCTTGTATCATGTTCCTCACTAAAACTTGCATAGACTTCAATGTGATCCAATGGGAATTCCTTCAAGAGGTGCTTTATTCAACAATTTGGGATTTTTTTTTCCAAATCTAGTTCTTCTTTTTCCTTCTTCTTGTTTAAGTGTAATGTGTCCAACATGGAACTTAATGAATTGAGTATGTTTGTTTTAAATTCTTCTAAGATATTTCTAGTCTCAACTCTGGTAATCCCATTACCAATTGTCTTTCCAAATCTTGTTAATACATTCTTTGGTCCTTTTCCAATATTTTAAGTGCCTCTAGAGTATCTCCGTTATAACTCAATGATGTCACTGTAAGAATGTTGGGAGACATCTCCTCCACCCATTAAGTTTAAAAGCTCAATACAGTCATCATGTATTCCTTGTAGTATCAGGATACATATTGTGTTAGGAGCCAAATCTCCCTATATTCCCCTTTGTAAGTTGCAATTGAACCTCTCAATGTAGTCTTCAAGGTTCTCATATTCATTTTGTGCCATCATGAAAAAATCATCCCTCCTTTCTTTCTCTTTACAATAGTATTGGTATTTTTGTATGAAAAAATATTTCATTTGTTCCCAAGTACATATGTTGTTACTTCCAAGGCTCATGAATCAATGAACTGTAGCATTCTTGAGGGTAGCAAGGAAAAACCTTAGTTTCTAGGAATTTGTCACATAATCATATCTTTTGTAGATCACATTAAATTCAGAGGAAGGTGTTAGGATCCTCTTTTGATATCCATGGAAATTAGGAATGTTAGAGTGTGGAATTTTTTTCATATGATTCCAAGATAGGGAATCTAAAGGTGGATGCTTCTTCCTTGATAGTATTGTGTGCCATATTTTCTTGAGAAATGTCCTCCTATTCAGTAGATTCTTTGGGATAGTCCAAGAAGATAATCTCTTTGGAGTGGGAATCCTCTTTTACGGTCCCTTTAAGAAACATAATTTATATTGTTGCAGAGGATGAAACTTGTACAATCTCAAGTTCCTAAACATAAAGTTTAGGTTTCTTCTTAACAAGGGAACTTGTAGGAGTTAAATAGTTTAGTTGACTGTGTCCCTTATCCTCTTGAGAATGTCCTGCACTATTATTTTTATGGGGGTTTTTAGTGTAACTAACAAACCTACCTTGATGGTATCTACTTATGTGCACAGAAAAATAACAAGACATTATTTCTAAAACAAACTATTGAAAAGTGAGACTTGAAGGAAACATATCATACTACTTAAAGAAAAAATTATCAAACAAAAAAATAAAAATTGTGCTATTGATAGTTCCTCGACAATGACGCCAAAAATGATGGGATATTTAATTTCCTTATAATTATTTAGTAGATAATTGAGGAACTATACATTTAATTGTCAACCTAAATCTCATATAGAACTTGTCAACTTCCATGCACTATATATGTTAGTACAATATTGTTAAGTTCCAATGAGGTTTTAGTATTTTAGATATGGTTTAGAGCAAGATATAAATGCATTTTACAAGTCACCAAGAAAAATAGACCACATTTGTAGGAAAGTAAATATCACACTTGCATAATTTAAATATCGCACTTCTCCCTCATGGGCCTAGGAAGCTTAATGTTGTAACTCCCAACAAAGGTAGAACAATCCACACATGCATAAAGTAAATCACACAGGAAAAAATAAATTACATAGACAATAAAGAGGTGACTTTCTCAAGGTTTATGGTGATTATGATATATGGAAAAAATATGCATGTGAAAATCATAGAATGTTGGTAAAATACAATATACATAATCCAATCCAACTAGATATATTAAACACGATAATGTAAATATGGAAATAAATAGAGTAATGCAAAAAGAAATCCGGGAAAAGAGAGTAAGTTGCCTATTCAAATATGTGACTTGCAACAATAGAATTGTTTGTCAAATTTATTAGTAGTAGAAAGGAACAAAGCCATTTATCTTAATTAATAAGTTGTAATATTATAGAACTAAGTACTTAACAAACTAGTGAGTCGAAATAACATACAAAACTAAAAAGTTGTCAAGCTAGCTAGTTGCAACAATGCACAAAAATGAAATAATTTATCAAATTAGTTAATTATGACACAACAAAATGAGTTACGAAACTTAATATATTATTGCAAAACAAAGTATGCTATTGAATTAACGAGTTATGATAAATCAAAATAAGTGATAAATTAATGAGTTGCAACAATGTAAAGAAACCAAATTACATAAATGAAACTAGGAACTAATATATAAGGTTACAAACAATACCTTTACTAAGGAGGAGGAACTACCTCCTTAGGAAAGGCATTGTTTATAAAAGTAGACCTCTTAAGTTTGAAACACACCATTTGAATATGGCATAGTAGGAAATGCAACAAAACCACAATTTCTTTATTAATAAAATTTCAGAAGCAAGAAGTACAATTAATTCTCTCCCCCTTAGCTCAAGTATAGATAGATATCTTATCCAAAATATATAGAGTCTAAATTAGATTAAGAGGTCGAAGGATAACCATGAGAATATTCATATTTTTAGGTTATTCCTTCTCGATTACAAAAAATTCCAAAGTATAAAATATTAGACACATGTTGACTGATGCATATGTTGGGACAAGTAGTAGCTAGGTCAGTAATAACAATATGGGGACAATAGGGGCACAACAATATTAATAAGGGATATAACTACAATAGTAATGGGGTAATCACTAGTATTATAGGGACCTAACACGCCCCTCTCCTTCAAAATAGTGTTGTCCTCAATGCTTGAGTAGTTCTGGATGCTTTTGTATAAAATTCTCATCCCCCCATGTGGAATCTTCAGCGGATAAGTTCTTCCACTTCATGAGATACTCTGAAATTGATCGATTTTGTAGCTATCAAGTTCTTGTTTCTGTGACTGCTTTCGGTTCCAATATAGTTTTTCCTTCCTCATCAAGTTCTAGCAATATTGTTTGAACTGGGAGCTTGTCACCTATAACCTTCTTTAAAGATGAAACATGGAAAACTGGGTGCACTCGAGAAGCTGCAGGAAGCTCCAATTTGTATGCCATAGTACCAATCATTTGCAACACCTTGTATGGACCGTAATACTTTGGTGATAATTTATTATCCTTCCTAGCTTGCTTGAGTGACATTAGTTTATATGGTTGTAGCCGTAGGAATACCCAATCACCTACATCAAAACTTCTTTCACTGTAATGTTGATCTTCCTGTTATTTCATTCTATTTTGCGCTAACACGAGGTTATCCTTTAAGAGTTGGAGGACTTGTTGTTGATGCTCGATGTGATGTTCCACTGCTTGAACCTATAATTTTCTCTTAAATATGATGTGATGGACGGTGGCTGATATCCATAAAGTGCCATAAATGGGGTCATTTTTGTTGCTGTATGGAAGGAAGTGTTATACCACCATTCAGCTAGAGGCAACCATTTGACCCATTGTGTCTATTTATCAGATACAAAGCAACGAAGATATCCTTCCAAACATTTGTTTACTATCTCAGTTTGCCCATCATATTGAGGATGATAAGATGACCTATGAGCTAATTGAGTACCGAGACAAGAAAATAATTCTGTCCAAAAATTTCCAGTGAAAATGGGATCTTTGTCACTTACAATAATCTTGGGGTTTCCATGTAGCTTTTGAATTGTTTCCATAAATGCAGTAGAAACTGTACTGGCTTTAAATGGATGTGATAATGCACAAAAGTGTGCATACTTGGTAAGTCTATCAACTACCACCATGATGACACTCTTTCCCTCAGACTTGGGTAAACCTGTGATAAAATCCATTGAAACCTCCTCCCAATGTTGGCTTGGAATGGATAAAGGTTGTAATAGAACTGGGGTCTTAATTGTTTCAACTTTATTTTGTTGGCAAACCAAACATTCTACCACAAACTTTTGAATATCCGATTTAAGGCCATCCTAAAAAAATTCCTTCTTAACCCTATGGTAAGTTTTTAAAAATCATGAGTGCCCTCCTAAGGAAGAAGTGTGCAATTCCATAAGAATCTTTTGTTTGAGTTAGGAATTCTTACAGAGGTATAAGTGATCTTTGTACCATAATGAATCATTTTGCCAGCTAAATGTATCAGATGTACTGGAATCTTGTTGTAACTTTTGAATAAGTGCCCACACTTCTTCATCATTCTTCCATTCCTCCCTTGCTTCGTTTATCCAATCTGGTTGGATAATAGAAATGGTGCACAACAATGCTTCCACATCCTCATCCTTTCTTGAGAGTGCATTTGCCAGCACATTTTGCTTCCCTTTTTTGTAGATGATTTCAAAGTCATAACCCAACATCTTTGTGACCCACTTTTGTTTCTCTTTAGAGGATAATCTTTGTTCTAAAAAGTATTTAAGGCTATCATGATCCGTTTTTACCTTGAAGTGTCTTCCTATTAAGTAGGGTCGCCATTTCTTAAGTGTATGTAGTATTGCCAACATTTCCTTCTCATAAATGGCTTTGTGTAAAAACTTTCCCTTGATTGGACGACTTTCAAAAGCAATAGGTCTTTCATATTGCATTAAAACAACACCAATTCCATTTCCTGAAGCATCACATTCCACAATAAAGGTTTTTTTGAAGTCCGGTGTAGCTAAGACCGGTGCTTGGCACATTGCCTCTTTAAGATGTTTGAAGGCCTTTGTTGCTTCTGGAGTCCATGAAAATGCATCTTTCTTCAATAATGTTGTTAGAGGTGCTACTATTCTCCCATAATTTTTAACAAGCTTGCGATAATACCCTGTCAACCTGAGAAATCATCGCAAATGCTTTATGGATGTGGGGATTTTCCATTCCTTAATGGCTTTAATTTTTCTAGGGTCTACCTTAACTCCTTCATGAGATACAATATGACCCAGATATTCCACCTCTTGTACTCCAAAGAAACATTTGGATGTTTTTGCATATAATTGTTTCTCCTCCAATAGTTGTAGCACCTTGTCAACATGTTCAACATGATCCTTCCAAGACTTGCTGTAGATTAGTATATCATCAAAAAATACTAACACAAATTTTCTAAGGAATGATTTGAAAATGGAATTCATCAAACATTGAAATGTAGAAGGTGCATTGGTAAGGCCAAAAGGCATAACCAAAAATTCATAATGACCCTCATGAGTTCTAAATGTTGTTTTTGGAATGTCTTCAGTCTTCATTCTAATTTGATGATATCCTGAACAAAGATCCAACTTGGTGAAGTAAATTGATCCATGCAATTCATCCAGTAATTCATCAATGACAGGAATGGGAAACTTATCTTTAATAGTGAGCTTGTTGAGCTCCATATAATCCGGACACATGCACCATGATCCATCCTTCTTGTACACCAATATTACTGGAGTAGAGAAAGAACTTTGACTAGGTCGAATTATACCAGCCTCTAGCATTTCTACAACCATACGTTCAATTTCGCTCTTTTGGGCATAGGGATATCTGTACGGCCTGATGTTTGGAGGAACACTTCGTGGAATCAGATGAATTGCATGATAATGATCACGAATAGGTGGGAGACCTTTGGGAGTCTCAAATACCTTGGAATGATTGTCCAAGACTTTTTGGAGATCTGGAGAAATAGATGATTTCGATGTGGAAACATCTAGCAAACATAATTGTGCAATTACACCTCTTTGACATTTTTTAGAAGCTTTGTCATACCATTAGAGCTGATTATCTTTCTCGGTTTCCCTACAATGCCCCTTAATTCAACTTCCTTTCCTTCCATAGAAAATTTCATGAAAAGTTCTTGAAAATTAAAAGCTATTGTACCCAAGGATTGTATCCATTGGACTCCTAGTACAACATCAACACCTCCCATTGGAATGGAAAGCATTGGGCTAGTCAATACATATTCTCCCATGGATAGCTTGATGTTATGGCACTTTCTAGAGCAATTTATTGTTCCTCCATGTGCAACCATCACTTGACACTCTGGTGCTAGATATAGGAATAAATTCAATTCTTTTGCTACCTTACAATGAATAAAATTGTGGGTACTTCCTGAATCAATCAACACTATTACCTTTTTCTTCTTGATTTGTCCTTCTATCTTGATGGTTTGAGGAGCGATAATTCCCACCAATGCATTACAAGAAATGGTCGGATTCATTTCTTCTTTATCTAGGCTTTGTTCCTGGAGTATATCCTTTTCTTTTGACCTTTCTTGCTCCTTTTCTTCTTCCTCTTCACAATCTATGTAGATTAATTTCTTCTCAACACACTTATGACCTTTAGTGTATTTGCTATCACAACTGTAAGAAATCCCTTTTGCTCTTTTTTCTTCCAATTGTTGTGGTGTCAACCTTATAGGTTGTGGAAGACTAGGGGCAACAACACTTCCATCTTTATAGTTGTGAGTGGTATGCTTCCTAGTTGCCATAATTTTGCTTTCCATTTTTCTTGCTAACCTGAATGCCTTCTCTAATGAATCAAGTTCCCAAAGGCGAACACCATGTCAGATATTATCCTTTAAATTCCCTATGAACACATCAATCTTGTGCTCCTCTGGAATATTTTTTACCCTTATGTTCAATTTTTGGAACTCTTCAATGTGCTCCATTATTGAACCCTTTTGTTTGAGACTTATCAATTGGCTAAAAAAAGTGTTGCTTTTTGTATCCTCATAATGTGCTATCAATTCTTTCGTAAAAATTTCCCATGTGATAATTTGCTTACGAGAGAAAAGCCATTGATACCATACAAACTGATTTGGTTCCAAATATAAAGTTTCAATATGTACCTTTTGTGTGTTTTTCACGTTATTGAGATCGAAAAATTGCTCCATCTGTAATATCCATGTTGCGGGATCCTTGTCATCAAACTTCCTCATATTGATTTTTGGAATATGGTGGGTCTTCAATCCAACATTAGAGTCTATGAAATCATGATTAACATTCTTTTGTTTGCATCATGAGTTTTCTTTCTACCCTTTCACCATTTGTAAGTATTTCTTGTAGAAAATTTGTCAAATCTGTCTTCAAATCTGCCATGTATCTCTTCAAATTTGTCTTCAAATCTATCTTCAAATTGTCCATCTTAACTTCCATGCCATTCATATTAGCTTCCACACCCTTTATCTTAGATTCCATGCCATTTATCTTAGCTTCTGTTAGCTTTTTTGAGAGTGACATTTGTTGCACTTGGTCTTGTAATTTTGATATATCATGTAGCATTTCTTCCTCTTCTTCATGAGTCATTCTAGAGCTTTCAGGTTTCTTACTAGGTGTTTTCATTTTCTTTCCTTGGGGAATCAGTTACCAATAATAATGCTCTACTATGCCCTTTGAATTCCTTCAAAATAATTTTTCAAACCAAGCTTAAGCAGAAATTTAAAAAAAAATCTACACACCTTTTTTCACTTTGCAGGAGCTCGATATTGCCTCTGATGTATCTCTGTAATTTCAGATCATCCAGTTCTAAAATTGAAATCTACAGTATCCCTCTGTGTCCTCTTTCCAATGCCACCAGTCTGATCCAAATTGGATTCTCCAAGGAAGAGTTATGTCAAATCTCCCACAATGAACTGATTATAGACTAGTTCAGTAGAGCGAACTTGTACGACATGCCACGTGTCCCTGTTTCTACCTTTGGCTCTGAAAAATATATACAAGAAACTACAGTCCGTCCTCTTTTTGTACCTTCTTACGAAACTAAAATTTGATGCTCAGAGGAAAAGTTATGATGATTTTCCCCAGGTCACCTGTTTGGAATGTAATTCAAGAGTCTGCAAAAAGACCAACTTCCTTAGATCATATCTCTGAAAATATAGTGTGAAAAGCTTTGAAATTCAGACACAAGGTTCAGTGCGATTTCATCTCAAATGGTTTTTTTTTGTTTCTGAAACATCGCAGAAAAAAGTTATAATGAAAATGCCACGATGACCTATTTGGAGCAGCGAAACACTAGAATCCAAAGCTCTGATACCAAATGTTATGAAACCAGCTCACAAAAAGATAGAAAAGATAGATCAACGCCTTAGAATTCAGCCTCTTCGAGGGGGCAACCTCCTTTACATTACACAAATGAATGATTCTTTTATGATTCAAATGACAAAACCTCCTTTCTATATATAGGAGTCTAAGGAGTCACAATATAACCCAGCCGATCTAACAATAATAATATAAAGGCACAAAAATAACAATAGATGGATTCTATGGGGCACAATAATAACAATATGGGGACAATAGGGGCACAAAAATATTAATAAGGGATATAACTACAATAGTAACGAGGTAATCACTAGTATTATAGGGACCTAACACAAGGTAAACACTTGAGTTATTGTATGGTTGTTTCTTTATGATATTTATGGAAAAAAATTTATTGTTGATCTCCTATGTAATTATTTATGACTAAAAATGATCACAAGAAAAATAAAAAACTAATGAAAATCATAAGTAATTATCTGTATATAGGATGCCCCAGATTTTCAACATGGTATCAGAGCTATGGTGAAAGAGAAGCCCTGGAAATTGAAGTCGTATATCCCTAGTTGTCCTAGATCAAGCATCAAGATCAAGATTTTACCTCCTAAATAAATTATCATTTTTCCAAGCTAATTGCGAGGTCATCAATCTCTGTCTTGGCTAAGTAAACCAGGTCACAGAAAAGAGAAGGTATAAAGAAGGAATGAAAAGCTCAACAATCCAACATACATTTTTGTTTAGGAAGGTTAAAAGCCCTAAAATTTTGAGTCTCAGTTCATGCCTTGGGAACAAGTTTCAATAGGCCAAAAATATCAGAAGATTTGAGTTAGTTCAAGAGTGTCAAAAATATTTTCATAGAGTGAAAAGCCTTAGTACCAAAATGAAGCCTCTAAATATTTGTCATGCATCAAGTATCAATCTCAAAAGTTTGAACTTCCTTATAAGCGTCAGAAAAAATCACTGGTTTGATAAAGTAATATATATTTTAACCAAAAAGGACCAAGTCTAGGAAGGTCAGTTGGAAACAATATCTCAGAAGTGGGACCAAAACCCTAAACTATAGATTTAGGTTTATCTTCATAGGTTAAAATGCCTCAGTGATCAAAAGTGAAAATTTCAGTAGGTTAAGTAAGCCTCAAGTTAACCTCAAGAAGATAAAAAACTTGAATGTTTGCAGGATCAAATTTCCCCTCAGGAAGTCTTCAGAAATACCATGAAATTGAAAGGTGTTTGCATGGAAGGCCAACAAGAATGAAGACTACTACATTCCAAGTTTTTCCTTAAAACACTAATATGCAAGATTAAATAACTATATGAATTTTTTTTTTAATCTTGCCTTACAAAAGGCATGGAGGAAGTCCTGAAAGAATATTCATCAACAATGTTCGTATAAAAATGCTGATAGAAACTGATTTATTCCTTGTAAGGGAAATGAACGTTCAGGCCTCCTAAAGATAAATATTACTCAAAACTAGTATAATAGGTCCTTTAATATTCATGTTTCTTTGAAGTTATAGATATCCAAGATGTGCATTATGAAAAATAAGTATGATAATCTAATCTTAGAACTTCTTTCCTAAAATTAAGAATTGATGAAGGATAAGTTACCTATTCTAGAAGAATCAAGAATGGTATTCTAGTTGAGGACAAAATTTTCTAGAATGGTTGATGGTACAAGTTCTCCTACAAATTTCTACAAATGGATATTGTGTAAGACTTAGATTTCTTCTTGAAAAGGGGATGCAAATGACAAAAATCAATAATATTTTTTAACCTAGGGTTTGCAAGCCCTAGGTAAGCTTTGAAGTATATGATCAAGAAAAACCTTTGGTTTATGAACCAAACCCTAATTCCAGACCTTAATTATTGAAGGTCGACACTTCTACTGAAAGAATAAACCCTAACCCTAGCAAGGAAGGAATTCCAACATGATAACGATGTGTATGAAGCTGAAAAAGTTGTAGTTTGATGCAAGAAGACTAAATATCAAGAGGGAGTTGACATTCTTCTCAAAGATAAGTATTTTATATCTCTCTTGTTTGATTATAATTATTATTGTTATTTTAATATGATTTAGTGTCTTGTCTTTGATTTCTTTTCTGGGTTGTAATTATTCTTCGATGAACTCTTAGTTAGGATTGCAGGTACATATTAAAGGTTGCCAAGGATTTGACAGTAGATGGAAGAAGTGGAGTAACAAAGAAAAGCATGTAAAAAGAATCAAGAGTTGAGTTTAAAAATATTATACTATATGAAATACGAGTTCAGAGGGAGCTATTCGATCAACAAGTTTGAAATATGCATGCAACAAATACAAAGGAGAATTGAATAGAATATTCCCCAATAAGAGGGAGAAGACTATGAGAAGGACTCATGTGACAATGGGAGTATTCAAAGAGTCATGTTTCATATTTAGAGTGTTTTTACCTTTGAGTTCGAGATGATGGATTTTCATTGATAACTGATATACTGAAAAACATTAGTGGCAAAGGGAGTGATCTTAATTACCACAATAGGATGTGTCTTAGTTTGAGAGGGAGCATCCAATTTGGGTGACCTAAAATCTTATGTGATCTAGTGAAGGGAGAAAAACAATTTATGGATGAGCCAAAGATATGTTACTCAACATGTGTTAGAGTACCAACATGGTAAGTTGGTGATGGATGAACTGAGAAGTACAAGTGCATATTTATTTTGGAATGTTGAAGACAAAACTAATTCTTGAAAATGTTGCTTCATTTTGGGCTCCATTATAATTTATTAATAAGCATGAAGCAATTATTTGTTGCACTTAGTATGGCATAGGCCAAGTATATTAAAAATAGATTGGAAAGTTGAGAAGAAGTATGAATTCAAAGGTTACTTGTAGGATTATATTAATCAAGTGTTGGTGATAACCATGATGACAGGTTGAAGAACATTGGGATCAAGTACCATTTCATTCGAGACATGGTGTTGAGGGGAGTTGTGAAGCTCTAGTAAATATCCACTTATGAGTAGATTGCTAATATTTTTACAAAGCCTCTTTATATAGGGAAGTTTGTGCACTTTCCAGACAAGCTTGGGCCCATGGAACACATCTCCCATTGAAAGGGAGAGCTGATGAGATTATGAATGGACATTATCCTTGTGTCATTATGACCTTAGTTATAGAGGATCTTCGCGTGTCATTATGACCTTGGTTGGAGAATGGTTTGAAAAATTAGATAGAATCATGGAATGACATTCTTCCTGTTCCATGTACTTTGATCTGATTAGGGAGTTTATCCATGTGTCAAGTACATATGCCTGATTATGAAGAATGGTTCTTTGGTCTGACACTCTCCTAGTGTCAAGTAATTTGACTTGATTAGGAAGGCTATCCCTGTGTTAAGTACTGTGACTTGATTAGGGAGAATGGTCCAGATAGGATATACTTCGTGTGTTAATTGACCATTGAATGGATTATGGTCCCAGAGGTTGTATCCTCCTAGGATTGTGCTGTAATATATTTCTAGAGTGAGGTTATATTAGCATTGTGCTCTAATCTCTTTCTAGGGTGAGCTTATGCTAGAATCATGCTTTGATATATTTCTGAAGTGAGCTTGTTTGTTGAGGCCTTTTGGTGGATACTAGATTATGCATATGTGTCATATGTCAGGGGTACTAACTAGGTTATGGAAATGTGGTTGATGTTGGTGATGATATTGATGATGATTGTTATCTTAATATTGATGATCATTATATAATTTCAACTTGAGGACATCTTGATAGTCATTATGAATACCTCCCTAGTTAAGAGGGAGTGTTGAATTTGTAACTATGGTCATCTTCATAATATATATTTTCATCATTATGTATTTATTGTAAGCATGTTCTTCATCCTCATTATTTTATTAAAATAAAATATGAAAGGCATGGTATTCATGATATTTGCAAAAGAATAATTTTGAATTTTGAAATATGTTTTGGCACCACAGTTTATTCAAGTTGGTCCTCTACTATTCAAGTCGGCACAAATGTTCAAGGATCCCATTTAGCCTATGGATCTCTATATATTGGAGTCAATTTTCTACATCTCCATCATCATTCTATTTGAGCATCAATCAATAGTATCCTCTAGCTATACGAAGAAAATCAAGGAGCATATCAAAGGAGATTAAACAAGCATCTCAAGGACAAGTTGTATCTTTATGAAGAAATCGAATTCTTTGATTTATCTTTGTGCAATAAGGTCAAATATCTATGGTTCATCTATGTGCAAGAAGGTAAAATATCTATGGTTCATTTTTGTACAAGAAGGTTGAATATATATGATACATCTATGTGGAAAAGGGCTGAACATTTGTGGATTATCTCTGTGAAAAGGGTCACATCTCCTATGGTTCATCTCTGTGGAAAAAGGGGAGCCAAATTATCTATACTATTGTGATTGCATTCAGATTAAGAGATGAATTTGACACTTTGTGGTTGACCTTGGTGGTTAGTTTTTCCATAGTCTTGACTTTGATCTCTCTTGTTGAATTGATTCTATAAGGAAATAATTGTTGGGATTTTCCTCGTGTGGGTTTTCCCAGGGTGAACTCTTGTATTATTGTGTGGTTGTCTCGTTATGATATTTATGGAATTTTGTTTTTATTGTTGAAATCCTTCGTGTAATTTCTTTATGATTAAAAAGGATCATAATAAAAAGACTAAAATAATGAAAACTTCATAAGAAGTAATTATATGTATAGAGGATGCTCTAGATTTTCATAAGTCAATATTATTGTTTTGCGGCTAGATATAAGAAAGGACCTCAAATATTTTACAGTTACAAGGATCACTATTATAGATACAACTAGAAAGGACACGGATGCGTGTTGGCACCTAATACCACAGGATATTGGTCCAATTTTCATCAACACATATTCTTTACAGCAATGCATGATATCATAAATTGTTGGGAAGCCATTGCTCTATGCATGTGGTACTTCCATAGCTTCGAATAGCCCCTAACATCTCAGGAGAAACCATGACTACAATTGAATAAGAACAAGTTAGAAGGATTATATTAGCTCAGTGTGCAAGCTATGAATCCATAGTTAGACTTCATGATGATCATGCCAATCGAATCTATTGCTGTCCATTTTTTTATTGTTAGCACATTGTTATTTTTATCTATTTTTGGACTAGTTATCTATATATATATATATATATATATATATATATATATATATATATATATATATATATATATATATAAGCACCATGTAGCACATACAGATGATTGTTGAATGAACTCTATAACCACTTATCTATTTTAATATAATCGATATTTTAAACTATATGTGTAAGTTTTGTTGAGTTCTACGATTGTGCGCTTATGTGTTGCTTTGGATGAATCTAAAAGTTTAATTCAATGCTTGTGATGAATTCTTAACAGTGTTAAGGCACAGGTCGACCTTGAGCAAAGGCCCACTCAAGGTGCAGTTTTGTTCCAATTTATTTTCTATTTGTTTTGCAATTAGGATTAGATTATTATTTATGTTTTCAAGTGTTTGAATATATTTTATGTTCAGTTGATTTCCATTATTTTTTATATCAAAGTGATTGTGAGGTTTTATGATTTTATTAAGTTCATATATTAGTTATTTGGGGAATATGCTAGCCTACTTTACACATAGATGTTGAAGAATTGGGTGCTATAGAATTGCTTGTATTCAAGTCCACCTAGTGACATTGAGCTAGTCTCCCTTATATGACAATTGGGTGCATGAGGCACCACGTAGCTAAGTAGTGAGCTATCCTTAAGAAAAATATTCCATCTGAGTCTAAATCCCCATAATTTTCTTTGCTTAGGTCATTAATTAACATGAGGGACTTGCCTCTTGTGTATATTTCACATACTGCCTCATAAGGTTGTGAAACTCAATTTAAAAAAAATAAATGTACTATGTATTTGTTGTATTTTCTTGTTTTGATCTCAACCTAAATATTTTCAATCGCAAGAAATCTTATTCCCACAACTTGTAGCATTTTCAGTCTTCCCTCGAGAAACTGCGCAATATTGGAAGGTAGACCAACCTTGAGGAACTGAATTTCACATTCTAGATAGGAAGGCCATCCTTGAGCTCAGAAATTGTTCAATTTCAGGAGACAACCTAAACTTGAGCTCAGAAATTGCACAAAGCTTCCCTTGCTCTGATAAAATGTGCAATTCACTGAGTCAACGAGTTGCCCAGTCCCTTGTGGTTGGGAACTACGCAATCCTTCTTGGAAGTGTGAATTGCCAGTTTCTCCAAAAATAAAAAAAAGAAATAAAAGAAAAAATAAATCCCTAGAAAATAGGGAGTGTTCAATTCGTTTCCCGAAGGATGGCACAACTTGTTATTTTTGGACTTTCCTCCAAGTTTCACTTTTTCCTTGATTTTAGTCATGCATGTCATAAACCTTAACTCACCTAGACATATATAATGGATGACCCCAGAGATCATTTTCACATTTGATCTTTGATCTCTAGCATTTCGAAGGAGATCAAGGAGCCTTTGATGGAGTTTTCAATGCTTTTCCAGGTGAGTTTTGATTTTGTCATCTTTTGTCGCTTTTTATCATTTCACTTTTGTGAGTGTTTTTTTCCTTGTTTATTTTCATGATCACTGGTGTTTTAACATATATTATCTTATACAATTGTTGGTTCAATCTGTCGTTCACCTTTTACAATGCACTTGGTTTTCATTGATCTATCTTTCTTTAGCTAGATATACACTCTAACTTGCACTATTGCTAAGATCTTCCACTTTCCCATCCTCTTTCTAGGCAGATCTTCCCTTCACTTGACCAGTAGTTTCCTTGCTCAACTGGGCATTGCGCAAGTCCAAGGCTCAAGCCTCCTGCTTGGCCTTTGAGACTACATTATGTGTAGTTCCTAACTTTCCCAAAAATTCATTGCACAGTTCTAGGGCTCAAGCCTCATCCTTGGCCACTGATATTGTGCAATGTGCAGTCTCTACCTTAGTATTCCTAGGTTGAGACTGTGCATTGCGCAATCTCAAGCCTTAATTTGCTCCCCTAGCTACTAAGACTGTAGAATGTGTAGTTCTTGAAGACATTCCCTTCCCCCATCTAAAGAATTGCACAATTTTCCCTCTTAATCTTGTGGTTTCCTCCTTTATCCTACTTCGTGAGTCATTTTGCTAAAGCTAATTCATGTTTTCCATGAGTGCATTTTCCTCTTACAGGTATTGTAGTTGTTGAGAACTTCTCCTGTTCAGTCACTATTAACATGGACCCCAAGAGATATACCTCAAATAAAATTACATAAAGCAACACCGAGGAGGTAGTAGAGATTACTCTAGTGAACTTGCTAGTTTCATCAGATACTCAATTTTTTATAGAGAAAGAGTCAGACATCACATGGCACAAAGTGGATGAGGCATTCTTAGCAGGAATATTCAAAGAAAATCTCGAAGACTGGAAGGTGTATAGCAATATCTAAAGGTAAGGATTACACAAGGTTGCATAAAGGTACCCAACTTTCCCATGTGCAGACATTGTTAGCTAGATAATATCTCATACAGATTCCAAGACTATGACTCTTAGAAATAAGAGTAGACAAAAGCTTGCCTCTTTTCTGGAACCAAATTACCATCTCATGTATCATTTGTTAGAGCCAGAGTTACTCATGGGTTCTAATTCTATGCAGACACCAGCTACTTGAGCACAAAGGAGGTTGTCAAAGGTTGGGTGAATGATACAACAAAGTTTCGTCAGACACCCACCAACACCCGAAAAACCAAATCTCTCAGGAAGGCTTATCAATACTTGATAGTTCTATGTTGCATGATTTATAGTCAGCACAATACTGAGACCTTCCCCAAAGGTTAGACATTCTTGATGAATCAGATTGTGAACGAAGGAAAACCATTTAAGTGGTTAGACTTGTTGGCTTAAAAGTTGAAGATCCATGTAGCTAATGCCCATAATCCTCCCAAAGGCAAGCAAGCCAAATTCTACATGTCTTCCTACCTGCTAGATGCAATATGTGCTCACAATTCATTCCCTTGATTGAATTGGACCTGGTCACCAAGAGAGAATGATGTGTACATTAACTGCAAGTTGCTTTCAGAATGCATCCATAAAGGAGTAATGGAAAATTTGACTGATCACTTCCTCATTCCATTGTACAAATTAATCTTTGAGGAAGAATCACCTTACATTTCACATGGGGCAATGGAAGCAATGTTAGAAATAGCAGATTGGTTTGCCTCACTGGATGGAACTTTCCTCAGAGTATTCGATAGATAGAAGTATCCACATATTCTATTGAGGTATGCAACTAATAAGTTGGTCATACAACAAGTTTGTTACCATGTTTCCATAGGGTTATCAGTAGTTTTTTACAGGAAGATGAAAACACCTTGGCGCGCTCTTCCTTTGAAAAATTGGATTGTATGAAATCAAAAATTTGAAATTTGCGGACATCGAAGGCAAGGAGATAGAGAAATTCACATTCGTTCATTTGGATTTCAATCCGTATCATCCTAGGTATGTTTGTAAAGAGAACTATGTAAGGATTCATTTTCAATGGCTGTGTGTTACACTGTAATTTGTCACTGACCCCGAATTCGCTAATCCCAGACACTATTGGTCTGTGTTATTAGCATCTGCCTTATGTCATGTTGCAAATTATGTGTCAATGTCTTCCTTTTCATCTCAGGAAAAATACCCCAGTTCACTACACCTGGAGCAAACCCCTTTTTACCTATGTTTTTGGGTCGTCGCGAGTCATCAGTTGTTCCACCCACAAAGATGACCAAGATTGCACTAGCCCTAGCGAAGTCTTTGCTCTATCTATGTGTTTCACTCACACCAAGCTACTTTTGGCAAGTTTTTTAAACAAACTGTCAAAGATTCGAAGTGTAACAGCTTCATGGGCGGTCTTAGGGTTGGTTGTTGGATCAGATGAGCCCACCTCTCTCATTTGGGATGGTTGTTCCACCTTTTGTGCAACCTCTCAAAGGGAGAAGCTCTTTCTCCCACCTCTCAAAGGGATAAGCTCTTTCTCCCATCTCTTATGGAAGATCCTCCTCCTATAAATACCTCCTCCATGGTTGATATCAGCTAGCTTGGTAGCTTCAAAGTTCAAGAATTCAACAGTAGAAGTAGAGATTTTTGCTAGAGTGTGGAAGTAGCCTCTTATATAACTTAGCTTAACATTCGATACTTAGTTTTATTTTTCTTCACCAAGTATTATTATTAGCCTTTATACTAATGAACACCCATACACATTCATTATCCATAACAATTATAAATATACAACACAATTGCAACAGTATAAAGGGAGGGGCAACTCCTTGAATATGAGTCTTGCCCGAATTCAATATATTTTCAATCTTTCATAAAATACAAGTATACCTTGGAAACCCCAAGTTTTATACTTAGCCAAAATTCTGACTTCGTGTCTTGCCACGAGCTGCCCACCTCATGCACACCTTGCATGGTGGTCACTCTTACATTCCACACTTAGCCAAATTTTCCAACCGGCAACACCTCCGTGCAGCCTCACACGAAACTCCAACCACGGGTAGGCGCCTTCGTTTCACCCCTACCCAAGTTCACCGTCTCGCCTTCGCACTATTGGGTGGGTGTCTTCGTTCACCCTCCACCCGAGTTCACCAACTGATGGGTGGGCGCCTTTGTGCAGCCCTCCACCCGTGCACACAACCGACCAGCGGGCGGGCACCTTCGTACAGCCCTCCACCCATTCTCTTAACCGACAGGCAGGCGCCTTCGTGCACCCTCCACCCGTGCTACCAGCCAACGAGCGGGCGTGCCTTCGTGTGGCCTTCCACCCGTGTCACAACCGATGGGCGGGCATGCCTTTGTGCGACCCTCCACCC
Organism: Pinus tabuliformis; assembly: GCA_031772625.1. NCBI lineage: Eukaryota > Viridiplantae > Streptophyta > Pinopsida > Pinales > Pinaceae > Pinus > Pinus tabuliformis. Next base: position 1,309,822,246 of record CM062819.1, read on the forward strand.
GTGCTGTCAACCGAACCGTTCAACCCATGCAACTTGTGCAGTCTGCCCAGTGGGTGGGCACATGTGCCTCCGTGTGACCTGTGCCTTAAGCCTACTCCTCCATGCTCAAACCTGCACCTTCACACCTTGAGCTCGTCCCTTGGCTCATCGAAATGCTTGTTCATTATTTTTCGATGATGTCTTTCTCCCCAACCACGCCATCCATATATATGGTGAGTGGGCGAGTCGTGCCACCCGGCCGACTCGTCCAACTTGTCTGTTCAATGCCCTCCATACTTGCAAACTCGTCCAGCTTTGTTGGTCGGCCCACCTATCACCTGGGACCACCCACCAACCTTCGCCCACATCGCAAGTTTATGAGGTCGGCCTGTGGGTGACTCGCCAACTCGTCCCCACAGTATAAACTCGCCCAGCCAAGACTCTCCATGCACATTATCACATGCTCGCTCATTTTCCTTAGCCGCAGCTCGCCTCTTCGCACCGGATGTGCGTCTTGCCCGTCACACAGACCGCAGGTCCTTACATCCTCCTCCACCTGAAGTCATTGTCGTCCTCGACAATAAGCCATCCCGGTAACCATCCTGCCACCAAGATCATCATCTCATCAAGATAATCATCTCATCCTCGGTCCATGATATCAACCAGTCCATACACTGCAAACATCCCTGCAACATATGTAAAACAACTGTCTCCATCATGTGTCGTCCCATCTTGTGAACTGTCATCAGATACTCCAACATAATGCCAACATCTCTCTGCACACTTCCGGACCTCATGATTCGAACTAGTCAGGTGATCAGTCCAACTGTCACGCTCAAACCATAAGAATGCACATCCTTACGCCTACACCAATATTTCTCAGACTTTGCCACATCCTGGACTCACCAAGAACCATCCCCATGCTCAGGTCCATGGAAACTCCATCCCATTTGCAACATGTCATGATGCTAATGCCAAACCATTCCTGCACCATTTGTCATACCTGCTCAACCTATTTTACGGACTCATTGCCATGAGCAGCTAACAATGAGCCCCATCTTCCATGTCATCTAAGAAGATGTAGAGGGGGTAGAGCTTGAAGGCTCACCCTCACTAATAAGTTCAATCCATCTGTTAGGATCCTCCATCTCCATCCTCTACAGATATGCCACCTAATCCTCCTCATAGACATTTGGTCTCACATAAACATCCTCGTCATCATCATCCTCTAGCCTTCTTGAAAAATCCAAGATACTATCAAATAGTGTCCTGATAACCAATGATTTCTCAGTAAGCTTTGCCTTAGCAGTAGACAACCACTTACATACATCATCCAATCACTTCTCATCCTCCATTTGCATCACTGCTAGTTTACAATCAGGCCTTGTCACACCAATGGGTACATATTCCCTTCCATCGTAAATGTACATCTTCTTCAAATGTGGAACAATCATAGCATCATATTGTTTCAAGAATTCCATCCCCAGCATAGCCTCATAGTCATCAATCCGCACTATAGTGAAGTCAACTTTCCCGGTCCACTCACCTAGTGTTGTGTCCACCCTTTCAGCTACACCAAGTACAAAATCAAGAGGAGAATTCATCGTCTTCATTTGTGCCTTTACTGGTACAAATTCAGCCCAATCCTTCTCACAACATATTCACTCATGAAATTATGAGTAGCTCCACTATCTACCATAGTGAGTACCTCCATACCTCCAATATTCATTCGAACATCCTCCAAGTTGTTCCTTTCAGGATCTCTCCAAGAGACCACTTTCGTAGCAGCAGCAGCTCCAAGAATCTGCATCATCCCCACAGAAGGTTCTTCTTTCTTCATATTAGATTGTGAAATAGCAGCCACTTTTGGTCTAGAAGGACAACTCTTCACCGTATGTGGTTTAGCACAAATCCAACACTTCAATGATTTCTTCATCTTCGTCTTCTCATCCGATTTCAAAGCATCATCTTTCTTCTTCTCTTTCGGCTTATCGAACTTCTTTTTCTCATTAGAAGTTTCGTCATAATGCTCCACCAATCGATCCACAGTAGCAAAAGCTTCTTCAAGTGTCTTTATCTTCTTCCTCTTCACTTCATTACGTGCCCAAGGTTTCAATCCAATAATTAAGGTGAACACCTTGTCCCTCTTCGCCATGTCAAGAAGTTCCAAAACCGCACTTGCAAACTCCCATTGATATGTCTGTAGATTCCCTGTCTGCTTAATAAATTAATCTTCATCCTTGCTTCCCACATTTCATCCTGAGGACTGAAATGAGCCTACAAAGCTTTCTTCATATCATCCCAAGAAGTAATGTCACCAACACTACCATTAGCAATCTGATCCATTCTCCTTCTCCACCACATCTTAGCATCTTTCGTCAAGAATTGAGTAGCCACTTTCACCTTTGTCTCATCATTGGATAGACCCAAGCATTCCAAGTATTGCTCCATATCCCAGAGAAAGTTACCAAGAGTCTTTGCACTTCTTGTACCATCATAAGATTCTGGTTCCTTGACTTTCACATGAGACACTCCTCCACCTGAGTTATGTCTCACGACCTTCTTCAACACTGCGATCTCATCTCTTGCATCGTCAAGAGATTTCTGCAAGTTCAAGATCTCTGCCAGACCTCGATCCCTTACTTCTCCAATCTCCTTGACTTCATCTTCAAGTTGTGTACACTTAAGATCAGTGTACTCATGCCGAGTCCAGAGTTCATCGAATTCTTCCCTCATCTTCTCATTAGCCTCTAGTTCCTTCGTGACCAGAGTCATCTTCGTAGTCCAGTAAGATTCCAATTCCTCCATTCTCTCTAGTATCCTTTCTATGAAAGCCTCGGTCGCATTGTGGCTAGATTCACCCGATACAACATGAGTTTCACCTGCCATCTCTGCTTCCTCTTTCCTTCTTTGTGATCTAGTATAGACCATCCACCAGCTTCACCAGTTCCCTGCAAACCAAACTAGTTCTTGTCTCACTTTTATGTGAAACCAACTTCCTTCACCTGCAAGTACTCGTTTCCATTGTCACTTCGTCATGAGAAACCCTTCTCTTGATCACCAGCTCCAACCGTGAGCTCTGATCAGTAGCTTCAACACCCTAAGTCTGAATCAGCTACTATAATACCACCTGTCACACCCCTAAAACCATTTTTTTCTTTTGCTTCTCCTCATACAATGGTTGTTGTCTTATTGCAGAAAAATACTAAGGGGCATGAACAACTAATAGCATTCTTAGGTCAGGTGTTGCGAGATACTGAGCTAAAGTAAAACATTCTGGAGAAGTAGGCTTATGCCTTGGTTAAAGCCCTAAAGGCTTTTAGAATTTATGTCTTGCAATCAAACATAATTTCTTATGTTCGTACAGATGTGAAAGTTATTCTAGTTCAGGGTGAAAGTGATGGAAAAAGAGGCAAATGGATCACTAAAATTCAAGAGTATGACATGGATATCAAGCCTACCAAGTTCATCAAGGGGCAGGGGCTAGCTAAAATTTTATCTGAAGCAAATTTCCAATCATTGGGCATAATTTACTGGCTAGAGGAGATGGAGAAAGTGGAAATTTGGAGCAGTAGCAAGAGATTGAAACATCAATGCAGAGAATCCAAATGAAGTATGTTGTGTCTCACTGGTATAAATGTATTGTTCATTATCTGCTTTTTTTGAGGTGCCCAGTGAATTTTAATAAAATTAAATTCAAGGCTCTGAGGCTGCAAGCCCATAAATTTGTTATCTAAAATGGTCAATTGTACTGGAAGGATCCTGTGGGGATTTTTCCTTTTTTTGTTTGGTTGAGGAATAAATCCACAAATTGATGGATTAATTTCATAATGTGTATGTGGAGGACATTACAGTTGGAGGGATACATCACACAAGATCCTTAAATCCGATTTTTACTAGCCCAAACTGTTTGGGGAGGTGCATACTTATGTTTGAGCCTACGAGAAGTGCCAAAAAATTGTTGAAAAACAGAAATTGGCACCTTTTCCTCTAATAATTGTTTTTGTTGAAGAACCTTTTAGACAATGGTGGTTATACTTCATTGGGGAAATAAACCCACCCTCCAATGATCAGCATAGGTAGATACTCATAGCCACTTATTACTTTACTAAATGGGTAGATGTAGCCCCAGCCAAGAATGCAATTGATGTGGTAGTTATTAAGTTCACGGAGGAAAACATCCTCACCAGATTTGGTTGCCCCAAGAAGGTTGTCAATGACAATTCTCAGGTGTTTAAGTCAACCAAATTTATATATTTCTACCAAAAATACAACATTGTGGTAGGCCACTCCACCACCTATTACCCACAAGAGAATGGATTGAATGAATACTCAAATAAAACCTTGGTAAGGATTCTAAAAAAACAATATCATAACATCAAAGGAACTAGGACTCACAACTAAAATTTGTCTTATAGGCCAACAGGGTTACCACCAAGAGAGCTACTAGAATATCCCCTTTTGATTTGGTTTATGGAAAGGCAACATTTTTTCCTATACAACGAGCTATGCCAGTGGCTAAAATCTTACAAGACATTGGGGAAGAGCCAAATTTTTTTACTAGAAGGATAAATCAATTGGTGGAACCACAACAGAGGAGAGAACATGTGAATCAAAGATTGATCAATTATCAATAAAAAATGAAGTCCTTGTTTCACAGAAAGGAAAAATATAGATATATGCAACCAAGATAATTAGTACTTAGATGTGATTTCAGGAGGCAAGATAAAGGAAAGCATGGAAAATTTGATCTCGTTTGGTTTGGACCTTTCAGGATTGCTAAGACAAAAGGGAACAACGCCTTCCGATTGGAAAATCTAGAAGGAGAAGTGCTTGGGCTACTTGTGAATGGGTAGTTTCTCAAGATTTACTTCCAACACTGAAAGGGTCCACTCCTATTCACTGTAAATATCAGTGATCCATTTGTAAATAACCATCACTGCTTTTTGTTTTCTATTTTTGTTTTTGTTTTATGAAAGTATGAATGAAATGACTCCATGCCCAAGGAGTAAGGCACTAATCTGTAGGTTCTCAGTGCATTGTATCCAATACATTGTCCCTAGTTGGAGCCAATGTTGTTACCCTTAATCATCATTTTCAAGAAGTTGATAAATCAAAGCCATGGATCAAATCCAAAAATGCATTCTAAATAAACTTCTGAATCATTGGTAAATCCCCCTAAGTCAAAAGATAGTTAAATCAACTTTGGGGGGCACTATCAGGGCCTAGAGCTATATCGGAAGGTCTTAAAGCACACAAGTTGCTCATGTGACCCCTATCGAGAAAACACAATAGGGAAAAGGGGTGTTTTTACATAGGCACACATCGTCAATTAAATTTTGAATGGTTTCCAAGTGGATCATCGTCCATCCCTGCCCGACCACCCCCTGGAAGCATTTCGGTGGGGGGGGGGGGTAACCTGCTCAGGTGATAAACAAGCATGCCCCTTAGAATGAATCTTCAGATTTGGATCCGACAGTCCAGATTCATTCTAGGGGGAGCGCAGGGTCTGGCCTCCAACTATCTGACCCATTGGAGGATGGTCCGAGTGGGGACCATGCACCACATGGGCCAATCAGATGAATCATTTTCAAGTGAGCACAGATTCAAAGGTATAACGGTATCTCCACTTGCCCTTGCTCCTGTCCACATGTCCCCGCCATTGCCCAATCTCACCCAGCTACATGTCCCTCCCATGACGTCATCCCCATGTCAGCTAACCATTTCCCTTGCCCCATTTACAAAATCCTTCCCGCCTCACCATTTTCAAATGTTTTTCTCAATTGCGCCGCTCACCCACTAGTCACCTGTCCAAAACATTGTTTGAGCTCAGTTGATCAAGTACTCCTCCCAACGTTGTTTTCAACCTACTCCACTTATAAATTTCTCAAATACTCATAGTAAATGAAGAAAGCGGTGCCCGAGACCCAAAAGGCCCAAGAGGCTAAACCCTCTTCTAGCGTTGACACCCTCATGGACACAGAGGCACAAATTGTTGACCCTGCATGTTCCTACCACCTTTCTGACCTTCGTTTTGACATGTATGGAAACCATGTAAGGGGGGGGACCCATTCCAAGTAGTTGACTCTGGTCTATACTACCAAATCACACCCTTGTGCACCATTTTCCCAAATTCATCTCCTGGTTGGTTGCAACCTACATTGACATAAATAAATTCTTTGTTTCCTCCTTTGGGGCCAAAATTCTTGAAGTAACCACAAAGCTGATTCAAAAGGCCTTGGTTTACCCTAGTTCTCCAGAACCCCAGTAGTTTACTAATGTCACATTAGTATATCATTACTCTACCCTCCCAGCCAATGAGCAACAATCTTTCCTATAGATGGTCTTGGCCCCTGGCCTACAAGCTTTGCCTATAATTGACAACTTCCCTATCACCATCTTTGTTGAACCTATCCAACCCATCCTATCCCTAATTTCCCATCTACTGGGGGATGATGATGCCAACATAGCAAACAAAGCCACCTTGGGTTTTTTAAGGAAAATGATGCAACTTGGCCACCTATTTGATATTCCAACTTACCTATCTAAGGCCATAAGATTTTAGCTGCACCATTTTTCCACCACATCCTATTTCAGGTACTATTATTTTTTGTTTTATTTGTTTGTGTATACCCATGTGGATGAGTTTGAGTTCTTGGGCCTCAACTTGGTGGATGGAAACAAGCAGAGAAAATTTGTGTTCAACTGGGACATTGTTGTTAGAAATAGGCTAGATTCTGATGGTTACTCTCAATTTATATCAACTTATATGGCCATTTCATATAAGATTATCCATGGTTTTTCTCCCCCACAGGGTTCTCCCCCAACAAAGAGAGATTCTCTAGCTTACCAAAGACACCAGGGTAGGGGACTGGTATATTTTTTAGGATCACACAAATATCATGGTTTATGGGTGCGAACTTCCCCCTTACCATCTACCTATATTCATGCTTATGAGGATATTTTCTCTATAACTGGCCAAGAAGAGTCTGAATGCAGACTAGCTCCACTTTGTCCCTACAAATAAGGGACATATGTCTAAATTGGGAAAACCCTTGGGGAATTTTTTTTGTTAAATCTGAGTAGGCCTTCAAGGCAGTTGAAGCATTACTCAAGAAAATGAATTTTGACTTAAGGGATGTCTGGCATTATGACCCTCATGTGTCATTACTCAACGGAGGGAGAAGATAAAAAATTCAACTTACAAACATGAGTATAGGCCTGAAATTAAATGGAAATCTAATCTTGATTCATAGCCTATGGATACATAGATGGAGATTGGGCCTCCAATAACCAAGGACAAAGTGAAAAAGAGGACCATGGACCAAATAGGAGATATAGAGATGGCATATTTAAATGCATCTAAAAAGGTAAAAACCCAAGAGATAGAAGAAGATAAACATGAAACTAGGCTAGTGGAAAAAGGCCATATCAATCGGTATTACAAGTGAACTTAGAGGATCCATCACTGGTTGTTGCCTCATCCTCTTTAGAGGTAGCTATTTTAGGTGCAAAAGGAAGTGCAATTATTACTGGGTCAAGCTGGCCTATTGGAAAGGCCATTGAAGAAAGAAATAATAAGGTGATAATTTCATCTAACTCAGTTCTGTACTAGACTAGACTTTTGGCTACTATGGATTTAGAAAGAAATCAGATGAAGTTTTCACTACAACACCCACTGGCACATTATTTTCCTTCAGGTTCTCATTTTAAAGCCTTGGATATTTCACTGGGCTTAACAAGTGTTCCCTTTCTAGACAAGATAAATTTCGATAGGCAAGTTGGGGAGATGTTGTATAGCAAGATCAACAAGAACACAATGACCATAAGCAAGGCCGATAAGTTCCTAGAAAAGGTTGCAACTAGGTTGAAGCAAGAGAGATCCAACTCAAGGGCTCTCCACATGCAGAATGAGAGCTTTAAGGAGCTGGTCATGAAGCTAGGAGTGAATCCTGAAGATAAAACTTCTTTTGAAGCCCTCCTTCAAAGCTCCCAAATAGAAGTCCAGGAGCTTAGGCATAAGATGAATATGCCAGGTAGTGATCATGTTCAATCCGAAGAACTTTCACGGGTAGAAGAAGAGAAGGAGATCCTAGCCAAAGATCTCATTGACATGAACAATGAAATAATGGTCCTTAAGCAGCAGGAAGTAGAGCATTAAAAGATAATAGACTCACATATATGTGCATTGATAGTGCTCGAAGATCCTCAAAACCTTACTGAACAACTCACTAATACCCTCACTGACCTCCATCTTTCAGAGGCAGAGCTTAAAAGGGTGCAAAACTATCTAGATACTTCCCAAAGATGCATAACATAGAAAGAGAAGTAGTAAAAGACTTCCAAAACAAAGGAAAAAATCAACAATACGAATCGATAGGCAACAAACCAAAAGACCTTTGAGTTAAAGGCAAGGCTGAAAAGAAACATTGTCTCTACTACAAGCCAAGCAAGTGGTCTGGGATGAGATCATTGAAGAGGTAAGGAACCAATGGGAGTATATAACCTTGATGGATGAAAAAATGATTGTAATCAAAGGCTATGAAGGCTTCATCCTGTCAGCAAAAGAGGAGGGAGAAAAGAACTCCCTGATTTCCAAAAGGTTCATTCAGTTTGTGAATGAGAGGCCAATGAATAAGCTGACACCCTGTTATAGACATTTTTGTGCCTTACAGCATAGAGCATGAAATGTCAATAATCTGAGGGATCCAAAGTCCCTAAACAAGTTGTTCTTACCCTTAGAGGAACAAGGTCAGCAAACCACAGCACTGCAAAACAGTTCTCCACTGAAAAACACTCAAAAACAGGTCAGTTTTGGATCATTGCAGCTGCTCCACTAGGCATCTGCGCTGCATAGCAGGTACAACAAAGACTACCTGCGTTGCATAGCAAGTAGAACAAAGGCTACCTGCGTTGGGCGTACTTGGACATGTGGAGGAATCTTTTTCTCAAAGTGCCAGTGCCCAGGAAGCTTCTAAAAAGACACTTGATGATAAGATTCGCCTAATGATGAGTTAAGAGCTTCTAAAACTCCAAGTGGAAGACAGAAACTCCGAGTGAAGAACTGAAGAACAACTGGAGTTGAAGAGGACAACAAGTCACACATCAAGCTGACTTATCTTCACTCCAAAACTCTATATAAGGATCTCATCCCATGGGATCTGGGAGGCCGGAATTTAGTGCAAAGAATTGCTGTTGGTTTACAGTTGAGAGTATTGGGTGATTGCTTGAGGGAGGTGAAGAAGAGATTTCTCTCCGTCGGGAAGGTGATGCTGGATTGGACCTCTCATGGTTGTATCACCGCCTGAACCTTACTTCCATATATTAATAAAGATTTTGAGGTTCTTCTATTCGCATGTGTTTCAATGATGTATTGTCTTACTTGCGTATTTGATTTATGCTAATCCTTGAATCAGTTATGCATGCATGCTTCTTGTAGTTTCCTTTTCTTGTCTTATTTGCAGGATCTCGTGTAGCTGGGCCTGTGAAAAGACTTGGAGCTGGGAGCAAGCGGCAATCAAAGGAGATTGGATCGACCATTTGCGCAAGACATCGGTAAGTGGATCTCTTCCTTTTATCTCTTGCATGTCATAAAGAAGAAACTTTAGATAGTTTTGCTTTCAGCTGTTGCTAAGGAACTGTCACCCTTAGAGTGGGTTAGGGTCATTCCGAGTTGGATACTTTCCCCACAACAGACTGGCGACTCCACTGGGGATCGTGTCTTGTTGGTAGCTTGTGTTTCTTGCTATTCTTTTCTTAAACAAAAGAGTACCGAATCGAAAACTGCATTCGAGTTCTTCGAATGCAAAGTAGAGGGCAGCTACTCTAGCCCAGTGCTGGGCATTTTTATGATTTGAAGAGCTGATCCACAAGGACTCTTTTTAGCTCTTTGTGATAGTGTTCATCTTCCTTTAATCATCCTCTAGAGTATACTTGACTGATAGCAACTGATTTGGCCAAAAACCGTTGACTTTTGAGCAAACTGTGACCCGGAATCTGAGAGAGACGAGAGTTGTCTCAATCAGTGCAGCTGCAACAAAGACTACCTGCACTGCATCGCAGGTCCCGAAGGGGCTACCTGCGCTGCATCGCAGTTTGACAGTGCAGCACCTGCGCTGATCCAGTTTTGCCTTGTGCAACTGGGATTCCCCACTGTCTGTTGCTCAGTTTTCAGTATTGTTTTTGCAGCCTGTTGTCAACCTGTATACCCAGCTGAAACCACTTCTCTTTGCCTTCATTCCGCCTCAGTTGTATGAAGAAACCGTGATTGTTCTTATTGTATTTCTTGCTGTCATTCACAGTTTCCCATAGCGAAAGCGAACTAGTCTTGCTATGACCTCTTGAATCTAGACCTGTGAGAAAGTGTCGGTGTGATTCTAAGAGTTAGTTTATTGCTGTTCATAGCTGCTTGAGCATTTGCTTTCGTTATATGGTTTGAATCTCAGTATTTCTTGTGATTGAAACGAGTGAATCTTAAGGTGTTCTTTTGATTATTGGACAATACTTGTTTGTTTTCGCTTGAAATTGAATTCGAAATCGTACAACAGCTTTCTTTTTGTCATACACCAAACATTAAGAAAGAAGAAAAGAAATACTTGCATTGTGCATGTGCATTTTGACAGTTTGCATGTCGATTTAGGAAAAGTGCATCAGTGTGTGCTCTATGATCTGTTTGAAAAGATGATGTCTTTCTTTTCCTTCAGTAGTTAAGGTTTTCATAAGTTGAAAGAACTGAAAAAGCTTGCTTATCATTCTTAGACGGCATTTAGGAGTTGTCTCATACATCACATGGTGATCCATAAAGGCAAACTGCTAAGCAAGATCAACCTAAAAAGAACTGAATTTATCTAACAACGCTTTGAAACATAACGAAACACAGTAGAGGTCTAGGTAGAGACGTGAACCGGCGTCGTTAAACATAGTGACTGTCGATCTCTACGAAGGTGGGTGATTCCTCCTAAGGGACGATAGCACTAATACGGACTTGTGCCCCCCCTTACCGTCGCGTATATTGGGGGACCCCTATAGGAACAAAGCCTTTATCCATAGGAAGCCGTGTCGGCCACCCTACTGATCGCGATGCAGTGAACACAGCATTCACGAAGATCGACCACTCGTACCGTAAAACGTATTCTGTGGTTTCGCGAAAGGTTTGGCACACCCTTGCCTAGAACTCCAGAGTAGTTTCTTTTGGCCTTTTTCAAACTCTATAACTGAAAAAGTCCATCCGAGCATTTGTCACTTCGGGCTCGTTAATACATCGAAGGAGACTAGAGTCATCTTTAGCTTTTTCTCGACTCTTAAAAAGTGAAAAAGCAAGTTGTGTCTAAAGCGTCGTCATATAAAATTCATCTTAAACGGAACATAATTACCCTTGATTCCTACGTTGATCTTTAAAGTTGAGAACATGGAACACACCAACCAAGGGATCCCACGGGGGGGGACCCCTAGCCCTTTCTCCTCTTGGGGAGAAGTTGGTGCGCCCCACATGGCCACATTGTCGCTTCCAGGACTGACAATTGGCCTGCCAGTTTGGCTATTCTCAACCGCTGTAGTTCAGACCACCACGGTTCCTGAACAGTCGAGTCAACAGTTAGACCAGTCTAGAACTACCCTCCAGCCTTCCACTTCTTATGAGCCTTCCTCCGATCCTTCTTCTTCGAAAGGTCAAGCCGTCGAAAGCGCGGCTCCCATAGAAAAGAAGAAGGAAAAGAAGAAGAAAGAAAAGAAGCAGAAGGAGCCAAAGGCGCCTGGGGGCAAGCAGAAGGTATCTAACGAAAACCCACACACAGCACGGACCGGGCCCAAGTCGCCATGTGTCATATGTAGAGGGAACCACTTCCACAGTGATTGTCCCAGTATTCCCCGGATACTAAGGGACTGGTCCCCTCGCTTGCACAGTTCGGAAGCGTCAACCTCTGACAGTCAGGTTGAATGCTTACCGTCGACCAACGAACGTGAAGGTATTAGACGACGAAGAGGATGGACATCCTCCTGCGAATTGTGTGAAGGCAATCACACCCTCCGCCATTGTCCCTTTTTAGACGAAGCCAAGAGAGTTTTGGAAGATCAACCGGTTGCACCGTTGCTACTTCCTCCTGGATATCAAAAACTCGTGCCAGGTCCTTCGTTGGTCGAAAATACAGCTATCTTGCTTAGAGGGCCAGCTGAAGTGTCAGTCGCTGAAAGTGAACCTACTGAATCCGGACCGGACGAAAGTCCAAAGGTAGAAATGGCAGTTGACCCGGTTCTCCCTTCAGAAGTTTCATCTTCAAACACCACAGTCACTGAGGATTCATCTTCAGTTGACACCCCCGCCGAAGAGAATAAGGATGACACCGTCCATATTCTTTTCGTCAACTCCGATTCTGATGAGCATCTGGGCAAAGCGCCCACTCCTTTATCGCAGGAAGGAGCATCGTCAGGATCATATCCGGCCGTATATTCGGTCCCACCACCAAGCAACCTAGTTGTGTCCTTTGATTGGAACCAACTAGGCAGACCCTGGTTACCAGCCAGCATACCATTTAGAATTATAGTCCAAATATACAAAATGGTGATGGCTGGAACTATCATTGATGAAGGGGCATCTGTGAGTATCCTGTCCTCTATTTCTTGGAAAGCACTGGGTTGCCCGACGCTTTTGCCTGAGACAAGAAGTCTCTCGGGTTTTGACAGAGGAACCAGTCGACCATTAGGGATTCTACCTAATGTGCCTATCACACTGGAAGGGAAGGCTGTCAAGATGAATTTGATGGTCGTCCAAGGACCCTTGGATTATAACCTACTCCTTGGACGAGACTACATATATTGCATGGAAGCAATAGTCTCCTCACTCTTTCGAATAATGTGTTTTCCATACGAAGGAAGAATGGTCAAGCTCGTAGACCAACTTTCACTTCCGGGATCACACATCGCAAGTAGTCACATACCTATCCTCAATGGTCTTTTCGATCAAGAAAGGTCTCTTCCCCCGGTTCTTCTTCCTGATGAATGCGAGTGATTCGGGAAAGGAACGCAGGAGCCCAGGGGGCATGCATCCTGGTCTGCTCTGGAGGCAGAAAAAACCTTAGGTGTAAAGTAGAATTTCCACGGAAGAATATGACTAGTCCATACCCCGTCCCCCTCCTTCATCTTTGAGAATCTTCCTCTGAGCTATCTTCGTGGAGAAGAAGGACAAGAAGCCAAAGAGAGAGTTGGACTCTCAGAAGGGGCTGTTAGGGATGGGGTTGTTCTGGAAAAGGGTTCTTCTGTCAAGGTTACTTGTTTGACAAAGGTCATTCACCTTTGTCTAAATAGGTAGGCTCTACCAAAGAAGGGGATCCGTTTGTGGCAGCTAGGTACCGGCTTTGGGTAAAAGGCCAGCCTCACCCATTAAAACAAATGTTTTAAAGGATAAGTAGGGGCAGCCCCCAAAGATAGAGACGCTGTTGTTGCCACAGATTATAACCATCTTTGTGTACCCTAATGATAGACATCGCCGAAGAAAGTTTTGTTTGAAAAAAGAAGCAAAACAATCTTTGGGTAACCTGAAAGAGGTAGGCCTCTCCCGGTAAAACAAATGTTTTACCTGCAAATTGAGGGGTAACCTTGAAATTCGACTTACACCTGGGGGCATGCAAACCTCTTGGAATGCAAGCGCGGGTGGCTTTTTAGTTTTAGGTAGGAACCCGTAGGATGGGCCGATACCCAGCTTGCATAAAGAGAGGATATGGAGCAAAGCGTAGGGAGATGAAGCTCCTTAAAAAATAGGAATCTTCCATGAGACCTTACTACTTTATGACTGGTAAAAACGAGCAGTTTTGGAAAAGTTCATGCTCGTTAAAAAATAAACGCAAGAACCGAGCAGTTTTAGCGCATAGTTCATGCTCGTTAAAAAATAAACATAAGATTGAGCAGTGTTTTGGCGCATTCAAGCTCTTTAAAAATGAACCCAGTACCGGTAAATAAACATCTGAGACCGTAAATTCATCAGCCATAAAAGTCTTGGTCGTGTTTGTGCACCATCACCTCCACTTCTCATTTGGCCGATCATTCACATCCACTTGATTGTTTACCTATTTTGAGGAACAGCTGCGAAGAGTGATTCCACCTAGCCATCCTTGTAATACTGCCGTGATTGGAAAATTCCAACCTGTACCTGGAATCTGCTGCTATCCCTGTTTATCACTCGTTCCTCAAAAGACGAGTCTTATTTGAGCTCTTTTCACTAACTCGTAAAATATGAAAAGTTTGCCGAGTTTTGGCCTTCCAGCTCGTTAAAAGGACCGGAAGAGCTATCCCTCCTCTAGATTTTAATCTTTTTTGGACCTGAGGGATTATTGCACAAAAAGATCGAGCGCTTGTCTAGTTCGGCTCGATAAAGATATCGAACATTCATCCCTTCTGTATTGTTTTATACTTTTTCGGACTTAAGGTATTAGATGACGAAAAAGGACCCCTTGGAGTCTACTTTATGTACACTTTTCAGACTCTCTAAAAATGAAAAGGACCGAGTTGTCTTTGTCGCTGGGCTCGTTAAAAATATTAGATAGCGACAAACTTGTCCTTAGACAAGAACGAGTTTCCCTATCGCTAGGCTCATTAAAAACATATCGATGGGCTTGCCCGAAGGGCAGGTTATAGATCAAGCATATGTTATCCTCCTCAAGCTTGTCAAAAAATAAAGAGGTACTGGTCAGAAATGACTGGGGAAAAATTGGGAAGAACCTCAAAGCTTAATGGTAGCAAGTCGCTCTTGAACATGACACTTTTGCCTCCGTAAATATCGGGTTGGGTTATTATCATTCACGGTCCCTTCACCATGGTCTCGCCATACCATCCATACATGGGGTAATGCTACCGATCCATCACATCAGTGTCGTTACATGTTCAAGAGATGTCATTCAGAATGTGTCAACCGGGTCCCATCCACTACCATACATCATCTTTCATCCTTCCATGACCGCCACCCTGAATCATATTTCACAAATTGTTTTCACCAATCATCACTAGCTCCGTTCCGTGTCACTGATGTGGGATTCATTAGGGCCCTCCTTTGACGGATCACTTCTTGTCGACATCAGCTCATTATCCAAGAAGTTGATCTAGGAACACCCCCTCAGTACTTTGAAGCTTGCATGCCTCAATGGCAAGTTTCTCACTCCCGGCGATAGGTATACAGTAATGACCTTCGACCAGGAGACTTTGCGCGGTGTTCGACGTCAGATCCTATATTCACACCACGTGAATTGTGCTGCAGTACCTTGAGGGTCATCATCATTATCGGTGATTCCTCTCGTGCTTGTTAACAGTTTACATTATTGACTGGTAATCAAGCGATGTCTTTCCATGTTCGACTTCAAGAAATTCTCACATGGATCGACTTGTACTAATGTGAAGATCGGACAAGTTTGAAGACCCCGGATCTAGTTTCATCCATCCGGGCTGCGATATATATTCAGGAGATAAAGACATAGACATGTGCAGCAGATGATCATCCTACTAAAAGGATGATAATTAAAAGCAGAGAATTATCCGTCTATTATCAGACGATCGTCTGTTTATGTACAGCAAATGTATTTATAAAGCTGAGCATGGGAAATGCCCGCCTCAGCTAGATCATGAAAAGAAAGTATGAAAAGATAATGTATTGTATTGTATTGTGTTACAGGTCACCTCCCGGCAATTGAATGAACTTCGGATCCTCCTAATAAAGCATTTCACCCGATAAACGACCTCATACTTTAGGGGGCAACTGTTATAGACATTTTTGTGCCTTACAGCATAGAGCATGAAATGTCAATAATCTGAGGGATCCAAAGTCCCTAAACAAGTTGTTCTTACCCTTAGAGGAACAAGGTCAGCAAACCACAGCACTGCAAAACAGTTCTCCACTGAAAAACACTCAAAAATAGGTCAGTTTTGGATCATTGCAGCTGCTCCACTAGGCATCTGCCCTGCATAGCAGGTACAACAAAGGCTACCTGCGTTGCATAGCAAGTAGAACAAAGGCTACCTGCGTTGGGCGTACTTGGACATGTGGAGGAATCTTTTTCTCAAAGTGCCAGTGCCCAGGAAGCTTCTAAAAAGACACTTGATGATAAGATTCGCCTAATGATGAGTTAAGAGCTTCTAAAACTCCAAGTGGAAGACAGAAACTCCGAGTGAAGAACTGAAGAACAACTGGAGTTGAAGAGGACAACAAGTCACACATCAAGCTGACTTATCTTCACTCCAAAACTCTATATAAGGATCTCATCCCATGGGATCTGGGAGGCCGGAATTTAGTGCAAAGAATTGTTGTTGGTTTGCAGTTGAGAGTATTGGGTGATTGCTTGAGGGAGGTGAAGAAGAGATTTCTCTCCGTCGGGAAGGTGATGTTGGATTGGACCTCTCATGGTTGTATCACCGCCTGAACCTTACTTCCATATATTAATAAAGCTTTTGAGGTTCTTCTATTCGCATGTGTTTCAATGATGTATTGTCTTACTTGCGTATTTGATTTATGCTAATCCTTGAATCAGTTATGCATGCATGCTTCTTGTAGTTTCCTTTTCTTGTCTTATTTGCAGGATCTCGTGTAGCTGGGCCCGTGAAAAGACTTGGAGCTGGGAGCAAGCAGCAATCAAAGGAGACTGGATCGACCATTTGCGCAAGACATCGGTAAGTGGATCTCTTCCTTTTATCTCTTGCATGTCATAAAGAAGAAACTTTAGATAGTTTTGCTTTCAGCTGTTGCTAAGGAACTGTCACCCTTAGAGTGGGTTAGGGTCATTCTGAGTTGGATACTTTCCCCCACAACACACCCATTGATGTGGTGGAAAATGTAACTGATATCATGGATATTTCTAAGGTTTTCCAGAAGGAGGAAGCTAGGGTCAAAGATGAGGAGTACCTAGAGGTGGTATCAAAGAATGTGGTTGCCTTCAACACTGAGTTCTAGAGGATTGTCAGGGTAGGGTTTCCCAGTTGTTGGGACTTTAGGGGAGTGCTCATCCATTTGGAACAATACAGTCAAATATTAGTGGAGGCCAAAAGAAAAGTAGATTCTTCCCATGAGAAGATTTCCACTCTGAAGGGTAAGACCGTGGTAAACTATTTGAAGAGGAACTTTCAGCTGTTGGGGATGGTAAAGACCCTGTTTCTCCCTAGATTGAACTACACAGGTTTGACCCACCTAAAAATTGCATATCAAATGATTCTTTCGGGCTCCTCTACTAGCGCCAAAACTTTGGAAAAAATGCAAGAAGTTCGTCAACCCTCATGTGCTCCAAATCATCGAACCATCTATGCAACCTCCACAACCTACCTATCATGACCAGCGATATTGCAGATTGTGATGACTATGACACTTTCATTTCTTGTTTTATGTAAAGATTTTATTTTCAATCAATTAGTTAGGGTTTGGTTAGTACAGTTGTGCCACGGATCATGCTGAATTTTTTGTTATGATTATCCACTACAATGAAATCAAGAAGGAATATTTTGTAATGGGCTCTCCCTCCAAGTCCCTATAAAAACCATTTTATGAGATTGAACCAATGGTTCATAATTTTGAGTTTTCCTAGAGAGAAGATTTGTCTACTTCCAATGAAATGTATGCTCTATGGAAAATTAATACAATTGTTTTGTGATTCCAACTCATCTAAATCTCTAGTATGTGCTCTCTTTGTTTTTGTTCCACATGTTCTTATTGTTCTTCTCAGATTACATGTAATACTAGCTACTGGAAGTGTTTTCATGAATTTATGGATTCATCTTATTCTAATACTGATGAAATATGCCTATATTGATATGAAATCTAATCCTTAAAATGCGCTCCATGTATCTTTGCATTCCATTCAATTCTCTATTTCATCCATTTCACTCTGAATTTTGATGCATTAGATTCTTAGATTTAAGCTTCATGTATTGATTTTCCTTCTTGCTCCAATATTCTACCAAATATACTATAATGACTGATAAAATACAAGTTCATGTGATGTTGGCCGCTATGGATCTACTGTTAATGGCTCTATGAGTAATAGTTTGCATTAGGCTTTTGCATTTCTCCTCTTGAGGAAGGTTGTGAATTGATTTTCACTCAAAATGTTAAACACTGAGTGTGATATGAATTTCCAGCAAATATTTAAGACACTCATCAAGATGTCCTAGGCACTGGTCTCTCCTCAACCCAGGGGTTGTCTCTAGGAGCTACAACACCCTCCTCCGACTGTAGAGCAAGCTCCAAGTGAGGAAGAGGAAATTGTTCTTCTTTATGATGGTTTGGTCATGGACATGTAAAATATGACTTATGACAAGCTTCATAATAAGATTTTACAAGAAAGGAGGAAATGTTTTCTAGATGATATAGCATCCCTTGCATTCATCAGATAAAGGGTGATTATGACAGACACTAGAAGGAATCCAAATTCCATTTCCATAGCCAACTTGGCCTTTGCAGGAGGAGTAAAGTCAATCATAGATTATATGATGTCCGAGAACAAATAGATGGAAAATAACTTACAGTCCGTGAGGCAAGAAGTTGAACAACTCTAAGCAGAGGTTAAGAACACAACTCCAACACAAGTATATCTAGAAGAACTTAAGGCAACCATACTTGGTGAAGTATCGACATTGGGAGAAACCATGTGAAGCCTTTATGAGGAGCTTATCACTATGCATAAAATAGTTGTCGGTTTACATGACATGGAACAAAAGTGTAAGGATAATGCTAAAGCCCTGAAGGCTATACATATAGACATCATTTCCATGCTTGAGTGGTCAATGCAATACAAAAGGGCATCGTTCGAATTGGAAAAGAAAACAAGGAAATAAGCAGAGTTGGAGAAAACACAAGTGCGGATGATCATTTAGAGTAACAAATAAATCACCTCATTCATCGCCAATATTCAAGCCTCCTATGCACGATTTTACAACAACATGGATTTAATGGTGAAATCGCACATGATAACTTTGGAAAAAATGCAAGAAGTTCGTCAACCCTCATGTGCTCCAAATCATCGAACCATCTATGCAACCTCCACA
Organism: Pinus tabuliformis; assembly: GCA_031772625.1. Classification (NCBI taxonomy): domain Eukaryota; kingdom Viridiplantae; phylum Streptophyta; class Pinopsida; order Pinales; family Pinaceae; genus Pinus; species Pinus tabuliformis. Next base: position 1,309,841,233 of record CM062819.1, read on the forward strand.
ACCTACCTATCATGACCAGCGATATTGCAGATTGTGATGACTATGACACTTTCATTTCTTGTTTTATGTAAAGATTTTATTTTCAATCAATTAGTTAGGGTTTGGTTAGTACAGTTGTGCCACGGATCATGCTGAATTTTTTGTTATGATTATCCACTACAATGAAATCAAGAAGGAATATTTTGTAATGGGCTCTCCCTCCAAGTCCCTATAAAAACCATTTTATGAGATTGAACCAATGGTTCATAATTTTGAGTTTTCCTAGAGAGAAGATTTGTCTACTACCAATGAAATGTATGCTCTATGGAAAATTAATACAATTGTTTTGTGATTCCAACTCATCTAAATTTCTAGTATGTTCTCTCTTTTTTTTTGTTCCACATCTTCTTATTGTTCTTCTCGGATTACATGTAATACTAGCTACTGGAAGTTATTTAATGAATTTATGGATTTATCTTATTCTAATACCAATGAAATATGCCTATATAGATATGAAATCTAATCCTTAAAATGGGATCCATGTATCTTTGCATTCCATTCAATTCTCTATTTCATCCATTTCACTCTGAATTTTGATGCATTAGATTCTTAGATTTAAGATTCATGTATCGATTTTCCTTAATGCTCTAATATTATACCAAATATACTATAGTGACTGATAAAATACAAGTTCATGTGATGTTGGCAGTTATGGATCTATTGTTAGTGCCTCTATGAGTAATAGTTTTCATTAGGACTTTGCATTTTTCCTCTTGAGGAAAGTTGTGAATTGATTTTCACTCAAAATGTTAAACACTGAGTGTGATATGAATTTCCAGCAAATATTTAAGACACTCATCAAGATGTCCTAGGCACTGGTCTCTCGTCAACCCAGGGGTTGTCTCTAGGAGCTACAACACCCTCCTCCGACTGTAGAGCAAGCTCCAAGTGAGGAAGAGGAAATTGTTCTTCTTTATGATGGTTTGGTCATGGACATGTAAAATATGACTTATGACAAGCTTCATAATAAGATTTTACAAGAAAGGAGGAAATGTTTTCTAGATGATATAGCATCCCTTGCATTCATCAGATAAAGGGTGATTATGACAGACACTAGAAGGAATCCAAATTCCATTTCCATAGCCAACTTGGCCTTTGCAGGAGGGGTAAAGTCAATCATAGATTATATGATGTCCGAGAACAAATAGATGGAAAATAACTTACAGTCTGTGAGGCAAGAAGTTGAACAACTCTAAGCAGAGGTTAAGAACACAACTCCAACACAAGTATATCTGGAAGAACTTAAGGCAACCATACTTGGTGAAGTATCGACATTGGGAGAAACCATGTGAAGCCTTTATGAGGAGCTTATCACTATGCATAAAATAGTTGTCGGTTTACATGACATGGAACAAAAGTGTAAGGATAATGCTAAAGCCCTGAAGGCTATACATATAGACATCATTTCCATGCTTGAGTGGTCAATGCAATACAAAAGGGCATCGTTCGAATTGGAAAAGAAAACAAGGAAATAAGCAGAGTTGGAGAAAACACAAGTGTGGATGATCATTTAGAGTAACAAATAAATCACCTCATTCATCGCCAATATTCAAGCCTCCTATGCACGATTTTACAACAACATGGATTTAATGGTGAAATCGCACATGATCCCATTAGTTGGCTCACTCACTAAAGCCAAACATAGAAATTAGGTCAGTGTTGAAGCCCTGAAAATCGGGTCTACAACAAGGGGGATACCCACCCGGTCCGGACCTTGGTTAGAAACTCCTTTTCCATTTGGTATAGTGGGTCTGATTGGGGATATGGGACCAGTTTCCCAATTTATGTGTGTGTGTGTGTTGAGAATTGATATTTCCTTCCTAATAATTTCTAAGTAAAACACTTTTATTCTAAATCTAATTTAACAACATGCAATTGTATTCTAATGAACAGAAATATCTAATTCTAAAACTAACCCTGGATTTAATCTTTCAGTTATGCGATCCAAAATAATTTCTAATGGCAATTGGTAATAAAGATCACTTAATTGCTATGAGAAAAGAATTCAATAAAGATAAATTAATTCGTATAAAAAGTTAGACGAAACAATTGTGAAAAACATATCGCATAATAAGTCACTCATATATTAAGCATAAATAAATGGCTATCACCGTATAGAAGTGCCAAATGATAACTCAAGAATTCAAGCATTCATACATAAATAACTGAACATGAATATCACCTTAACACATAAGCAGAAATTGTTAAGAGATAAAAGTACCATTTATAACGAGTTCTACTCATGAGCTCCAGCAATAATGATTTATCTCTTCTTAATTCAATATCTACTAAGAGTACAAAAGTGAAATTTCAGTAGCAGATATTAAACATAGATATCAATAAATCTTGTTCCATTCATTCATCAAAACCTCCTCGGAGGGTGCAGAAGTGCATGTTCTGAGGACAAGTTTTTGACAAATTTCAGGACCCTTCTCTAAATGCATGAGAAGGGTTTAAATACTACTAGCTAAATCTAAAAATAGTTTATTACAAAAATGTAGGAAGCGGTTTAAATGACCATCCTCATTTCAGGAAAAAATAAAGCAAAACTAAAACTAAAACTGAATCTAAAACTAAATCTGGCAATTAACTATCTATGTATTTGTTCCTTGTAGTCGCAAGCATCCAGCATTGGCTTGAGGAGAGTTGGTTGGCCGACCTCCGACTTTAGTTGTCCTGCAAAAACGGAATCGACAAGTGTTGGTGCCATCTTCTCGGCAGAGTTAGTGAGACATTTGAGAGTCATGCACTGACTGTGTGGTTTAACCAAGTACTGCTAGTAAGAATCCAATTTTAACTTGGTTAACCTTTTGATGGACTCTGCTCTTTCTTGAGCCTTTTGTCTCCAGCTTGTCTGTAGATGCTGCACATTTGGTAGAAATCCTAGAGTGGTCTCTGATATGAGATTTGCCCTGTGTAAATTTTCATTGACACAGTCGATGACATTGTTTGCTGTAGTGGCTGCTTCTTCTGCCGCTTGTTCTGCTTTCCTAATTTGTGCATCCCACTTATTAAAGAGCATTTCTTGGTGGGCTTCATTGATTATGGGTGCACTTGCCTTCCCAAGTAGTAATGTCGGCATCTCTGTTACAGGTGGTGTCTTTGTATAAGGGCATCATTTCTTTATCTTCAGAACTCAGAACTTTTCCCTTCTTTCCTATAATATTCTGAACACTGCTATGTATACCTCTCTGCTCTTCGCTCCTGCAATTTACAAATGAGGAAAGAGTAATGATAAGAAAAAGGTGATGGAAAAGCTTTAAATGCCGAAATCATATAAAATATATCACCCTACGTGAAATGGCCCTTTGATCAGATCAAAACCATATTTCATTAATGATTACCAACTAACTCATTAAATTAACATTAATGCGCATTATTGGGCATCGGTTTATGGAAAAGCTTTTTCAAATGATGAGCCCTGCAGATCTGCGATAAGGCAATTTTGCGATTTGCTTCGCGATATCGCAGATCGCAATATCGCAGATCGCGATATCGTAGGTCGCAATATCGTTGATCCATTGCGTGTGACAATCATTTATTACCATATGTTTTCTGCACAATGCGATTTGCGAGACACGCCATCGCATATCGGTGGTTTGAGGTATTTCACTTTAAGTGATACTTGAAGCACATGAAAACTACGATGTGATGAATTTCTTTATTATGTGATCTCGCATCGCAATTTCGCAATCTTAGGATTCTATTTGTAGGAAAGCATCTATTACCATTTTGTGATGTGATAATTTTTATTGAGAGAAAGGTTTTGTTCGAACTTATCATAAAACTTAAGTCTTTTTAGATTTTTGGGTATTCTCCTAAGTTTATGATAGTAAGATTTATTCAAAAAAGGGAATACAAGTCCTAATTTATTTTTTTTAATTTTTGGATAAGGGTCCCCAGTTATTTAGTATTAGTGAGAAAACTAAATAAGAAGGGGGGTTTGTTGTTGGCCACAACAGTCAGGAAGGAGGTTGAAGAATACTTGGATCAGTTCATAATGATCACTATGAAGGAAGATCTTGAAGTGAACATGCAAAATATGCATAAGTAGATTGGTGGCTCTGTCCAGATCAATACCTTGTTTCTCTTGCTAGAGAAGGAAACTCATACCAGTTCCAAATCAGTGTACCCAAATTCCATGGAGGCTAATGTCTGCTTCCAGCTTGATCCCATCACACAGTTTAGGGAAGTCATCACATAGTACAAAGATTGGCATTTCCATGTGACTAAGAAACTACAAGTTGAAGTTGCTGAGCTAGAGTTTCCCCAAACTCAAGCTTAACTTGTTTTGTCTTATTAGTTTGTCTAGTTGGCTCTACCCAATTTTTTCCTATATGGGTATGAGTATATTGTAGTTAATTTATAAGTGAAATTCCAAGTGTCAATTGTGGAATGTGAAGATTCATTTTGTAGTGAAGTTGAAGAGTCATGAGGGAAGTCCAGGAGTCACAAAAGGGAGACGAATAGTCACCTCTTTTGTTATAAATATGTCCTCATAACTCATGAAAAGAGCTTTTGGGAGCCAAGCTTTTGGCTAGGCTTTAGCATAGGATTAGGAGCTTGGGAGTTTTGTTGAGAGACTGAACTTCTCTGTAGCATAAAGTGAGTATCTTTCTTTGGAGGAGTAGGTGTAGAATTCATGTTCCACTATTGGGACTAGTGGTTTGTCAATGGTATATGTATGCTTAGAACTTTCACTTTAATAAAATCCCAGAGCCGACACATTTTCACGCATATGTTTTGAATATAGTAGGACTCCTCTTGTTGTGTTTGCAATATATATTATTTCATTTATGATAACGCTTATTAACTATTTTGTTTGAATTAGTATGAATCTTGTTGAATGCGTGTTGTTGTATGTTTCCATCATGGTTAACTTGTGAACTATTTTTCAGGCTAAATTTTGATGCCTTTTATGCTTGTGTGTTCCTTTCAAGCTACATACTATTACATGATTCTAAGGGGCTCACTCACTTTTCCTTTGTCATGTTTGAACCTGTTGTAGCTTATATTGGGCTTGAGGTTTATTTATCAGTTATTTCACTATTGGGAGTTATAAAACTCCTTTATAGCTTTTACCCTTACCAAAAAGTCTAAGAGAAATGAAATATTTTGTTTGTTATAAATCGACATCGCTAAAGGGAGAAATGCAAAAGAATTGGATATAAAAGGTTATATGGACTCGCTATATGTATATATGGAGAGATATATATGTATATAAGTGCATATCCAAATGAGAAGGAATTGTTAGATTTACAAAGGAATAAGTATAAAGAAATTGGCCATGTGATAAAGCTAAATCACAACCGAAATGGAGCCATAACCGATATGTACATATATATGTAATATATCGGATTTATAAAGAAATAAGTATTAAATTATTGAAGGGCTGGACATGAAAGGTAAATGTGTTGTGGTTTAAAGTCCCGTCGATTCCACCCTTACACAGAGTTATGGACGTTGAAATCGTCGATAGCGACTTGCAATGGCGGACCCGAAACACATATAGGTTATGTTTTATAAATCAGTGGGTCCATGTTATCACATAGTTTTAATACATACACATATAACTAACCGATAGTGATATGGGTAGGCCAGACCTGAAAGATTATGTGTTGCATTTATAACTTTGTTGGGTCTGTCAAGTGCCTTATGTGTATGTTCACTATGCCGATTGTGATTTGCGATTGGGTTCCAAACCCGATATATTTATTAAATTGGGTTAATTCCGTTTCAACTCTACTTTATGTGTTTTGCGTTGATTTTTCTATGTAAACAGAAAAATTAGCGTTAAAGCCGAATTCGAAGAAAAGGCGGATTTTAAGTTAAAAGGTGGAATTTCGGGTGGATGTAAAGTGGTAAGCGGTTTTTAGTGGGTTCACCCGATCCCACTCAGCATTCAACACGTGGCAGTCAGGTGGAGAGAGAAAACCACCCATTTCGGGCGGGTATTCTCAGGGCTTATGTCTCGCCCGAAATCTTTATGGACCGTCTGATCCACTAAGCACAGATCTACGGTGGGGATCTATCGGGCAAATATGTTGTCTAGAGAATTGTGCAGATGCTTTGAAAAGTGCAGAAATGCATGCTTTATAGATATATTTATTATAAATGGTTTATAATGAATTCGGTGCCGATATAAGGGTTTATAGGTGAAGACTGTGATATAAATAATGTTAAGAAGACATATATATATTTGGGATTAATAAATGAATATTGAAGGTTTAGAAAGTTTGATTGAATCTCGGTACATGCATAAGCCCAGGCTTACACAGGTCAACACAATTAATTATGGTTTAAGCAGATTAAGCATTATTAAAGCATTTACAGAAGAAGCTCAATATCAGATTAACAGAGCAAGTCAGCCATTATTGTCCTCTTCTAAATTCAGTTGTTTCCTATTATTTTATGCTCTTTGAGGTGTCTTTAAACCTTTGTAAAATTCTGTAATAATTTTTAATTCAGATAGTTAGGGAAACAATTTAGTAGTTTGACAGTTTCACAACTATTTCACAAATGTATAAAAGGAGGAAATTTTACTAGGAAAGGGTTGGAATTTTGGAGAACCAGGCCACTGTATTCCTGATAACATCATTGATTAATGCAACAACCAGAAGTTTCCAGGAGTTGTTACATATATTTGTAAGTTTTGCTCTCATGTGTCATGCAATGCTCTCTTCTTTTTTAAGTGTAGTAATGAAGCTGCAGGGTAAAATCCCTTAAAGAGCTCTCTTATACTTAAATTCCTCACCTCCTTTCCAAGTTATAGATAGTAGTTTCTGTGAAAGACTAGCATATTGTCTATGATTTATTTCTCATTATCATAATTCCTCTAAGTTACAGATAATAGTTCCTGTGAGAGATCAACATATTGTCTTTAACTTCTCCTTCAAACTTTCCTCATTCATCATTTATATTTAGCAACAAATGGCATTCTGAGATGTTCTGGTCATACATGTATTAAGAGTCTAAGGTCAAGTTTTCCAAGTCCTTCATTTGAGAATATAATAAACAATAAGTGACAATAAATAATCTTTATTAATGTCTTAAGCACAATTTCCCTACATCCAGGAAATTGGTTTCTTAAGGAACAACAGAGCCTTTCATACATCGCACTTAACCGTTTATAGAGTCACAATATTGTTTCACTAAAGTCATGAATACACCATTCTATGTGTTATTGCAGCCAAGGCATATTGTTAAAACCCACTGCTTCAACAATAGGGTCATATTCCAGATGGGGTTCCTACTCCAAATAGTGCGAGGTCTAATTGGGACTTCATACCAAAATCAGTCTTATACACACAAACATATATATTATCATAAGCATGCAACAACCATGTGACCCAAACTAGGTCTATAATGTACAAGAATTTACATAAGTTTTACATATATAATATTTATACACTCCATTAAAATCACCCTCTCTATGTGTCACCAAAACTAACTAACCAAGAAGGGACACTACACCAAAACATATGTTATAAAGACCGACCATAGTTATAAAATTCAACATTATGAAGGTACAAATCAAATCATCTTCATTCTTTTCTTTAAGAACCAAGGCTTGGTCAAGAGTAAGGATGGGTTGAATTTCCCCTTCATCACTGTATTCAGGCTAGAGGGGGGTTTCGTAATCAGGAATGGTCTTTGCATTGCGGTAAAGAGTCAATCTCTTGGTAGAAATAGGATGAGAAATAGTCATATCCCCAAATCTACAATTGATATATGCATCAACTGTAGCCAACCATGGCCTTCCCAAAATCAAAGGATATCCTCCAAGATTGGTCTTAGGTTTCAAAATCATAAATTCAACAAGGTATTCCCATGAGTCTCTAGAAAAAAATATATCCTCCAGGATACCTTTTGGTTTTATAGTGGATCAATCTGTCGATTGAAGTACTATTGGGTTCAATATAGGTGTTGATAGTTGGATATTTTAAATGGTTTCCTTTTCATGACATTGATAGATGCCCCGAAATCTATCAAAGTATTAGGTATGGGGATGTTATTTATACTAACACTCATAACTAGACTTCTAGGGTCCATATATTTATCTACAAAGACTTTCCCCAACATTAGGTCACCTAACTTTATTATTACATGAATAGTTTTAGTATTTTTCTTTTTCCTCCTTGTATTTGTGTAAATCGAAACATATTTTATGGCTTAGAGAAATGGAATTTTGACACAATTTTTTTAAGTTCCTCTAAAAATTCAAACTTTGGTTGTAAATAAGTTTTTTCCTGACATAGCCTCTCTACTAAAATGAGGGAACGAACTCCTTTGTGAGTTCAGGAGGTGAAGAACTATCATTAGTATAATATGATCTTACAATTTCTTCCTCACCCTCCTTTTCTTGAATCACAGGAGTAGTCAAATAATTGATTATTTTCCTTGATTGTAAGTGCATGTATTGACATTCAATGGAAGTAATGGTATATGTAGGAAAACGGGTTAGTTCAACATTGTAGGTGGGTTGTATTGCATTATTATTTGGTTTAGGAATGGTTTGAGATGGTAGTTGAGGTCTCTAAGGAGTCTGAAAATTTTTATTAGATGGTAGTTGAAGTTTTTGTGGATGTGTTTAAAAGGGAGAATATTGTGGAATCTGTGGTGGTATGTTCCAGAAGGCAGAAGCTCCTCTCTAGATTGGGGTCCAATTTTGATTTGTATTTGAGTGGGCCATTATGGCCATGGCATTGGAGGGTACCATCCTAGTTCTGAAGAAAAATATTGAGAAGAATCATGTGTTGAACCAAATGATTGAGGGGGCATGGTTTCTTTTGAGCCACAAAACAAATTTGTTTGATTTCCTCATTAGCTTCCTGAAATATTTCCTTAAGCCCTACTAAGGAATGAAAATCCTAAGTGGCATGTTTTGTTAAAAAATGATACATGTCTCAACAACATTTAAAATGCATTCTCGAAGAGGATGCTTCTTTTGGAATTTGGAGAAAATATAGCCAAGGCCAACTTAGCTTCTTCCTTCATCTTTTTTTTTTGGAGGGTGTATAATTGGGCACTAAGTGTACTAAGGATAATATTTTTGAAGTTATTTAATAATTTTCATATATAGACTTTATTCACCCCTGTCCCACTTGATATATTAATTCTAGAGATTATATCCTGAGAGTTCTTCTCATATATATAGATCCCTCTAGAATATGGCTTACACAAATCAGAAATCTTCTTGTATGTTAATATGGAAATACCTCCTGCTCCCATGAGATTTAATGTATCGATATAGTCCTCTCGTATTCCTTTATGGAAGAGGATGCCCAGGGTTTCCTAATCGAAGGTGTTTTGATTTGTCCTTTGTAAATTATATTGAAACCTTTCTATGTATATCTCTAGAATTTCATCATTTGATTGGGACATTTTGAAGATTTCCTCTTTGATATCTCATACTTTACAATGTCCTCATAGTTCTTCAAAAATTTCTTCTTGATTTCATCCCAAGTTCAGATGAAGTTTCCCACAAGTCCCATAAACCATCAGAGACTTGCATCTTTTAAGGTAGCAGAAAATAATTTCATTTTTTGTGCATCTGTGGAATAGTAATATCTATGACAAAAAAACTTCAAACTTGAACAAAAAGGTATTTGGATCCTCCTTTGCAAGGCCATGAAAGTTTGGAATGGTAGAACGGGGAATATTCTTCATTTGAACCAGTCCATCATGATCTTGAATAGGGAATTCAAAGGTAACATGTTCCTTTAGCTTAGGTCCATTTAATTCTTCATCCACCATATTTACTTCACCTAAATGTTCAGGGTTTTGAATCCTATTGGATCCTTCATAACTTTCCAGTTTCTCATCCAGTATAATCTCTTCTTTCATTGATGGTGGCTCTTCTTTAGGTAGATTCCCTACTACACTATTTTAGACTTTTGCGACTTACAAATAATTTTCCTTTCCTCTCTCACTTGCTAGAAGCTTGCTTTGGGTGGGTCCTAAAACACCATGTGAGATTTTAGCAGACTTTTTCTTGTTTCTACCTATGGTGTTTCAATACATCTATCATGTCCTAATGAAAAAATATAATAAGGACGTAGGTTATTTAAAGGGGTAATCAATGACCCCTTTGGTCACTTATGTTGATTTTTTGAGGTAGTTGTGGGAGTTATTCCCCAACTACACAAGTTAAAAGAAAGAAAAAATAAATTTTAAATTATAAGAAAGAAAATTTAATTTAAATTTAAATTTAATTTGCTAAGGGACTTGCCTCTTGGGCACTCTAATATCACTATAAAAAGACACTTGAGCTTCTCATTTAATCACTAGAAATTTTTTCTTGTCTGGTTAGCACTAGAAAATAAACATGGTATCAAAGAATAATTATGGTGGGAGTATTAAAATTTTGGGGTTTTTACAATATTATGTACAATATATTTACTTTACTCCTACCTAAATTTATGCAAAGAATTGCATTAATTATGGTGGGCAGTAATTCCTGGTAAATATATTTAATTACGGAAATATAAAGAATGTACTACATATTTACTTTTTACTTCTACCTAAATTTATGCAAAGAATCACATTTAACAAATTCAAACACTATGTGGGTGGATTATAGAAAAAACCCAGTAGAGTTAAATAAAAAATTTAATATGAGGAGAGATTTAACCTCATAGCACCAATGAATAAATGGTTAGAGAATATGTGTGGGGTGAATAAAAACATAGATCCTCTAGTGTTCATAAGAAATTAACCTAGGATATGTAACAGGCATCTCAAAGGATTCTCTGAGGATTGAGCATAAACTTGGCAAGAGTGATTTTTGTTCAAGAGGGAGAAATTATACAAACATCTAGAACCGTGCTAGATACCCGAAAGAGATTCTAATTCAAAGGGATCAAACAATCAAGTAGAGTGGAAGGATGCATCCTATTGGATATCCAAAGTGTGTCTCATGATGATGAGGAGAAGGAGGCTCCCAATGATATGGGTTCATTTTATTCTGTACATGTGGAAGATCATTAGGAAGACCTAGAAGGGCCTATTGAGCCAGTGGATCCACTTAGGGTTGTTGTTCTAGAATCCAAGAAGAGGTTGGCATGGCTTAGAATTACATTGAAGTATGCAGAGGTTCATGCAACTCCCCATGGCACCTTCAAGGAAAGTAAATGTCCTAATAAGTACTCAGGATATGCAACACTAATGAGTCACATCATTAATTCTGAGCCATCCAACTATAAGGAGGTAGCAGGCCAACAAGTTTGGAAGAATACCATGATGGAGGAATATCAGTCCATCATGAAGAATGATGTGTCGGAAATTTTGCCAATACACAAGGGGAAGTTAGTGGTGACTTTCAAGTGGATATACAAGATCAAGAATACAATAGATGGCAACATAGAGAAGTACAAAGCGAAATTCATGGCAATAGGGTTCTCCTAGAAAGGGAGAGGACTGCGATGTCGCCATAATGAAGAAGTCCTTTTACAAAATCAAGTAGGCACCTCGGGCTTGGAATTCTCGGATTAATGGATACCTGATGAGTCTTTGTTTCACCAAGATTGATGTCGATCCCAACACTTACTACAAGGTTGTTAAATGTGAACATGTGATATTTTTTTTATATGTTGATGACTTGTTTCTTATATGAGCATAAAATATCATTGATCAATGTAAGATGGAGTTGACCTCTAAGTTCGAGATAAAGGATCTAGATTTGTTGCATTACTTCTTGGGATTATAGGTGTGGCCAAAGTTGGGTGATATCTTCCTTGGTCAAGAATAGTATATTATTACAATCCTTTAGAGATTTGGGATGATGGGCTGCAAGTCCATAGCCACTCCCATGGTGACTAATTTGAAGAAGCTAAGAGGTGCTGACTCAAATTTGGTGGCTCCCTCTATGTATCAACAATTGATCAGATCCTTGATGTATCTAGTTAATACAAAACCTGATATTTTACTTGCAATGAACACTCTGAGCTGCTTCATGGTGGAACCTAGGTATGTACATTGGATTGCGTCAAAGCATCTGTTGAGATATATATGTGGTATAATCAATTATGGATTAAGATATGTATCAAAATAGTAAAGTACAACTACAAGGATACAAATATTATGATTGGGAAGGAAGTGTTCAAGACAATAAGAGCACATTGGTATGTTTCCTCAATCTAGGTGCTACTATGATATCTTAGATGAGCAAGAAGCAAACATCAGTCGCACTCAACACTACAAAGGCTAAGTATATTGCAGCTAGTTTGACAAGTTTCGAAGTAGTGTGGCTTCATAAGTTTCTCACATGATTATTTGGTCAGATGTTGGAAACAATTGTTATAGATTATGACAATCAAATTTATGTGAAACTTTCGTAAAATCCAGTTTTCCATGTCATGTTGAAGCACATTGAGATCAAGTACCACTACATCTAAGACATGGCACAAAAGGGAGCAGTGAGGCTCCAATACATTTCTATGAATGAGTAGGTTATTGACATTCTCACAAAGCCTTTATCTCAGATGAAGCATGTATACTTCAAGAACAAGTTTGGAGTGGTTAAGAATGCCTCCCTTGTTCAAAGGGAGTGTTGATGTTGTAGCATCAGGGTAGACATTCTCCCTAGGTCAAGGGTATTGACTAAGTGTTATGTAATATGGGTAGGGAAAATGGCCCAAATAACATTAGGGCCTAGAGTGCTCCCTCGGTCAGAAGGATTTGACCAAATTTCCAAGGGTTACTTGGCCAATAGTTAGAGTGAGTACCTCAAATCATCAGGAAAGTATTTTTACCATTCAAGTCTCATATAACAACATGGGGGAATGGTAAATGGTCCCAGGGTTTCACAATTTGTTACGGAAAATTGATCTAGTTCCAAGTGATGACTTGGTTAGATGACGAATCAGGACTTGTTTTGTTTTACCCCAGTCAGGGGGTACCTAACCATATCGTCAAAGGGTATTTGGCCCGTGGGTGACTAGATCCTTTGCATGATTTTGATGAAGGATGCTTTCCATGTGGTTTTGGAATGTAACATGAAGTGGATGGATACATTAACATAGTTGACTCATTCAACATTTTCTTGGGATGGAGAAACTTTTTAGCTAAGTGAACATGTTGAGAAAATCAAGGTGAATACCTCCCAACTATGAGGAAGTGTTAATTTTTTTAGGTATTTATGGGAGGTATTCCCCAGCTACACAATTTTACAGGTCATTTTGTCACATTCAACCAAATGGCCCTAAACCCAGATCTATCATCATCCATTTATCATCCCTACAAAGCCAAAAACATTCTCTCTCCATAAGTTATAAGAATCTTGGATTACATTGGATGAAAACCCTAATTTAAGACCTCGTCGCACTTAATCTCTTGAAAAATTGCAATGGCACATGCTGCACACATGGAACTTGACTAGTCAATGCAAGTTGCTCCTACAGAAAGTGAAATGACACTTGGAAATGAGTAAAAATAAAAAATAATTTTGAAGTTTCTCTCTCTAGAAGCTTCGGGAGTGGATTTAACCATTTATTGTTGGATCTGATCTCAAAATACTAGTAATGAGGTCTTATCTCTTATCTCCTAGAACTTACCTCCCTCTAAGGTGGATCTATGCCCTAAATCGTAAATCCAAAACTACCTCTTTACCCTATAAATGCAACACCTGCCATAGAGTCTGGGTTTGATTTTGGAGACTCTAATTATGCCTTTATGCCAATCATTTGTGTCTAGAGGTCCATGATCCATCCATGTACTTTAGGTGTGATTGAAGGCTTACCATTGTGGCAAAGGAAGGATAAGATAACTAGGAGAGATTCACAAAGTCAAGGCCTACAAGGGTTGTAATATTTTCCTGCCATTATTAATACAAAAGTGCATTGTTTCTCCTATATATTATGTCTTGATTATTCATATGTAGAACATGAATCCTTGACTTGTTTTTTAGATTTTTTTTTGTATATGTTATATTTTATATTTTGTTCTCTTGCTTGTTTTGGATGATTTGCAGATTCCACTTTTAGAAATTGGAGTTGGAGTTGGAGCTAACAAGTAAGGAGAAGAAGGAAGCTTGCATTGGATTCCAAGTAGGTTTTTCTTTCATATTTCAAACATATCTAAGGAAAAACATTGTATTTTTTTCTTGTTTTTTTCTAAGCTAAGCCACTAGGTTCGAGGGAGATTGCTTATGTCCATAGAAGGAATTTATTCACAAAACAACTTGGTGACCATACTAGGGAACAAGATGTTCTTTAGTAGTTTCCATTGCCATAGCTTTTAGGACCTCTATAGTTGACTCTATTTCTCTTGTTCAGAATATCATTAGACTTAGGAAAAGTTAATATCGAGCTTAGTTATGTTTTTTCTTTCATTTTTAAAGTGAATTTACCCCATCACACTTGTCCTTTTGAGATAGTGCGTATAAGTGTAGTCTCTTTGTCTAGTAAATGTGATGAATCATACTGGTTTCCATATACTACCTACGATGATCTTGTAAGTGTAAAAAAGAATTGCATTTCCTCTACCTTGCTCTAAATTATGTCTTGTTTACAACGTCTTCCTAAGTCTTTTATCTTTCCATGGTATCTATAAAGCAAACACCTTGTGTGAAATTGAGTGTGATTGCCTTTTTTATAAGATTTTTTTTTTTTTTTTTGCTTCTTCTTGTTAATTAGGGTTTTTATCATTTGACTTGGTTATTAATCTATTAAAGAAATTTTCATATTACAATTCTAGTATGTTTGAATTCTTTCTGAATCAATAATATAGTCATATTTTCATTTTTCTTTACATTGAAAATCGAAAGGAAAAGAAAATAATTTTTCATTTTCTCATGCATTAGCGCTTTAAACTTTTGAATTGGAATAGTAAATTTGAAGATCTTTTTTGAAAGTCTTTTTTTTGCATCATTGTTTGAAATTTCTTCCCTTTTTTAGTTAGATCTTCATTGAATGAAAATAGTTCTTTTTCATGCTAGTTGCATTTTAGGAGTTCAGGTGAATTTTTTTTTTATCCTTGAAACCAGAATCTTAATGAAGACAAACATTAATGAAGATAAACATTAAAATTTACCAATAAACCTAAGGATCATTTGAAACAGTAAAGACACATTTAGTTGGTCTAGGTTAAAATACGTGTTCCAACGTCTCTAAACATAGGAGTTTCCATTAATTGTATGTGTTACATTTTGTAGATGTTTAGTATTCCGTGTACTTCCAAGTATATAAGATCGTTCTTCCACATTCCCTCAAGTATATCAAAATGGAACTCCATGTATGAGGAGTATATAGAGGTGCTTCCCATCATACATGATGCATTAGAGAGAACTATTATAGACTACATTTTTGCATACCCTCAAGTATATAGGAAGTCCCCATTAGGTGGAAAACTTGTTATATGTAACCTAGTCGACCACCTTGTTGTCTCAAACACAACATTCAAAGAGATTACTTGCATGTACTTAATAGTATATTACATTTCACAACAACCTAATAATCCCTTCAAACCTAGAGACCCTTTTCACTATTACTATTTCCTTGATTGAATTCTCCCTTTTTATTCCTTAGTAGACCTTAGGTTGAATCTGATGGAAAAAATTCTAGAGTCTGCCAATCAAGGAAACCCCCTTGAAGGGAATCCTAGTCCTTTTCCTTCTTTTGTAAATATTGGTGCTCCTTACATGGCTGCATGGTCCCTTCCTGGATTCACGATAGGTTTACCGGTATGGTTGTTTTCAACTTCCTTGGTTATGAATGTCCCAGCTACTCCACAAGAAATTTCTCCACCTTAACAACACCAACCTCAAGTTGACCCTCTACCTTCTTTGCCCATCATCTATTCTTCCCTTTATTCTTCTTTTCCTAGTGAAAGTATTGATGCTAGTAACTAGGAAGCTAATAAGAAGAAGAAAAATGAAGAAGATGAAGAAGCAAAATAAGCAGGGGGCAACCAACCAACCATTACTATGAATGTAGCTACTACTTCCAAGCCTCGTAAAATTAAATTCCCTTGCAAGATTTGTAAGGCTGACCACCTTCTTTGAGATTTCCTTGTTAGTCTTCGATTATTAGGAGTGTGGTCCACCGTCTCACATCAGCCCTTGTCAACAACCTCTGGAGACTATGATAGTGACAAACCATTAACTTGTGATAATAAGGTTCCCAAGAAAAATGGTAAAGTTAGGTGTCCCTGTAGGTTATGTAAGGGAGTCATCAAACTCACCTTTTCCCTCATATGGTTAAAGTCTCCAAATTGTTGGAAAAGTTTATTGTCTCTCAGTAGGAACTTCCAACTAGTGATTTTAAGTTTCCCCCCAACCCTCCATTAGTTGATAAAGTGATTGACCCGATTTCATCTTCAGTCAATCCCACTCTCCATAGACATGAATCCCATCAGTCTGTTTCCAACCATCCATTGGTTGAGAAAGTGATCGATTTGATTCTACCTTCATTCAATCGTACTCTCCCCTTAGAGATTGAAGTTGATATCATTCAGGTTTTTCTTGTTACTTCAGATCCCACCAAACAAGGGGGAATTTCTCTTGCTCTCACGGAAACCCCTCCAAGTAACAAGGTAATTTACTTTGATTGGAATCAATTGACAAAGCTTCATCTCCGTTCTTACATGCCTTTCCAAGTCATGGTGAAGGCTTGTGATAAGAACATAAATCACATGGTTATAGATGAAGGTGCTTCTATTAGCATTCTATCCTTGCTTTCTTGGAAAGTTTTAGGTTCTCATAAGCTTGTGTCTATTACCTAGAATCTATTGGATTTTAACAGAAGAACTAGTGAATATTTAGGGATCCTTCCTCAATTGCCTATTACCTTAGAAGGAAAAAATATCTAAATTGATGTTATGGTAGTCCAAGGCCCCTTGGATTTCAATTTTCTCCTTGGGAGAGACTATGTTTATTCCATGAATGTTTTCGTGTCCACACTCTTTCAAGTGATGTATTTACCACATGATGGAAAAATTGAGAATATTGACCATATTTCATTCGTTGGTCCATATTTGACTGCCAACCATCCAACTTCGCTAAATGTTACTCATATGCAAGTGGCTTTCCCCTCGCCACAGGTTGATTATGTGGCAACTTGACTTCTTTTAACCTAGATCCAGTAGGAGATATGGTAAATTATTTACTGGGGTCATTGGAGCCTAATCTTCATACCCCTATTGGATCCCTTGGTATGTATTCCTTCCACAAAATTGTTCTTTCGTCTGATGAAACCCTCTTGGAATCCATGATCAAGACCTTAATATGTATTCCTTCCAGAGCCTTGGTCTCTTGGGAGTCATGGTCAAGGTAAATAGTGTCATGATCATAGTTCTTATACTGTTTCAAGCTTGTTAAGACATGAAATAGGTCACCACGAGTATATTTTCTTTTTTGTTTCAATCTCGCATAAAAATGAAACAAACCTATGAGTATAGTCACCTTCATTTCATTTGCCCATATCACATGATCGTCTTCCTTCCTTCCCAGTGAACATATTTTTATCAATAACCAACAATCTATTTATATCCATGAGGAGATTTGGCGAAAGAAACAAATATGGGGGGGGCATGCCTCTACCCTTATGTTGAGGGAAATATACTTATCTCAAGCATGGCTTTTCTCTATTTCAAGCTTGTGTAAAAATGAAACCACTCTCAAGCATATTTTTTCTCTATTTCAAGATTGTGTAAGAAATGAAACCTATTTTGAGCTTAGTCTTGGATTTCCATCAGTGTGCCTTAGGTCCAAACCCATCAAGTTGTGACCCTATCCCTCTCTCTTATGCATGTAATAGTTTGATGGTAGAGCCTACCTGATTATGGATGCCCTAGTATAGCATCTTTTTGTCATCTTGGTATTCATGCAATCATTTTTATTATCTTTTAAGAATCCCTCCTTCTAAATCACCATGAACTAGAATCTAAGCCCCTTTTCCTCATCTTTGTCATATTTTTGGGTTTACCCTAGAAGGATTCCATACTTTATCCCTCATGATTGCCAGTTTTTATCAACCTTTTTCTATAATATGCACCTCAATTTTCTTATTCCACCATCACCATATGCTTGGTTGATCATTCACTTTCACTTGGTGTTTTACCCTTTCCTAAGGAACCATTAAGATGAGTGGTCTTATTAGCCTGCCTCTTGAACTATACATGTTTTTAGTAGTTCCATCATGAACAGAACCAAATGCTACCCTTTATACCACTCATTCCTCCAAGAGGAGTTTCTTTTAAGCTCTTTTCAAACTCCCAAAATATGAAAAGATTGTCGAGCACTTGTCTCTTTTTCACTCATTAAATTAAATGAAAGGACGTCTTCCCAGTATAATTTTAACCATTTTCCAAATTGGATGGACTATTTATGAAAAAAGAATACTTTATTCAAGCATAACTAAAAGGTTATCCTAGGTATTTTTTAATGCCTTTTCAGTCCCAAGGGGATAAATTTATGAAAAGGAACCATAGTTTTATTTTGCCTCTTTTTCATACTCTCTAAATATGAAAAATAATTCAATATACCCCTTAGCTAGACTCATAGAACATAAACAATGTAGGACTCATCAAACATGACGAGACTGAACCACTCCTTCCTAGGGTTCATTAAACATACATAGAAGGACTCATTTGAAGGATGAGCTTACATATCAAGCAAATGTTATCCTCCTCAGGCTTGTAAAAAAATAAAGAGGTACTTGCCACAAATGGTGGGGAAAATGGGGAAAAATACATGAAACCTATTTATGGCAGTGAGTAGCTCTTTATCATGACACTCTTTTACCTCTGTGATTGTTTTGGGTTGGGCAATCCACTTGCCTCTCTATTGATCACATCTTATTGAAAGCCTTCATAATGGGTCTTTTAGTCAATGCTTCCAATTCCACAAAAGTGTCTTCAATATGTCAAGAGAAGTCCAACCTCAGTTCACATCTGGTACAATAACTTTAGCCCTCTTCTATAGGTTTCAACCCCATACAGAAATTACCTGCATATGAATTCTAAAAATAGAAAATAAACAATGCTGAAAGCATAACACATAAAACAAATATACACAGAGATTTTCCCCTAGATCCCAAAACCAGGACTACCAAATTGATTTTTCATTATGTTCCTTTCAATGTTACAATACATATATATACAAGTCGAAGCATCATAAACCCCAATCCATTAACCCTAGATTATAACATAACCATAGTTCCCTTGACCGATCTACAAAATACCATGGACTGAAAACCATCGCGTCCAAAACCATGTGTGAAATCCATGCACAAAACCATAGGTAGGTCTGCCCACCTAATATAGGGTCCAAAAAAAAATTCCCTGGGGCGTTGTCCCCCGTAGAGGGGGACTACCCCCCCCCCCCTAACCCCTCAGTTTAACTACTGGGTCTAGTCATGGAAAGTGTTATCACTCAGATTTTCCTTAGAAGTTATTTGAAAGAAGGAAAGGATCTAAGGTAACTACAAACCAATCTTTTAAGTACAGATCCTAGCCAATCTATACTCAGAGAGGGCTCTTTATTTATGATTTATTTTTGTTTTAATGTGATGTTAGGCTAGTTATTAATGCTCAAGGGATTTTTTGTGATTTGTTTAGTGGAATTAAAGGAAACAGATGGGCATAAAAGATATTCGGGTCATTGGGCTATGGAGTCAAGTAGGAAAGGTTTATCAAGATTTGATTACTCACCGAGGTAAGAGTTCACAAGGCAAGATAGCACAGCAAGGACAAATCTAAAGGTTTCAATGGATGGAGGACTTAACAAGGGCCAAGGGCAGTGAAGAATCCTTAGCAGGGATCAAGCTAAAGAAGGGAGGATCGACAAATAGCAATGGAAATTAAGAATCCTATACCAAGGGCCAATAAAGTAATGAATTACAGAAATAAGGGATCAATTAAGAATTCCCAAACTTAAGCAATTTAGTGGAAAACATTAAATGAGAAAACAACTAAAACAGAGAGCACTTAAGTTAATTCTGATAGTATTATTTATCATTTGCTTTTAAGAATTACAAGAAACACATATGGTATTTAATAATATGAAGGAAAACAATATTCAAACTCAGAGAAATGATACTTATTTGTTTCCCACGGTGCACATGAATCGAGTGAAATGTCCTCAGCTTTATTTAATCCAGTAAACCAGTCCAGCCTTGATTACAGTAGCTCCTTTAGCATCAAAACAAAGTCTACAGATATGCTTTTTAATCCACCCTAATTACTTCAATTTCTGAAGTATTTATACAAAAAATATTACAAAATATCTCATAACTATACAAGATTTATTATAGGAAACAAAAGTTATTTTCACCAAGAAGGTAGAGACAGATGGAAAACAAATTGTTTGCTACCCCTCTATTTGTGAATGTGTTGGATGCTAGAACTCGAATTTGTCTCATGCAGTTGTCTTGGTAATTTTGTGTTGGACTTCACCCTTATCTTCGCCTACTGATACTCTTTACCTATATTTAGCATACTTTATCGTAGTAAATATTTTTGCTCCATAGATTTACTATAGTAACTTTATAGTATATTGGTCATACTGGTCCACCATTCATCATTCAGTATTTTCATTCTAATCATTTTCCTGTATACTTCATAAGCTTCTGTATACTTAACAAAATTGGGTCTATTGGTGAAAAGGTGTTTCACTTCATGTTCTATGTAAAATAGGTTTTCCAAGACGTCATAAAGCACCTTTTCTTGTTGGTAGTGCTTTTACTACTGAAGAGCTGGCTTCACTCCTAGCCTATTTGTTTAGTCTCTTGATGTAGTCATAATGTGTCATCAATTTTTTATTTATGACCAATGGGCTTGGAAGGCCTTTCTCTATCAAGATGTCGTATTTCAACATGAAGTAGTCTATGTTTGCTTGAATACTTTGACACCTTTTCTCCAAGTTGAGCATCAAGTTCCTCTTAGTAAGAACTTTCTTAATTTCAAGGATGGTGGTTATTCTATATTCAATCTCTAATGCATCCAATTGGTACATGTTCCTGTTGTTCAAGAAGTCAATCAACTGATTTGCCTCTTTAGTCTTATCTCCTAATTCTTCTTTGGTCTTTTGTATGGCTTCCATAGCTATCTTGACTAGCTCAGTCTATTCAAAAATTATCTGGATAGAAGGCCAAATATCATTGATGGAATCAATGATATTGGCCCACAATATATTTCTCATATCTCCTAGTGGTTTTTCTAATGTTAAGTCCTTTTCCAAGACACTGATTATCTCCTCCATTCTTTTGTTCTTCCTTTCTTCTTCTTTGTTTTGAATTTGTGCTGGTTCATAGTGTGTTTCCATACTTGATATTTTTTCTTTGAGCTTTTTTAATTCTATAGCTTGGATACGCATTTGTTCCATGGCTTTGATCACTTCATTTGTTTTTTCTGTTGTTGTCCCTACACTGTTTGATGCACTTGTAGTTGGAATAGCTTCGACCACTAGCAGTGCTCTTACTGGTGGAAGTGTCGGTGCCAAAGATGCTACCAGAGTGGAGGGTACTGCTGTAGAAATTGTGGGTATGACAGTCAGAGGAGCGGTGGCCAGCTCACTCTGCCTAGACTGTATTGCATTCTCCAATTCCCTCTCAGTTTCCTTTAGCTGTTCATTTAACTTAAGGACTAGGTCCATAAGTTCTTCTTCCTTTTGTTTCTCTATAACTTCTGCAGTTTGGGGATGGTGGAGAGGAGGGATCTTAAGCTGCTTCTTCAATGCAGCTATATCATCATTTTTCTTTTTGATCAATTGTTCAGCTACTTTGACATCCTTGGGATCATGTCCCAGTTCTATCACCAAGTCTTCTAAGGTTTTTATTCTGATGTCTTTAGCCTGAGAGGAGGCCTTTTCCAATTGCAACTGTGTTGTTGTGTTGTGCAGAGAATTTTGCAATTGGTGTGTTGTGATGGCTTTACTAGTCAATGTAGAATAGACCATCTCACCAGTCTGCTTGTGTAGTTCTATTTGGTCAATCGGATGGATATCCTTGGCCAAAACTTCAAAATCAATTTTCAAATAGTCAGCCTTTGACATCGGCTGTTGTACATTTGGTTTCAGGAAACTCATTTGCATTTTTCCTTCTTTTATGTCAAAAGCTGGCATAAGCTTAGTCTGATTAGTTGGAGCCATTTGGAGGTAATGAGCATAGGTTTGAGCTTTTAATTTCTCGTTCCTTGCTTTGATTTCTTTGTATTTCCCTTTAATGTCTAAGCTCTGTTAAGAGAAATCTATGAAAGAAGACAGTTTTGTGCTTTGTTGTATTTCCAATGCTTGTATATGGGAGGTGGATGGTGTACCACCTGCTGGGATAGTCTGCATACTATCTGTCTTTTTTTCCACTGCGTTACCTGTGGTCTCCTCAGTATATTCTTCTTCTAAATAGGGATTCAACCTTTTCTGTTTAGCAAAAGTTTGATCAATAGGCTTGTTGGAAGGAGTGGCCTCTTCTCTTTCTCTTTCGAGATCTCTTTCCTCATTGAGAGGAGTCTACAACACAAGAGGATTGCCCATGATTTCCTGAGGTTGAGCCAGCACCTCTGAGATTTTGGGTTGCTCATATTCTTCTTGTTGTTCTGAATCTTCTGCTCTTTCTAAGGTTCCTTGTTACTCTGATGGCTATGTGCTGGGTTCCTGTGACTACTTCCTAGATGAAGTTTCTCCAAACACTTGTACAAATGAATCCTCATTAAATTTTCTTTCTAAGTTCACCATTACATTGTCAACTTCAACTTGTGTGCTATCTTGATCTATCAGTGTGCCTTCCACCCATTATGATTGGTTGGCATATTGTTCAATCTCTGGGATCCTATGGTGGATATATGGTGATAGCTTATGTTTCTGCCTTCTGTCACAAATGAATCCATGAGGGTCATAGGGCCAAATGAAACTCTTTTTTAATCTCAATCTTTCAAGGATTTCATCTGCTACCTTTCCGGCTTCTACGTTATTGCAAATAAATGGGCCTAGATGATCCTTTATCCTCAGTTGGGCCTTCCTCTTGGCCTTGACAAAGTGAATCTCATCAGAATTAATCATTTTCCTATAGTACTCCAGAGCAAATAATCGAATGGGGAGATATTTAGGTGATTTATATGGAAGCATCTCACACCCATAAATTCTAATTTCGGTATGGTTTTGGTATAAATACTAATCCCCAACTTTGAATTGCTTGGACAACTGGAGAACCCTCTTAATGTCTACACTATTTATGGGAGGGGGATTGCCTATCAACATTGTAGTCACTGGATGCACAAATTGGTTAATAAAATCTATATATGAATAGGGAGAATCATAAGACCTATGGAAAAAAGAAGTCCAAAAAATGACAGATCTAGGATTCCCTCTGGTATCAAGTTTTTGTATAGAGAAGGGAAACCTATCAGTCTGGTAATAAAGAAATAAATGATACAGGACCGATGAATACTTGAATGCCCTCTCATTTGCAAGTCTCATAAACTAATCATGGATTTTATCTGCTATGAATTTGGCATAATCAAACTTGACTGCAGGAGGTTAACCGAGGGTAAATATAGACATACTGGCGAAAATAGTTTCATATATATACTCATTAGTCGTGGAACCCAGAATGCATGATAGGATTTTTGTGATGTCTCTTCCTAGATCAGAAAAGAAGGTTGACATGTAAGTAGGGGGTTCCTTTGGCATGTATTTTTCTTCAGAAATGAAGGTCTAGAGGATTTGGATACTTCGGGAACTAGACAGTTTGGAGAACCTCTCAAGCAAATAAGGAATGGTCAGGGGGGTGAGGTCTTGACCAGGTTGCAACTGTAACATCTCGTTTATGGACTTAGTTGTAATGGCAAAAAGGATTTTCTGGTCTGAGGACATTACAGCTTTCAAAACGAGGTCATAATTTGCATGGGAGTAATGAATAATTTCCAAAAATACTTGAACACTTGGGAATTGATATTTCGGCAGGTTTGACTCCCAGAGACCTATCTTATCTACATGGTTTAAGTAATTATCTCTGTATCTGCAATGCAATTTCAAAGGGGTTTCATCAAAGGTGAGGTCCTTTATTTGGAAATCCTTGTCAGCAGGGGAAGATGGTCTAAATCTCTATGGGGAGTGGTAATTGGCTTGGCATCCAAAGCAACTAGAACATCCATCCTTCGTTCTTGTGGATTCAAGGATGAGGGTAGGGAATTCCAGGGAATTTGTGAAGAATGGGGTCGTTTTAGGGAGTTTCTAGACTGTTGAATAGCTTGCTATCACTAAATTTACTTGATTTTCACAACAATTTAGTCCAGGTTGAATATGAAAATAGGGTTTTCTCAGTAAAACGGGTAAATACCTGGTTATGGTTGCATGAAGGGGAAAATGGCTCTGGTGCACTATTTGCATGGAGCGCATGAGTCTGCAATGGCAATTTGGAAATCAACAGCTTTTGAATTTTGATGGTTGGAAGCAGGGTGACGGCTCGAACGTACTCTAAGTGTGCATGGAGAACAAAAGTTTCTTTTCTTGGTAAGAGAAAATAATGAGTATTTTTGTTTTTAATTTGGCAAAGTCAATTTTTGGTGGGTATGATGAAAATGACAGTTGGAGCCAGTTAACAGATGGGACATTTTGTCATTTAGTGAGGGTGGTAAGCAGGAGTGGTAAGCGGATTCTATTGCACTGCTTATGAGGGTGCAGTGGTATTGGGAGAGGTCTACCTGATGCCATTCATCAGGTGACATGTAGCAGTGGGGGAATAGTGAAACCGCTCGTATCGGGCGGGTAAAGTTCGGCATTGAGGGCCGCCCGATATGAGCGTCAGCCGTTAGATCTGAAGGTGTCAGATCATACGGTGGTCGGGGAAGGGACTTGATCGAGATTTAATGGAGGGGCCCGACGGGGTAGTAATTGTGGATTAGGGAGGTTAATGGCGTCAATAGTGAAGCGATTGGAGGAAGGTTCTTAATTAATCACAGGTTGATTAACTAATTCTTTTTTATGCAACAGAGGGTTATATGTCTTGATTGATCGCAGATAGATTAATTAATCTATCGATTAATCAATCTATTGAATTATTCCTTTATTCATGGTTTATATTTTAAACGAGGGCAGGATATTAAAATAAGGGTTTTTAATAATACATAGGGGACAAAGTGTATTTTTCGGGGGCTAAATATAGTAAATTATGTCAATATGAAATAGATGTGGAAATGAGAATACACTAAGTAAAATGTTTCGAAATATATTACATTTCCGCATTTAAACATTTGTAACATAGGCTTAGATGCATGTTGTGGGCTTTTGTGGAAAAAAGGGGGTTTTATATAAGGTTAATTACTTTCCCTAGGCAAATAATGATTTCACATTAGGAAAAGGGATTTTTTAGATGAAATGGATGAATTATGGTGGAGTGAATGTTGATGATTTGGAACTTGGAACTTGTAAATCATTAGGCCAAGGGTTGGGTCCCTCCAAAAGTCAGAGAAATGCTTTGATCCCCTTTGGTTTAAGGTTTTTGGTGCTTTGATTGTTATTTGTGGAAATTAGTGACATTAGGGGTAAAAAAAAATGAAGAAATTAATAACCTGACTTTGTAAATGTCTCTGTTATCCATATTTTCAAAGTAATATGATGATGAAAGTAAATGATATGAGCTTCAACTAATCACTTATCATACACCATTCTACAACCATCCATCTACTGACCCACTTCCACATCCTACCATTTTTTCTACTTTTTATTAGGGTGCACTTAAGCTGGAAAACCCTTATGAAACTTTTCTTTTCTTTTACAATGGAAATCTATCTAAGTCTATCCTCATTACATCCAAGCGCTCAGATTAAACTGTTGAGCTCCTTTATTTATTCCACATATCTACTTATTTGCCAAGATTAAACAGTTTGGTCAGATTTTATTCTCTATCTCTAAGCATGAAATTGAAAACATGGAATAACCAAGATTAAACTGTTTGGTTACCATGCATTGTGGAATAACAACACTTTGTACACAATCCTTTTTGTACAGAAAGTAAAATGGTAGTGGCATTTGTACTTGCACACTTTCATGGTATTTTTTCTTTGGGGTTCATATTTTTCATCTTTTTTTTTACCTTTTCTTTATTTCTTTTTTTTTTGTCCTTTGATCTTTCTTTTAAGACATACCCTCTTTACATTTTTTAATATTTTTGTTTTTTTACAAATATGGAAAATATTTCCAGAAAGCAAAGGTATGTACATATTTCAGAGATAAACTAAGTCAATCATAAATTATGACACCTATTGGTATAGGAACATAACAATGGATCCACTTGGGGATGGCTTTCCTTGGTGGAAAGTCAAGAAATCTAGACCAATGGCCTTCTAAGAGACTGCGTTTTCACTCTGCAATTTACTTTGATTCTGCTATTTTATTGTTATCTATGTCATTGATAATCTTGAAGCTTAGGGCCTTCTCTTTGGGCTTCAACTCCAAATCTTAACCATCCAATCAACACTTAAACATTTTGAAGGATATCTTATGTACAACTGAAGTGAGTAGAATTAGTAGCTTGGATCGATGTAGTGTTTCAACATTCGACCATTGATTGGTCCTCCTTCTATCTCTACACCATTTAATTCTTTGAGAAAATAAGAATTATTCCCTCTAAAGGCATATATAATGTATGGACCTTTCCACAGGAAGTCAAACTTCCCATGTTTCCCTTTGTCTTCTCTTCTGGAGTCCCACTTCAAAACTTTGTCACCAAGATAGAAATCTTCTTCTTTGGTCCTTTTATCAAAAAATTTCTTAAGTTTTTCCTGTAGTATTTGGGCTCTGATGTATACTTCCTCCCTGGTTTGTTGCAAATGAATGGTCTGATTGATTCTCCTCTAAATATCATTTGGCTCGACTTGGGATTCCTGGAGTAGTTTCATTACTGGAATTCCTAATGATGAAGGGAAAACAGCTTCCATCCCATAGACTAACTGATAGGGACTGGTCCCAATAGATTTCTTAGTTGTAAGCTTGTCTGCCCACAAAGCATTGATTAGTTTTTTGTTCCATGTTTTCTTATTGTCTTCCAACAATTTTTTAATTATATTCATTAAGCTTTTATTGGAGGATTCTGCAAGTCCATTTCCTTGGGGATAGTAGGCTATAGAGTGACCAAGGGTTATATGGTATTTATGGCAGAAATCAATCATCCTTTTTTATTTAAATGCTGCAGCATTGTCTGTGATAATTTTGTCTGGACAGCCAAATCTAGACAGAATATTGGCCTCTAGAAAACCTATGATGATAGTATCAGTGGCTTGTCTGGAGGGAATGGCTTCTATCCACTTTGTAAAGTAATTTGTGGCAGTCAGTATCCATCTATGCTGAGCAAAAGAAGGGGGGTGAATTTTGCCAATGAAGTCTAGACCCCATTGTTGAAATGGTTTCTCAGTAGAAATGGGTTTCAAAGGTAAAGGCAGAAGCTTTCTTTTTCCTTCAAAGATTTGACACTTGTGGCAGGACGTTACAAACTTTTTTACATCAGAAAACAAGGTTGGCCAGTAGAATCCGGCTCTTAGGATTTTATCAGCTGTCGTCTTCTAGTAGAGGTGCCCTCCGCAATCACCTGCATGAAATTCTCAGAGTACTTTGTCAGATTCTTCCTTTAATAAGCAATTTAATAGAATGCCTTCATGATTTTTCCAAAATAAAGTATTATCCATTATGCAGAATTTCAAATATTTCATTTTCAAGAACCTACTTTTAGTTCTGGACAACCCTGGAGGAGCTTGTAAATTTTGTAGAATGTATATTATGTCAGCATACCAGGGTGAGTCTAAAAAGGCTTGGCTGATCTATGGAGTCGCCATCTCCTCTTCATTGTCCAGTTCTGCTATAAAATTTATGCCTAGGGCTTGACAATTGGTTTCAGCCATAAGTTTAGCTAGCCCTTGGCCTTTGATTAACTTTGTAGGTTTAATCTCTATGTCATACTCTAATATGGTAGCTATCCACTTTCCCCTTTTGCCATCAACTCCATTCTGTGTTAGAATGTCTTTGACTACAGCATTAGGAACATAAGCTACAATGTGAGAATATAAGATATAGACTCTGAAATCTTTGATGGCTTGTATCAAAGCAAAAGCCTATTTTTCCATTATGTTATACTTTAAGGATGCATCTCTTAGAGCTTTACTAAAGAAGGCTATTGGTTGTTCGAATCCCTGATCATTCTTCTGTAGTAAAACTGCAGCAATACTATGTTCAGATGCAAAAGAAAAAATGATAAATTCTCTGTCAAACATTGGACTTATAAGGACTGGTGTTTGATTCAAGGCTAGTTTTATGTCTTCGAATGATTTTTTAGCCTCTATTGTCCATTTAATAGCCGAATCTTTCTTCAACATGTTATTTAATAGTCTAATCAGTTCAACTAGATTTGAGATGAATCTTCTTAAGAAATTTATTTTTCCTAAAAATGCCTGAAGTTCTTTAATGTTCCTGGGGTGAGGTATTTGCAAAATAGCTTCAATCCTGGTTGGATCAATCTAGATTCCATCCTTGGAGATAATGTGGCCCAATAATTTGCCTTCTTCCAAACCAAATAAAGACTTCTTAGGATTCAGTGAGATGCCATATTTCTTGCACATAATAAAGACCTGCCTAAGTGGTGGGCTCCAGTATTGTAGCAATAATGCTACAACTCCTGGAGCTTCCTATCTCTAATTTTATCAACCCGGTAGTTCGTAACAAACTTGGAAGCGATGGTGCTGTATGCACAAGTACTAGCTCTTGTCGCAGCTGTCACTTGGTCAGCTAGCACAAGTCCGCTAGGGCTCAAGCCAACTTCTATATGTTCTCAGAAGAAGCTTTCTAAATGATGGACGAAGGCTATCTCAAAGGAAATTAACCTACTTTGCAAGAATGAACTGAAAGCCAACCAAACATGGAAACCCTAGTAAACCCTAATCTGACTAGTTTAGTCTCTATGATGCAATGGTGGGAGTGCAAACTTCTAGAAATGATGCCATTACTTCCAGTGAGATGAGATGCATGAATTTAAACTACTTTCATTGAAGAGAACACAATTGTGTACTTTTGCTCAAGTGGGTGGAGTTATTGTGATTGTGCTTCTTACTAGGTCTTGACTGTGCAGGGGTAGTTCAAAGGGAGGAAGGCTTGGGAAAGGTCAGGAGGGCTCTGAGAGGTTCCAGGGGATACATCACATCATTCCACAGAAGTCCACAATGTTCAGGTGCTTGGCAACCGTGTTTGCAGGCTTCTACAGGATGTCTGCAGGGGATCCTACAGGAAACTCGAGATTTCTACAGGAAGTCTGCTAACTTCTAGAGGATGTCCTACGGTCGGAGTTTTGGGTAATGGAGGAGTGAAGTAATTGTATGGATGGATGGGTAAGATGAAAGAGGAGCTTGAGATGGCCTATGGACAGAGAGATGAGGTGGAGAGAGAGTGGATAGAGCTGGTTGGTCGATAGAAGGGTAGAGGCAATGGAAGGCCAAGAAGATTGAGCAACGTGGATAATAGAAGGGTTGGAAGGCAAATGAGCTGAACAGAGGATGAGTAGGTGGCTTAGGCACGGTTCAGAAAGATAAGAACACGATGAAGTGGTGTTGCGCAGTGTAAATGAAACAAATCACCCTTATCTTGCATGTAAACGAAAGTTCACCAACCTATTCTAACTGTTTTATTAGGAATCAAAGAACATCAATGTAAGTTGAAAGGAATTCGTGCATGATACTGAACCAAAGAGTCATTACTCAAGATAAAATCGCATGGACAACTCTTCAATCGAAAACATTACAACAATACTTGCATGCATATGTTAAAACAGTGTTTTTTTGGCAGTTGGCACGGTCTACACTTCCGGTCCCCAAACAGAGGTGAAAGTGAGCATGCATTCAACCTTTTTGAACTCAACTTAACTTCAATCTCCCTACGCTAATTCTGAACTAATGAAACAACTGCATTCATGAAACTAACCTACATAACCAAACCGAAACAGTCAACTCAGCAAACTGTATTTTTCAAGTGCAAGTAAAGGAAAGAAATTCAATGAAAAAACAAGTAACAATACAAAGGAAAGGAGGTCTATTGCTCTCAATTGGGCCCTAACCTGAGAGCTATAGCTCCCCTAAGAACTCAGAATCGAATCCAAATCTGACTGCCTTTATTAGAATATCATAATCATGAGTCTAACAACATGCCAAAATTGGCTTACAAAGAGAAAAAACAGAGCTACAGCTCGTAATCCAAAATCTATAACAAAAGTTCAAGAGTCTCATTGAAGGCAACAACCTTAATATTTATACATGATGAGGGCCAAGCTGGCCTCCTCAATTAGTGGAGCTTGGCTGTCCAACTGAAAGTAAACTGCTGTTCCTGTAGAATCTGTTGGCTGCCTTCTAGCTCGGTGGTGATAGTTGTTGGAGCTCGGAGTTGGGGTGGATATCACGAGGGAGGTCATTCAAGGCTGTGGACAACCTCCCTATAAACCCGCAATGCCACCTTGGTTGTCTCCTTGTCTCCATTTGCGTGGTCTTTGCTCCATTTAATGCCAAAAAACCTGAAATCATCATGTATTAGCTACGTAGGCATAATGACTGCCCTTCTCCCTACAAATAACACGAATATACTAAGAAATGATGCATAAGTGATAAAAAATGAAGGGTTGAGCAAGGTAAGTAGGCCAAATGAGCCCAAATTGTTACCAAAATTTGGGGCTCATCATCACCCCCCAGCTAAAATATTTTCTCATCCTTGAGCAATCTTGCTCCGGCTCCTTATCCTTGGCCGGGAACTAGGCTCTGGAATACGCTCTTTCTTTCCTACTCTTGGTGGCTCTGCCTATTCTGCCCTTGGTGGTGATGAGGGTGCCGCTCCCTCCCTCTTCTCTGTTTCCTTGAGCTTGGGTCAGGCTTTTGAAGCCGATTGGTCCACCCTTCCTTTCCAAGTAGTTGTTTTTGGGCTCCCCCTCTCGTAGGTGACCGATATCTTCGAGGGGGACCTCTCACTGGGTGAAGTAGGGGCATCCCCTGTAGTGATTTGGCTACTAGATGGAGGCTGTGGCTTGCCCGTCTTTATTCTCACACTTCTTCGAGCTTCAAAGTATAGAGGGGTCTCCCTCTTTCTCTTCTCCTTTGGCTTAGGAGGTGTGCTGAGGCCGGCCAGCATAGCTGCTGCCTCCCTTTCACGAGTGTCAGCTTTCTTCTCCTTGGGTTTCACTTTTTCAGGGCTTCCTGTAGAAGACCCTGTTTTAGTCAATTTCGGGCTTCCTGTAGAAGACCCTGTTTTAGTAATTTTCGGGCTTCCTGTAGAAGCCGGTTTTGGATTTCCTGTAGAAACAGGTGTTGCCGCCTTGGTTTGCTTTTTTGCATGGGTTTTTCTTTTTGACTTGGTTGTGGACGCTGTCGAGTCACTCTTGCTGATGTGGACCTTCTCAGCCTTGTCCACTCTGCCTTGCAACCTTTTCTCTCTTGCTGTCAAGATGGGTGTGTCATCTTTCTCCTTGTCATCCTTTTTCTCTTGTTTCTTCTCTTGCTTTTTCTTCTGCTCTGTGGTCGGTGTCTTTTGGCTTTTTTCTTTCTTTACTGCGGCCACTGACTCCTTCTCCTCACTGCTAGAAGAACCGAGCTCTTTGGTTAGCATCTTTATGTCCCCGTCCTTTGTCAAATTTCTGAAGTCTTCCCATGAGAGAGGAACCTTGTATGTGTGGAGCGCATCCTCCACGAGGAGTTTGATCAATCCATGGTGGGCTACCTGGTCTGGTATGCCTTCTTTCAGCTTGGTTGCACACTCAATCAGAGACTGTAGTAGAAAGTAAGGGAGACTGAGTTTTTTTTCTACAGGTAGCTCCATCTGGTGCCATAATTCATTGAGTAACCGAAAGTGGTAACCGTATACAATGCTAAAACGGCCTTCGCAGGTGATGTACTTCATAATTTGCAGGCTCACTTCATTCCATGGTGGCAGTAAACTGGTTCTACGAACCCCATTTTTGTCCTCTGAGAATTCCTCCTCTGGTGGAAAGAATTCTTTCTTAGCTTGTTGGCTTAGTTTCCTTTCTTCTTTATCCCATGGTAATCCCATTGGGAGCTCCGTAACTCGGCTGATGAATTGTGGGGTGAGTTGGAGGCTCAGACCCCTGAAGGTAACGGTGGCCAACATTTTAGATTTCAGCTTCAGAGCTTGCAAAAACTCTTCTGCCACTTCGTCATCATAGCCCTGCAATTTTTCACAGAAGGATATCCATTGTGCTCGTGTGAAGAGCTCCACCACCTCAGGATTTTCTCTTAAATTTTTTGAATCAGTGGGCTCCCTTCTGATGAACCCACCCGGCATTGTGAAAAAACTGTTGTGTTAGCTGGAGGTGGCAAGTGGGGAAGAAATTCGGTCTACTGGGACAGAGCGTAGGATTACGCCTCTGTCATGCACATAATTCACAAAGCTTACCCCCTGCAAACCTTTAACACAGCTAATTACACTGACATCTTGTAGGACGACAGTTCATGCACGACAGACAACAATTGCAACAATTTTTCTTCGACCAAACTGTAGACGACGATTCTACCACCTTCAAAAACCAATTACATGGAGAGTTCAGGCTTACCATTTTAATCCGCCACCTTTTGACGTGAGGAACCTGACTTCCTATAGAAACAGCTTTCCTGTAGAAGCAGCTTTCCTGTAGGAGCAGCGCGCGATTTCCGGGGGATACTGCAATGGGTCTGCGCTCTTGCGGTAGCTTCACAGGCGTTCTGATGGCCAAAGACTCGGAGTATCGGGCTGCAAAGGGATCCGGATGATCACTCGAGTCGCAAACGGTGAATGATAAATGCATGAGGTTGATAATCTAGCCGATTAGATTTGAATCGGCAGAATCCGTGGCGCGGGGGTGAGCTGTCCCTGTCGGACCGTTGGGCGACGTCACACCATCATTCTTCTGCAAGTTTACTTACTGCCGCATCATTCCCGCAGATCCGCTGCCGCCATTCTCGTTAGAACTCGTTTCTCCCCGAGTGGACGGTTCTCACGTGCCCACTGCCCGTTTTTTCCACGGCCACCATTCACACATCCAGCTCGACCAGCTGACTGGTCGACGTGGCCAATCGATTGACCATACAACTGCTCAACCCATCCATTTCACACTTTGCAAACATTTTCAAAGTAAAATTCATGCAATTCGTCGGAAGGAAGGGTCGAGACACTTACCTGTGCGGCCGCAACACGATTGTTCAGGCTCTTGGACGACGATGAGTGGATTTGGTTGCTGCTGCTTGATTTGCACATGCCCGGAGGTTCACATTCATAGGCCGCTGACGCTGGATTGGATGCTTCAGCTACATGCGCCCGCGTTTTCATCGTATATGGTGTGCACTCTAGCGGGCGTAACTATTACGGGACTCCTACAGGATGTCCTGTAACAGTTTCTTCCTCCTCGGGTGCATGTTGCACGACGAAGGCAATGGCCCCACGATCACGCTCACAGAGCTCATGGATGGCTGGGATGGATATGGTATGACATCTCAGCGTTTTTTTTTTTATTTCAAAAATTGCTTTTCTCTTGATAACTCACTGATCTGCTTTGATGGTGCAGGTAACTTGGTTGCATGTCGACAGGGACGGTAGAAAGAGGTGACAGCAATGTATAAGGGTGACAACAGTAGCTTGCATGCGTCCAAACCGACCCTTGGTCGTTAGATCTCCTCATAAAATGAATTTTGGCCCTTCCCGAACTTCTACAGGAGGCTTCCTGTAGAAATACAGAACTTCCTATAGAAAAGTTGCATTTCCTGTAGAAAAGTCTGCACCTTCTTGTAGAAAGTCTGCATCTTCCTGTAGAGAGTTTGCATCTTCCTGTAGAAGACTCAAGCCATGATGAAATTGTGCACATACCTTGGAGAAAATGAGTATTCTTGGAGGAGGTGCTGGTGAGGTCTTCTGGCAGCATGATAAGGATCTTTGGCTTTGCATTAAGAGTCATCCTCACCTTCATAGAACACCTGCAACTTGCAAGCATTTTCACACTATGAACTTGTTGTCCCCATCTTTTTGCTTATTGTTTTTTTGCTTTTTTTTTTTTTTTTTTCTGAAAGATAACAGGGGCGCCTCAATGAGGTTTTCACCCTTGCCATCTGCCTTAAGCGCCTCAGAGACGTTTTCACTCAAGGATCTTTTCAAATCTCCTTTTTTTTTTTTTTGGAAAGACAATAGGGGCGCCTCAATGAGGTTTTCACCCCTACCACCTGCCTTGGGAGCCTCAGAAAGGTTTTCACCCAAGGATCTTTATTATTATTATTATTATTATTATTATTTTTTAGATCTTTCAGGGTATGCCCAAAGCAGAGGCAGAACCCTTCTCTATGACCAACACTGATTTCTCCATAGTTTTGATGAACTCTTGTCTTGAGAGAGGCTTCCTGTAGATCTTCAAGCGATGCCCATTGACAAGCATGGGGATGGCCTCCTCATCAATGGTTCGAATAAGAACAGATCCATTGTCATGGCATTTTTCCAATGCATATGGTCCTAGCCATCTGGTTCTCAGCTTCCCCTTGAAATCTTTGTATCTGGAGTCATACAACAAGGCCCAATCTCCCGGCTAGAATTGCTTGTCATGAAGGTGTTGGTCATGCCACACCTTTCTCTGAAGTTGAACCACTTCTGAGTGAAGGAGGGCCTTCATCCAGTGCTCATCTAGTCCATTCAGCTGCAATAACCTTTCTTGTTGTGCATGGCTGAGATCTAGATCTAGCTGAGCTGCCATCCTCAAAGTGTTGTACTCAAACTCAATGGACAGCAAAGCTTTCTTCCCATAGACCAGCTCATAAGGTGTGAAGTCGGTGGTGGTCTTCCAGGTGGTGTGGTAAGCCCATGTGGCCTCAACCAGGCGATCTGCCCAATCTTTCCTACTGCTGCTCACCACCTTAGTCAAAATCCCTTCCAATGCTCTGTTGGTGACTTCCACTTGCCCATTTGCCTGTGGATGATAAGGGGTGGAAGTCCTATGCTTGATCTTGTGGTGAGCTAGCAGGTCTTCAATCAAGTTGGATGTGAACTGGCTCCCTTGATCGGTGACCAGCTCTCTTGGGTAGCCAAATTTGTAGAAGATGTTTTCTCTTAAGAACTCGGCCACCTTCTCTTCTGTTGCTGCCTTGATTGCTTTAGTCTCTGCCCACTTTGTCAGGTAGTCAGTGCACACAATGATGTAAGACCTTTGCCTCGAAGGAGGGTTTATTGGACCCACAAAATCCATACCCCACTTCTCAAATGGCTCAAGAGTCACTTGAGGTTGGAGAGGCATCTCATCCCTTGGAGTCGGTTTCCCCATTCTTTGGCATCGGTCACATTGGCTGATATATCTTCTGACATCTTGATGAAGTGTGGGCCAATCGTAGCCTGCCTGCAGGATTTTGAAGGCAGTCCTCTTTGCTGCAAAATGTCCTCCACAAGGCCCATCATGACAGGTGAGGAGGATATCAAAGACTTCCTCCTCCCTTACACAACGCCTTAAGATCTGATCAGGGCCAAGCTTGAACAGATTGCCCCCGATCCAAGTAAATGAGGCACTTTTTCTGATGATTCTACTCTTCTCTCTTGAAGATAGGTGCGAAGGGAACTGTGCTGAAACAAGGTAGTTTGCTATATCAGCAAACCATGGAGAGAGTACTGAGATAGCAAACAGATGTTCATCGGGCATCTGGTCATCCACTGCTCCATCCTCATCTGCAGACAAATCCAATCTAGATAAAAAGTCAGCAACAACATTTTCTTTACCTGGTTTGTCAACAATGGTCAAATCAAACTGCTGCAACAAAAGTAACCATCTAATAATACGAGCATTCACATCTGGTTTATTCATTAAATATCTAATTGCATCATGATCCATATGTACAAAGGTTTGATAGCTAGTAATATAATGTCGGAACTTGTTCAGTGCATGGACCACAGCCAAGAACTCTTTCTCGGTTACAGTGTAATTCAGTTCGGCTTTGGACAAGTTTTTGCTAACAAAGTAAATGGCATATGGAAGTTTCTGTTCAACTTGTCCTAAAGCTACCCCTATGGCTTTGTTTGAGGCATCAGTGTGGATGTGGAAAGGTAGGGCCCAGTTTGGGCCTCTCAATATTGGGGCTGACACCAACTTGTCCTTTAATTCATTCAAAGCCCTCTGACAATCGTCAGTCCATTAAACTCCACATCTTTTGCCAACAGACCAAACAATGGCGAGGCTATCTTGCTGAGGTCTTTAATGAATCTCCGATAATACCCTGCTAATCCTAAGAAACTCCGGACATCCCTTACCTTTTGGGGAGGTGGAACCTTCTTGATGAGAGCAATTTTGTTAGGATCCACTTGTAACCCTTGGCAAGAAATGGTATGGCCTAGCACAGTCCCTTCAGTCATCAGGAATTCACATTTTTCAGGACTAAGGGACAGGTTCATCTCAATGCATTTGGTTAGGACCTTTCCTAGATTGGACAATGCTTCCTGGAAGTTGGACCCATAAGGAGTGAAGTCATCCATATAGATTTCCACCGCATCATGGACCAACTCCGAGAAGATGCTCAAGACAGCTCTCTGGAAGGTAGCAGGAGCATTGCATAGCCCAAAGGGAAGAACTCGGTAGGCAAAGGTACCCCAAGGACAAGTGAAGGTGGTCTTATCTTGGTCTTCCGGGCTGATTTGGATTTGGTTGTACCCGTTAAACCCATCCAAGAAAGAGAAGAACTTCTTTCCTGCCAGTCCATCCAACACTTGATCTATGAAAGGTAGAGGGAAATGGTCTTTCTTGGTAGCTTTGTTCAGTTCTCGATAGTCCACACAGATTCTCCACTTCCCATTTTTCTTGGGAACCAACACCAGAGGGGACACCCATTCACTATCTGAGATGGGGTAAATGAATCCGGCATCCAACAGTTTTTGCAATTATTCCTTGACAATGTCCTTAAGGGCTGGATTCATTCTCCTCTGAGGTTGCCTAACCGGTTTACAACCCTCTTTGATGTATATGTGATGGGTACAGACCGAGGGATGGACTCCTTTCATCTCCTTATAGCTCCAAGAAAAAGCATCTAGGTGACTGGCCAACAGGCTACACAACTCCTTTTCCTGGGAAGGAGATAGGGAGGAGCTGATCTTTAACGATCTCTCAGGGCCGAACTCCACATTCTTGACTCTAGGAGTAACAGGGTTGGTGGTACAAAGGTCCACTAAGGTGCTGTCTTGGGTGTCCTCCACCAATTTCTCTAAGGATAGTGCACTAGAAGGTGGATTCTGGATCAAAGTCTCAATCAAGTCATCCTCGGTTGGGGGGTCTCTTCTAGTGGTATCTAGGGTGCACAAAGGTGTTGAGTACACCTCATCCTCTTCTCCTTCCTCCAACCACAGTGGTAAGTCATGCTCTAAGGAGGGTTGGGCAGGAGGATATAGGACTAGTTGCTTGGAAATAGGACCGTTTTTTATGGTCATGTTTCCTGCACGGCAACTGATGTAAGCATCTGCAGTGGCTAACCAAGGCCTTCCCAAAATGAGAGGATATCCAGTAAGCTTTGCCTTGGGTTGCAGAACCAAGAAATCTGCAGGGTATTCCCAAGAGTCGACAGAGACCAAGACATCCTCCACAATCCCTTCGGGAGTCACAGTGGAGCGATCTGCTAGTTGCAGTACTGTCAAGGTCTTCCTCAAGGAACCCTGAAGATTGAGTTTGAGCATGGTATCCCTGGTCATCACATTAATGGCAGCCCCCAGATAAATCAAGGTGTGAGGTATGATGGTGCCATTGATGTGGACATCTACTACAGGACTCCCAGGATCTAGGTACTTTGGGCAGATGACTTGCCCTAACATAAGGTCAGACAGTTGTCCTAAGACATTGATGGTTGAAGCATCTCTCTTTCACCTGCCTGGGTGTTTAAAACACTTTTCCTTAACCAGTTTGTTGTATATTGGCACATCCTTGATGGCTTGGAGAAGTGGTATTTTCACACACAACTGCTTGAGCTCTCCCAGAAGCTCATCCTCCTCTGGGTTGGGTTGTGTGGTGGCTGTTAGTCTCTCAGGAAAGGGTGGAATAGCCTTTGGTTCACTTTCCTGTTTATCCTCCTCGTCCTCTGGGGGAGGAGGTTGGCGATCTGGAAGAGTCTTTCCAGATCGAAGATTGATCTCCTGGATCTCCACAGCATAGGTAGGACATGATGTTTCCCCAGTGTATACCTGCTGGGCCTGTCTATTGTTGGGGTTCGGGTTCGGTTGAGCAGGCATTTGAGGTTGCCTTGGAGGAGCAGGAGGTAATGGCTGAGGTTGAACTGGTGGTGGAGGCAAAATGGCGGGAGGAGTGTTGTACTGGGGCCTCCACCCCGACTGAGGTGCATTCCACTGAGGCTGTGGCTGGGCATGTGAATGATATGAATGAGTAGTGGGCTGAGTAGGGTACTGAGGTGGATAAGACCATGGAGGAGGCATAGACCAGGAAGGATGAGCAGGGGGACCCCAGGAAGGCATAGGAGTCGATTGGTTGGGGCTGTAATAAGCTTGAGGTGCCCCTTGCATCCCCTGCTGGTAAGGTCTAGGTCCTTGTGGCCTCCTTTGGTTGAGGTAATAGAGAGGTTCAGTGGGAGCTTCTGTCCCTTGGTACATAGCTTTAAACCCAGGTAAGGTTGGAAATTGATTTTTGGGATGGTCCTCCTCACAAATGAAGCACACTTCAACCGAATGCAATGGGCATTCGTCTTAGGGTGTCTCCTTGTACATCGAGGGCAGAAGATAGCCAAGGCCCTCTCAGCTTCTTCCTTCTTCTGTTGGATCCTAAATGTGTCCAGTTGCATGGAAATGGTCTGTCTCACCTCACTCTTAAGATCTTCTAATTGATTTGCAAACTCATGCTTGGAGAGAGGAATACCAGCTGAGAGAGGGTTTCCTCTACCTCGTTTCTGGGCTGCCCTAGAGTGGTTTCTGAACATAGTCTTGATGTCTTCATAAGGCAGCTGGTAAATATCTCCCCCAGCTAGCATGTGAAGGGTATCTAAAAGGTCTTCAGGGACTCCTCGGAGCAGGACCAACTTGAGGGATTCAGGGTCAAGTGTGCACCTGGCCCGCTTGTATCTAAGTTGGAACCTCTCCTCATAATCCTCTAAGGACTCGTCATTTCCCATGGTCATCCGAAAGATTTCTCCCTTGGTTTCCTTGGACCTACAGTAGTCCCGGTACTTGGTATTGAAAGCTTGCTGCATCAGAGCCCAAGTGGTGATACTATTCCCAGGTAAGCCCATGAACCAGCGTAATGCTGCATCCTTAAGAGTTGAAGGGAAGAGTTTCAGCTTCTGCTCATCTTCAGTATAGTCATAGGTTCTACAAAGGACAGCAAACTCAAACAGGAAGGTATCAGGATCTTCAGTAGTCAGTCCATGGAAGTGAGGTAGAGCAGAGGGAATGTTTTTCATTTTCATGTCTCCATTGGTTTCTCGGATGGGGAAGGCACCTTCTATTCTCTCATCTTCTCTTCTATTGTCAGCCATAGCTTCAGATGGGATGGTTTCTAATTCTTCTTCTGCTATAGGATCTTCGTATATCTCAGGAGGTTCACTTATAGGTTCTTCTGGATCACTGTCACCGAAGAAGAGAGAAGGGTGACTCAGTGATGTGGTGGGGGCGTTGGGTAGGAATTTGCATGTTTTATCTTGGTTCCTACGAGGCATGAAATGGAAAGACTTTTTGATTGCTTTTGTTTTTTTTTTTTCTCTGGTACCTGCAAAACTGAAACAGATTGATCTACAACTAACTATCTTGCTGAAATAAAAATGCAGAATTGAAATGAAAGCAAGAAAGGACTAATCTATTTTGCTCAAATGAAATTGCAGGAATGGAAATGCTAGTCTACGCTTGTAGAATTGAAAGGCTAATCTATGCTTGCAAAATTGAAATTGCGGAATTGAAATGCTAATCTATGAAAGCAGGAAATGTCTATGCTACTTTTGCAGAATGGAAATGAAATAAACTACTTGGCAGAAGGCGAGAGTAAGAAAATAGAAGAAAAGCAACAATTACTAATACTCTGACGCTTCCCCGGCAACGGCGCCAAAAAGATGGTGGGCTCCAGTATTGTAGCAATAATGCTACAACTCCTGGAGCTTCCTATCTCTAATTTTATCAACCCGGTAGTTCGTAACAAACTTGGAAGCGACGGTGTTGTATGCACAAGTACTAGCTCTTGTCGCAGCTGTCACTTGGTCAGCTGGCACAAGTCTGCTAGGGCTCAAGCCAACTTCTATATGTTCTCAGAAGAAGCTTTCTAAATGATGGACGAAGGCTATCTCAAAGGAAATTAACCTACTTTGCAAGAATGAACTGAAAGCCAACCAAACATGGAAACCCTAGTAAACCCTAATCTGACTAGTTTAATCTCTATGATGCAATGGTGGGAGTGCAAACTTCTAGAAATGATGCCATTACTTCCAGTGAGATGAGATTCATGAATTTAAACTACTTTCATTGAAGAGAACACATTTTTGTATTTTTGCTCAAGTGGGTGGAGTTATTGTGATTGTGCTTCTTACTAGGTCTTGACTGTGCAGGGGTAGTTCAAAGGGAGGAAGGCTTGGGAAAGGTCAGGAGGGCTCTGAGAGGTTCCAGGGGATCCATCACATCATTACACAGAAGTCCACAACGTTCAGGTGCTTGGCAACCGTGTTTGCAGGCTTCTACAGGATGTCTGCAGGGGATCCTACAGGAAACTCGGGATTTCTACAGGAAGTCTGCTAACTTCTACAGGATGTCCTACGGTCGGAGTTTTGGGTAATGGAGGAGTGAAGTAACTGTATGGATGGATGGGTAAGATGAAAGAGGAGCTTGAGATGGCCTATAGACAGAGAGATGAGGTGGAGAGAGAGTGGATAGAGCTGGTTGGTCGATAGAAGGGTAGAGGCAATGGAAGGCCAAGAAGATTGAGCAACGTGGATAATAGAAGGGTTGGAAGGCAAATGAGCTGAACAGAGGATGAGTAGGTGGCTTAGGCACGGTTCAGAAAGATAAGAACACGATGAAGTGGTGTTGCGCAGTGTAAATGAAACAAATCACCCTTATCTTGCATGTAAACGAAAGTTCACCAACCTATTCTAACTGTTTTATTAGGAATCAAAGAACATCAATGTAAGTTGAAAGGAATTCGTGCATGATACTGAACCAAAGAGTCATTACTCAAGATAAAATCGCATGGACAACTCTTCAATCGAAAACATTACAACAATACTTGCATGCATATGTTAAAACAGTGTTTTTTTGGCAGTTGGCACGGTCTACACTTCTGGTCCCAAAACAGAGGTGAAAGTGAGCATGCATTCAACCTTTTTGAACTCAACTTAACTTCAATCTCCCTACGCTAATTCTGAACTAATGAAACAACTGCATTCATGAAACTAACCTACATAACCAAACCGAAACAGTCAACTCAGCAAACTGTATTTTTCAAGTGCAAGTAAAGGAAAGAAATTCAATGAAAAAACAAGTAACAATACAAAGGAAAGGAGGTCTATTGCTCTCAATTGGGCCCTAACCTGAGAGCTATAGCTCCCCTAAGAACTCAGAATCGAATCCAAATCTGACTGCCTTTATTAGAATATCATAATCATGAGTCTAACAACATGCCAAAATTGGCTTACAAAGAGCAAAAACAGAGCTACAGCTCGTAATCCAAAATCTATAACAAAAGTTCAAGAGTCTCATTGAAGGCAACAACCTTAATATTTATACATGATGAGGGCCAAGCTGGCCTCCTCAATTAGTGGAGCTTGGCTGTCCAACTGAAAGTAAACTGTTGTTCCTGTAGAATCTGTTGGCTGCCTTCTAGCTCGGTGGTGATAGTTGTTGGAGCTCGGAGTTGGGGTGGATATCACGAGGGAGGTCATTCAAGGCTGTGGACAACCTCCCTATAAACCCGCAATGCCACCT
The DNA here is from genome assembly GCA_031772625.1 of Pinus tabuliformis. Lineage (NCBI taxonomy): Eukaryota > Viridiplantae > Streptophyta > Pinopsida > Pinales > Pinaceae > Pinus > Pinus tabuliformis. The sequence goes on from CM062819.1 coordinate 1,309,883,123, forward strand.
TGGCTGTCTCCTTGTCTCCATTTGCGTGGTCTTTGCTCCATTTAATGCCAAAAAACCTGAAATCATCATGTATTAGCTACGTAGGCATAATGACTGCCCTTCTCCCTACAAATAACACGAATATACTAAGAAATGATGCATAAGTGATAAAAAATGAAGGGTTGAGCAAGGTAAGTAGGCCAAATGAGCCCAAATTGTTACCAAAATTTGGGGCTCATCACTAAGATGATCCAAATGTTATCGATCTGATTTGGAAAACATTGTGATATCATCAAGGTATATTACTAGGAAATCATGGATTTCTTTGGCAAAGGCAATATCCATTGCCCTTTGAAAGGTGGCCCCTGCATTTTTCAACCCAAAAGGTATTTTAATGTACATAAAGGTACCCCATGGGGTTGTGAAACCGGTTTTTGCTTGATCATTAGGATGGACTATAATTTGATTGTAACCAAAGAAAACATCTAACAATGAGATCCTTGTGGAACCTACTACCCTTTGCAAGATGTGATCCATTTTAGGTAGGGGATAGTTGTCTTTGATCGAAACTTTGTTTAAATTCCTTAGGTCAACACACAGTCTTATTTCTCCTGTTTTCTTTCTCGTGGGGACAAGATTAGATACCCAATTTGGAAACCTATTAGGTGCAATAATTCCTACTTCATACATCCGTTTGATTTCCTTTTCAATAGACAATAGTAGAACAGGGTTAATTCTTCTAAGCTTCTGCCTAAAGGGCTTCTAATATTGTTTTAAAGGGATAGTGTGTTGTATAATGCTGGCATCATAGGATTTCAGATCCTCATAACTCCTGGCAAAAACATCCTAGAATTCCTTTATAAGTTCCATATATTTCAGTTTTTCATTGGGAAGCAATGATTTAGACAGTTTTATAAGCTTGGGATTCTCTTCAGATCCTATGTTACATTCCTCAATGTCTGTTTTCAAAGGTTCCATATTAGGCTTTTTAGGAATATCATTTGATTCGAATAAGTCCTCCAAAGGAGTTAATCCTTTGGGTAAGAAATTGTCTTTAAGGTTTATGACTTCAGTTTCATCATCAACTATTTCATCGATTTCCATTTGTTTTAAATCTAGAATATCTATTTTTATGAATTTTGTAGGATAAAGTCTGTTTTTTATTTTATCTCCTTTTAGTTCATTTATTTCTACTTCATTAGAGCAATTAAGATCTATTGCTATGTCAGTATCTATGTTGGTATTTACAAATTCACTATCTAAAGTTAAGAAATTGTTAATATATTTATCATTTTCAAAAACTTGCCAGTTCTTTAAGTTGTCAGGAATAGCTGGTCTATGCCTAACCTTAGCAATATACTGATGGTTGGGCTAGAAAGGCAACTTACAGGTACTAGCAAACATAGCCAAACTGTGAGCTTGCATGTTATGTTTTATAGGGATAGTAGCAAGCTTAGTTTCCAAAAAAGTGTTAAGGATTTATACAATTGTTCCTCTGTAAAATCCTAATCTAGGATCTGTAGTTAAATAAGCACCATTAATTTGTTTAACTATCAATTCAGAATCTCCCATAATTGATACCCTTATAACTCCTAATCCTTTGACTAGTTTAAGACCTAATAGGAATGCTTCATATTCTGCCATATTGTTTGTGCATTTAAAATTTAACCTCTAGGCATGACCTTCTGCATGATCATTCTCTAAGTTATAAATCCATACACCTGCTCCTGCACCTAGCTTGTTTATTGAACCATCAAATTCTAGATGCCATAAGATTTCATGTTCATAATTTTCATCTGGGGTGGTGGAATCTTTCTTAACTAGGGCATCCAGATTTTCTTTTTCATCTGATATCTCATGAATTTGGACATTTGAATTTTCTTTTACAATTTATTTTGGTTCTATTGCTATATCACTTGGAGTATCTTCTTGATTAATTTCAGCATTATAAAGAATAAAACAATCCATGTCTGAATGTATTGAATATATAGGGAAATTCTGAGGCCTCTCCTGACTACTCACTACATACTTCATCAAAGTTTCTCTATATAATTTCTTGGGATGTCCAAAGACTGAAATGGTAGCGTAATACATATCTGGTTGTAGAGATCCTTGGAGTTTGGCACCCCAGGATCTAGACAACAACATACTGTACTTGGGTGGTCTATCAGCAACAACAATATCCATATGGTTTTGGTAGGGTATTGAACTAGGGAGACACACAAATCTTTTATAAGCCTTAAGCATTTAACCTGGCTTGAATCAAAGGAGAATAGGTCTTTATAAGGTCTGGTAATATCCAAGTTAAGGTTTTCCATTACCGACTTAGGCATAAGATTTTGTGAGGCTCTAGAGTATAGCATGGCATTGTGTAGGATTTTGTCGTGGATGTTAAGGCTGATGTAGAAAGGTGGTATCCCTCCTTTTACTGGCTTTCCATTGACATCTAGTCTGAAAAGTAACTCAGTTTGGTCATCAAAGAGATTCATAGAATCTTCGTTTTCAACATAGTTCAAAGATTTACTAATTTGAGATTTGAAAGTTTCATGTTTTACCAATTCTATCAAAGGTACTGAAATTTTGAGCTTGGCCACCTCTACTCCCAAATTGAAAAGCAAAGGAGATTTATCTGTTTGAATATTTGGAATCCTAGAACCAAAGCTCTAGGCAGCGTGTTTTTCTTTTTCATTATTAGGAGTATTTTCAATTGGATCATCTGGAGGCTATTCCACTGTTCCTTTGAGGGGAAATGAAGTGGAAGGGTGCTCATTAGAAGGCTGGTTATCTGTTACATCTTTGATGGTGGGATTAGGAGGATTTTGAGGTGGTATAGAAAGGATTTGTAAGGTTTTTGTAACTTGAGGATTCTGATTTGAGGCTTTTCCTTTCTTAGGCTGACTAGGAATTGTTTTCTTGTTTTGTTCTGGGACATCGGTATTCCTTCTGCTTCTTAAGTTGTACTATTTATGTACTTCAAAAATAGCAGAGTCATACCCCTGTTTGAAATCAAATGATTCCCCTATTGGGTTCAGAACTATTGGAGCACATGTGACTCTTGGTCATCCTAAGTTAGGAAAATATCTTCATCATCGTCTAAACCCATTAAGTTTATTTGAGTGTCTTGTTCAGGGTCTTTTAAGTGTGAGGTCTCTGCATAATTTTCTTGGAAAGGTGGTCTGATATTCCAGTCAGGAATATTCTTTCCGGTATTCTGGTTTTGGTTTTTCTTAAAAATAGGATTTCTCCCTTGATTAGCCTGTTGGTTATCCCAGTGAGGTTTCCTTTCAATAATTTCAACTCTGTCTAATAGTCTTTCCATCCCTTTAGCTAAAGCATCGATTTTTTGTTCAAAGGGTGTAGTTTCCTCTTTCAAGGGTATCCTTCTCTCACTCCTAGCTCTAGCTCTTTTGGCAAGCCGGTTAGCTTCAACACTTACTGCTACGCTCTGCATTTCTTCCAAAGTGGGTGGATTTCTTTTTCTTAATTCAAAATCCATATCTGAATCGAATCCATCCGGAAATTTGATCAGGGCTAAACTAGGTGGAGGTCTAAGGTCAAGAGGGATGGAATTATACATAGTATTAAACCTGGTACAATAGTCCTGAACAGTTTCATGGGGACCCCTTTTAAGGTTTTCATATTCAGATAAAATTTGAAGGGGGTCTTTCTTCTTTTCCCACCTATTCAAGAATTGTTGGTAAAGGAATCTTAGACTATCTATGCTCTGAGGGGTCAAGGATCTAAACCACGTTCTCACTTCTCCAGCTAGACTTTGAACAAAAATTCTCATTTGGACATCAACCATGTCAATCTCATAAATTTCAAAGTAATCTATCATTTTCCTAGTGTGTTGTAGGGTTGTGTATGTTCCAGTGCCATCAAAGGTAGCAATTTTACTCTGGTAGTCCTGTGGCATTGCACCTTGGGGGGCAGGCATCACGAGGGGGGCATATCTATTGGCCATGATTCTAGGTTGGGTAGTAGTGTGAATGGGAGTTGGGGTAACAGGAGGTGTTTGGGTTGTGGAGGAAGAACTAGAGGTAGTGGTGGGTTGTTGGGTGATGATTGGCTGGAGAGGAAGTGAAGGGATGAATGGAGGGGTGGAGTGGACTTCAGAAAAGTGAGGGAATAATGATGAACTAGCAGAAAGTGATGTTGTTTCATAAAGTTCAGGGGTTCTATCGGTGGTAAGGGATGACTGAGTGGAGTTCTGTAGATATCGATCAATTGACAAATTGGCTTGTTGGGTTTCAAGTTCTCTGAGGAATTCTGGATCTTGGACTAGGTCCAATAGTTCACTATCAAATGTGGTTCTAAACAGAGAAAGTTCAAAATGTTCGTCAAAAGGGAGGTCTTCCAAGAACAGCCACTCAACAGGGCAAGAATGTGATCTAAACAAAGGTCTAGGGCTAACTGAACTCTCTTGTCTTCTAATGATTCTCGGAATCAGGTTGGGATTTTCAAACACAAGGGGAGGATTTGGATCAGGGTTAGCCCTGGTGTAATGAGTTCTCCCTGAAGCTAGATTTCAAGTCTTTTAAATGTTGTTCTTTTATGATTTTTTATGATAACTTCTAATAATCCTTCAAGATGCTTTAAATTAAACTTCTAGGTTTCTCAAAGGTTTATTTTAACTAAGGATTTGTTCGTTCCCCAGTATGGTCGCCACTATGTTATCACTCAGATTTTCCTTAGAAGTTATTTGAAAGAAGGAAAGGATCCAAGGTAACTACAAACCAATCTTTTAAGTACAGATCCTAGCCAATCTATACTCAGAGAGGGCTCTCTCTTTATGATTTATTGTTGTTTTGATGTGATGTTAGGCTAGTTATTAATGCTCAAGGGATTTGTTGTGATTTGTTTGGTGGAATTAAAGGAAACAGATGGGCAAAGCAGATATTCGGGCCATTGGGCTATGGAGTCAAGTAGGAAAGGTTTATCAGGATTTGATTAATCACCGAGGTAAGAGTTCACAAGGCAAGGTAACACAACAAGGACAAATCTAAAGGTTTCAGTGGATGGAGGACTTAACCAGGGCCAAGGGCAATGAAGAATACTTAGCGGGGATAAAGCTAAAGAAGGTAGGATCGGAAAATAGCAAGGGAAATTAAGAATCCTATACCAAGGGCAAATAAAGGAATGAATTACATAAATAAGGAAGCAATTAAGAATTCCCAAACTTAAGAATTTAGTGGAAAACATTAAATGAGCAAACAGTTAAAACAGAGAGCACTTAAGCTAATTCTAAAAGTATTATTCCTTGTTTGCTTTTAAGAATTATTAGAAACACATATGATATTTAATAGCATGAAGGAAAACACTATTCAAACTCAGATAAATGATACTTATTTGTTTCCGACGATGCACATGAATCGAGTGAAATGTCCTCAGCTTTATTTAGTCCAGTAAACCAGTCCAGCCTTGATTAAAGTAGCTCCTTTAGCATCAAAACAAAGTCTACAAATATGCTTTTTAATCCACCCTAATTACTTCAATTTCTGAAGTATCTATACAAAAAATATTACAAAATATCTCATAACTATACGAGATTTATTATAGGAAACAAAATTTATTTTCCCCAAGAAGGTAGAGGCAGATGGAAAACAGATTGTTTGTTGTCCCTCTATTTTTGAATGTGTTGGATGCTGGAACTCGAATTTGTCTCATGCAGTTGCCTTGGTAATTCTGTGCTAGACTTCACTCTTATCTTTTCCTACTGATACTCTTTACCTGTATTTTCCAGACTTTACCGTAGTAAATATTTTTTCTCCATAGATTTACTATAGTAACTTTATAGTATATCGGTCATACTGGTCCACCATTCATAATTCGATATTTTCATTCTGATCATTTTCTTGTATACTTCATTAGCTTGTGTATACTTAACAAATTTGGGCCTATTGGTGAAAAGGTGTTTCACTTCATATTCTATGTAAAATAGGTTTTTAAAGCCATCATAAAGCACCTTTCCTGTTGGTAGTGCTTTTACTACTGAAGAGCTGGCTTGGCTCCTGGCCTATTTGTTTAGTCTCTCGATGTAGTCATCATGTGTCATCAATTTGTCATTTATGACCAATGGGCTTGGAAGGCCTTTCTCTCTCAAGATGTCATATTTCAACATGAAGGCGTCTATGTCTGCTTGAATACTTTGACAACTTTTCTCCAAGTTGAGCATCAAGTTCCTCTTAGTAAGAATTTTCTTAATTTAAAGGATGGTGGTTTTTCTATCTTCAATCTCTAATGCATCCAATTGGTACCTGTTCCTGTTGTTCAAGAAGTCAATCAACTGATTTGCCTCTTCAGGCTTGTCTCCTAATTCTTCTTTGGTCTTCTGTATGGCTTCCTAGCTATCTTGACTAGCTCAGTCTATTCAAAAATTATCTAGATAGAAGGCCAAATATCATTGATGGAATCAAAGATATTGGCCCACAATATATTTCTCATATCTCCCAGTGGTTTTTATAATGTTAAGTCCTTTTCCAGGACTCTGATTCTCTCCTCCATTCTTTTGTCTTTCCTTTCTTCTTCTTTGTTTTGAATTTGTGCCAGTTCATAGTCTGTTTCCATACTTGATATTTTTTCTTTGAGCTTTTTTAATTCTATAGCCTGGATACTCATCTGTTCCATGGCTTTGACCACTTCATTTTTTTTTTCTGTTCTTGTCCCTGCACTGGTTGATGTACCTATAGTTGGAATAGCTTCTGCCACTGGCAACGCAGTTACTGGTGGAAGTGTTGGTGCCAAAGATGCTGCCAGAGTGGAGGGTACTGTTGTAGAAACTGTGGGTATGATAGTCAGAGGAGTGGTGGCCAGCTCACTCTGCATAAACTTTATTGCATTCTCCAATTCCCTCTCAGTTTCCTTTAGTTGTTCATTTAACTTAAGGACTAGGTCCATAAGTTCTTCTTCCTTTTGTTTCTCTATAACTTCTGCAGTTTGGGGATGGTGGAGAGGAGGGATCTTAAGTTGCTTCTTCAATGCAGCTATATCATCATTTTTCTTTTTGATCAATTGATCAGCTACTTTGACATCCTTGGGATCATGTCCCAGTTATATCACCAAGTCTTCTAAGGTTTTGATTCTGATGTCTTTAACCTGAGAGGAGGCTTTTTCTAGTTGCAGTTGTGTTGTTGTGTTGTGCAGAGAATTTTGCAAATGGTGTGTTGTGATGGCTTTACTAGTCGATGTACAATAGACCATCTCACTAGTCTACTTGTGCAGTTCTATTTGGTCAATCAGATGGATATCCTTGGCCAAAACTTCAAAATCAGTTTTCAAATAGTCAGCCATTGACTTCGGCTGTTGTACAGTTGGTTTCAGGAAACTCATTTGCATTTTTCCTTCTTTTATGTCAAAAGCTGACATAAGCCTGGTCTGATTAGTTGGAGCCATTTTGAGGTAATGAGCATAGGTTTGAGCTTTTAATTTCTCATTCCTTGCTTTGATTTCTTTGTATTTCCCTTTAATGTCTAATCTCTGTTCAGAGAAAGCTCTGAAAGAAGACACTTCTGTGCTTTGTTGTCTTTCCAATGCTTGTATATGGGAGGTGGACAGTGTACCACCTGTTGGGATAGTCTACATACTATCTATCTTTTGTGCCACTGCATTACCCGTGGTCTCCTCAGTATGTTCTTCTTCGAAATAGGGATTCAACCTTTTCCTTTTAGCAAAATTTGGATCACTAGGCTTGTTGGAAGGAGTGGCCTCTTCTCTATTTCTTTTGAGATTTATTTCCTCATTGAGAGGAGTCTGCAACACAGGAGGATTTCCCATGATTTGTTGAGGTTGAGCCAGCTCCTATGAGATTTTGGGCTACTCAGATTCTTCTTGTTGTTCTGAATCGTCTTCTCTTTCTAAGGTTCCTTATTGCTCTGATGGTTGTGTATTGGGCTCCTGTGACTGATTCCTAGATGAAGTTTCTCCAAACACCTGTACAAATGAATCCTCATTAAATCTTCTTTCTAAGTCCACCATTACATTGTCAACTTCAACTTGTGTGCTATCTTGATCTATCGGTGTGCCTTCCACCCATTCCGATTGGTTGGCATATTGTTCAATCTCTGGGATCCTATGGTGGATATATGGTGATAGCTTATGTTTCTACCTTCTCTCACAAATGAATCCGTGAGGATCATAGGGCTAGATGAAACTCTTTTTTAATCTCAATCTTTCAAGGATTTCATCTGCTACCTTTCTGGCATCTCTGTTATTGTAAATAAATGGGCCTAGATGATCCTTTATCCTTAGCTGGGCCCTCTTCTTAGCCTTGACAAAGTGAATCTCATCAGAATTAATCATTTTCTTGTAGTACTCTAAAGCAAATAATCAAATGGGTAGATATTTAGGTAATTTGTATGGAGGCATCTCACACGCATAAATTCTGATTTCGGTATGGTCTTGGTATAAATACCAAACCCCGACTTTGTATTGCTTGGACAACTGGAGAACCCTCTTAATGTCTGCACTAATTCTGGGAGGGGGATTTCCTATCAACATTGTAGTCATTGGATGCACAAATTGGTCAATAAATTTGTATATGAATAGGGAGAATCATAGGACCTGTGGAAAAGAGAAGTCCAAAAAATGATAGATCTAGGATTCCCTTTGGTATCAAGTTTTTTTTACAGAGAAGGGAAACCTATCAGTCTGGTAATAAAGAAACAAATTATACAGGACCGATGAATACTTGAACACCCTCTCATTTTCGAGTCTCATAAACTAATCATGCATTTTATCTGCTATGAATTTGGAATAATCAAACTTGACTGCAAGAGGTTGACCAGGGGTAAATATAGACATACCGGTGAAAATAGTTTCATCTATATACTCATTAGTGGTGGAACCTAGAATGCATGATAGCAATGTTGTGATGTCTCTTCCTAGATCAAAAAAGAAGGCTGACATGTAAGGATGGGGTTCCTTTGGCATGTATTTTTCTTCAGAAATGAAGGTTTGGAGGATTTGGATACTTCTGGAACTAGACAGTTTGGAGAACCTCTCAAGAAAATAAGGAATGGTCAGGGGGGTGAGGTCTTGACCAAGTTGCAACTGTAACATCTCCTTTATGGACTTAGTTGTAATGGTGAAAAGGATTTTCTGGTTTGAGGACATTACAGCTTTCAAAATGGGGTCACAATTTGCATGGCAGTAATGAATAATTCCCGGAAAGACGTGAACACTTGGGAATTGATATTTGGCCAGGTTTGACTCACAGAGACCTATCTTATCTATATGGTTTAAGTATTTATCTCTGTATCTGCAATGCAATTTCAAAGGTGTTTCATCAAAGGTGAGGTCCTTTATCTGGAAATCCTTTTCAGCCAGGGGAAGATGGTCTAAATCTTTGTAGGGAGTGGTAATTGGCCTAGCATCCAAAGCAATTGGAACATCCATCCTTATTTCTTGTGGAATCAAGGATGAGGGTAGGGAATTCCAGGGAATTTGTGAAGAATTGGGTCATTTCAGGGAGTTTCTAGACTGTCGAACAACTTGCTATCACTAAATTTACTTGATTTTCACAACAATTTAGTCCAGGTTGAATAGGAAAATATGGTTTTCTCAGTAAAACGGCTAAATACTTGGTTATGGTTGCATGAAGGGGAAAATGGCTCTGGTGCACTATTTGCATGGAGTGCACCGGTCTGCAATGACAATCTGGAAATCAATAACTTCTGAAAGCTGACGGTTGGAAGCAAGGTGACGACTCGAACGTACTCTAAGTGTGCATGGAGAATAGAAGTTTCTTTTCTTGGTAAGAGAAAATAATGAGTATTTTTGTTTTTATTTGGCAAAGTGAATGTTTTGGCAGGTATGATTAATATGACAGTTGGTGCCAGTTAACGGATGGGACATTTTGTCATTTAGCGAGGGCGGTAAGCAGATTCTATCGCACCGCTTATGAGGGTGTAGTGGTATTGGGAGAGGTCCACTGATGCCATTCATCGGGTGACACGTAGCGGCGGGGGAATAGTGAAACCGCTCGTATCGGGTAGGTAAAGTTGGACATCGGGGTCCGCCCGATATGAGCGTCAACTGTTAGATCTGAAGGTGTCAGATCATTCAATGGTCGAGGAAGGGACTTGATCAAGATTTAATGGAGGGGCCCGACGGGGTAGTAATTGCAGATTAGGGAGGTTAATGACTTCGAGAGTGAAGCGATTGGAGGAAGGTTCTTAATTAATCATAGGTTGATTAACTAATTCCTTTCTATGCAGCAGAGGGTTATATGTCTTGATTGATCACGGTTAGATTAATTAATCTATCGATTAATAAATCTATTGAATTATTCCTTTATTCATGGTTTATATTTCAAACCAGGGCAGGATATTAAAATAAGGGTTTTTAATAATACATAGGGGACAGAGCATATTTTGCAGGAGGTAACTATAGTAAATTATGTCAATATGAAATAGATGTGGAAATGAGAATATGCTAAGTAAAATGTTTCGAAATATATTACATTTCCGCATTTAAACATTTATAACTTAGGCTTAGATGCATGTTGTGGTTTTTTGTGGAAAAAGGGGGTTTTATATAAGGTTAATTACTTTCCCTAGGCAAATAATGATTTCACCTTAGGAAAAGGGATTTTTTAGATGAAATGGATGAATTATGGAGGAGTGAATGTTGATGATTTGGCACTTGGAACCTGTAAATCATTGGGTCAAGGGTCTGGTCCCTCCAAAAGTCAAAGAAATGCTCTAAGCCCCTTTGGTTTAAGGTTTTTGGTGCTTTGATTGTTATTTGTGGTAAGTTAGTGACGTTAAGGGTAAAAGAAAATGAGGAAATTAATAACCTGACTGTGTAAATGTCTCTGTTATCCATATTTCAAAGTAATATGATGATGAAAGTAAATGATATGAGCTTCAACTAATCATTCATCATACACCATTCTGCAACCATCCATCTACTTACCCACTTACACATCCTACTATTTTTTCTACTTTTTATTAGGGTGCACTTAAGCTGGCAAACGCTTATGAAACTTTTCTTTTCTTTTACAATGGAAATCTATCTAAGTCTATCCTTATTACATCCAAGGGCTCAGATTAAACTATTGAGCTCCTTTATGTACTCTACCTATCTACTTATCACCCAAGATTAAATAGTTTGGTCAGATTTTATTCTCTATCTCTAAGCATGAAATTGAAAACATGGAATAACCAAGATTAAACTGTTTGGTTACCATGGATTGTGACATAACAACACTTCGCACACAATCCTTTTTGTACAGAAAGTAAAATGGTAGTGGCATTTGTACTTGCACACTTTCATGGTATTTTTTCTTTGGGGTTCATATTTTTCATCTTTTTTTTTTACCTTTTCTTTATTTTATTTTATTTTCGTCCTTTGATCTTTCTTTTAGGACATACCCTCTTTACATTTTTAATTTTTTTATTTTTTATTTTTCACAAATATGGAAAACATTTGTAGAAAGCAAAGGTATGTACATATTTCAGAGATAAACTAACTCAATCATAAATTATGACACCTATTGGTATAGGAACATAACAGTGGCTCCACTTGGGGATGGCTTTCCCTGGTGGAAAGTCAAGAAATCTAGACCAATGGCCTTCTGAGAGACTGTGTTTTCACTCTGCAATTTCCTTTGATTCTATTGTTTTATTGATATCTATGACAGTGATAATCTTGAAGCTTAGGGCCTTCTCTTCAGGCTTTAACTCCAAAACTTAACCATCCAATCAACACTTAAACATTTTGAAGGATATATTATGTACAACTGAAGTGAGTAGAATTAGTAGCTTGGATCGATGTAGTGTTTCAACATTCGACCATTGACTGGTCCTCCTTCTATCTCTGCACCATTTAATTCTTTGAGAAAATAAGAATTATTCCCTCTAAAGGCATATATAATGTATGGACCTTTCCACAGGAAGTCAAACTTCCCATGTTTCCCTTTGTCTTCTCTTCTGGAGTCCCACTTCAAAACTTTGTCACCAAGATAGAAATATTCTGCTTTGGTCCTTTTATCAAAAAATTTCTTAAGTTTTTCCTGCAATATTTGGGCTTTGATGTATACTTCCTCCTTGGTTTGCTGCAAATGAATGGTCTAATTGATTCTCCTCTAAATATCATTTGGCTCGACTTGGGATTCCTGGAGTAGTTTCATTACTAGAATTCCTAATGATGAAGGGAAAATAGCTTCCATCACGTAGACTAACTGATAGGGACTGGTCCCAATAGATTTCTTAGTTGTAAGCTTGTTTGCCCACAAAGCATTGATTAGTTTCTTGTTCCATGTTTTATTATTATCTTCCAGCAATTTTTTAATTATATTCATTAAGCTTTTATTGGAGGATTCTTCAAGTCCATTTCCTTGGGGATAGTAGGTTGTAGGGTGACCAAGGGTTATATGGTATTTATGGTAGAAATCAATCATCCTTTTTTATTTAAATGTTGCAGCATTGTCTATGATATTTTTTTCTAGGCAGCCAAATCTAGATAGAATATTGGCCTCTAGAAAACATATGATGACAGTATCATTGGCTTGTTTGGAGGGAATGGCTTCTATCCACTTTGTAAAGTGTGGCAGTCATTATCCATCTATGCTAAGCAGAAGAAGGGGGATGAATTTCACCAATTAAGTCTAGACCCCATTGTTGAAATGGTTTCTCAATAGAAATGGGTTTCAAAGGTAAAGGCAGAAACTTTCTTTTTCCTTCAAAGATTTGACACTTGTGGCAGGACGCTACAAACTTTTTCACATCAGAAAACAAGGTTGGTCAGTAGAATCCGGCTCTTAGGATTTTATCAGTTGTCGTCTTCCAGTAGAGGTGCCCTCTGCAATCACCTACATGAAATTCTTGGAGTACTTTGTTAGATTATTCCTTTAATAAGAAATTTAACCGAATGCCTTCATGATTTTTCCAAAATAAAGTATTATCCATTATGCAGAATTTTAAAGATTTCACTTTCAAGAACCCACTTTTAGTTCTGGACAATCCTGAAGGAGCTTGTAAATTTTGTAGAATGTATATTATGTCAGCATACCAGGGTGAGTCTAAAAAGGCTTGGCTGATCTGTGGAGTCGCCATCTCCTCTTTGTTGTCCAGTTCTGCTATAAAAATTATGCCTAGGGATTGACAATTGGTTCCAGCCATAAGTTTAGCTAGCCCTTGGCCCTTGATTAACTCGGTAGGTTTAATCTCTATGTCATACTCTAATATGGTAGCTATCCACTTACCCCTTTTGCAATCAACTCCATTCTGCGTTAGAATGTATTTGACTACAACATTAGGAACATAAGCTACAATATGAGAATATAAGATATAGTCTCTAAAATATTTGTTGGCTTGTATCAAAGCAAAATCCTGTTTTTCCATTATGTTATGCTTTAAGGATGCATCTATTAGAGCTTTACTAAAAAAGGCTATTGGTTTTTCGAATCCCTAATCGTTCTTCTGTAGTAAAACTGCAGCAATACTATGTTCAGATGCAAAAGAAAAAATGATAAATTCTCTGTCAAACATTGGACTTATAAGGACCAGTATTTGTGTCAAGGCTAGTTTTATGTCTTCGAATAATTTTTTAGCCTCTACTGTCCACTTAATAGCCGAATCTTTCTTCAACATGTTATTTAATAGTCTAATCAGTTCAGCTAGGTTCGAGATGAATCTTCTTAAGAAAATTATTTTTCCTAAAAATGTCTGAAGTTCTTTATGTTGAGATTGCAACAAGATGATGGAGCTTAGTGAAAAGAGTCGCCTTCACTAAGTGGGCCCACAGGCAAATTATGGCGCAAGTTCTATTTTTTATCACAGTGTGGATAATCACAGTGTGAGTGATCACAGTGTGAGTGATCAAAATGTGGGTGACCAAAGTGTGGGTGACCACAGTGTGGGTGACCACAGTGTGGGTGATCAAAGTCTATTTTTAGACTGGTTGTCAAAAATAGAAAAGTCAAATATTATTGTCTCATAATAATATTTGGACTATAAACTTGATCTTATTCTCTTGGAGCACTTCAGTTTGAGCTACAGATGTGGCCCATGCAGCTGTCAGAAGGAAGTACGCTTTTCTTATGTGTCAGTTGAGTTGTTGCATGCATGACTTCAGTTAGAACTCAATCAGTTGAGTTTGGTGGAGTTGAATGTGGAGTTGATGGAGTTGTGTTCAGTTTGACTTGGTTAAACTAGTTGTAGTTAGTATAACTGCAGATAGATTAATGATGAGTTGTTAAACTAATTATTAACTCATAATACAACTATAGAATACATCAGTTAACTCAGTTGCATGTCAGTGCATGTTCAGTTCAGCAGGGACAGGTGTTAGAGAATCAGATTGCTATCAGTTGTGACTATAGTTGTGCATCAGATCTTGCACAATCAAGGGATTGAGTATGCCAATGAGTTTGCTCATGTATTTTCCCAGTTTATAGCTTCTTCTCACGTCTTACACATTGTGAGTGATTCTTTGGAGGTGAAATACGAGTTTGGTAGACCATTCTCATTCATTCTTGAGCAGGTATTGGGCAGTGGAGGCAGGAAAGCAGTGGAATAGATTTGGAGATCAGATCTTAGTTGTATTGTATGTAACAGGTGGAGCTGGTACTGGATTGCTTGTGATAAGCATTGTACTTTGTAATGTTACATGGTCTCAATCATTAATATACAGATAGTGTGGGGTTTTTAGCGAGATGCTTTCCCTAGGTTACATATTGTGTTAATGTGTGAATGCTCTTGATGTTTTATTGTTATTGATGCTGCTATATTGATGATCAACGTAGAGGAGCTTATGTATTGTGTATGTATTCCACAATAGTACATGATCAGGATAATCTCTGTTGAATATGTGTTAAATTATTCAAAAAATTCTACACTTTAATGTTCCTGGGGTGAGGTATTTGCAAAATAGCTTCAATCCTGGTTGGATCAATCCGGATTCCATCCTTGGAGATAATATGGGCCAATAGTTTGCCTTCTTCCAAACCAAATAAATATTGTAGGATTTAGTGAGATGCCATATTTCCTGCACTTAATAAAGACTTGCCTAAGATGATCCAAATGTTATCAATCTGATTTGGAAAACTCTGTGATATCATCAAGGTATATTATTAGGAAATCATGGATTTCTTTGGAAAAGGCAATATCCATTGCCCTTTGAAAGGTGGCCCCTACGTTTTTCAACCCAAAAGGAATTTTAACGTACATAAAGATACCCCATGGGGTTGTGAAAGCATTTTTTGCTTGATCATTAGGATGGACTAGAATTTGGTTGTAACTAGAGAAACCATCTAACAATGAGATCCTTGTGGAACCTACTACCCTTTGCAAGATGTCATCCATTTTAGGTAGGGGATAGTTTTCTTTGAGCGAAACTTTGTTTAAATTCCTTAGGTCAACACACAATCTTATTTCTCCTATTTTCTTTCTTACGGGGACAAGATTAGATACCCAATCCGAAAGCCTAATGGGCACGCGAAATTCCTGCTTCATACATTCGTTTGATTTCCTTTTCAATAGACGGTAGTAGAACAGGGTTATTTCTTCTAAGCTTCTGCCTAAAGGGCTTTTGATATTCTTTTAAAGGGATAGTGTGTTGTATAATGCTGGTATCGTAGGATTTCAGATCCTCATAACTCTAGGAAAAAACATCGTGGAATTATTTATAAGTTCCATATATTTGACTTTTTCATTGGGAGGCAATGATTTAGACAATTTTATAAGCTTGGGATTCTCTTCAGATCCTTTGTTACATTCCTCAATGTATATTTTCAAAGGTTCCATTTTAGGATTTTTAGGAATATCATTTGAGTCGAATAAGTCCTCCAAAGGAGTTAATCCTTTGGGTAAGAAATTGTCTTTTATGTTTATGACTTCAGTTTCATCATCAATTATTTCATCGATTTCCATTTGTTTTAAATCTCGAATATCTGTTTTTGTGAATTCTGTAGGATAAAGTCTATTTTTTATTTGATCTCCTTCTTGTTCATTTATTTCTACTTCATTAGAGCAATTAAGATCTATTGATGTGAGTATCTATGTTGGTATTTACAAATTCATTATCTAAAGTTAAGAAATCGTTAATCTGTTTATCATTTTCAAAATCTTTCCAGTTCTTTAAGTTGTCAGGAATAGCTGGTATGTGCCTAACCTCAACAGTATATTGATGGTTGGTCTGGAAAGGAAACTTATAGGTACTAGCAAACATAGATAGACTGTGAGCTTGCATGTTATGTTTTCTGGGGATAGTAGCAAGCTTGGTTTCCAAAAAAGTGTTAAGGATTTCTACAATTGTTCCTCTATAAAATCCTAATCTAGGATCTCTAGTTAAATAAGCACCATTAATTTGTTTAACTATCAATTCAGAATCTCCCATAATTGATACCCTTATAGCTCCTAATCCTTTGACCAGTTTAAGACCTAACAGGAGTGCTTCATATTCTGCCATATTGTTTGTGCATTTAAAATTTAACCTATAGGCATGACCTTCTACATGATCATTCTCTAAGTTATAAATCCATACACCTGCTCCTGCACCTAGCTTGTTTACTGAACCATCAAATTCCAGATGCCATAAGATTTCATGTTCATAATTTTCATCTGGGGTGGTGGAATCTTTCTTAACTAGGGCATCCAGATTTTCTTTGTCATCTGATATCTCACGAATTTGGACATTTGAATTTTCTTTTACAATTTATTTTGGTTCTATTGTTATATCACTTGGAGTATCTTCTTGATTAATTTCAGCATTATAAAGAATAAAAGAATCCATGTCTGAATGTACTGAATATATAGGGAAGTTCTGAGGCCTCTCCTAACTACTCACTACATACTTCATCAAAGTTTCTCTATATAATTTCTTGGGATGTCCAAAGACTGAAATGGTAGCGTAAGACATATCTAATTGCAGAGATCCTTGGAGTTTGGCACCCCAGGATTTAGACAACAGCATACTGTACTTGGGTGTATATTAGCAACAACAATATCCATGAGTATGGTTCTGGCAGGATACTGAACTAGGGAGACACACAAATATTTTATAAGCCCCAAGCATTTAACTTGGCTTGAATCAAAGGATAATAGGTCTTTATAAGGTCTGGTAATATCCAAGTTAAGATTTTCCATTATCAACTTAGGCATAAGATTGTGTGAGGCTCCAGAGTCTAGCATGGCATTGTGTAGGATTTTGTCGTGGATGTTAAGGATTATATAAAAAGGTGGTATCCCTCCTACTAGCTTTCCATTGACATCTGGTCCAAAAATTAACTCAGGTTGGTCATCAAAGAGATTCACAGAATCTTCGTTTTCAACATAGTTCAGAGATTTACTAATTTGAGATCTGTGAGTTTCATGTTTTACCAATTCTGTCAAAAGTACTGAAATTTTGAGCTTGGCCACCTCTGCTCCCAAATTGAAAGGCAAAGGAGATTTATCTGTTTGAATATTTGGAATTTTAGAACCAAAGCTCTCAGCAGTGTGTTTTTCTTTTTCATTATTAGGAGTATTTTCAATTGGATCTTCTGGAGGTTGTTCCACTGTTCCTTTGAGGGGAAGTTAAGTTGAAGGGTGCTCATTAGAAGGCTGGTTATCTGTTACATCTTCAATGGTGGGATTAGGAGGATTTTGAGGTGGCCTAGAAAGGATTTGTAAGGTTTTTGTAACTTGAGGATTTTCCTTTGTTAGGCTGACTAGGAATTGTTTTCTTGTTTTGTTCTGGGACATCAGTATTCCTTCTGCTTCTTAATTTGTACTGTTTATGTACTTAAAAAATAACAAAGTCATACCCCTGTTTGAAATCAAACGATTCCCCTGTTTGGGTTCGAAACTGTTGGAGCACGTATGACTCTTGGTCATCCTAAGTTAGGAAAATATCTTCATCATCGTCTAAACCCATGAAGTTTATCTGAGTGTCTTGTTCAGGGTCTTCTAAGTGTGAGGTCTCTACATAATTTTCTTGGAAAGGTGGTTTGATATTTTGGTCAAGAATATTCTTTCCGGTATTCTGGTTTTGGTTTTTCCTAAAATTAGGATTTCTCCCTGGATTAGCCTGTTGGTTATCCCAATGAGGTTTCCTTTCAATAATTTCAACTCTGTCTAATAGTCTTTCCATCTCTTTGGCTAAAGCATCGATTTTTTGTTCAAAGGGTGTAGTTTCCTCTTTCAAGTGTATCCTTCTCTCATTCCTAGCTCTAGCTCTTTTGGCAAGCAGGTTAGCTTCAATACTTACTGCTACGCTCTGCATTTCTTCTAAAGTGGGGGGATTTCTTTCTCTTAATGGAAAAGCCATATCTGAATCAAATCCATTAGTAAATTTGATTAAGGATAAAATAGGTGGAGGTCTAAGGTCAAGAGGGATGGCATTATACATAGTATTAAACCTGGTACAATAGTCCTCAACAATTTCATGGGCACCCCTTTTAAGGTTTTCATATTCAGATAAAATTTGAAGGGGGTCTTTCTTCTTTTCCCACCTATTCAAGAATTGTTGGTAAAGGACACATAGACTATCTATGCTTTGAGGGGTCAAGGATCTAAACCACGTTCTCACTTCTCCAACTAGAATTTGAACAAAAATTCTCATTTGGACATCAACCACATCAATCTCATAAATTTCAAAGTAATCTGTCATTTTCCTAGTGTGTTGTAGGGCTATGTATGTTCCAGTGCCATTAAAGGTAGTAATTTTACTCTGGTAGTCCTATGGCATTGCACCTTGGGGGGCAGGCATCACGAGGGGGGCATATCTATTGGCCATGATTCTAGGTTGGGTAGTAGTGTGAATGGGAGTTGGGGTAATAGGAGGTGTTTGGGTTGTGGAGGAAGAACTAGAGGTAGTGGTGGGTTGTTGGGTGATGATTGGCTGGAGAGGAAGTGAAGGGATGAATGGAGGGGTGGAGCGGATTTCAGAAAAGTGAGGGAATAATGATGAACTAGTAGAAAGTGACGTTGTTTCATAAAGTTCAGGGGTTCTATCGGTGGTAAGGGATGAACGAGTGGAGTTCTACAGATATCGATCAATTGACAAATTGGGTCGTTGGGTTTCAAGTTCTCTAAGGAATTCTGGATCTTAGACTAGGTCCAATAGTTCACTATCAAATGTAGTTATAAATAGAGAAAGTTCAAAATGTTTGTCAAAAGGGAGGTCTTCCAAGAAAAGCCACTCAACAGGGCAAGAATGTGATCTAAACAAAGGTCTAGGGCTAAATGACCTCTCTTGTCTTCTAATGATTCTTGGAATCAGGTTGGGATTTTCAAACATGGGGGGAGGATTTGGATCAGGGTTAGCCTTGGTGTAATGAGTTCTCCCTGAAGCTAGATTTCAAGTCTTTTAAATGCTATTCTTTTATGAATTTTTACGATAACTTCTAACAATCCTTCAAGATGCTTTAAATTAAACTACTAGGTTTCTCAAAGGTTTATTTTAACTGAGGATTTGTTTGTTCCCCAGTATGGTCGCCACTATGGTATCATTCAAATTTTCCTTAGAAGTTATTTGAAAGAAGGAAAGGATCCAAGGTAACTACAAACCAATCTTTTAAGTACAAATCCTAGCCAATCTATACTCAAAGAGGGCTCTCTCTTTATGATTTATCATTGTTTTGATGTGATGTTAGACTAGTTATTAATGCTCAAGGGATTTGTTGTGATTTGTTTTGTGGAATTAAAGGAAACAGATGGGCAAAGCAAATATCCAGGCCATCGGGCTATGGAGTCAAGTAGGAAAGGTTTATCAGGATTTGATTAATCACTGAGGTAAGAGTTCACAATGCAAGATAGCACAACAAGGAAGGACTTAACCAGGGCCAAGGGCAGTGAAGAATCCTTAGCAGGGATCAAGCTGAAGAAGGGAGGATTGGCAAATAGCAAGGACAATTAAGAATCCTATACCAAGGGCCAATAAAGGAATGAATTACATAAATAAGAGAGCAATTAAGAATTCCCAAACTTAAACAATTTAGTGGAAAACATTAAACTACCAGGCTAAGCGTGGTTTGATGTTGGCCCTGGATCCTACCTTTTCAACCTAAGGTAAATCTAGGCACTAACAGCTGCCGCTTTTGATTTTGAGGTAGAATAGATGGATGTGAAGACATAATTTCTTCACGAGGATCTAGAAGAGGAGATCTACAGGAAGCAACTTGAAGGCTTTGCAGTGAAGGGTAAGAAAGAACTGGTATGCAAGTTAAAGAAGTCTCTGTATGGGTTAAAACAGTCACCAAGGATGTGGTATCATAAATTTGATACATTTATACCGGGACTTGGCTTCACCAGAAGCAAAGAAGATCATTGTGTCTATTTTAAATTAATTGGTGACCATGTTATTTATCTGGTCTTGTATGTGGATGATATGTTTCTGGTTGGAAATGACAAAGAAATTATCCAAGATTTGAAGACCCAATTGTCCTCCAAATTCGACATGAAAGATCTTGGTGCTACAAACTATATTTTGGGCAAGAAAATTAAAAGAGATCGGGCAAAGAGGAAGCTTTGGTTAAACCAAAGGAAGTATGTCGAGACAATACTACAGAGATTTAATATGTAGGATAGTAAACCGGTGAAGGTTCCTATTCCTGTAGGTGTAAAGTTATCTATTGAACAGTGTCCCAAGACACAAGAAGAGGAAGAGGATATGTCCCGTGTTCCATATGCAAGTGCAGTCGGTAGCCTGATGTATGCAATGGTTTGTACTAGACTAGACATTGAACATGCAGTGGGAGTATTGAGTAGGTTTATGTCAAAACCAGGGAAGGAGAATTGAATAGCAGTGAAGCGGGTTTTCAGGTATTTACGTGGCACTAGTGATTATGGTTTGTGCTACCAAGGAAGACCAGGATTGAATAAAGTGTTGGATATTCATGGCTTTGTTGATGCAGACTGAGTTGGAGATCTAGATCAGAGAATATCTACAAGTGGGTATGTGTTTAAACTATTTGGAGGTGCAGTTAGTTGGATGAAAGAAACAATCTGTAGTGTCACTATCAACTACAGAGGCAGAATACATGGCAGCCACTCATGCAAGCAAGGAAGCAGTTTGGTTGCAGAGATTGTGTTCAAGTATGGGGTTAGTACAGGGAGCTATAAGGATAGACTGTGATAGCCAAAGTGCAATTTTCTTAGCAAAGAACCTTGCATATCATTCAAAGACAAAGCACATTGATGTTCAGTATCACTTTATGAGGGATATGATGGAGGACAAAAAGGTGTTGCTGGTAAAGGTGGACACTTTGAATAATACTGCAGATGCATTGAAAAATCCTGTGAGCTCTGAGGAGTTCTCTTGGTGTAGAGAAACAATGGGCGTTGCAGGGCTGAATAAATGACTAAGCTCTCTTGTGGCCCCCTGTGGAAAGAAAAACAACAAGTGGGCGAATGTTGGAATGTGTTATATTTTTTCCATGACTAGCCCACGTAGTTAACCGGGGGATTAGAGGGGGGGTGGATCCTCCCCCTTTGTTGCATCAATTGCATAGCGGGGAGGTCATATGGAATTTTAGGGGTGCAGGTAACACCACTCTATGGGGTCCAGGGTAGTGCCCCGGAAAGTTTTGGTTTTGGACCCTATGTTAGGTTGGGCGGACCTACTTATGGTTTTGTGCATGATTTTCACACATGGTTTTGGACACGATGGTTTTCGGTCCATGGTTTTGGAAGCAATGGTTTTCAGTCCATGGTATTGGATGCTTTGGCATGTATAAATATGTATTGCAACATTGAAAGGAAAATAATGAAAAATCAAGCTGGTAGTCCCAGTTTTGGGATCTAGGGGAAAATATATGTGTATATGTGTTTTATGTGTTATGCTCTTGCATTGTTTATTTTCTGTGTTTTAGAATTTGTATGCAAGTAATTTCTGTATGGGGTTAAAACCTATAATTTAGTCAAAATTTGTTCTTCAAAAATATCCCAACTAGTAATAGAATTGGCTGGTAATGAAAAGTACCAAGACCCTGTTGATCCTGTAAGAGTGTACAGGAATAATCTAACAACAACGTCTTCTTCAACTACCCCATTGACATTGATGGATAACATATAACTATGAAGGTGCTCTTCAACACATAACCCATCATTAGGATTGAATTTGGGAAGCCATCTTTCAGGATTTTTTGGTAGAGGATGAAGTGGTGTTGTGATCTGAAAATCTGGCTCTTAGGCTTCTTGTCTAACTTACAAGAACCTCTCCCACTTCCAAAGCTTGAATATTCCCAAGCCTTATTGATTAACCATTGCGGAATTAATAAGTGCTTGATAATATGGGTGTATGCTTATGCTTGTTTTAAACTAATTATATGCTTTAAAAATCTTTTGTTTTAGCTGATATGTAAATGTTCTTAGACATATATATAAGTGCATATAATAGTGAATAAGGCAGCAATAAAAAATCACATAGAAACAACAATTTAATTAGGAGTTCACCCACAACTCTTGGGCTACATCTCCATGAGCTCTAGTAAACTCAACTAGGCTCTCTGGGATTATGGTCTAAGTCTTTTTTTTTTACAAGCTCTTGGCTTAACTCCTGCTATTTTACACAAAAACGGTGAGTTCAAACACCATTTAATCCATGGCTCTTGAAGCTCTGGCTCTTGGCTCTTCATTCTTGGGTCTGGCTCTTGGCTCTTGGTTCTAGCTCTTGTCTCTGACTCTGGCTCTTTGGCTCTTAGCTCTGACTCTGGCTCTTTGGCTCTAGCTCTAGCTCTCTGGCTCTTCGCTCTAGCTTCTTTCTGCCCTCTATCAGTTCATAGCCCTCTTGGCTTTTCACTTGGCTTCCAAGTGACTCCCTTGGCTGCTCTTTTTCTTTTGCGTTGCCTCTTTGGATTCTACACTACCTCTTCTAACTTAGCTTCCTGATTTGGCTTCGCTTTCAGTAACAAACCCCCAATGATCAGCAACAGCAACCAACAACGACCAACAACCCTTGTTCTCTATCGTTCTGTGGCTTTTAAGCCAACGACACTGTTGATTCATTTTCCCTCTTAGGATCTTCATCTTCCTATTTTGTCTGCTCGAATCCCTTCTTTGGACATTAGAAATCATTGCTAAACGCCCTCGAGGATGGATGCCACCTATTCCACAATGGAAGGGAACTATCGGCGCTTGAAATCCTTAGAAATAGTCGTTCTCTATTTACACAGAGAACACTGTAAAAACATGGGAAAATCTGCAGAAAATATTGTTCCAGACTTCAAATTTTCATAACCCCACTTCAGAACACTATTGGGTCTACCCTTAGTCATTTTCACAAGTCGCAATTGGCCTGTTCCTTTGTATTTTTTAAAAATATGTTAAACTGTGAAAATAACGTTAAAAAATGCCTTTCGATGGATTTCAAACATATTAAACCCAATTCATATTGTTGTCGGGTCTGGCCATCACATTGCATATATACCATTTAACATATCTCTGCTCCTCTACAATGTGCCGATGTGATATTGCAATGTGACAAGTCGCAATCGCAGATCGCATAAGCCCGAGGTCTTTCCCATATAATAGGGTCTATGTCAACGCCGATTGCGATCTGCCAATATTGGCAATCGTGGTATCGCATCAAACCAGTCCCATCGCATGTTATGCCTCCACCTGTCACCACCGATGTGATATGCCGATCGGATCTGGACCGTTGATCGGCCAGATCCGACGGCCCCTGTTCACTGTTGACTTAAACCTCCGATAGGCTTGATTTCATGGTTTTCTTCATGTTTTTGGGTTTCGATAGTGTAACCCGAATTTTCTGAAACTTCTCCTTTGCAGTGGTTTTGACCTTTTATGAGGATTTTTAGAAGACTTGAAGATTTAGAGGGTTTTTAGGACCCATTTGAAAGGGATTTTGCCTCTTTTTTTTCCAAAGGAAAAAGGCAGCTTCATTTTATGATAACTTCTGCATCCTAAGTCAGTTTTGGCCCATTCAAGTTGCAGTAGATTTAGAATGAGACGATCTCTGCAATGGGGCTAGTTCCAGGAACTTCCTTGGACTTTCATTTTCCTCAATGAGGTACATTTAGACTTAGGAGTCTATCCAAAATCCATTTTGGATCACGCCTTCCCACTAAAAGAACTTTTGGTCTCCAAAAGACTGATACACTGATATGAACAGTAAATGAGAGTGACTCACCCTCTTCTTTCATCCTCCCTACACTTTCCTTTGCATAGTGCCTCTGAACCAAAGTTTCTGACCACTTATCTTCTTGGATGGGCTGGTCTTCTAGGAAGAGTTGTCTTCCTCCTTGCCTTTCTGCAGAACTTCTACTGAAATGGTCATAGAAGGTAGTTTGAGCTTCTCTACCCTGATCATTGATCTAAGGTGGCTCAAACAAGTGTGAAGTACATCTGCTCCAAAAAAATTTCATTTGTACCTGTTTGACAAGCTCTCAACAACAACAGAAATACAGACAACAACTGGATGGCCTAAACTCATGCTTCAACAAAGAACTGATTTCACATTTTGTGAACCCTCCATGTCTTACATCTTCATACAAATGATGTACTAGACAACACGCCCACAAGACATGCCTTTAAAACAAATGACCCTTCAAGTCAAGCATGTAGAAAAAGACCATTTGGACTCTTTTTCAAAAGATGAAACACTTCATAATTATCTCCATCTAGGAGATCAAGTTAGCTTGTCCCAAGTCAACATGGCATCACATGCATGTCAAAGCAATCAACCCTGCAAGTTAATTACACATACATGTTCAAAAACAAGGAAATCATCAACATCCCTGTGTTCATGCATCTCATGCTGATGCATGCATTTCATCCTTCAACTTTCACTTAAGCACACTGTACTTTCGAAGTTGTAATGAAATATAATGTAGATGCATCGATAGACATGCAATCTTAATCAGATAAGAATTATAACCGTTTCTCTCCAATCCCTTTCAAAGGTACTACCTTTGTCTGCACATCAACATCATCATGTGAATCATTCTGAGACACATCATTCATGGGATCTTCACTTCCCTTTCTGCCATCTTCTCTTTCCACTTTCTTCAGCTTTGGTGGAAGCATTCTTGGATTCAGTGTCCAACATTTTGCAGCAAGATGTCCTTGCTTATGGCAGTAAGTGCACTAGATGTGCATCCTCTTAATAGCATGATTTGCCTTGTCCAATGGACCTTTGGCTGCTTGCTTCTTTTCCTTCAAAAGTTTCTTGTATGTGGCCATTCTCTTCCAACATCTAGAAACATGATGGTTATCCAAACCACAGAAGGAACATGCAACTCTTTCCTCATACTTATGTGGAAATTTACCATGCTTTGCATAATCAAAAGGAATGTGTTTAGAAAAGGTTGTTGGAGTCTCCCCGACTCTCTAGTTCAAGTGTGTGCTTCTGAACACCTGCACCCTGCAATTGATGTTTCAAGCCATTGTATTCCTCTTGAATACAACCTTCACACTTCTAAGGTAGAGGACATGAAATGAAACTCCTTCTTGGGACTGTTTCAATGGCCTGCATGGCAGCTTTGGAACTATCTCCATAAGATTGTCCATAGCCAAGGCCTAAATACTTAGGCCTGTCCTCAACCATTATTGGTTCAATAATACCTTATGCATGCTTTTCCAAGCCCTTCCCTTCATAGCCCATCTTGGACATTAGCTTGGAACCCATGCCTTTAGAATGTTTTTCAAAATAACCAATATAAGCATTCTCAGATGAATTTGAAGACAAATTGGAATGGCTTACCTCTTCTTCAAGCTGATACTTGACTAAGGCTTCTTGGGCAACAAAGAGCTCTGTTTCCAACTCATGCACCCTCTTCAGGTTCATATTTGCAATATGAAGTTGCCTCTCCATTTTCTGCAATTTGTCAGAAAGCAATTGCTTCTCTTCCTCCATGGAATTCAACTGCTCTCTAAGTATGTTGCTCTTCCTTCCATCCTCATACATTTCTCCCACTATATCCATCATGATGAGAAAGTCTTGCTTTAGGTCTTCATCAAAGACTTTTGTGAAGAAAGGAGAATTTGAGGACTCACTTGAAGAAGTTTTCATTATGTCAATGAACAAAAGAACTTCAAATAAGAATAACAAAGAGCTTACTTCAAGCAACCTTTTGCAACAAACCTCTTGTGCTCCAAGGATTGCTTTGAGGTCCTTTGGGATAGAAGAATGCCTTCAGCCCTTCTCCTTATTGTCCCTACCTGGACTGAGCTATCAATAGCTTTCCCTTCACCTCTGCAAACTCAAAAAATAGTCAGTCTACAAACAAGCATACATTAATCAGACAATCAATCCTTGACTGCCCAAACACCTTTCAGACAAGCAATCTCTGCTCTGTCAATCAAGCATTCTGATATAACCTTATTAAAGGTGTGGTTAATCAATCTTAAGCTCTGATACCACCTGATCTAAAAATGGGGCTCTTAGGCTTCTTGTATAACTTAAAAGAACCTCTCCCACTTCCAAAGCTTGAATATTCCTAAGTATTATTGATTAACCAATGTGGAATTAATAAGTGCTTGATAATATGGGTGTATGCTTATGCTGGTTTTAAACTGATTATATGCTTTAAAAATCTTTTGTTTTAGCTGATATGTAAATGTTCTTAAACATATATATAAGTGCATATAACAGTGAATAAGGCAGCAATAAACAATCACACAGAAACAACAATTTAATTAGGAGTTCACCCACAACTCTTGGCCTACATCTCCGTGAGCTCTAGTCAACTCAACTTGGCTCTTTGGGATTATGGTCTAAGTCTTTTTTCTTTACAAGCTCTTGGCTTAACTCCTGCTGTTTCACACAAAAATAGTGGGTTCAGACACCATTTAATCCCTGGCTCTTGGCTCTTGGTTCTTGGCTCTACTCTTGGCTCTTGGTTCTGGCTCTTGGATCTGACTTTGGCTCTTTGGCTCTTGGTTCTAGCTCTTAGCTCTGACTAGACTAGCTCTTTGGCTTCGACTTTGGCTCTCTGGCTCTTCACTCTAGTTTCTTTTTTCCCTCTATCAGTTCACAACCCTCTTGGCTTTTCACTTGGCTTCCAAGTGACTCCCTTGGCTGCTCTTTTTCTTCTGCGCTACCTCTTTGGCTTTTTCGCTGCCTCTTTTGCATTATCTTCCTACTTTGGCTTGGCTTTCAGCAACAAACCCCCAATGATCAGCAACAACAACCAACAACGACAACCAACCCTTGTTCTTTTTCATTCTATGTCTTTTAAGCCAATGGCGCTATTGATTCATTTTCCCTCTCGGGCTCTTCATATTCCTGTTTTGTCCGCTCGAATCCCTTCTCTGGGCGTTAGCAATTATTTCTAAATGCCATCAGGGATGGGTGCCACCTATTCCACAATAGAAGGGAACTATCAGCGCTTGAAATCTTTAGAAACAGTCATTCTCTGTTTACACAGAGAACATTGAAAAAACACGGGAAAATCCATAGAAAACATTGTTCCGAACTTCAAATTTTCATAACCCTACTTCAGAACATTATTGGATCTACCCTTAGTTGCTGTCGCAAGTCGCAATTGGCCTGTTCCTTTGTATTTTTTTAAAATACGTTAAACTGTGAAAATAACGTAAAAAAATGCCTTTTGGTGATTTCAAAACATATTAAACCCGGTTCATATTACCTTCCGGTCTAGCCATCACATCGCATATATACCATTTAACATATATTTTCTCCTCTGGTTTGTGTCGATGTGATATTGCGATTCGACAAGTCGCAATCGCAGATCGCACAAGCCCGACGTCTTTCCCATATGATAGGGTCTATGTCAATGCCGATTGCGATCCACCAATATCGGCGATCGTGGTATCTCATCGGCCTGGTCCCATTGCATGTTATGCCTTCACCTATCACCACCGATATGATATATCAATCGGATCTGGACCGTTGATCGGCTAGATCCGACAGCGCCTGTTCACTATTGACTTAAACCTCTGATAGGCTCGATTTCATGGTTTTCTTCATGTTTTTGGGTTCTGATAGTGTAACCCGAATTTTCTGAAACTTCTCCTTTAAAGTGGTTTTGACCTTTTATGAGGAGTTTTAAAAGATTGGAATATTTAGAGGGTTTTTGGGACCCATTTGAAAGGGACTTTCCCTCTTTTTTCAAAGGAAAAAGGCAGCTTCATTTTATGATAACTTCTACATCCTAAATCAATTTTGACCCAATCAAGTTGCAATAGATTCAGAATGAGATGATCTCTACAATGGGGCTAGTTCCAGGAACTTACTTGGACTTTCATTTTCCTCAGTGAGGTACATTTAGACTTAGGAGTCTATCCAAAATCCATTTTGTATCATGTTGGGATTTGAAAAGCTCCCAGATTGGACCACGGTCTAGCTTCCACTATAACAGTTGGGGAGGTGGATGTAATGAAAGAAGAATTGGAAGTTGTGTAGTACTGCTTGAGGTAGTACTAGTCATTCGTGTAGAGGAAATGGAAATAGATGAAGCGATCAGTAGAGAAAAAGGAAATGAATAAATGGAGATGTTTGTGAATGAGAGAATGAGGTAATCTCACTAGTAGATGTTTGGGAATCTGATGTAGCAATTTTCGTTCGGTAGGATTGAAGTGGAAATTCAAATGGAAAGATGCCATGTTTTCCACTTCAGGACCGAGGCAAAACACCAGTTCCATGAAAAATAACAGTTATACTTCCTTCAAAAACTTCGGATGATTCAAGATTTTCTGCTGAAATGGAGACGTCTTCCAATTTATTTATCAAAATTGTCATTTATAGTGATTTTTGAGTATAATCCACAGGGATTACCTCAGGAAGTATTCTAGGAGACATGGGAGGTGATTGTACAACTCTTGATCTAAGGGTAGGATATTCTGGAGGGGATCTAGAAGTTGTAGGAGATTTGGAAGGGGAATGACTCTTGGAATGGACTTTTGTTTTTGAATTGGACTTAATTTCCATTCATAGTCTACAAGCCCTCCTTCTAGTGCCAAAAGTGTTGAAGGCCTCGAAAATCATTGCATCAACATGGAGGAAAACCACCTGGTCCAGACCTTAAGACAACTCCTTTTCCGTTTAGATAGTGGCTCTGACTCAGGATAATGGGATCAGTTTCCCAATGAATGGTGATTGAATGAATGTGAAATTCTTATAGTGGAGTGAAATAGATGGATTTGCAGCTATGAATCAAATGGAAAACATATGCACTAATCTAAACATGTATTTAAAAATATCAATGGTGGCATAATTAGAAACAAGTACATGTAACATTGTTCTTTAAATAACATGTAATAAACAGTCTGAAAAGATAAATTCGCTATTTATTTATTAACAAAATAAAGGAACAAAGATAGAAATACCAGATGCACATTGTTCAGCTCATAAAAGAAATAGAAACAGTTTATTCCTTCTCACAAAGATGATTTCAGGAGTACAAAAGTGCAACTTCTCAAAATTCTTTATGAAAATTCCTAAACAATGTTCCAGTCATTCTATTGAGAAAAGTATGAAAGTACAATAGTGCAAGCTTTCATAAGCCTTTCTTCATAAAATTCAAGTCCATAATTTCATACAACAAGCCAACTTAAGTAGCATAAAAATAATTAAATGTATTGTGCAGAGAATTGAGGGCATTTAAAGATATCCCTTCAATATGCTTAAAGAAAAAACATTTTTTTGGTAGAAATTTCTTAATGTGATTTTCTCTCTTCATAGGCTTTATTTGTTCCAATGGATTATCTGGATGTTTGTCCATCTATTTGAACTTAACTGTTGCTTATCAGCACCGTTGTCCTCTTTTGTCATGTACCTAAACACAAAAAATAGGAATCGATAAGTTAAAAATAAATGAGATTGATAAGAGAATTTCATTTGAAACAAATCACTTTTGTAGGAAATCAAGAAAAATGTAGAGCGTAATAAATCCCGACACAAACATCATGGAGAGGAATGCAGAGTGAGGTTTGTGGTAAGAGAGGTGGACTTTACAGTCCTATCACATTTTTCTCTTCGACCGAGGGTAGAACTCAGAATAATCACAATCGCCTAGAGGCTGGGAGTACTTCAAATAAAATCGCAATCACAATCACAGAAAGGAGGATGGCAAACGGTTTTTCGGAGGGAATCGGAAGTGGTAAGTGGTTTGTGAAGAGGGGGGTACAAAAGAACAAAGGAGTGATGTGTGGATATATGGCTTGGACGAAAAACCACTTTTCAGATCCCCCCCTTGAGAAACTTAAATTGAGCGCAGGAGGGTCCGAAGTCTTCTTCGTCGTTGATCTAGGAAGATCTGGTGCGTTTATTAAATCAAGACAAGTTGGGATTTTATATTGCAATCGGTTTTAAAGAGTGGCAGACTTTAATAGGTGGCCGAAAGACTTGTGATTTGCGATATGCAGGATGATATAAGGGATGATGTGATGGTGATGTGGAGGATGATGTGGCAGATCTATGTGGAATGGTGACATGGAGGATGACGTACCTGATGACGTCATATCACAATCGAAATGAGGAAGGATATCCCAATCAAAATTCAAATGAGGCATGACTCTTGGAACTTTGCGATTGCGCGAACGTGATATTAATTTAACTACAATGTATAATCCCAATGGGTCTGATTATATCGCATATCGCAATCGGTTAAGGCATGAGGCAGGACCCTTTGGTAACTGTGATAGCCGTGGACATGGGAGATTTATGGAATGGATTGTATAATCCTAGTGGGTCCAGGATTTATCGTATATCGCAATCGGTTAAGGCTAAGACTTAAGTTTTGTGGTTTATTGCAATAGTCGTGGACATGGGGAATAATAGAATTGTATTAACTTTGCCATCGAGTCTGGGGTTAATCTCATTTCACAATTCGAAGTTTGCAAGGAAGTCTTTGCCTTAGGAACTTTGCGATGTGGGATTTTGAATTAGTTGGAGTTTATTAAGAATAAAATTTTTGGGAATTATAAAACTCTGATTATTTTGTTTTTTAATTAAATAACCCATATTTTAAATACTTGAGGTTTTTATAAAGCCTAGGTATAGTCTTGGTCTCGGGGGCTATTTAAAAATTGTTTTTTTTTTATAATCCGAGTTTAATACTTGGATTTTAATTAAAAATCCTAAGTCTTAAACTTTGGTTATTAGGATTTTATTAACAATTTTTTTTTTTGTATTGTTTAATTTTATTTTATTTTTTAAAGAAATAAAATCAAACAACTTTTTTAAAACTAAAGGCTCCCTATTTTAATATAATAAATTTCATAGGAAATTTATAATATATTAAAATGGGGGTTGTTGAACAATACAACAGGTTCATATTCTCTTGCATGAAATTATGGATGAATTGTGTATCATATTTCTTCTGAGGTTGAGGCAGATGATACATTTTCCCTAAATTCTCAGCTTTAAAAGACCCAATAACTGTCTTCTTCAGAGTTATAAACATTCTATCTATAATGTCCAGATGGTCAACAACCCATCTCACCATATTTGTATATGGTAGAATTTTGGGGCGGGCAACAATTATGTGAAGAAATGAATTGGCCACATCATTCCAAGCGAAGTTGTTACTTGGAGGAGAATCATCAGTAGTAGCAACCAGTTTCCCAATTATTCTCATATTTTCATCCTCGAATAGTTTGTATATTACCTCCCAAGAGGCGGAACTTGCATCCAGAGTGCATGTAGTATCTGTAAAAAATGGAGACATCTTGGACACTTCTTCAGGGGGGTAAATTGGTTCTTGTTGTATTACGGACTTCCTCCTCACCTTGATTACTCTTGACATGTCCTTTAACTGCTCTTTATTGGAATTTACCTGTAAAGAAACAAACCAAGATAAGAAGCAAGAGATTTGAAGGATGCAAAGAGTCATATCAATTCAATGCAAGTTTTATGGGAAATCCTTTAACATTAACTCAAAATTATTACAAATTATAAAAAAAGCTCGAAATTAGAACTACGTGGAGTGGTCATTTAATTTTCAAATGTTTGTTCACGTGACGCTGACACTTGTCATTATATCAGATAATATTTTATTGGCATTTGGTATTGGGTGATATTAACATAACTCAGCGATCTGCAATTTCTGAAAAACATATAGGTGCGGGAATATATATTAGTGAAATACTAGATCTTTAATAGAATGTGATATCAACATCTGTCAATTGACAGAACGCGATATCGGCTTTTGACAGATTATGATATTGGTTTCGGCATTTCGTATTTTGACTTTTCGCTATTTCGTATTTTGGCTTTTCGGCATTTCGCTTTCGACCTTTTCTTCATTTCACATTTTGGCCATTCATAATCAGCTTTTCATTGTTTTCTATTCTTTGAAACCACTGATATTATGCATAGGTTTTAATAAGACCAATCCTTTTATGATACTTTTTTATTTATTTGTGATGATTTCAAGATTCATAGGACTTATAATTTATCTCCTAAAACTACAAAAGGATTCCTAAAAGGTTTTATGCTATTCTCATAAACTTTCTTGTTTTATTCAAAAATGAAAGAGTAAATATAAAAATTATCCTATTTTATCTAAACAAGGAAGGATTCTATCCTAAATTTTTTTAAGGGTCCCCATTATTCTTTCTCCTAAGTCTAAAGATAATGGGGGGTGGTTGAGTGCCATAACAGGACTGCAACCCATCACTCCTCCTCCCCCTCCCCCTCCTACTTCATCTAACCAATAATTCTTAACAATCCTTTTCCTCACCAAGGGTATATTTCTTCCCAACCTACACAAGGTCAGGAAGCTCCGCCGACTCCACCATATGGTCACCATGATTATCATATTCTTATGATGAATTCTAATGAGGTCAATATTGAACAAGTCAACCTCCAAACTCGCTCGTGCCAATATGATAAGCCACCTGCTAAGTCAACAACTGAGTCCCAGCGCCAAGTTTCAACCAAGCCCCTTTCATCAGCCAATGGTACCTTACAGATCCCTCCGCCTAAGGTAGAAGTTATACCCAAGATCCCCAAAGTTCCATTACGTCAAAACTTTGCTTTTTCTGAAGCTGCCCATACCTATAGCATAGTAGATGACTTGGCGTAGACTCCTACGTCCATGTCAATGTTTGAAGTCCTCCAAACGTGCCCATCCCAATGGAAAAATCTACTTTCTACTTTGGGTACTTTGGATACTAATGCAGGAGCATTCAGCTCAAAATCATTATTATATTCTATTAGACATAGGGGGTCTTGTGTTTCAAGGAAGTTAGTTTCCTAAGTATTGAATTTATGTAATTATTTAATGTTTTGAGTGATTTTAATGAGAATAGGAATTAATTGAATATTGTGAGGCATAATTGTAAATGTTCTCGAATGTAGGAGAACATGAGAGATTTAGGATAGTTGAGTGATGAGAGGATTGAGAATTGATTGTAAATCTTAAATTAGGAGTCAGTTCATGATTTTGTGGATTTGAGAGAATCCTTAGGGATGAGAAAGAGATTTTAGGAGAAGCTTATGGATCTAAACTAGGAATTGGTTTTAGAATCCCTTTTGTATAAATGAAAGCCTAAAAGGCATGATCAGAGGTTAGAGAGGTTACAGAGGGAGCGAGAGTGAGATATTTAGTTGTGTTTGTAAGCCTACGGGCAGATGATGACCAAACGCCATCAATTAGAATATCAAGCGGAGAAGAGACTGAGAGTCTCATCATGTGATTGTTGTTGATATATATATATATATATATATATATATATATGCACAAAGATTTAATTCCAAATTATATAAGTGTGTTATCGGATATCGATTGGTGGATGAATGAATGAATTAGTATGTTCTGGGTAACAGATGTGTGCAGGAAAAGTTCATCGATTACATAGAGGAAAAGATTGGACCGTTGAATCCATTCGAAGAACCCAAGTAATGTTCGTCCAGTGGAATGTCGAGATCCCAGAAGAAAACCTGAAACCACACAACTATTAAAGAAATGGCACAAATTATAAGCAAAAAGAGTAGCGGAAGACAATCAGCGAAGAGTGGTTTCGTAACAGTCAAGGCGGATTTCGGGGAGCATCAAAACCATAAGCGGTATTGAAGGACGAGCATCGATTCCACTCATCAAATGACGCGTGGCAGTGAGAGGAGAGAGGAAACCACTTTATCAGGTGGTTAACCCTCGTGCTTGTTATCTACCTGATATCAACGACAGCCGTCAAATATGTTGGGTGCAGATCGATGATGGAGAATAGGCACACAATTTTAAACGGTCGGGAGTAATGACAACCATTGGATCGGAGGATACAATAGACGATTGAGATGTAATCGCATCTCGCAAGGTTAGGAGGTGAAGGAGGGTGCGATGGCCAATAGCGATAATCACTTATCGAAGGTTAGTGTTTCGGAGATCGGAGCAACAAGGCGGAAGGGCTTGGTATTAACAGACTCAACGCATATTATGGTTGCGGGTATATAAATTTTGAAGTCTGGCTTATATGTCGCATATCGAAGTTGGAGGCACGATAGAGTATATATGAGGTAATACCATGGATAACTACGATGGCCGATTGCGATAAAGGTGTTTCTCGGTAACTGTGTAAAAGCCATAGATTGGCGGAAAAAGGTATGTTTGTGCATGTTTTTATGTGTATTCTCTTATAAGAGAATAACAAAGGTTAAAGCACTGAAAGAAGGAAAATGTGGGCTTTGGATATATATATGCGGCTTAAGGTTATAACCTAAGGTTTAATGAGGGCTTAGAGGGGTGTATGAGTCCTGATAATTAAAGGAACAAAGGTTTACAAGGGTTAATAAGTCCCGATAGGAAGGGTTTAAAAGCAAGGCTTTAAATAAAGTCACATACGAAGGATAAGGGGTGATTTAAGTCCGATAGATGCATATTGAATGGAGGACTAGACTATGTTGGGGTTTAATAAACCATAAATCATAGGAACTGATGGATGGGCCTTAAACCTTAGTGAATGAAGATTTAACTCGGCAGAGAGTTAAAATTCTTGGAACAGACAAGATATGTGCATAATCCATGCATACTGTGGGTAAAGCAGGGGTAACCCTGAGTCATTTTGGTATCAGAGCTTAACAAAGAAATTATGTGTGAAAGTTTCTTTGAAAGAATTTAAAACAGATATATTTGGAAATATGTGTATGCAAGCAAGGGAGATCAGATTCTAATATGACAATTAAGCGACCAGAGTAAAGCTAGGATATTGCAGGAACATAAAGGATCTACAGCAATGTTTTGAAGAATGGAGGTTCATTCAAATCTAAATAGTGGATGGAGACTACTTGTGAAATCATACAAGTATTGTTTATTTAACTCTGATTTGAGTTTTGCTGGATAAATAAATAGATGGAATATTGATAGTTGCAGCTAATGAAGTATCTTAGCAAAAGAAGATCAAGTCTTAAGAAGCAGTAATCGAAGAAACTAGTAAGGATTCTGAGTGGAAGAAAAACCAGCAAAGGAGAAATTATTGCTGATAGTTAAGCTTTGCCAAGATAAAGCCAGAAGATTGGAAGAAAGAATCAGATTCTAAATCTGATTAACAGTGGCTGAATATTGAGAATTGTGCATTGGAAGCATGAAGATATACTGAAACAGATTTGCAGAAATGGTGAGATCCTGAAGGTAGGTGAAGGTATGCAAATTTGTCTAATGATTAGCAGATATTGAATGAATGATATTTAGAGCAGGATTACAGTAGTTAAACTGTAAGAGGGACTTTGTAAGTTCTTGAAGTAACAGAGTTTGAAGATACAACTGAAAGCTAGTGGAAAGGACAGTCCATTCAAAAGTGCAGGTGAATGGGAGGACAAGATCAGACAGAGATCTTGAAGGTAAGATGATATGGTTTTATTTTAATTGGATTTGAAGATTAGAAAGTTGTAGTCTTTGCATTGATGCAAAAGTATTATTGCAACTCCCAAAGGCAATTCCACAAAGGATGTGGGTAGAATTGCTAAGAGATAAAGGAAGCTGGTAAGAGTTTCTAAGTGAAAGCAGAATGTGGCAGAACCTTGAGGAATTCCAATAGAGATTGGATAAAGAGGATAGTTGTGTTCTTGAGAAGGTGCAGATGAGTTGACGCATAGAAGGAGCAAAGAGAATTTCTCAAAGGAGGTTCCAGAGATAGAGAACCAATTGCTTGAAAAAAGACTAAGTGACGAGAGCTTGGTGAGGTAAGTGGCAGCAGGGCAGACTTGTTGTTGTAGAGGCTTTAGTGCAACTCATAGTGAAGTGAGTGAGGAACTCGTAGGGATGGAGAGGATGATGACTAGTGACAGTGATAACAGAGGTTC
Organism: Pinus tabuliformis; assembly: GCA_031772625.1. Lineage (NCBI taxonomy): Eukaryota > Viridiplantae > Streptophyta > Pinopsida > Pinales > Pinaceae > Pinus > Pinus tabuliformis. The sequence goes on from CM062819.1 coordinate 1,309,919,246, forward strand.
TGAAAGAAACCACAGCCAAGGACAGAAGGAAAGAGATGCCAAGGCAAATGGCATATAGAGACAGTTAAGTAAAGAAGAATATGAGAGGGAGAAGGTTGAGATAGTAGTTCAGCTTGAAGTATTAATGGAAATGTTGCAGAGAAATGAGATGGACCAGAAATATGGTTATGTCATGAGAAAGAAAGTGAAGTGGCAGAGGCTACAAGAGAAGAGGGAACAACAGGTGAATATGTAGATAATAAAGGAGATAAGGGAACTTGAACAAATTGTAGAGAAGCTTGAAAGAGTTGAGCTACAGCAAAAGGAATATGCTAAAGAAGATGTTGAAGTTTCGATATGTGAACCAGAGCGTGGACCATTAATTTTTGAAAGTGATGAAGAGTCATAGGAGTTGAATCATATGAATGATTCAGAGAAGCCAGAAGACTTGATGACTGATGCATCAAATGAGACCGAAAGGTCTTGTATTTTTAAAATTAATGGTTTGTGTATGATTGCAGGTTTGGAATAAGATAGGAAGTCTTTTAAAGTTGTCAAAAACATGAAAGAATACCTTCCAGAAGATGAAAGTTTTGAAGCAGAATATGACAAGGAGACTGGAAAAGAATCAGTTTGCTACAGTGGACAAGTACTGAAAGACATCATTGAAGCAGATGATGAGAAGGAGAGACTAGTTGATACTCTCAAGAGTTCTTTAAGTTTGAATCAGCATACTGATATGCTAACAGAAGAAGAGAGATTCGAGCAGCATACTAAAGTGTTGCCAAAGGAAGAAGAGGTACAGAAACCTCATATTTTTTATTATAGTGATTGTCTTATAATTGAAGATTTTGTTGCAGAAACTGGAACATATTTGGCATAGGTGGACAACCAAATGAAAGAAGAAGAGGAAGGACATCTACTGAAGGATGTCAAGAAAGATTTAGCAGAGGAAGAAGGACCATGTGATGATGGGTCAATAGCAAATGAAGAAGTGGGAGATTGTGTAAAATTTCCAAAGTTCACTCCAAGTAAAATCATTGAGATATATAGAGAATTAGACTTTCAAAGGAGAAAGTTGGAAGAGCAAAGGATAAATGTTCAGGATAAATTGCTGAAGAAGGATGACAAAGAAGTTGTCATAAATAATAATCAAGAAGAAGTTGATAGGTGCAGAAAACAGAAGCAGGAAATTGTTCTGAAAGACAATATAGCAGCAGCTGAAAAGGTGCAAGATAACAGTAAAGAAGAGAGTAAGGATGAAAAGGAGGCGACTAGAATAAGTGAAGAACAAGAAAGAATAAGAGTTTAGCAATCAAGAGATGAAAGCAATTAGAAAACTAAGGATATACTGGACAGAGAAATTGAAATGATAAGAAGGTTAATGATGAAAGTGTCTCAGGAGAAGATAACAGCAAGAAAGGAGAGGAGTGACAACAAGAGGAAGACAGTAGCAGACTATGAAAGTAGGGCAGGTAGAGCATTGTAGCATAAGGTATGGAGACTTGGAGAACATCAGTAGACAACAACTGCAATAGAACAATTGACAAGCAAAGACATTACAAAATAAAGTCTGGGATCCAAGAGGAAACAATTATCCAGACTTATGACTAGGTGATCATAAATTTTCTTACTTGGGGAGTCTGATGCAGGAGCATTCAGCTCAACATCATTATTATATTCTAGTAGACATAGGGGGTCTCGTGTTTCAAGGAAGTTGGTTTCCTAAGTATTTAATTTATGTAATTATTTAATGTTTTGAGTGATTTTAATGAGAATAGGAATTAATTGAATATTGTGAGGCATAATTGTAAATTTTTTCGAATGTAGGAGAACATGAGAGATTTAGGATAGTTGAGTGATGAGAGGATTGAGAATTGATTGTAAATCGTAAATTAGGATTAAGTTCATGATTTTGTGGACTTGAGAGAATCCTTAGGGATGAGAAAGAGATTTTAGGAGAAGCTTATGGATCTAAACCAGGAATTGGTTTTAGAATCCCTTTTGTATAAATGAAAGCCTAAAAGGCATGCTCAGAGGTTAGAGAGGTTACAGAGGGATAGAGAGTGAGATATTTAGTTTTGTTTGTAAGCCTATGGGCAGATGATGACCAGAGGCCATTAATTAGAAGATCAGGCCGAGAAGAGACTGAGAGTCTCAACATGTGATTGTTGTTGATATATATATATATATATATATATATATATATATATATATATATATATATATATATATATATATATATATATATATATATATATATATATATGCACAGATATTTAATTCAAAATTGTATAAGTGTGTTATCGGATATCGATTGGTGGATGAATGAATGAATTAGTATGTTCTAGGTAACAGATGTGTGTAGGAAAAGTTCATCGATTACACAGAGGAAAGGATCGGACCGTTGAATCCATTCGAAGAACCCAAGTAATGTTCGCATAGTGGAATGTCGAGATCCCAAAAGAAAACCTGAAACCACACAACTATTAAAGAAATGGCACAAATTATAAGCAAACAAAGTAGCGAAAGTAAATCAGCAAAGAGTGGTTTCATAACAGTGAAGGCAGATTTCGAGGGGCATCAAAACCGTAAGCGGTATTGAAGGATGAGTGTCGATTCCACTCATCAAACAACACTTGGCAGCGAGAGGAGAGAGGAAACCACTTTATCGGGTGGTTAACCCTCGTGCTTGTTATCTAACCGATATCAACAACAGCCGTCGGATCTGTTGGGTGCAGATCAACGGTGGAGAATAGGCATGCAATTTTAAACGATCGAGAGTAATGACAACCGTTGGATCGGAGGATACAACGGACGGTTGAGATGTAATCGCATCTCACAAGGTTAGGAGGTGAATGGTGGTGCGATGGTCGATATTGATAATCGTTGATCGGAGGTTGGTGTTTCGGAGATCGGAGCAACAAGGCGAAGGGCTTGGTATTAACGAACCCGACGAATATTATGGTTGTGGGTATATAAATTTTGAAGTCCTGCTTATATGTTGCATATCAAAGTTGGAGATGCGATAGAGTATATATGAGGTAAGACCATGGATAATTGCAATGGCCGATTGTGATAAAGGTGCTTCTCGATAACTGTGAAAAAGCCATAGATTGGCAGAAAAAGGTATGTTTGTGCATGTTGAAGAGAATAACAAAGGTTAAAGTGCCGATAGAAGGAAAATGTGGGCTTTTGATATATATGCAGCTTAAGGTTATAACCTAAGGTTTAATGAGGGCTTAGAGGGGTGTATGAGTCCCGATAATTAAAGGAACGAAGGTTTATAAGGGTTAATAAGTCCCGGTAGGAAGGGTTTAAAAGCAAGGCTTTAAATAAAGTTACATACTAAGGATAAGGGGTGATTTAAGTCCGATAGATGCATATTGAATGGAGGACTAGACTATGTTGGGGTTTAATAAACCATAAAGTATAAGAACTGATGGATGGGCCTTAAACCTTAGTGAATGAAGATTTAACTTGGCAGAGAGTTAAAATTCAAGGGACAAACAGGATATGTGCATAATCCATGCATACTGTGGATAAAGCAAGGGTAACCCTGCGTGAGATACCTAAGATGATCAAATGATTGTCTTTCATGTTGACAAGTCATAAAATCCCTACCTTCATTCGTTGCATTTCAAATACCAACCTCCATTCGAAACACCATTGTTCAGCAATGTATCATAGACAAAGGTGCCTCCACATGTGTGATGGTTTCTAGTGTTTGTAAGCGACTTGGTTCCCTGGACCTTTCCCCATCCACCATCACTCTCTATGCTTGGGATGATCATCCCTCGCAACCACTTGGCTTATATTGCAATTGTCCTATCACTATTGTCGACAATATTATCTCTATTGATATTGAAGTCATTGATTCCCCCTTATACTATAACATCCTTTTGGGTCGTAGTTATACCTATGTTATGTCAGTTTTCACATTTGTGATTCACCATAAGATTTTCTTCCCCAATAATGGAAATATCATCACCGTTGATTAGTTGACATATTATGATCCCTAATCCCAAACTTCACCTCAGTCTGACGTCTCTTTCATGACTGAAAATAAGATTGTCTCGTCCCTCACCAATGTTTGTCTTGGAGTCTACAAATATTCCACTTTTCTTGGTGCTTATTATGGTCCACTACCTACTCCTTCTAGCCTAGCTCATCTAGTGTTTACATGCTCCAAGCATCACGGTCCACTCACAAACGGTCTGGTGCAACCTATTGTTCCTAACTCAACCCAGCCTTCTGGTACTACTCTTCAAGGATCTGTTGTGGCCACCAACAACCCCCCTCCTTATTTAGTATTAGCAATAACACTAGATAAGTGGGGACCCTTAGTAAAAAATTAAAAAATTCAATTAAAACTCATGTATTATACTCCTTAAGAAAATATCGCATCGCGCGAAGAAGATAGGACATTTCCTTGTGAGTAGAATGATAAACTGCGAGAATGCGACGCGAAATCCATCGCATCGCATGCATTAAGAAACACTCATAAACGAAAACTTTAAGAAATCGTCGATGGCCGATATGCGACATCGCATATCGCAACATCACAAAAACAGCACATAACTATTTAACAAATTGTAACAATCTGCGATCTTGCGATAGTGCGATAATGCGATCGGCGATCCTGCGATCGCGCGAAACAGCAACCTGCAATCCTGCGATCGGCGTGATCGGCTAACCCTGCGATAACACATATTGAGAAAATGCGATAACACAATGATGCGATGCTTCGATGTGAATCGCAGAAATCATCCATCGCAGATTTTCCTCGGCTCAACATTCAAGAAAAATTGAATACGCGCGTTAATGAAAATTAATGAATGTATGCCAAGTGTTAATGAAAGACAATTTTGTGTTTTTCAAAGAGTTAGTTCACGTCAGGTGGCATGTTTTTGTACATCCGTAGAGCTCAAAGCTTTCTTGTCAATTTTTATTATCATTACGCTCTCCTTATGTGTGAACTGCAGGAAGGAAAGACAGAAACAATATGAAGCAATGTGCAGGGAGCGATTAAGGAAAAAGGATAAAACTCCAAAGCTCGGAAGCAGAGAAATGCCCTCATGAACGGATACCGAATGCAATAGAGCCACAAATTCCAGAGCGCTGCTAAGCTATTCATTACAGATCTATCAGTCAGAGCCATGGTTCAATGAATGGTTGAACAATGTTGATATCAACATGCGATTTAACGCTCAAGGGTAGAAGTTCACAAAAGCAGTATGTTTGCAAAATTTTAAAGCTTATACCCGATAAAGGAAAGGCGCTAAAGGTGAAAAACGCACGAGAAAGGCCCGGATCAAAGAACGGAGGTAGTTTTCGATGCGCGATTAGCGCCTAGCGCTAATCGTGCATCGCTGAGAAAATTGCTCAAAAAGAAAAGTCCTTGACTGCTTAGTCACTCGTAAGCCCGGAAACGCAAGAAAGCAAAGGCAGAGGCAATTTAAGGGTTAACCAAGTGGAATTTGGGTTATTACTGAGCATACACAGTAAATCCACATAACTAGAGATGATTCTAAAGCATATCTGCTATTTTGCTGGAAAAAATGGTGCCAGCGCTTGCCATTTCTGTTTGTTTATCTAAACCAAAAGCAGAAGACAATCAGCTGACTCTACCCAAGCAAATATTGAATGCTCGCAACATTAAGGAGCAAATGCATAAATAGTTAGATATTAGATTTAATTTTTAGAAATAATTTTGCTTAGAAAAAGGGCGGTCATTTAAACCGTACCCTGAATATGTGTAATTAAGTTATTTAGTTAGTAGTATTTAAACCCTTCTCATGCATTTAGAGAAGGGTCCAGAAATTTATCAAAAACTTGTCCTCAGAACATGCACTTTTGCACCCTCCGAGGAGGTTTTGGTGAATGAATGGATCAAGATTTGTTGATGTTTGCATTTGATATCTGCTACTGATGTTGCACTTCTGTACTCTTAGTAGATGTTAGAGCAAGGAGAAATAAATCATTATTGCTTGAAGCTTATGAGTAGGACCAGTCATAAATGGTACTTTTATCTCTTGACCATTTATGCTTATATGTTAAAGTGATATACAGTTTTCAGTTGTTTATATGTTATTGCATGAATGCTTGAGTTACCATTTGGCACTTTTGTACGGTGGTAGCTATTTATTTATGTGTAATATATGAATAGCTTATTATGCGATATGTTGTTTAGAACTGTTTTGCCTAACTTTTTATCGAAATAGTTCATCTTAATTGATTTCCTTTCTTATAATCGCTGAATGATCTTTATTACCAGTTGTTATGTGAAATCTCTTTAGATCGCATAATAGAAGAGTTACATCCTGGGTTAGCATAGATTAGATATGCTCTTTTTATTAGATTACCATAGCATAGAATTAGATTAAAGTTTGAATTAGAATAGCTTAAATAGCTACTGTTAGATCAGCAACATCGAATTCTACACACACACACCAATAGATTGGGAAACTAGTCCCATTATCCCCAATCAGACCCGCTATACCAAACGGATAAGGAGCTGCCAACCAAGGTCCGGACCGGGCGGGTATCCCCCTTGTTGTCGACCCGATTTTCGGGGCCTTCAACATATTTGGCGCTAGAAGGATGGCATGAACTATGAATGGCAAGTAAATCCAAATCTGAATACCATTCTAAGAGTAAATCGCCCTCATCATCTCCCTCGACTTCCCCATTACATTTAAATCCAGAGTCAGAAGTCGCCCGAGTATCAACCGCTGCTACACACCCTGATATTTCAGACCAATCTACCATTGAACCTCCTTAAGTTGAATCCCTGATTCACAAACTTCAGCGATTTTCCATCTCCCCTCAGAGGTCTGATAAATCTCAAGGTAGCGTGACTTCGCACTACAACCATGCTCATCCCCTGACCAGGCTAAAGAGTGAAAAGTTTGGCATTAAGCCAACCGAATTACCTCTTCCCACCAGGAAAAGAGTAAGGAAATCACCGCAAGAGTCTGACAGTGAGACTCTTTCGTCCGCATCATCCATCTCAACTACTTCATCGCGAAGTCAACCATCCACACCTCCACTCCAGATCATCGTTCATCCATCCACTGGAACTCCCACAGCCCATCTTCAATCATCTACGATCATAGTATCCTCATCCTCCCAGCCACAGGCATCATCTTCTGCACTTTCCTCTGTTAACAGTTCAACGATGGCCCAGTCTCCATGGAACAACCCTGGGGCAGTCTTAATGTCTGCACCCTTGAGTCAAATACCGGCCCATCCTGAGAAATGGCTGCCCAAATTAAATCTCGAGGTAGGTATGCTAGCAGAAGAGCACATCAATAACTTCATGCTTTCCATTAATCTCAATGGGGTTACTAATGAAGATGATGTTGTTCGGCTTTTTCCCTATACACTGCAAGGGACAGTCGGGTCATGGTACTTTTCATTACCCTCTGGATCCATTACAAGTTGGGATATCTTCCAAGATCAATTCCTAACCAAGTTTGGTGATGACAGATCAACGGCAACGTTAATCAATGACCTATCCAATCTTAAAGCCGAAGCTAGAGAGCCTATTAAGGATTTCAATTTACGGTTCAACAAAATTTTCAACAAAATTCCTACTGCTTCTTAGCCCAGCGAAGAATTACGATGCGAATGGTATATTACCACTCTGCCATAGAACATAGCCATCTTCGTGGACAGGGAAAATAAAACAACCTTAGCTGAAAACATGAAAGAGGCGATAGCAGTAGAAAAACAAATAATAGCCCTGGAAAAGAGATCTGCGATAGAGGAACGTAAGTCCAAAAATGTCACCTTCAAGGAAGACTCCAAGAAGAAACAGCCAAAAGATCCTTTTGATTTAGAAGGACTGCAGAAAGTTCTAAAGACCATGTCCAATGAGATGGTTGACATAAAAAAGCAAGTAGTGGAAACTTCTTCGAAAAAGCCCTACAGAGCTTTTAAAAGAGGTCCTTCAACGGATGCAAAGCCACCCAATGCCACTTCAAATGCTGAATCTGAGGAAGAGGAAGAGGAAATTGCCACTGAAGGGCAGACCGATGATGAAGAAGTTGTGGAATTACAAGGAATGTGGGACTTCATCCTCCCGCAAGAGGAAGATCAAGAAGTATTTCTAGTTAGCACACGAAGTAAAAATCAGCTTGATCCTCCCCAAACTACCCCTAAGCAAAAGAGCGCAAGCTCTGCAACAAAAGATAAAGTCGCAACAAAGAAAACAACATCCAAAGCGACTCAAACTAGCCCAGTCCAAGCAGATGAAACGACTCCACCAAAAACATTGATAGTGTCAGATGAAATGGAGTACAATATTATTGATGACATGAAAAAGACTAGGGCTAATATCACCCTTTACGAACTAAGCAAATTGAAACATCAACAGAAGATTATGATGAAAGAATTACATGCCGTGCCCATTGCACCTTTGCCTGCCGCTGTACTTTCTCAAGCTTCCCACAACATGGGAAGACCTCCAACGAACGCGATCAGTAAGATTTACCCAAATGACATCACCTTGATTGGAGGAAGATCAAGATCTCAAACTCCCCCGTTTCTCCTTACTTATGAAATCTTCAATAAAAATGTGCACAATTGTTTAGTAGATTCCGGTGCTTCATCGAATATTTTACCCAAATCTATATGTGCCAAATTAAATGTTCAACCACAAAAATCCGTAGTGTGCATAGTTCAGCTCGATCGATCTCAAGTCGAAGTGATCGGCAAACTAAATCAAGTAACCATAAGATTGTCTTCCAATCCAAAGGTATGTCAGGTTATTGACATTCTAATTGCCGACATCCCAGAATTCTATGGCTTAATCCTTAGCAGGGATTGGTCAGAGAAACTCCATGGATACTTCACAACTGATTGGTCGCACATGTGGCTGCCCTACAACAGTAAACCGAATCAAATAAAAGTTGAACGAGAGCTACACCAGAAGTACATAGTAACGGAGTTAGAGGGAGAAAATGAACCGGTAGCATATAACAGCAGTATCATTGGCAATTACTCGGTAGATTCCTTCCTCGGCAATTTCAATGCTCATGCGTCACCTTATTTAGAAAATTATGTTTTGTCCCAAGTTGAGAATTTTTCTCGAACTGATAGTTCGAAATGTATTAATTTTTTAGATAAACCTGTAAATACATCTTTGTTTTGGAAATTATTTTTTGATGGCTCTAGATCTAACGAAGGAGCAGGAGCAGGATGCGTTCTGATTAGTCCAGAAGGAGAAAAGATCATGCTCACATGCAGACTCGAATTTGATTTCACAAACAATACAACAGAATACGAGGCTTTGGTTCAAGGCCTGTACAAGGCAATCGGGTTAGATGTCAAGTATCTTCAAGTCTTTGGAGACTCTGAGATTGTGGTTAAGCAGGTACGTAACACTATACATTTCTTATCAGGTCACTTAAAACACTATCAATCTTTAGTACAAGATCTGACTAAACATTTCATAGCGTTTAATATTTCTTCAATCCCTAGACTCCAAAATGCAAGTGCAGACCTTTTGGCTAACGTAGCTTCTAAGCTTATTCCCTCCGAAGATTTTAGTCCAAATAGATTCTCAATAGAATTAATTTTTAGACCGTCCATTCCTGACAACATCACAAATTGGAGAGTATTCAATGATGATCCAGATATCGGAAATTTTCTCACATTTGAAGGATCCTACTCCAATCAAATAATCGACGAAGACCAGCACGATCGACAATTGCAGCAAAATAGCACTAATAATGTTATACCAAAGTCGGTGGTTAAGTTAGAAGACTTATACGATTTGAAAGATCAGTTTAAGAGGTCTACCAATTCAAAACTCTACAGTTCAACTTTAACTTACGAATTAGTAAACCTAGGGATCGATGCTAAACCACAAAACATTAATCTAGGCCTCGGCCTAGCCCCTGAAGAGAAACTCGCGTATATTCATCTTTTGAGATAATATAAAAATATTTTTTCCTGGAATTATGATGAGCTGAAAAAATACGACACTTCTATCATCCAGCATACTATTCCTATGATTGATAACGAAAAACCTGTCCAACAAAAACTGAGAAAGATCCACCCCAATTTAGAAAATCAGATAAAAACCGAGCTCAACAAGTTACTAAAAGCCAGGATAATCTTCCCCGTCAGACATTCCAAATGGGTCTCCAATATGGTACCCGTTAGAAAGAAAAACGGAGACATTAGGATTTCCATTGACTTTCGGAATCTTACCAAAGCCTGTCAAAAAGACAATTTTCCTCTTCCACCTATGGAGCAAATACTGCAGGCAGTGGTAGGTTCAGAACTAATGTCTTTCTTGGATGGATTTTCAGGGTACAATCAAGTGTTGGTACATCCTGATGATCAATTGAAAACCACATTCAGAACTAAATGGGGCACATATGCATATCCGAAGATGCCATTTGGTTTGATTAATGTTGTTGCTACATTTCAGAGAGCCATGGACATCGAATTCAAAGGTTTAGTCAATAAATCTGCAGTAATTTATTTGGATGATATAACAGTGTACTCCAAGAAGCGAAGCAACCATCTCAAAGACCTTAAACAAATCTTTCAACGGTGTCTAAGGTATGGAATTTCACTTAACCCAAAGAAATATTTTTTCGCATTAAGTGAAGGGAAACTTCTAGGATTCATAGTGTCAAAGTCCGGTATTCACATTGATCCCGACAGAACTAAAGAAATTTCTGAAATATCCCTACCCCATAACAAAAAAGCCATGCAATCTTTCCTTGGTCAAATCAATTTTGTAAAGAGATTCGTTCCAGATTTTTCACGAATCGTGTCTCCTTTGCAGACCATGATTAAAAAGAATTCAAATTTTAAATGGGGTCAAGATGAACATGAAGCATTCAACCTAATTAAGCAAGCTATTATTAATGCTCCATCTTTAGCAACCCCAAATTTTTCAGAATCTTTTATTTTATACACATTTGCCTCAGATAAGTCATATGCCGCGATACTAACTCAAGCGAATCAAGAAAAAGCGGAAGCTCCAATTGCGTTTTTTAGCTCAAATTTACAAGGTGCTGAACTCAATTATTCTGACGTGGAGAAACAGGCTTATGCTGTTTTCAAAGCGGTCAAATACTTCAGACCTTTCTTACTTAAAACCCATACTAAGATCATAGTACCATTTCCAGCGGTAAGGAATCTTCTAGTGCAGAAGGATGTGGGTGAGAAAAGGGCCAATTGGGTTACTGCCTTACAGGAATACGACCTTGAGATCAAACCAGCAAACATTGTAAGAGGTCAAGGCTTTTGCAAAATGCTGGCCGAAGCATCGCAAATTTCTGAAACTCCATCTGAAGAGGTACAAATGGGTGAGGTAAGCCTAAACAAAGTAGAATCATTATATGCTGATATCATTTATTATCTTAGGAACGGGTATGCTCCTTCACACCTTGATCATACTAAGAAAAGATCTCTAAGATTGAAAGCTAAACAATATCAGCTCATAAATGATATTCTTTTCAGAAAAAATTATGATTCTGTTCTTCTTAGGTGTCTTGAAAAAACTAAAGGTGAAAAAGTTTTGCAGGAACTCCATGATGGGCCAACAGGCGGACACTATGTTGGAGATGCTACTGCACATAAAATCTTATGCACAGGATATTACTGACCCACGTTGTTCAAAGACTCGCACAGTTACGTGAGAAGATGTCAAGTCTGCCAAACTACTGCTGGGAGACAAAAGAAGTCGTCCCTGCCACTACAGCCGGTAAACATCGAGCAACCTTTCAGTCAGTGGGGCTTGGACATAATAGGTGAGATCGTTCCTCACTCTTCTAAGCAGCATAGATACATCCTCACGGCAACATATTATTTCACAAAATGGGTAGAAGCAGTTCCACTCAAGACAGCTAATTCTGAAAATATAATTGAATTCATAGATCAATTTATAATCACTAGGCTTGGATTGCCATCTGCTTTAATGTTTGACAATGCATCATACTTTTCTGGAAATGCAATGACTGATTTTGCACTTAAAAGAGGATTCAAACTTAAATATTCGGCCAACTACTATCCGCAAGGTAATAGGTTAGCTGAGTCAACAGATAAAAACCTAATTAGGATTATTAAAAGAACAGTTGACCAGAATCAATAGAATTGGCACAAAGCTTTGGTATATTCTTTATGGGCAGATAGGATAACGCAAAAAGCTTCAATCGGCACTTCTCCCTTTATTTTAGTTTATGGGAAAGAAGTGGTTCTTCCAACTCACTTAGCCATTCCCTCTTTGTCTTTAGTACAATACATTGATGAAGTACCAACTTTCTCCTTACAGCTGAGACAAATGGAAATAATTAAATTAGAAGAACAACGAGAACAAGCTAAGAAAATGCATGCTCATTGGTGGGCTCCAGTATTGTAGCAATAATGCTACAACTCCTGGAACTCCCTTCTTTAATTTTATCAACCTGGTAGTTCATAAAAAACTTGGAAGCGACGGTGCTCTACGCACAAGTACTAGCTCTTGCCGCAGCTGTCACTTGGTCAGCTGGCACAAGTCCGCTAGGGGCTTAAGCCAACTTCTATGAGCTCTTAGAAGAAGCTTTTTAACTGATGGATGAAAGCTAACTCAAAGGAAGCTAATCTACTTGCGGAAAGAAACTGAAAGCCAAAAAGAAACGCAAACCCTAGCAAACCCTAATTCTACCAGCTATTCCTACTAATGCAAAGATGAGAATGAAAACTACTGAAAGAGATGTCGTTACTTCTATGAAGGTAAGATACATGTGTTTAGACTACCTCTACCTGAAGAAAACATCTTTTTGTATTTTTGACTAAGTTATTAGAATTATCATGCATGTGCTTTTGACTGGCTTTTCACTGTGCAGGGGTGGATCAAGGAGGAGAAATGCTTGGAAAAGGTTGGGATGGTATAGAGAGGGTCTAAGGAGCCCCTAACACTCTTGCAGAGAGTTTCACAAAGTTTGGTTGCCAAAAAACCTTGTTTGTGAGCTTCTACAGGAAGTCTGCAAGGGTTCTACAGGATGTTTCAGGAATTTCTACAGGATGTTCAGAAATTTCTACAGGATGTTTTAAAATTGGATTTTGGAGGATGGGTGAGTGAGGTAAGGTGCATGAATGGATAGGGAGGTAGGGTAGGGGCCTGAAATGACCTAAGGACTGATGGTTGGAGTGGTGAGAGGGTGTGGAAAGCTGGCTTGGCTTAAAGAAGGCTAAGACAATGGAGGAGCAATAAGGTAGGGTTATGTGGGCAGAAAGACAGTTGTGAGATGAGGAACCTAACTAGGAGATGGAGCAGCTGGCCTGGATGAAGCTTGGGTGAATGAGAGGGAGATGGAGATGCCCTGCACGGTGTACACTTAACCGAATCAACTAAGTCCTGCACACAATCGAAATCTTAGCTAATCTAGTCTAACTGTCAATGAAACAAATGAACAGCAGCTTTATTCATAAAGAGAACCATGTACAGCACTTAAGCAAAGAAACATTTCAAAAGGCCTGAACGCATGATTAACTCCTACAAATGAAAACATCACACCAGAGATTGCATGGACAAGCAAACTAGTGTTTTTGTTTGGGACAGCACGGTTATTCCAACTCCAGCCCCTGATCCAATAAGGAAGAGGTGAAACCAAAAGTGTTTGCTGACCCTTTTTTGGAGCCTTTTTCTTGTTATTATCCTACCAATCTATTCTAAACATGAGAAGCTACTTTAACCATCAAAAGAAATCTAAATAACAAAGCAAGATCTTAATATAAATAGCAGATTTTATTCTAAGAATGCAGCAAAGACACATAAAGGTAAACAAAGGAGGTACTGGGTGCTTGAGATGGGCCCAACCCCAAGAGCTACAGCCTCCTAAGAGTGATTTAGAGCTGGTGCAAAGCTGGATTCATCTTTATTGAGCAAGAAAAGAAGAGTTACACCAAAACTGTCCACAAGGAGACTTTGAAAATGAGCTGAAAGCAAAGCTAATCTATTGCCTAAAAATCGAACTGCAAAATGACTATAAAATGACCAACTATTAGCTACAAATTGACTAACCACTAGCTAACCAAAATGAGGCCCTAAGCCTTCTTATTTATACAAATTGAGGACCCTAACAGTCCTCCTAAACTTTAGGGACTCGGCTGCCCAAAACTTGTAGTTAACAGCAGTCCTACTTGACTTGCTTGGCTGCCCTTGTGTTAATTGATTTGGTGGCCCTTGAACTCCGAGCTGATGGTGGAGAATTCGAGGTAAGGGCCCATAAATGAAGGGAACACCTTCCTAAAAATACTCTCCACGAATTTGGCTGCCAAGTGCTCATTTCAACCATTGATTTTGTCTCCAAATTAACCAAAAAGGCTACACAAAGCACACATTAGACTTGTTGGCATAATGACTAACCCAATTCACTCTATTAGCATAAATATAATCAAAAACATACAATATACTAATGAGAATGGTGGATTAAGTCGAATTAGGAGGTTGAATGAGCCCAAATAATTATCCATTTTTGGGGCTCATCATCACCCCCCTACTGAAAGTGTTGCTCATCCTCTGAGCAACCAATCTATCTCCTCATCTTTGATGGCCTTGGTGGCCTCCCTGTCATGCCAAGCTTCTGAAGTGATGTCCTCTTCTCTATCATGAAACCATGCTTTTCTCTCTGCGTCTTCCCACTGCCTGTGCTCTTTTTCCTAGAGAAGTTTTGTTAAATCTTTAACCTCAGCTGGCAGCTTGTCCTCTCCTTGTTGTTCATCAGATGTTTCCTTATCTTTCCTTCTTCCTGTGATTGGTTGGCCACATTTTCCTCCAATTTCTCGGTCTCTTTTAGCTTAGCTCAAGTTTCCTGTAGAAAATTCTCAGCTTCCTATAGAACTTTTATTGTTAATGGAAAAACCTGTGAGCAATTTAAGAAACCGACGTTTCGGACTAGCTAGGTGAGTCCATCATCAGGGCAATGAGATCTGTATTTTTAGAAGAGAGAGTCGAGAAAATTAAGAAGCTATTAATAGAAGAATAGAAAGATATCTCTTAGCTTATGATGCCGGCTTGATAGATATACATTTATTAATTAATTAATTAATTTGTAATTAATTCAATTTAATTTAAATTTTTTTTTTTTTTTTTTATTATTATTTTTTTTTTTTTTTTTTTTTTTCAAAATTGAAATAAATTAATAAATAAATTTTATTTAAAAGACTTATATGTAAATATTTTTTTATGTTATTTCTAATTATGTTATTTGTTTTGAAATAATTACAATTGAAGAAATTTAAATTAAAATAATAAAATATAGATTAAATTAAATTAATAAATTAATTTAACTTTTTTTTATTCATTTATTTATTTTTTATTTTTTATTTTTTATTTTTTATTTTTTATTTTTTATTAAATTCCAAAATTGAATTAAATTAATAAATAATTTTTATTAAAAAGACTTATATATAAATACATTTTTTTTGGTTTTGTTTTTTCAAATTATGTGATATGTAATATAAATGAGTTATTTGTTTTGAAATAATTTCAATTGAAGAAATTTAAATTAAATTAATAAAATATGGATTAAATTAATAAATTAATTTTATTTAAAGGACTTATATAAAAATATATAAAAATATATTTTATTATATGTTATTTAAAATTATGTGATATGTTATATAAATGAGTTATTTGCTTAGAAATGATTTAAGAAGAAGAAATTATTATTTGCATTTATTTATATAATTAATTAAATAAATTATGAATTGTCAAATGTAGTCATAAGGTAGAATTAGATTAGTTTAAAGTTTTATTTTTTCATTTTATTTAATAAGGGCTTCCAGGTACTACTTAGTTTAAGACCATCATCCCTATTCATATTATTGGAGGATTTCTCAATTTCAATTGCCTCTTTAATTCTTCTTTTTAAATAATGGTCTTCCTTATGGATTAATTTAGCTTGTTCCATACATATATAGTGAGAAGAGGAACAAGCGTGCTCTGCTAGACCTGATTTATCCGACCTATTTCTAGTAATATCATTAAAGTGTTCTTTTAATCTTACTCCAAAGGATCTCCCTGTTTCCCCTATATAAACTTTACCGCAAGAACAGGGAATCGAATAAACGCCTTTGTGATTTTTTGGGTCTATTGCGTCTTTAGCAGACTCAAGCATGTTTTTTATGGTGTTAGGGGGCGTGAAAGCAACCATAATGTTATGCTTAGCGAGAACTCTGGCAATTTTATCAGTGGTTCCTTTAATATAGGGTAAGGAGATTCTAGGGTTATCACGAGATTTTCTTTTTTGTTTATTGGTAATGGAGTCTTTAATTATTTTATGGATAGTGTGGTTTTGATAGCCATTGTTTAAAAAGACTTCATGGAGATGGACCAGTTCTTCTTCTAAATGTTCCGGGTCAGAGATTCTAGAGGCTCTGGTGGTTAGGGTTTTGATGACACCAACTTTTTGTTTAGGATGGTGGTGGGAGTTTGCATGAAGATACCTGTCAGTGTGTGTCTGCTTTCTGAAGACCTGGTGGCTTAGCTTGCCATTTTTCTTGGTAAGGAGGACATCTAAGAAGGGGAGCTGGTTGTCTTTTTCGATTTCAATGGTGAATTTTATGTGTTTAGAGAGGCTATTTATATGAGATAAAAATTCCTTCAGCTTATCCAAACCATGGCTCCATTTAGCAAAAATGTCATCTACATATCGCTTCCATTCTTCAGGGGTAAAGGGGAAAGACCTAAGGGCCATTTGCTCAAAGTGTTCCATGTAAAGATTGGCAATCAATGGTGATAATGGAGAACCCATTGCAACACCATGAGTTTGCTCATAAATTTTTCCCTTAAAACTGAAGTATGAAGATTTTTCCTGTGGAACTGTCTCAACTTCTTGTAGAGCGACCCTTGAGTCCATTATCTGAATTCTCTCTCTTCCAGTGAAGGTTTTTGGCTTCCTCATTCATAGGTGATGGACATCCTTGAAGGAGGCTCCTCCTTTTGTTTAGCTTTTGTGTCCTCAATGACAATTTGCTTCTTTGACTGTGGTTTGGGGTCTGCCAGTTCTTATCTGCATGCCCTTTCTTGCCTTAAAATATAGTGGAAGCTCCCTCTTTCACTTCTCCTTCGGCTTGGGAGAGGTACCTAGGGTGGCCAGCACAGCTGCTGCCTCCCTAGCTAGAATTTCGGCCGATTTCTCCTTCTGCTGTCCTTTTTCCGGACTTCCTGTAGAAAGTCCTGTAGTGGCTGGTTTCTGGCTTCCTGTAGAAACAGTTCTCTGTCTTCCTGTAGAAACAGTCTGTTGGCTTCCTGTAGAACCAATTTTCT
This sequence comes from Pinus tabuliformis, assembly GCA_031772625.1. NCBI lineage: Eukaryota > Viridiplantae > Streptophyta > Pinopsida > Pinales > Pinaceae > Pinus > Pinus tabuliformis. The sequence goes on from CM062819.1 coordinate 1,309,936,503, forward strand.
CTAATTTGGCTTGCTTGGCTGGGGGTGCCTTCTCCTTGACCTGTGCTGTGGTTGCCTTGGGTGTGTCCCTACTTGTTTGGCCTTTTTCAGTCTTCTCTGCCCGTGCTTGCAACCGCTTCTCCCTTGGCGTTTGTGTTTTTACTTCACCCACAGCTTTGGCCTCAACAGCTTGTCCTTTTCCCTCATTCCTCTTCTTGTTCCTTCTGTGGTGGTCTTTCTTGTGTTTCTTTTCCACTGGCTTTCTCTTCTAATGAGTGGTGGGGTAAGCTTTAGGGTCGACCCTCTGAAATCCACAGTTGCTAATTTTTTTTATTTGGGCTGCAGGAACTTAAGGAACTCCTCTGTGATTTCATCATCATGACCTTGAATTTTATCACAGAAGGTCATCCACTTTGCATAGGTAAACAGGTCTACCACCTCAGGAGTTTCTCTCAACTTCTTGGAATCCGAGGGTTCCTTTCTGATAAACCCTCCAGGCATGGTGAGAATACCCTGTTTTCGGCTTGAGCTCTGGTTAGAATGGAAATTCAGATGTGGCTTTCCTCCTTGGTTCTCAGGACAAGATTTCTCTGTTGTTTGTATCTCCCCTTTCACCAATTCTCTGGTTATAATACTGCTGCCACCCAAAAATAAACTTTTCAAAAGGAATTAAGCCCTCACAGACAGAGTGCAGAGCTACTTTTCACACTAACCATATAACAGTCACAAAAAAAAAGTAGTTTATATGTGCACAGGTGAGCGTTACAGTGGTTTGTCATTAAAATGGGGAGAGTTTTCTGGCAGGAACCATGGAGGTGAATATGACGCAGCACCATTCAAAAGAAATTATGTGTATTATATAAGCAAAACACTGTCTGGACCCACAGGCAGATTGGTTCCAATATTTTTCACTTCAAACGAGATAATTCACCACCTTTCGAAAATTAAGCATGGGGATGGCATGTTCGAGCCTACCTCTCTTCGAAACTCCAATTTGTCGAAGAAAAATCCAGGCTTTTCTGCTCTGGAAGGCTGTTTTCTGTGTTTCCTGTAGAAGACTTCCTGTAGAAACGCCTGTAGAGCGCGACAGGCAGGAATTTCTTTAAGAAACGACAGAAATCTCGAGAAACCAGGCAGAAATCTTGTAGAGGACCACTGGTTAACTGATCTGGAAGTGGTGGACATTTGCTTCAGTTGACCGCAGTTGAACAAAGAGTGGTGAGAGTCTCAGCCGAGCGTCGTTTAACTGCAGTGTGATTCACGTGAGAGAGTGAAGTGGCCAAGTGTACGTGGCCACATGCAACTGGAAGTGTTGTTCCTAAACTGTGTGTTTTCCCCCTGTAATCACTGCCATGAATTGAACTGAAGTTTAAACGGCCAACACTCTTGGTTGCTTTAATTTTCACGTAAGTCAGTTGTCCACGTGTACTGCGTGACTTCTGGCTAAGTGCTAGAGAAGGAAATCGGCTTAACCTTGCTATATTCGTGGCTTAATCCCACCATTCCATTCATTCATGCAGTTTTTAAATTAGATTTATGTAATAGAAGAACGAGTTTCAGTCACGTACCTGAAGTCAAATGGCTGCTGTGAGGTGTTGTGGCTAGTCATTGTTGCATGCACTGGTTTCTTTGGTTGCATGAGGGCTTGGCTGATGATTTTTGGTTGTTTTCCTTGTGCAGGCGTCCTCTGGATGGATGCATGCTCCAGGAGTTCATTTCCACGCTCAGATCTGCACCCTCAAGCTGCTGCTGCTGCTGAATTTTCACCGGACCAGAACTTGTTTTCGCCATTGCTTCCAAACGGTAAACCGGATCGATCTAAAACTTGTTGAGCATGTTCCTATCATCATGATGCACCTCCCATAGCGAAATCGTGATCAATGGATGCACATATTCCGAGAAAAATGGAAAATGGCTGAAGATTTCAGAGATCAATTTCTCGGAAATCGTGCATCGGAATCAGCTGAAACTGCTTGGGTAGGTTACTATCACCCATATGCATACCCCCATTAAACAGGTTTTGAAACGAATGCATGGATATGGAGAAAATGCAAAAATGACTGATGGTGATGGAGGCGGATTTCTTGGAAACCGTGCACCGGAATGGCTTGAAATTGCTCGAGCATGTTTCCATCATCCCTATACAATTCCCTGTAAAATAGTTTTTCAAATGGATGCATGGTTTTCAAGTTAGGGCAAAAACAAATTCTGTTCTAGGTATTTTTGCTTCAAGGCATTTTGCAGTTTTGTTGCATGGTATGAAATGATCTTGGGTTGTGATGCAGGCATGGAGATGATGGAGGAGGAGTTTGAAGATTGCAGGAGGACTTCTGAAACGTTGAGGAAGCTACCATGTTCACCAAACCACCTTTTTGAAATCCATTTCTAGCTTCCTACAATTTCTACAGGAACTTCCTGTAGAAGCATAATGAAGAAGCACAACAAGGTGGAAAAGATGATGGAAAAGGGTGAGGAATGGGAACATGGATGCTTGCAAGCATAACCAATGGATTCCAAGTTTTAGATCCCCTTCCAAAATTGAATCTGGGTCGCTTGAAGGTTCTACAGGATGTTTCCTGTATAAATATAGAACTTCCTCTAGAAGGCACAAAAATTCCTTTGACCTTGTTTTGAGTGACCCTCCTGGCCTGAAACGTCCTTGCTGCAACCTGCAATTATTCAATGCAAATTAGCTTTATTTTTCTTTTCTTTTTCTCTCTTTTTTTTTGAAAAACAACTAGGGCGCCTCATGGAGGTTTTCACCCTAATTGCCTGCCCTAGGCGCCTCCAAGGGAGGTTTTCACCCAGAGATCTTATTCTCTTTTCTCTTTTTTTCCCAACCCATTGACTGCCTCATGGAGGTTTTCAATCAATGAGCCAATCTAAGGCACCTCTGAGGAGGTTTTCACCTTAGATTTTTATTTTTCCTCTTATTTTCATTTTTTTTTTTTAATCTTTATTTCTCTTTTTTTCCTTTTTTTTTCTACCCTACCCTACTTGAAAAACAAAATCATTTTCAAGTATAAGAATACTTCCAATGGAGCCATGTGCACATCAAGATTAGAGACAAAATGATGTGGCGGCTTGAGATGCATGCTTTGACAGCTATCCGGATTTCAGAGACCAAATGATTTGACTTTGAAGGGATCAAGCATAACTGAGGAAGAGAGTATCGCTGCAACTTAGTGACCGTCTGAAACCATATCTCAATATAGCTCTGATATCCTTGGTCCTTTTGCTGATCTGGATCATTCTTCATGTCACCTTCTACCATGACCTTCTCATCTTCCTCTTTTTGCTGATCTTTCTCTTGAGTACATGGAGGATTTGATGGTAACCATGAGGGAACTCTCTCGATCTCTGATTCTGATCCCTTCTCTTCATCAAGTGTAGCCCATGGTTCTTTGATCTCCTCCTTTGAATCTTCTTTTGCCGGATGTGGTCTTTCAATGCTTCCATTGCAACACTCTTCCTGAGCTATGGTGAAGATCGTTGAGCTCAAGAGGAGTCATTTGGACATGTTGTGCCTCAGCATTGTAATGGAGTTGAGCTACTCCAATGGATAGGTTTGGAAATGGCGGTATGGGTAGCTGAGTGGGGGCATAGATTTGAGATGGATGTGGATGGGGTTGTGGTTGGGTAGGCATTTGGGGTTGCCTTGGTGGAGCAGGAAGCGATGGTTGTGGACGAGCAGGTGGTGGAGGAAAAGAAGTGGGAGGAGTATTGTACTGGGGCCTCCACCCCTGATGAGGTGCATTCCACTCAGGGTGTGGCTGAGCATAAGTGTGAAATGAATGAGCAGCTGGTTGGGCATAATATGGATCTATGAAAGAACAAGGAGGAGGTGTGAACCAGGAAGGATGGGCAGGGGGACCCCAAGAAGGCATGAAAGTGGCTTGATAGGGGTCATAATAGGTCTCGGATGTCCCTTGCAGTTCCTGCTGATAAGATCTAGGTTCATGTGGCCTCCTTTGGTTCATATAATAGAGTGATTCAGTGGCTCCTTTGGCTCTCCGATATGCAGATTTGATTCTGGGTAAGGAAGGGCACTGATTCGTAGGATGGTGTTCTTCACAGATGAAACACACTTCTAGGGAGTGCATTGGACATTCGTTCCTAGGATGCTTTCTAGTGCACCTGGGACAAAAGATGACCAAAGCCCTCTTGGATTCTTCTTGCTTCTTTTGGATCCGCAAGGTATCCAGTTGCATGGCAAGAAACTGCCTCATATCACTCTTGAAACCTTCCATCTGATTTTCAAATTCGTCTTTGGACAAGGTGCTGCTCCCAACATTTCTGCTTGTAGCCATTTGCTCCAGAGGAATATTTTCTTCTTCTTCTCCCCTAGAGGTTCTTTAAATATGTCTTGTTGGCCACTTAGGGGTTCTTCTCTCACAGCCATCGAAGAAGAGAGAAGCTTGGCTGTGTGAAGCAGTGGGGGCGTTGTGCAATCATTTTTCTGAACTATCTCTACTCCTACAAGGCATGAAAAGAAATATTTTTGGTTGATTTTTGTATTTTTCTTCTTGTACCTGCAAAACTAAAATAGATTGAACTGCAACTAACTATCTTGCTGAAATAACAATGTAAACTTTGAAACGGGAACTGATATTGCTACCCATTTCGTAGAGATAGCAAAAAAGTGGCCTGATTTTGAAAAGGGGTGATGCAGAACGAACATGTTTTTTTTAGAGCATAGTTTTGGAAGGAATGTCATGGGAAGGATAGTTTTATGTACATTACGTTTTAGAATGGTAGTGATTTTCATGCTGATTTTAAAAAGTGAGTATTTTTCATCACCCCATTTTTTTAAAAGACCTGTTTTTTGGCTTTAAATTTTCTAATGTATAAAATGTAAATAATTATTTTGTAAATTTGATCATTTTTGAAGTGGTCGTTTTCTTCACATTTTCTTGTTTTTTATTTTAATTTTAACCTTTTTTTTAGTGAGGTTTTTATTGTTTTGCATTTTTAAATTAGGAGGTCGATATTTAGAATTTTTGATATTCTACATATTTATACATCCTTAATTAATTTTTCAATCCACATGAAATAATTGTTTCTAAAAAACAATATTTTTTAACAATGGACATTAAAATAACCATTTTTAACATAAATATAACTAAAAAGCTACACGTTTTGATAATTTTTTGCTAGAATTGACATGTCAAAATCACAATTTTTATACAAAAATTTTCACTAAAAATGGTTAAATAATAGTTTCTTTTATGAATTTCATGTCAAAAAAATAATAATAATCACTTTTTTTTCAAAAAATAACGATTAACTTAAAAATTAATGCGAAAATCACATCTTAGAAATATTGAACGCATAACAACCTTAATTGAGTGTTTATTCTTCTTATAAAATGTCAAAGTCAAAACATTGCAAAGCTTTATTTCCAAGCATAACTTAAATTTAATCAACAATGTCACGTAATCCAAACTCTTCGTCCTCTGGGGTTTCATCATTGTCTTCTTCCACAATATTTTTTGCTTCCTTTTGTTCATTTTCCTCTTCTAATGGATCTTTGATGTCTATGAATCTCCCAATGTATGTCTTTCCAAACATTCCATGTAATGGTGGGTGGGGTTCCTTTGCCTTTTTTGCCACACGTGCTTCACTAAGGTCCCCTTTCTTCAACCCAATTTCTTGCATTGCATCTGGAAGAAATTGAAAAGCATTAATTCTTTGCTGAATGAAATGATGAAATGTTTATAAATTTTCTTGAATAACTATTTCAAATACCATTTATGAAAATATGGTAATGCAAGCACATAGAACCAATAAATAAGATTTCAAAGATGCAAGAGAATGTTATTTCCTAGTGGACAAATCTCTAGTCTCTCTACAAACAAGCTACACCAACACCATAAAAGAAACTAAGCAAGTTATTAAACCTTCGTAATTTTAGTTTATTAGGCATAGGTCACTATGTGTTAAATATCATAGTCTAAAAATAAAATAAGTAACTTGCACCTCAAACTTACATTGAAAAGAAACATTAATACAAATGATCCAATTTCAATTGAGAACAACAGTTTATTATGAGGAAAACAAAAAGAAAAAACCCTTCTAATTCTAATTGAAACAAGGAGAAAATTTCAAAATACATTATCACCGCATCTCTTTGACTACAAATCAAGCACTGGGGAAAATTTTTAATATAAAGTTAAAAGTTAAAGAAAGTGTATAATAACGGTCTTACACGAAAAAAAGATACGTTAACTTTAACTTTTGTGCAAAAGACATTACAATGAAAACGCCGAATGAAATCTGCAGCGATAACGAACACCATCCGCTGTGCAATTCATATCCATCTCAAGGCAATGGAGAGAAGAAATCATATTTTATAAACACTGCGAATATATTTTAAATAAAATTTCAGTAAACCAATCTATGTAAAATATTGATGATTCAGACTTTTAATAAATATATGTAATTATAGAGAATAAATAGCTATATTATCATGTTGAGAGAGAATTGATGAAATAGTACAGATTTTACGTATAAATAGATAAATACAAAGAGTGAAGGTGACTATGTTCTAATGCATATCCGTGTTGAATTGAATGAGAGATAACGATTACAAAATATGGTTCCAATCCAAACACTAGACATCTCTCTCTTCCCATCCATGGCAATACACAAAACTACGTTTCTGAAACGTTAAACTCAAGATAGCGATCATTCCGGCGCCCACGTGCAATGCATTGATTTTTTATAATTGCATTTCATGTCTATGACAGCAATAATTATCTCCGAGTTTAAGAGACAAACTTTGCATTGAAAATAGCAGATGGGGCGATTCTGAGAATCGCCGGGTGGTGGGGCGATTCTGAGAATTGCCCCACCTAATTGGGTATGAATTTCTCGCAAAGAGTCTGCGCAGTGGCATAGACCTATGGTTTTGACCTGTTTGATGTCGATTGGAAGGATCGATTTCAAATTCAATTAAAATCTCAATCAGGCTGGATTCAAGTGATAGCTAATTCTACTAAACTCCAAGATTCCAGTTTTTCAGAGGCAAATTCTCATGGATTGTGTTCTGATTCTAAACATGTTGCTCTTCATTGACCATATTTCAATCATAGGTAGGTATTGAGAGCTCACAAATATTCAGAGAAGATTTTACTTTGATTTTAATTGTAGAAAGTTAAACTGGAAACAAACATTGGAAGTTGGTTGAAAAGTCTCAGGAAATGAAGTATATGCATATATCAGAGAAATATAAATGATTTCACCGATTCTCCCATCAATTCTGCTGTGTATGCTTACTTTTTCTCTGCTCTATTTTCCATTCTGCTTTGTTTGAGCTTTGTAAAAGGCCTATCGATGGCTACATGTGAAACTCATTACAAATATCTCAATATGTAGTAGCTATATGGTAGCTTCATTTAATATTTTCCTCATAAAAACATTTTGCTACAATTACGATAGTGAAAAGGAATACATCAATGGGCCCAAGCCCCCAATGTTTCCTTCTCCCGATCCAGAAGGATGCTTACAAAAATGAAGATGCATGGCTCTCTTAGTGAGAATATGCAGCTAGGGGAAAGGATTTGAACATAATGAATAGATCCAGGTGATACTCACTGGGAAGTATAATATTTAGAGATTTCAAGATGAAGCCGAGGTTGCAGTTTCCCCCTTGTATGTAAGGGAGAGATATAAAAGCCGTGGGCACCTTCCGGAAGAGCACACCACATGAGGACTCCCTAGGTGTCCCGGCCGGATAATTCATGTTTATAATCTCAAGTTTTGGCTTGTTTTGATGATTTGGGGAAACAGAATTAGTGTTTTCTGGCCTTTGGTTTTCTGGCTGAGTATTATCATTGGGATCATAGAGGGAAGAGTCTAGCAGAGTAAGGATCTATAAGGTACCTGCAAGTCAAGACCAAAGTTTCAGATCAATTTATTCCCCGAGGCGGGCATACCCATGCTCAGGTGTCAAAAAGGCATGGCCGCCAAATCAAGTACACTACGGATGAAGTATATAATAGAAGAGCGAGCCAATAAGGACGAGGTTCTCCTCAAATCTTGTCTTGCTGTAATCTTGGTTAACCGTAGAGTAAAGGATCATTCTGAAGGGTTATATTTGATAAAGTTTTTTTCACTTTTCTACAAGATATCTATTTATTCTGGTGTATTAATGTGGGGATCAAAGAGATTAGAGAGAGGCAGAGAAGAGGTTTAACGGAAGTTAATTAGAAGGTCTTATTTGCAGAAGCGGAAGTTAATGAAATGAAATTTTAATGTCCACGAGACTAGATATAGTCTATGGAACCACTAGCTTCCCTGCATTTTGCCTTTTGCAATTCAATCCTCTTATTATTCAAATTAATGATGAGCTGACCCAACCTTCTAACAGCCCCCTCACTGAAAAGACAATGCCAAGGAACTGATGTTAACATACTGTTGTAACTCTCTGATGTCTCTGACTTATCCATTCTATCTCTAGTTACCGAAAGAAAGATCATTATATATGTAATTATGCTTGCCCTATTACATGCATATATATATATATATATATATATATATATATATGCAAGCATATATAATGCACGCTGAGATGACCTTTGGGGTATTTACAAATTGAATGTATTTACTTTTCAAAAAGGGAACAAATCAGATAATGAACACTGACATAGATATAGATATACAAACTGGAATTTGGTGATCCCATAAAACATTCACAATTCCTGGAAATTAACTGAAAATAAAATACATTTATAAACAATGGAAAATTTTAGTGTACGACAGGTTGAATAAGTAAGAGATGGAAAATTAATCTTAGAGGTAATTAAGATAATTGTATGTAAATGGGTATTACACCCTTTGAAGAAATATAGATGCACTGTGAGTATGATGACCATTCATACAAATACAAACATAACTTGTGCATATTTCCATCTGAAAAGCGTCATAAAACACATCATCGGGATGAAGGGAACGAACCAACTTGGAACCGGGCGGAATTAGCTATCACTTGAATATATTTTAAATAAAATTTCAGTAAACCAATCTATGTAAAATATTGATGATTCGGACTTTTAATAAATATATGTAATTATAGAGAATAAATAGCTATATTATCATGTCGAGAGAGAATTGATGAAACAGTACACATTTTACGTATAAATAGATAAATACAAAGAGTGAAGGTGACTATGTTCTAATGCATATCCGTGTTGAATTAAATGAGAGATAACGATTACAAAATATGGTTCCAATCCAAAAACTAGACATCTCTCTCTTCCCATCCATGGCAATACACAAAACTACGTTTCTAAAACGTTAAAGTCAAGATAGCGATCATTCCGGCGCCCACGTGCAATGCATTGACTTTTTATAATTGCATTTCATGTCTATGACAGCAATAATTATCTCCGAGTTTAAGAGACAAACTTTGCATTGAAAATAGCAGATGGGGCGATTCTGAGAATCGCCGGGTGGTGGGGCGATTCTCAGAATCGCCCCGCCACCACCCCGCCACCACCACTGGTGGCCGGGTGGTGGCGGGGCGATTCTGAGAATCACCCCACCTAATTGGGTATGAATTTCTCGCAAAGAGTCTGCGCAGTGGCATAGACCTATGGTTTTGACTTGTTTGATGTCGATTGGAAGGATCGATTTCAATGTTGAATCCAAATTCAATTTGCTTTGAACGTTGTAAGGGAAACCAAGTGCACAAGATTAAAATCTCAATCAAGTCTATAACCAAGTCAAACAGTGAGCAAGGACGACTTTTTAAATCATTAGCTTGAGGAAATGACGGTCACGATCTGTAATAGAATGGAAAGAGAAATCATTGAAGGGTCGTAAGGAATTCGAACCATTGATCCAAATCCCATCAGCTGTGGCAAAGTAACATTGAAACGGAGTTAATTTCATTTGGAAAACAAATTGTTATGAACTATTTATGAACCTATTTAGTAACAGTTTAACAGTTTGAATCCACCGATGAATGTGCCTTCAAACTTGTGCAAAGTTAAGATCAATTAATAAGCTAACTAATAGTGAATTAGGGTTGGGGCATCGACATTATTTGATATTGTGCGAGTGTGGTGGAATTATACACTTATATTAAGTCGAGATCTATCGTTAGCAGACAAAGTATCACGGAGAGTTTTTATACTAAGGCCATGGCCTAAGGAAACCATGTAAGATGCCAAGCGTAGGTGGCATTTGGTCTATATAATAGAATTTATATGGAACCAAACACAATGGAAAATAAAGTAAAAAAGAAAAATAAAAAGAGAATACGAGGATTACCAAGGTCTTCAAAGGGGTCAAAAATCGGTAAGTAGGACTTAGGGCGGAAGTATTTTTCTCGATAGAGCTTTTGCATTGAAAATAGCAGATGGGGCGATTCTGAGAATCGCCGGGTGGTGGGGCGATTCTCAGAATCGCCCCACCACCACCCCGCCACCACCACTGGTGGCAAGGTGGTGGCGGGGCGGAGAATCGCCCCACCTAATTGGGTATGAATTTCTCGCAAAGAATCTGCGCAGTGGCATAGACCTATTACCCTAATTGGGTATGAATTTCTCGCAAAGAATCTGCGCAGTGGCATAGACCTATGGTTTTGACCTGTTTGATGTCGATTGGAAGGATCGATTTCAATGCTGAATCCAAATTCAATTTGCTTTGAACGCTGAAAGGGAAACCAAGTGCACAGTATTAAAATCTCAATCACGTCTATAACCAAGTCAAACAGTGAGCAAGGACGACTTTTTAAATCATTAGCTTGAGGAAATGACAGTCACGATCTGTAATAGAATGGAAAGAGAAATCATTGAAGGGTCATAAGGAATTCGAACCATTGATCCAAATCCCATCAGCTGTGGCTGAGTAACATTGAAACGGAGTTAATTTCATTTGGAAAACAAATTGTTATGAACTATTTATGAACCTATTTAGTAACAGTTTAACAGTTTGAATCCACCGACGAATGTGCCTTCAAACTTGTGCAAAGTTAAGATCAATTAATAAGCTAACTAATAGTGAATTAGGGTTGGGGCATCGACATTATTTGATATTGTGCGAGTGTGGTGGAATTATACACTTATATTAAGTCGAGATCTATCGTTAGCAGACAAAGTATCACAGAGAGTTTTTATACTAAGGCCATGGCCTAAGGAAACCATGTAAGATGCCAAGCGTAGGTGGCATTTGGTCTATATAATAGAATTTATATGGAACCAAACACAATGGAAAATAAAGTAAAAAAGAAAAATAAAAAGAGAATACGAGGATTATCAAGGTCTTTAAAGGGGTCAAAAATTGGTAAGTAGGACTTAGGGCGGAAGTATTTTTCTCGATAGAGCTTTTGCATTGAAAATCGCAGATGGGGCGATTCTGAGAATCGCCGGGTGGTGGGGCGATTCTCAGAATCGCCCCGCCACCAGTGGTAGCTCTGATCCTCCACTAACAATGGGTATTTAGGAATACCAGCTGTTGATTGATACCATGGGAGATGCCAACAAATCTTTCAATGGTATCTCAACCCATCCAACCACTTTGGATGCTCTAAACATATTTCCCACTACTTTAACTTTGACACTCCTCTCCCTCAATTCAAACCTAACAAACTGCTTTTTCAATTCAGTAATAACATTAACGTCATCCATAATCCCTCCGCACTCTAAGCAGAAAGTTCGGTTCCATTGAGGATCTGACCTTGCTGTTACTTCCTTTGAATTAACTGTAATATTCTTCACCTGGCCATTGCCAGTCGAAAGATAATAGCGAACAAACAAACTGTCTCTACCTCCGGCAGGCTTAACTATAACATTTTTAGTTTCCACAATCTCCAAATTCAACACCATACTCTCTTTCCTTCCATGGCCCTCCATCCTACTTGTGCTTGAAGCTAGTTTAATGAATTAGTTACAAAATCTTTGGGCAGAAGCTTTCAATATTAATAGTCCACACAGAAATCTCTCAAACTTCTTTTGTGCATATAGATAATCCAGAGCATACGACGGTATATATGCAAATCCCAGGAAATGATCTGAGCTCATTTTATCTCCAGAATCTGAAATGGGGTCCTTGTGGCTTCAACTTTTGTGACTCTAAAAGATACATTCGAAGGTAGTGGTTGATTTGATAGCAATAAACTAAAGTGGTGGGGCGATTCTGAGAATCGCCCTGCCGCGGGGCGGTGGCGGGGCGATTCTCAGAATCGCCCCACCACCCGGCGATTCTCAGAATCGCCTTCGCCGAGTCTTCCCATATGAGTGATGAAAACGAGCCCGGGCACCCCCATCCGTATCATGAAGAACCTTCGTGTGTGTAATGACTGCCACATTGCCACTAAGTTCATCTCCAAGGTTGCTGGGAGAGAAATTATTGTGAGAGATAAAAACCGATTCCACCACTTTAAGGATGGATTGTGTTCTTGTAGAGATCACTGGTGATGCTAGTTGAACTGAGCAACCGAACAGGAAGTAAGCTTATGCTTTCAAACTAAAATGTTCATACTATTCCTTCGTTAAAAAGAGTATAGTATCTATCTACAATTTGAGGGGCATTCTAACTTATATTGGGTAAATCTAGAAACGCACTCATATGAACTTGTGTCTAATTATGTTCACTGGGCAAGTCTCTTATGAACCTAAAGAATCTGTACAAAAAAAGTTTATATATAAGCAATTATATACTGAGGATTATAAACCTAGTATCATTGTTTTGCAATATAGTCGTCTCATAGTCGCTGCCAAGAGTCCTCGAATTGCAGTGAAATCAAAGTTCCATTATTGGAAATGGAAAATATGCATACATGCTCATGAGAAGATAGAAGGGACTATTGCATTGAGAGCATATATACATGGTGTTTGACAATCAAATTATGAAATTAAAAGGGACTGTTGCATTGAGAGAAATGAAATTATGTATATAAATATTACATTCTTACGGGCTCTTGTTCATGGTACTCAATGATCATTATGCAACTTTTATGTAGAGTTTGGTATGGCATTTGATTTATAACATTTTTTTCGACTCAATGTTCAATCCTCAAACTAGACCCTTCTTCATATGACTGGTTTGGATGTTGTTTCTTGGTCTCTCGATGGAGCTTTAGATGAGAGATATATTGGAAATTATTGGAAATCGACTTCATTGGAATACATCAACCTTGAATAAGAGTATTAAACCATGGTGGATAGGATATTTATTCAACTATTAGTTGATTTGGAACTCCATCCAAAGGACATATCCATGTAATGGGGAAAATAAATATTCAATCAACATTTGGACTATTAGAAAGTTTCTTTTAGATGATTGATATTCCATGGCACAATATTTTAAGAGGTGTATTGCGAAAACAAGGAAACATGGGTATGATAAAATAAGGGGGTGCAAGCCTACGAAAACCTAGAAGTGCTAATATCTAAGGAGAAAAAGAGGATGGGACAAAACTAATGTTCAAGATTCAAAAAGAAGGTAATGAAATAAGAATAGAGGAGGGCGGAAATTTGATTGTCATAAATGGTGAAAATGCCAAATATTTATTTATTCAAGAGAAAAGAATTTGAAGAGCCCATAAGCATCTTAAAAGGAAGCTAGATACAATAAATCAATGAAACACAATATGATTTATTAGTCTCGTAAATCCATTCTTTGTCGATTTTGGAATATGGTGAGAATTTCATGGATAAACCCATAGATTATACAACATGGGAAATCGATTTGGATATTTTAAAGATTACACATACACCTACTAATTTCTCAGTAAGTGTAGTCTCAATCTAATTGCAAGGTAGTTTTGTTTTATTTTGATGAGTTAAATTGCATTGAAGTTTTATTTTATTTTGATCAATTAAATTGCATTGTAGTTTTGTTTTATTCATGTAGGTTTCCCATTTATTTACTGTAGTTTCTGGTGAGTATAGTTTGGAGTATCTTTTCCTCACTCTGATAAATATTTGATTTAGGATCAAACATAATATGATATAATTATATAACTGAATAATAAGAAAATAGTCAAATTAATGACTAAATGATAGATATAAGATCAAATTAATTACTAAATGACAGCTATAAGATAGTTAGTAATAGGGTGTGTTGTGAAGTCAATGTCAGATATAAGATAGTTGGTAATAGGGTGTGTTGTGAAGTCATTAGGGTTATTATTGACTCCTTAAATATGACTCAAGGATTTCTAAAAGTATTCTTCCAATATTAATGAGTTTCTATGTCTACAATGTAATCACCACAATGAAATAATAAGCATTTACTACCAACTAGATGTTCATAGTCCCATAAAAGGTTTTTATATCCCGCGTTACTTCCCCCATTGGGGTGCTTTTCATTTATTTTATTTCTCCATTTTCTTTTATTCAGATATGAGGATGGGTAACATCTAATTGATAATAGTGGGGGGAAGCAACGCACTGAATAACCATATTAATAGGGGTGTCTCCTTATATTGGGTGTAAATTTTTGACCTAATTGACTTTTTAGAATTTTTGCCAAGGGAGATGTTTTTATGCTATTGTTAAGATATTCGCAGTGAATTTGATAAATGTAATCCTTTCTCAGTGGTAATTGATGTTAATGGAGGTCCAAACTTAGTTTGCTCATTTTGGTTGTGTTTCCCATTGTGGTATTAGCGTCCATGTGCTCCTCATGAGTCACATGCAACAAAATAAGACAAACACAAAATACCATGTAACTATATTTAAAATGCCATCAAAGTTATTATTGTGGTTCATAAGATGACAGTGATAGTGACCTTCCTTTAAAGGTTTGGAAAGAAGTTAAAATAGATTATTATTATGGCCTTAGATACTCTAATCAAAGTAAGGTCGTAGGTAGCTCATCGTATTCTCCCTACATGTGGGGTATGATTTCACTGATGATACATTATTAGGATTGTGATTGACACTAGTATTATCTTCTCAGAACTTGCTTGTTTTTTCCAATTATTTCATTCTTGAGAGAAAATCCTCTAGCATCTAGGTTTGGGATTTATTGATAGCAAATGAAGTTATCCTACCTTCATTTCTCGGGAACACATTTATGAGGGAGTAATAAGGTTCTTGAGGTGTAACTGAGTTGCTTTAGAACAAATGAAACTTGCTTCTGGGATTCCTTGTGAACTTTTTGTGAACATATTTTATGGAGAGGGTGATCAGTTTAGCGAGGGTCGTTAGAGGAGATTCATTGTAATCTGACTCCAGTTCCTCTTTTTAGCGAAATCCTGGCCTACTATGAATTTGTCATGCTCAAAATTAAAATAAGGATAATCAGGAAAATGTGCTTGATGTGATATGGTAAATTTGTCCATCTATGTTTAGGTGTAATAACCATGGCATTCAATGGTTGAAAACATGTTGAATTTATACTTAGGAAAGAAAAATGATATTCTATCAAAAACATTAATGTGTTTTTTTCCTCATAAACAACTTTGTTTGGCACATAAAAATTTGGTTTTACTAGCATTTTTTAAAAAGTTTGAAAATTGACCATAAAAAAAAAAAAAAAAAAAAAAAAAAATCATCGTTCCAGTATCATCACTTTTTCGTTTTGAAGCTATATTTTGCAAGAAAATTTCATATAAATTTCGTAGTCACTGCCATTTTTAAAACATGTTCAAAATTGACCCCTAAAAAATAAAATCATCGTTCCAGTATACAAACTTTTCGTTTTTAGCACTGTTTTTGATGTTTTTTGGGATTTTTTGGCCAGAGTTCCCGTTTTGAGTTTATAGTTCCCGTTTCAAAGTTTACATTGTTAAATGAAAATGCGGAATTGAAATGAAAGCAAGAAAGGACTAATCTTTTGATTCAGTTACCGGAGAATCCACAGTATGAACATTTTTATGCCAACGTTTCAAATCCCAACTGGGATCCATCATCAGGGCTTATGAATGATGATAAAAGAAGAGCCGCTAAGAAGGAAATAAATAATAATGAGGAAAATAAATTTTAGAATCAGCAGAAGTCGGCTGGAAAAAGCTACATTGGTGAAACAGGTCGCTCCCTACAGACAAGGCTCAAGGAACATTGGCGTTGATATTAGGAATGAAAGGTCTCGTACTTCAGCCTTAGCAAAGCACTCCTCAAAAACTAAACACCATATCTACTTGGAAAGTGCCTCAATTGACGCAAGGGAAGAGCAGCATCATAGACGAAAGATCAGAGAAGCACTTGAAATTATAAAACATCCTCATAATCTGAACAGAGACAACGGTGTGGAGATTAGCGTGAGCTGGCTTCCCTTAATCAGGGAAATCAAGATCGCCAACACGTCCCAGGTATAGCATATCTTCTACCTTATCATTATCTATAAAAAAAAATTTCTTAACTTAAAAATTAATAATAACTATAATAATAAATAAGCGAATAAATTTATAAATAAATAAATTCTTAATAAATATATAAATCTTAATAAAAAGTTACTATTTTATTTATTGATATTATTTATTAATGACGTCGTAATATTAATTAATACTAATTATCAAGTATTAATATTAGCTTTGGTTCATTAATTATTAAGTAATTAATTAGGTATTTATTAGCGCTATTAATTTCCATTATCATTAATATTATTGATTTATTAACATTATTAACA
This sequence comes from Pinus tabuliformis, assembly GCA_031772625.1. Classification (NCBI taxonomy): domain Eukaryota; kingdom Viridiplantae; phylum Streptophyta; class Pinopsida; order Pinales; family Pinaceae; genus Pinus; species Pinus tabuliformis. The sequence continues at coordinate 1,309,953,063 of CM062819.1, forward strand.
TTTATCAATATTAATTAGTTTAATATATTAATTAATTTATATAGCAATTAATTAATATATTATTTATTATTAATATTAATTAATGTCAATTAATTATTAAGTGATTACTAATTTAATATATTAACAAGCATTAATTAGGTATTATTAATATTTTTTAAACTCTAATAATATCTTTTTATCATCATTAATTTTGATTTATTAACATTTTAACATTTACTTTTATATTAATTAGCTTAATATATTAATTAATATAGCAATTAATTAATATATTAATTATTATTAATGTTAATTACTGTTAATTCATTATTAAATGTCTATTAATTAAGTATTAATATTTACTAACTTTATTAATTAAGTATTATTAATATTTTAACCCTATTAATATCTATTAACTTTTATTGATTAATTTAATATATTTATTAGTTTATAACAATTAATTTATTTATTTATTAATTATTATTATTATTAATTTATTAATTATTATTAGTATTATTATAATTTTAAATCAAATAACTCTAAATATGGATTCAATATTCTTATTTCTCTAATCTTTAATACTATTATATAAGAATAATTAAGCTTTTCCCTTTTTGAATCATAATTAAATAATTCAATAAATAATTAAATGAATAAATTAAATAAAAATTAAATTAAATAAATTAAAATAAAATAAAATAAAAATTTATCATATATTAAATAATTATTATTAGTATTACCATTTAGATTTTGAATTTTAAATTAATTTATTAACTCACCTATAAATAAAAAATTAATATATAAAACTCAAAAATTAAAATAAAATAAAAATAAATAAAATAATTGAATGAATTATTAATTAATTAATTAATTAATTAATAATTAATATTCAGCCGACTTCTGTTGATTCTAAAATTTATTTTCCTCATTATTATGTATTTCCTTCTTAGCGGCTCTTCTTTTATCATCATTCATAAGCCCTGATGATGGATCCCAGTTGGGATTTGAAACATTGGCATAAAAATGTTCATACTGTGGATTCTCCGGTAACTGAATCAAAAGATACAAACCACAGATCTCTTAAATCCAAAGGACTAATCTATTTTGCTCAAATGAAATTGCAGGAATGAAATTCTAGTCTACGCTTGCGGAATTGAAATGCTAATCTACGCTTATAGAAATGAAATTGCGGAATTGAAATGCTAATCTATGAAAGCGGGAAATGCTAATCTACTTTTGCATAAACGAAATTGCATAATGGAAATGAAATAAACTACTTAGCAGAAGATTGTAATGGAAAATAGAAGAAAAGCGGCAATCACCAATACTCTGACGCTTCCCCGGCAACGGCGCCAAAAAGATGGTGGGCTCCAGTATTGTAGCAATAATGCTACAACTCCTGGAACTCCCTTCTTTAATTTTATCAACCCGGTAGTTCGTAACAAACTTGGAAGCGACGGCGCTGTATGCACAAGTACTAGCTCTTGCCGCAGCTGTCACTTGGTCAGCTGGCACAAGTCCGCTAGGGGATTAAGCCAACTTCTATGAGCTCTTAGAAGAAGCTTTTTAACTGATGGATGAAAACTAACTCAAAAGAAGCTAATCTACTTGCAGAAAGAAACTGAAAGCCAAAAAGAAACGCAAACCCTACCAAACCCTAATTCTACCAGCTATTCCTACTGATGCAAAGATGAGAATGAAAACTACTGAAAGAGATTTCGTTACTTCTATGAAGGTAAGATACATGTGTTTAGACTACCTCTACCTGAAGAGAACATCTTTTTGTATTTTTGACTAAGTTATTAGAATTATCATGCATGTGCTTTTGACTGGCTTTTCACTGTGCAGGGGTGGATCAAGGAGGAGAAATGCTTGGAAAAGGTTGGGATGGTATAGAGAGGGTCTAAGGAGCCCCTAACACTCTTGCAGAGAGTTTCACAAAGTTTGGTTGCCAAAAAACCTTGTTTGTGAGCTTCTACAGGAAGTCTGCAGGGGTTCTACAGGATGTTTCAGGAATTTCTACAGGATGTTCAAAAATTTCTACAGGATGTTTTAAAATTGGATTTTGGAGGATGGGTGAGTGAGGTAAGGTGCATGAATGGATAGGGAAGTAGGGTAGGGGCTTGAAATGACCTAAGGACTGATGGTTGGAGTGGTGAGAGGGTGTGGAAAGCTGGCTTGGCTTAAAGAAGGCTAAGACAATGGAGGAGCAATAAGGTAGGGTTACGTGGGCAGAAAGACAGTTGTGAGATGAGGAACCTAACTAGGAGATGGAGCAGCTGGCCTGGACGAAGCTTGGGTGAATGAGAGGGAGATGGAGATGCCCTGCACGGTGTACACTTAACCGAATCAACTAAGTCCTGCACACAATCGAAATCTTAGCTAATCTAGTCTAACTATCAATGAAACAAATGAACAGCAGCTTTATTCATAAAGAGAACCATGTACAACACTTAAGCAAAGAAACATTTCAAAAGGCCTGAACACATGATTATCTCCTACAAATGAAAACATCACACCAGAGATTGCATGGACAAGCAAACTAGTGTTTTTGTTTGGGACAGCACGGTTATTCCAACTCCAGCCCCAAATCCAATAAGGAAGAGGTGAAACCAAAAGTGTTTGCTGAGCCTTTTTTGGAGCCTTTTTCTTGTTATTATCCTACCAATCTATTCTAAACATGAGAAGCTACTTTAACCATCAAAAGAAATCTAAATAACAAAGCAAGATTTAAATATAAATAGCATATTTTATTCTAAGAATGCAGCAAAGACACATAAAGATAAACAAAGGAGGTATTGGGCGCTTGAGATGGGCCCAACCCCAAGAGCTACAGCCTCCTAAGAGTGATTTAGAGCTGGTGCAAAGCTGGATTCATCTTTATTGAGCAAGAAAAGAAGATTTACATCAAAACTATCCACAATGAGACTTTGAAAATGAGCTGAAAGCAAAGCTAATCTATTGCCTAAAAATCGAACTGCAAAATGACTATAAAATGACTAACTAATAGCTACAAATTGACTAACCACTAACTAACCAAAATGAGGCCCTAAGCCTTCTTATTTATACAAATTGAGGACCCTAACAGTCCTCCTAAACTTTAGGGATTCGGTTGCCCAAAACTTGTAGTTAACAGCAGTCCTACTTGACTTGCTTGGCTGCCCTTGTGTTAATTGATTTGGTGGCCCTTGAACTCTGAGCTGATGGTGGAGAATTTGAGGTAAGGGCCCATAAATGAAGGGAACACCTTCCTAAAAATACTCTCCATGAATTTGGCTGCCAAGTGCTCATTTCAACCATTGATTTTGTCTCCAAATTGACCAAAAAGGCTACACAAAGCACACATTAGACTTGTTGGCATAATGACTAACCCAATTCACTCTATTAGCATAAATATAATCAAAAACATGCAATAAACTAATGATAATGGTGGATTAAGTCGAATTAGGAGGTTGAATGAGCCCAAATAATTATCCATTTTTGGGGCTCATCACTCATCATCAAGCGCTTGTAAAATCCTCTTTTGATTCAAACATAATGACCAGAAAAGATTTTCAGATGGGAGATTTAGTTTTAAAATGGGATAAGGCTCATCAAGAAAAGGGTAAACACACAAAATTTCAAAGGATGTGGCTTGGTCCTTTTCAGATTGTTGAAGCCATAGGTCCATCAACATTTGTGTTACAGGATTTAGCAGGTAGGAGGGACCCTTTGCCTGTTAATGGACAAATTCTCAAGAAATATTTTCCATAGAAGATTATTCTTCTATTTTTTGTAGAATAGTTTTTATTTTCATAATAAAACCAGTTGTGAATGGTTACATTAGGTATTTACGAAAAAGACACCTATTCTCTTTCAGATTTTGAGCTTTTCGCTTGTATAAATAGCAAATCTTTTGGAAAATTGGTCTTTATTATTGACAGATACAGTTAAAAACTTTAGCCTAGATATTATACGAGTTTCAGCTTCAAGGAATTTGATGAAAGCAACCTTTAGTGAAGAAATTGTTTTATATCAGCATAATGAAAGGTATCAATAACAAAATGAAGATTCTTTGTAGAACAGCTGTTTCCAAAAACTCTATTATTGTCGTCCAGGGCCATCTTAAGGAAACAATGACTTCCTCCCTGCTAAAGGAAAATCGCAGCTTCCAGAGGGATAATCCAAGGATACACTATATCTTGAAGAATAAGAGGTCTCATCACAAGCCGGCTTATCATGACCACAGATATCATAACTTGCTGACTTTGCCAATACTGTCTACCACAAAAGGGCAATGACTCAAGATTGTTGCAATCAAAAGACAAGGGGTCTCATCACGAGCCAGATTGTTCAGCAAAGTTATGAATCAAGTGAGTGATTGTGTCATAATTTGGCTACCAAACCAAGACATTGTTCTTTAAGAATAAAAAGAAAATCAAAGCAATAAGTGTAAATATGGATTTTTCTTTGAAAGTTGTAGATCACCTTAAGTAGGATACAGGATCATTGCTGGGTAACAGGTAACCCTGTCGAGGCTATAAATACCTGCTGGCAGCAGAGGCTCTACCTATGACAAATGAGCATATTTAAAAACTAGTTTACAGAGGAGACTTTATTTTATCTTTACAAGACCAACTAATGACTGATGTAAATACAAGGACTAGCCTAAGGAAGCAAATAATTAGAATGAAAAGAGGTTGAAACAAAATATAATTAACAGTTTAAAGCATAATGTACTCTATCTGTCCATAACAAAGTTTAATTTTCTGAAAAAATTTCTATTTTGGAAGTTTGAAAAATTCAATAGGAAAACAAAGATAATTGGTTCTTCCAAGTGAATCGCCAATTGTTGTGGCCACCAACAGCCCCCCTCCTTATTTAGTATTAGCAATAACACTAGATAAGTGGGGACCCTTAGTAAAAAATTCAAAAATTCAATTAAAACTCATGTATTATACTCCTTAAGAAAATATTGCATCGCACGAAGAAGATAGGACATTTCCTTGTGAGTAGAATGATAAACTGCGAAAATGCGACGCGAAATCCATCGCATCGCATGCATCAAGAAACACTCATAAATGAAAACTTTAAGAAATCGCCGAAGGCTGATATGCGACATTGCATATCACAACATCGCAAAAACAGTACATAACTATTTAACAAATTGTAACAATCTGCGATCTTGCGATAATGCGATCGCGCGAAACAGCAACCTGCAATCCTGCAATCGGCGTGATCGGCTAACCCTACGATAACACATATTGAGAAAATGTGATAACACGATGATGCGATGTTGCGATGCGAATCGCAGAAATCGTCCATCGCAGATTTTCCCCGGCTCAACATTCAAGAAAAATTGAATACGCGCATTAATGAAAATTAATGAATATACGCCAAGTGTTAATGAAAGACAGTTTTATGTTTTTCAAAGAGTTAGTTCACGTCAGATGGCATGTTTTTGTACATCCGTAGAGCTCAGAGCTTTCTTGTCAATTTTTATTATCATTACGCTCTCCTTATGTGTGAACTGCAGGAAGGAAAGACAGAAACAATATGAAGCAATGTGCAGGGAGAAATTAAGGAAAAAAGATAAAACTCCAAAGCTCGAAAGTAGAGAAATGCCCTCATGAACGGATACCGAATGCAACAAAGCCGCGAATTCCATAGCGTTGCTGAGCTATTCATTACAGATCTATCAGTTAGAGCCATGGTTCAATGAATGGTTGAACAATGCTGATATCAACATGCGAATTAACGCTCAAGGGTAGAAGTTCACAAAAGCAGTCTTTTTGCAAAATTTTAAAGCTTATACTCGATAAATGAAAGGCGTTAAAGGCGAAAAACACACCAAAAAGGCTTGGATCGAAGAATGGAGGCAGTTTTTAATGCGCGATTAGCGCCTAGCGCTAATCGTGCATCGCTGAGAAAATTGCTCAAAAAGAAAAGTCCTTGACTGCTTAGTCACTCGTAAGCCCGGAAACGCAAGAAAGCAAAAGCAGAGGCAATTTAAGGGTTAACCAAGTGGAATTTGGGTTATTACTGAGCATACACAGTAAATCCACATAGCTAGAGATGATTCTAAAGCATATCTGCTATTTTGCTGGAAAAATGGTGCCAGCGCTTGCCATTTCTGTTTGTTTAGCTCAACCAAAAGCGGAAGACGGTCAGCCGACTCTGCCCAGGCAAATATTGAATGCTCGCAACATTAAGGAGCAAATGCAGAAATAGTTAGATATTAGATTTAATTTTTAGAAATAATTTTGCTTAGAAAAAGGGCGGTCATTTAAACCGTACCCTGAATATGTGTAATTAAGTTATTTAGTTAGTAGTATTTAAACCCTTCTCATGCATTTAGAGAAGGGTCCAGAAATTTATCAAAAACTTGTCCTCAGAACATGCACTTTTGCACCCTCCGAGGAGGTTTTGGTGAATGAATGGATCAAGATTTGTTGATGTTTGCATTTGATATCTGCTACTGATGTTGCACTTCTGTACTCTTAGTAGATGTTAGAGCAAGGAGAAATAAATCATTATTGCTTGAAGCTTATGAGTAGGACCAGTCATAAATGGTACTTTTATCTCTTGACCATTTCTGCTTATATGTTAAAGTGATATACAGTTTTCAATTGTTTATATGTTATTGCATGAATGCTTGAGTTACCATTTGGCACTTTTGTACGGTGGTAGCTATTTATTTATGTGTAATATATGAATAGCTTATTATGCGATATGTTGTTCATAACTGTTTTGCCTAACTTTTTATGCGAAATAGTTCATCTTAATTGATTTCCTTTCTTATAATAGCTGAATGATCTTTATTACCAGTTGTTATATGAAATCTCTTTAGATCGCATAATAGAAGAGTTACATCCCGGGTTAGCATAGATTAGATGTCTTGTTTTATTAGATTACCATAGCATAGAATTAGATTAAAGTTTGAATTAGAATAGCTTAAATAGCTACTGTTAGATCAGCAACATCGAATTCTACACACACACACCCATAGATTGGGAAACTGGTCCCATTATCCCCAGTCAGACCCGTTATACCAAACGGATAAGGAGCTGCCAACCAAGGTCCGGACCGGGCAGGTATCCCCTTTGTTGTCGACCCGATTTTTGGGGCCTTCAACAGGATCATTTCCTTCTACTCGTATCTCTCCTAGTCTATTTCCCTCTGAAACCATTCCCCCAAGTCTTAACCATCGTGGATCAGCTCCCCTAGGCCATTACCCTTCTGCTCAGATATTGTTCCTATTACCCCCCTGGACTTTATTCTACACATGGCATGGCCACATTGAGTTTTCCTAACATTACTTTGGGGATCCTAGTCTGGTACATTGATCCTCCTGCAAACACTTCCCCTAATCAACTCAAACCTTACACAACTTTGACCCCAATCCAACCTGTTGTTCCTACCCCTTCCTTTAATTTAGTTCCACAACAACCTCAATAGGAATCTACTCCTATTGCAAAAGCATCCGATTAGGGGGGAAAATTCTAGAAAAAGGGAACCAGAAACAAGGCAACCCTAGCAACTCCAGCTCCTCCTAAGCCGCTAAAGCCTATTCCTCCATGTGCTTTGTGTGATGTTGTTGGTCATGCCACTAGTAATTGTCCTGAACTCCCTCATGTCAATAGTGTGGTCTCTGATACCTTCCCTGATTATAACATTCCTGAGTTCCATGTCACCTTACCTGAGTCAACTAAGAGGAACAAATTATTACACACAAATCACTCATGTGATTTGTGTGATCATTATGGCCATTATTCTCATCATTTTCCCTGTCTCAAATATTTTTGAGATACACTTCAAGTGCTTCATGAATTAGAGGCCACTCATAGTGACTTCACCTCTCCTCTACCTGTGAATTCTGGTCCCACTCCTACACCGAAACAGGAGGTCTCTCAAAAACCCATTATGATCCCTCCCCCTGATGTCGATATGATGGATAATACTGCTACCATTCTTTACCTATCGTCATCCATGAGATTGATGCATTCGAACTCCCTTAATGGCTCCTGTTGTGATTCTTTTGAACCTTCTTCAACAAACACCCTAGTCTCAACATCGATAGATATTCCATCTACAAGCCATATGTATCCACACCTTGATGATGTGTATGTGAACCGTATCTCTCATGAAGATGCCTCAGGTAGCTCTTCTTTATCATGTGGTATATCTTCCTCTAGTCCTCCCATCTTCCCTTCTGATGAGAACATCATGGAAGCCATGACCACCCCCGATTATCCTTGGGATGATATGCACCATCGTGCATACTTCCTTCCGCAATGAACCCATGAACAATATGTTATGTAGCCTAAAGAATTCATTCATGGTGAGTTTGATTGGTTCAATAACCCCTTACTTTGAACCCATGGATTCGATCCACATCTACTTTGTGGCCATTACATTGACACACAATGTTTGGGTAAGGGGGCATCCATTTTTGAGAGTCCAAGAGAAGAAATTCTCCCCAACCCTCTTAGTACATCTAGTAGTGTTGACTCTAGTACCATCACTCTTCCCCTTTTAGAAGAACCAATAGAGTCTCATATCACTCTAGATCATGATGTGTATGATACACTTAATCATTCCTCCATCTTACATCAACAACCTAGTCCCTTAGACATTGTTATTGTTCAACCACCGTGTTTTGTAGGTGAGCATCAGTTCATTATATCTAAAGCCACTCTTTGGCATAGTGATATCATGTATGTGAACCCAAAAAATTAGTCCATTTGATTCATATATGTAGTACCAAGCAAGATTGGTAACCCACCATTTCCTTTATCCTAATGCATCCACTAGTTCTTCCCAAGAGAATACATCCATAACAGCAACAAATGGTGAACTACATCATCAAAATGTGTTTGGAGTCCAATACTCTAAATACATCTGGTATGCCCACAACATACTCCATTCATCCATACATGAATGGGGGGAACACATTCCCCTCCATCTCCTCATCATCCTCTAGAGGATCTCGTGCGAGTTGGTTCGAATGATTGAATCCCTTATTTGAGCACTTGGAACACAATGGCACTCCCAAACTCATCCAGCCAAGGGCATCATTCCCACCTTTGAATACCTGATCAGTCCCCTCCATCATCGCATGCTAGGGGAAGTATCTCATGCTTGGAGGCATGGTGACCATTGACCACCTTCTCACTTGATTAACAGAAGTCTCAGCCTAGACCCCAATGATCTAGGTATGGTTGATTATCCTTTCATCACTTGGATAGTTTTTCCTACCAGCCTCTCCAACAAGCCATATACATGTTGCATATTGTAGATGATTGATGACATATTTTCAAAAAATATACTTTATGTGATGCCACATTTACCATCTAGTCTCCATGTTTTACTTGGTAGGTAGGGATGATTCTAGACCTTTTCTAGTAGTTCATTCTTGTATCCCTTTCTTTCCTTGATTCTTCACTAGTAACCATCCTTCCAAGAAGCATTAAGGCCATTTTTAGACGAGTAACATCACCTACCTGAAATTCGCAGTTCAAGATACCGTTGGTCGGTTTGTTCACTATGATATCCACAAGATTTAGGGACTTATCCTCCTCTCCAGATTCTCCAACAACTCACTATACAAATGAATTGGATTTGGGGGCAAGAAGCCCTTTTATAGGAAAACCCTAGTTTTTTCATGGCCAACTGTGACCAAATTGTATTATGGTTTGAAAAACCATCAACACCATTGGAACTCTCTCACCGGGTTCTATAATGGGTCTCCCTTTGTTTTGGTAATTTTACACTTCACCAAGAAGCCATTTTTTCCATGAGGTCTCACTTTACCACCTATTCAAATTGAATTTCTTCATTTGAGCCACCCATAATTTGGTACCATTTTACCTTTGCACCAATTGAATCATGTATCAAATTTCATAATGAGCAACCATCATTTGCTCATGTTTTTATGGTCTCCTCCATGCCCCTCCCATGTGGCATCATTATCAAGTCACCCTTGTTCAGAGTATCTGAGATGAGTCATCCTCGTATCTATGGAGTCTGTTCTGAGTCCAGTTACAGTGTTCCATACATTGTCATGTCGTATCCATCCCATTATATTCATATTTGGCTCCCAACTCTACTGCTTCATCTTTGTCGAACCCCCATTTGAGTCATTGACCATGCCCTCCAGAATCGAGTCAGTCGATGCTAGGTCAACCATATTGATTATGCTATGACAAGGGAAGTCATCAGTCAGTGACTCATCTTATCTCCTTCCATCATCATCCATGGTGTCAGTCCATCAGTCACTCTACTATGATACCTCATGCCTTTGTTAAGGAATCCTTATTTCCTTAACTTTGACAGGCCCTCTTCTGTCGACCTCAGCACATTTATCCGAAAAGAGTGGTCTAGAGGGCGTTGTACCTTGGTTCTACATTTCATATTTGTTTGGTGCCTTGGATCAAGCAAAGGGAAACATCATTTCCCTTTGACTTGGTTGTTTCTCATGTGCTAGATGTCAGCTCCTTATCGCATGATTGAGAATCGTACACTTGATGGTTCAGTGATCTAGATGATTTTCCCAGTGATTACCAAGTGTGTGTGAGATGTTTCACACCTCATGAGGGGGTGGCCCTTCAAGTAGTCCTCCACATGCTCGAATGTCGACCGATGTTGATCCAGCCTTAGATGCAGTTCTGCAAATGTTATAACTTTGGTTTCAACTACTTATAGCACCCACATCATGCATGTCTCCTTCAAATGATCCATTCTTATCTTTAGAGCCCTTTCCTATTCAATAAGGTATCTTTGGTTGCAACCTCCCCTCACCATGTCAGCTTGAGGGATATTATGTATCATGTACTCATATGTTATTGTATTTAGTCCTCGCCTATGTATTTCCAGGTGCATTATGTATATGGGATCCTTTGTATTATTTTCTGGTCTATTGCTGCTAGTATATCATGTATCATGTACTTTGTATCTCAGTCCCACATTGTTGGGATCATCATTATTCTTTATACGCAGTTATCTTGGCGGGTATGGGTATGCCTCCCCTGCCTCATTTGAGATCATGTACTCCCACATAAAAGGATACTTCTATAAGTTTAGTAGGTCTCACCCCCTCCATTTTTTCTCGTCCTTGCATTGCTTCATTTCTCTCTCTCTCTTTGACTCCCCTTTGGTGTCTCGTGGAAGTGTAACCTACAACGTATTTCGGTCATATGATTTTTTCCTAACACACATACATTGGGGGGCAATCCGTTATCATGAAAAAATGATCACCTAGCCATTTCTAACTAGGTGGATCGAAATACACCATGTAGGATTAATTTTACCATAGTAAAATCACTTCCACTGTGGAAAATAATTTAGTAAACCACTTTTATTAAATTATTTTCTGATTAAAATATATAATAAAAAAAAAACCATGAGAATAATTAGATAAATCATTATTTAATTAATTTTCTAGAGAATAATTATTAAATCATTGTTTAAATAATTATTCCTTGTCACATTTGGCTAAATCCCCTAGGAATAATTAAATAAATCACTATTTATTTATTATTCCTTATTTTTTGTTATTGGAATAATTGTTAAATCACTATTTAATAATTATTTCAATTCCACACCATTCTTAATCCTCGTGAAATAACTAATAAATCATTTTATTTGTTAATTATTTCTAAATAAAGATATTTGACCATTTTAAATATCTTTTCCCTCTCCAAAAATATAATGAAGTATTCCTAATGATTATATCTTGATTTGGACAATAATTATTTTATTATTCTCCATTTCTAAGATTAACCCAATACTTTGTCATAAATAGAAGGGTTTTCCATTCATTCTTCACCATGATCATTATCATCATCACTATTATCGTCTCTTTTATTTTGAGCTCCCATTTGAGTTCTTCACACTGTTTTGGATTTTTCACACGTTGAGAGAGAAGATTGATTACGGAAGCATCAAGGACATAAAAGGAACCCATCCCATGGAGTGGGATTTGTAGGCCCTATTTGTAGATATCCTTCACCAGGTGTTATCAATAAAGAATTTATTTAATTAAAGTCTTTCCATTTGGGTTATTGCATTGGATATATTTACTAATGTTTTCAATTCTGGGTCGTATATGTTTTTGTTGTAGGATTTTTTACTTTTTATTGCATATCTAAATCGTAAGCAGCCACAAATTGTTGTTAGGGTCACTTGTCATCTAGTGACTTAAGTGAAGTGTTTTTGGTACACCTTCCAAGAAATTTCACACTAACATTATGACATGGAGATTCTCATCCTGTGTGCTTCATCTACAATGCCCACATCCATAGATATTTTATATACATTAATTCAAGGGCTTATTTAGGTTAATGCAAGCATATAGCTTACAATTCATAGGCATAGAAGCTCCTGGGATTCTCGAGCCAACTTTTTCATTGGAAACCCATAGCCTTGACAAATCTATAGAGTTAAGGGTGTATACTATTGCATCAATTTAACTCATAGCTCCATATCTCTTGCAATATTCTTATGCAACACACATAGCATAACCATCCTCTTCATAAATATAATCCATTATAGTATCAAGCAAAATAGAGAGCCTTTCTATCCATAACCATGCCAACCATCGAATTGTTGGTTGTTTAGTAAATTTAATGTTATTAAATTATAAGCATAAATTATCAACCAGGGCAGGTAAACTGATGAAGTGCAAGTGCACTGTATGTGCTAGAAGTCTTTTATGTCGTTAAGGTGATTATGTTATCGTTATCTAAGTTAATGTCAAACTCTAGAATTAGTGTTGAGATGATGTTATTATCTATACTAGGATGTTATTTCTAAGATTTTATTGTTAATTGATTATCCTAAATGTTATCTCTAGAATTAGTTCTGATTGAATTGAGTTTTTAGAATGATTGGATAATGATTTTAACTCTTTTCAATGAATATGTAATGTTAATCTTCTTTTCAACTTATCAATTGTTTTTGGATTTTTATGCTGCAACTAAATAAAGATAATTATGAAAGCATGAAATGACATAAAGAAAATCTTAATTTATCAACTTGGAAATGAAATGTGCTTGAATTCAGAAGCTAAGAAAGACTGCCACTCTTATCTACTGCAACTTTGTTTCAATGCAAAAAAACAAAACAGAAACGAGATTACTGAGTCATGAAATCACTAAGCTATGCTAGAAAATGAATGAAATGAAATTACTGAGTTTATGCTAGGTATTAAGCAAATGAAATGACTAAGTTTATGCTAGATATTAAGCAAACGAAATGAACGATACAGAAATCAATCAAGTGAACCTAGTCGCGAACTTCATTGAACTGCATCTTAAAAACATGAAAACAGGGCATCCATGAATTAAATCTATGAAACAAAAGAAAATCTAATTACTGTGAATCAAAGACCTGATCTGCACACAGGGGCCCTCCACGAGGCAGTCAATTGCCTTAAATCAACAACACATAAAATATATGAAACAAGAACTTTGCATTAAGCAAAAAAGAGTTCTACAGGATGCTCAAATTACATACAATGGCGCACACATTACACAGAGTTTCTAGTGTTTTTATAGAATTCTTATTAACAATATGAGAAATTTAAGCCTATAGGACTTCACTATAATCCTTATCAAAACTAAATCATATCGCTTATTTGTCGATTTGCTATTGAAAAAGAAAATTGATGAAATCTCTTAAAATTTGGACTATATTCCAGCGCATTGTCTTATTGTTGACCATCATGGTTGACCGTGTTATAGTGCGGATCTCCTGGTGAATTAACTCGAGTAAATAGGAAGAAATCCATGCGAGTATCATTCCTTATCTATCCATATACCCCTTTTTTGAGCTAGTGCACTCGAACCCTATCAATAATGGAAGTAGTTGCAGATCTGTGGATTAGCTGCAAAATCAGGTCAATTTTGTAGCTACATGTAAACTTTAATATAACAATAAGGCATATTGACAAAATATGAAAAAGAGAACATATGAATGTTTACCTTATCAAAACCTTATGTTTACTACATTTATTTGGATGATAGTGGTAGGAAAAAGGAGGTAAATATGGACAAAAAGGAGGTCAAGATAAAGCAGTTCTTGGACTCTACATTCCCCCACACTGGAGGTTTTGTATGTCCTCATACAACACAAAATTTTCATTTTTCTATATGTCTTTAGATACCTTTTCCAACACATCCAGGTTTCACTTTCTTCTTCTTCTTAGCAGTTACTGCCATCCTTGGTTTCCTCATAAGGATCTTGTACTTCAGGTTAATGATTTCTCTTTTCATGGCCTTGTTTTCTTTCTTCAATTTCTTATTATTTTTATACCATAGACTTAAGTGAAGAATGAGGTTATCACTTTTGGAAATTTGAATTCCATTTTGTGCCTTCAGTGTTTGATTTTCAGTTTTGAGGTACCTGTTTAATGTCTCCAGCTCAAATATTTCTTGTTTCAAGACATTAGATGTTGGAGGTTCTTGTGGCTCATTAAACTAGTTGATTCCTTCTTCTGGGCTCTAAATTGATCCTTTGGCTACTACTTCCTTTCTCTCTAATGATTCTATGTAATCATAGATTTCTTGTTGTACAAGATCAATACCTGGGCTTTGTACTAGACTCTTTAGAGGTGAAATGAAGGGAGGTGGTGATACCCTTGGTGATAGTCTCAGTGATTCTCTTAGAGAGTCCTCAAGATCTTCAAATTTCTCTTTTGACTCAAGATCAATATGCTCTGCAACTTTTGAGGTTGCTTCTTTCACTGTGTTCAATTTGGTGCTTCTTCTCAAACTTGTGGTCGACAACCTTTGAATCTTCTTTTCCTTAACTTTTGGAATTTCTTTCTGAGGCAGGGTTTTTATTTGGGATAAAACCTCTATTTTCTTGTTGGATTTCTTTCTTCTAAGACTTTCTATGTTCATTTTCTGCAAAATTTCTACAATTGGTAGATCATCCTCTAACAAATCTTGTTGATGTTATTCATGTTCTATTATTGTCTCAAATTTTCTCTTTCTTTCCTTTAGGGTTTTTCTACCACTCGTTTGTTCAAGGGTTTTCTCTTCAAAGTGATTTCTTACTAGAAAATCTTCCCAATTATCACCTATGCTTTGAAGATGAAACTCAATCAAAATTTTTACTAACCCATGATGGTACATTGTGTTGTCTATAAGCTGGATTTTCTTCTAAACATTTATTGACATTTTCTTAAGGCTATGCAACAGAAAGTATGGAAGATTCATTTGATGTTCTTCAAGAAAATTCATCAATAGCCTAATGTGATAGAAAAACATACACCCAAATCAGCCTTCACAAGTAACAAATTTCTGAAGGATAAGGAGAAAATTTCTCCATTTACTTTTGAGGGAAGAGCTAGGAATACCTTTTCTGAAGACAGTAGTATCCATGCTTGGGTTTTTTAAGAAAATTTTCCAGTCTTCCCCTTCGATTCCTTTGTTCTTGAACCATTTTTCTCCAACTCTAGGCAGTCTAGTGGCTTCTGCAATCAGGGACTCTGTCACTATGAACTTGACATCGCCTATTTCAACTTTTGTTCCATCAAAAGATTGTGCAAAGGTTTTTGTCACCTCCCTGTGGAAACCATCAAATTTTTCTATGAAATATAACCACTGAGCTTTCTATAAAAATTCTCTGGTTTGGGGGTATCCTTCCAAAAAATTCCTTCATGTTGGTTTTGTTCGAACAATAAAACCCATGGTGAGAGATGTTTCATCCCAAGAACGGTTTTACTTGACAAGGAAAATAGTCTCAATAGGGTTTCGCTCTTAGCATGGAGATATTGTATGTATTGAAAGAATAAGAGAATGGGTAAGTATAATGAAGGTTTACGGGGACGATTTAGTCATTTGAATGCATTTAATTGAATGATTCGGCGATCAAATAGATGCATCTGAAATGAGTATGGGATAGGAGTCAAAATGGTGGCGAATTATAATGGATTTGACAGGGGACTATCATCCATGAATTTCAATGATTTTGGTTTTTCGTTAATGTTATGTCCACATAATTTATATATGCAATATGTTAACCCCCATTGTAAAATTAAAGTGTTACAGACCTTGGATTTATTTTCTAACCTTTATTTGTCATTTGATGTCATTTGCAGGTACTTTCCACTTTGAAACGAGTGATCATTTCTTCAATTTGAGCCACCAAGTGTCCCTGTCAAATTGGCTGCAGAAACCTTATCAGAGTTGCAGAAACTTGTCAGAGCTACAGAAAGTTACTAATTTTGTTACTAAATTTTTTTCAAGAAAGGGATGTTTAGAAAAAGGGATTTTTAGAAAAATTGATTAAGATAAAATTCAAGGTGCCAATAAGAGTTGGTTTTCACTTTAAATTTTATGTATAAGCATGCCAACAACTTGTTGGTTTTCATGTTTATACATTATTATTTTTATATTTATGAAACAAGAAAAATAAAATTTCTAAGGTGGAAAAGAAGAAGAATTCCTCTCAACCATCTTCAATTTTGAGTTATCTTGGAAAATTTTGACAAATTCTTCTTTTGTCAATGGCTTCTGATAAATTCTAAGTCGATTTCCATTCAATAAAAGAGGAATTTTCTCTTCATCAATAATCCTGATTCTGACTGCACCATTGTCAAAGACATTTTCAACTTCATAAGGTCCAAGCCAGTGAGTTTGGAATTTTCCTTGGAAGTTCTTGAACTTTGAATCAAAAAGTAATGCCCAATCTCCTGGATGAAATTTTCTTTCTTTGATGTATTTTTCATGCCATCTGGATCTCTGTTGTTGAACTAGGTTGGTCTTCTGGAAGGCATCTTGTCTTATTTCATCAAGCTCATTGAGTTGTCCCATCCTTTGTTTTTGTGCTTCTGATAAGTCAAGATCCAACTGGACTGTTGTTTTATA
Organism: Pinus tabuliformis; assembly: GCA_031772625.1. Classification (NCBI taxonomy): domain Eukaryota; kingdom Viridiplantae; phylum Streptophyta; class Pinopsida; order Pinales; family Pinaceae; genus Pinus; species Pinus tabuliformis. Next base: position 1,309,969,892 of record CM062819.1, read on the forward strand.
GGTCTAGATCTGGAACTCTATTGGAAGTAAGACTTGCTTCCCATAAATAAGTTCATAGGGAGTATGTCATGTAGTGCTTCTCCATGTAGTTCTATAAGCCCACAAAGATTCTGGAAGCTTTTCTATCCAGTCCTTCTTATGTAAGTGTTCAGTCTTGGTGAGAGTTGCTTCAATCACCTTGTTTGTAGACTCAACTTGTCCATTGGCTTGTGGATAGTATGGAGTAGATTTATGATGCTTGATTGTGTACTGTTCCATGAACTTCTACACTAATCTAGATGTAAATTGTGTTCCTTGATCTGTTACAATTTTTCTTGGGACACCAAAACAAGAGAAATTATCCTAAAAAAGAAATGAAACTACAACATTTTTAGTAGCAAAAGGAAGCATTTTATCTTCTGCCCATTTAGCGACATAATCAATACATACCAAAATATACCTTTTTTGTTTTGAAGGTGGAATTATTGGACCAACAAAATCTAGCGCCCATTTCTCAAAAGGTTCAATGAGTACCTGAGTTTGTAATGGAATTTCATTTGAAAGAGTAGGTTTCCCCATCCTTTGACAACTGTCACATCTCTTAACATATTCCTTGGTATTCTTGAAAATGCAAGGCCAATAATATCCTAAGAGAAGGATCTTATAAGCAGTTCTTATGTCAGATAAATTCCCTCCACATGGTTCATCATGGAATGCTTTAAGTATTTTTGGTATCTCATCTTCTCGAACACATCTTCTGATGATGAGATCTGGTCTTGTTTTGTACAATTCTTCATTTATCCATGAGTAAGATGTGTTGTTTTGAATTATCCTCCTCTTTTCTCTAGGAGACAAATGAAATGGTAATTTCCATGTAGCTAAATAATTATCAATATCTGCATACCAAGGTGATTTAGTAGATACTGCAAAAAGATATTCATCAGGAAATTTATCCTCCATAGGTTTATCATTGTTATCATTCTGAATTCTAGATAAAAATTCAGCAATTGTATTTTGTTTTCCATATCGATCTAGAATGGTGATGTTGAATTCTTGCAAAAGTAAAAGCCATCTAGTTATTATGCCATTAATGATTGGTTTATTCATTAAAATCTAATGGCAGAATGGTTTATTTGAATGAAAGTTTCATAGCCAGTTATATAATGTCTAAATTTATTAATGGCATGAACTACAGCTAAAAACTCTGCTGGGTGTGGAGCCTGGTTATCTTCTGTATTCAAAGGTCTCAGTCAGATGTATACCCCATGAAGATTGTACACCCCTCCACGCGGGGGGTGCGGGGGGGGACTTGTTCCCCCACGGGGTCGTCGGGGGGGTCCGGGGGCTAGTGGTCCCCGGCGGGGGTTCGGGGCAGCGCCCCCGAAGCTAAAAATAGATGTAAAATTGCCTTGTAAAAGTATAGTAATTTCTAGTCAATCTGGGTCGTTCATTTGGTGGATGATATGACGGTAGAAGTTATGTTTAATTTAGGGTTTTTTTCCCTAGAAGGCAACCCCTCGCTATATATGAGGGAATTGTATTACGTCTATGTATATATGTATTCTAAGTGAGGAAGAGAGAGGAGATTGAGAGCGAAGAGGGAGTTACAGCGGATGTTAGGGTCCCACCCTAACCCCCTTATTTATGTCATGGGATCACGTCATAGTCAAGAGTCAATAAATCCCATATTAATATTTGTAAGTGGTTAACCCGCAATTAATGACGGGACCACACTTAGTTGCAAATGGGCGGTAGTATTAGATAGATGGTAAATGGGCGGTAGTATTAGATAGATGGTATTAATAAAACCCACGGTATTGGCCCGTGGTATTGCATGTATGAGTCATATATAAAGGATAGAAACTCCCTGCGAGGAGTATCGTGTCTTGTTTTTGTAATCGAGCTCTGCTCTATTGGAGGTTGCCCCCTCGAAGAGGCCTGTGAACATTTCTCTCTGAATAATAAAATCATTGCTATTCTGTGTTCTGGGTATCTTTTCTTCGCATATTCTGTGTTCTGGGTATCTTTTCTTCGCATATTCTGTGTTTGGGTATTACTTTGCAGGTTAAGAGCATAACAGCGGATCTGTTGTAGGTTGTATCTCTTCAGTTTGCTGGATAATATAATAAAAGAAGGATTGGTTGTTTCTCCATGTACGTAGCCCAAACTCGCTGAACCATGTATATCTGTGTCTCTCTTGTTTTATGTGTTTTCTGTGTTTATATTTCTGCAATAATTTATGTGTTCCATTGCTCTATAATATATAATATTCTAACAAACTCCTTCTCAGTTACAGTATAATTTAACTCTGTTGGAGTTAAATTTTTACTGGTATAATAGATTGCATAAGGAGTAAGGTCTTTTTGTCCTAACAAAGCTCCTAAGGTTGTGTCTGAAGCATCGGTTGATATATGGAAAGGCAATTTCCAATTAGGTCCTTTTAAAATAGGTGCTTTAGAGATTTTCTTTTTCAAAGTTTCAAAGGCATTTTGACAATCAGAATCCCAACTAAATTCACAGTCTTTGGTAAGTAGTTTGAAGAGTGGAGATGCAATTTTTGTGAAGTTTTCTATAAATCTTCTATAGTATCCAATAAAACCAAGAAAACTCCTAACATCTCGTTCACAGTTTGGCACTGATAATTTAGAAATGACCTCTACTTTAGATGAGTCTACCTTAATTCCATCTCCTGAAATATGGTGACCTAAAACAATTCCTTCATTAAACATCATAAAACATTTCTCATGACTTAACTAAAGATTTTTTTCTTTACATCTTATTAGAACTTTTTCTAAATTTTCAAGTGCTTCTTCAAAAGAATCTCCATAAACTATGAAATCATCCATATATACTTCCACACAATCATGAGTAAGGTTAGAGAAAATTCTGAGGACTACTCTCTGTAATGTTGTCGGAGCACTGCATAATCCAAAAGGAAGTACTCGGTAAGCATAAGTTCCCCATGGACAGGTAAATGTGGTTTTATCTTGATCCTCAGGTGTTACCTGAATCTGATTCTATCCATTGAAACTGTCCAAAAATGAAAAATACTTTTTCCCTGCTAATGTGCCTAAGAATTGATCTATGAAAGGAATTGGAAAGTGGTCTTTTAATGTTTCTTTATTCAATTCCCTGTAATCGATACATACTCTCCATTTACCATTTTTCTTAGGAACGATTACTAGGGGTGAAACACATTGATTGTCTGATATTGGATAGATAAAGTTTACATTTAGTATTTTTTGTAGTTCCTCCTTAACAATTTCTTTCAGATTTGGATTCATTCTTCTTTGTGGTTGTCTAACTGGTCTCGCACTCTATTCAACGTAGATATGATGCATGCAAGTTGTAGGATTAATTTCTATCATATGAGTGTATTCCCATGCATAAGCAGAAGAGTGTTTTTGTAAAATTTCTACCAGGTTGTTTTTCTGTAATTCTTTCAGGTTTTCGTTAATGTTCAAAGTTTTGCTTGGAAAAATTCTATTAAAGAATTTCCAAAGTTTTCCATAGAGTGTAAAGGCACTTGTCTATATGATAGATATTTGATTCGACTACGGTCATAATGTGAGGAGTGTTAGGATATTCCGACACATAGGAAATAGTTAAGTACAACTTGGTCTAGTGTAGAGTTAGGTATAGAGTTAGGTAAAGTGTGTTTCTTTACCGTTGTATATTTTGTAACTTACAATCCGACAGTCACGATATGTAGTGATCCGACGGTTCATTCTCTCCTCGGTATTACCGACACTTGATCCGTGGCTTGACACCCGATTGGTCCATGAATTCTATTTAAAGCGCATGGAGGGTCATTTGTAGGGTAATCCGTGCATGAGAGAAACATATGTAAATTTTCATTCTTTTATTAATAAATTGCCTGAAGTAGCTGCTTTGGCTCAGGTCGTGGACTGTTTCCCTCTTTGAGGGTTTTAACCACGTCAAAATACTGGTGTATTGATCTGCGATCTGGTTGTGAGCGGTGTCCTTTTGGTGTTCTGTCTGAGGAACTTACCCTGTAAATTCCTACATGGTATCGGAGCTATTTGAGGGCCGCGTCCGTTGGTGATCCAAATCTGAAGCCGGTAGAACTGCATCCGACTTCCGTTTCCTAGATCTGTTGTTTATGACTGCTTTTGGGCCAAGAGGACTGCTCTGTTGTGTTGGGAGCATCTGTTCCAGTGAGGAACCCCTTTCGTTCCACGCGAAAAGGTTTCCAGTAGCCCTAGCTGCGTCATTTTTAAGATTTCGGTTTCGGTTTATTTAGCCTTTTTATTACCGGATCTATACCTTTCATTTCTGCATATGCTCTTTGCCCTGCGACTCTGTGCAATCTGGGAAAATCAGAAACAGAAAGGAAGGATTTTTCTCATGCGTATGCTCTTTTCCCTGCGCCTTAGGGTGATCTCGGAAAATCAGAAACATTGAGGAAAATATTTAGTTTCCGGCCAAAGCTAACTTTGAGCCGCAAGGTTCATTTTTGAAAATATTTAGTTTTTCGGCTAAAGCTAACTTCGAGCCATAAGGTTCATTTTCTTTGCATGTCCCTGTTGGGTTTTGTGTTTTTTGTCTTGTAGGGAAAAAGAGCTTTCTCAAAGCAAGCACGCAACCCAAAGCACCCCCCCTCTCTCTCTCTCTCTCTCTCTCTCTCTCTCTCTCTCTCTCAAATTTTTTGTATAGATCAATTGGTTCAAAGCTATTTTAAGAGAGTAGAGGTCTTAGGTTCAAGTCTCCATTTTGTGGGGGCGGACTTTTTCATTTCCGCACATTCCCGCACTTTGTCGGCAACTTCAACAACTTTTTTTCAAAAAGCCATAACTTCTTCATCCGGAAGCCGTTTTCAGAGCTGTTTTTTTTAAACCAACCTAATTTTTCAAGATCTATCCATTGGAACACTTATTTTCAGCATCTTTAGCTTCATTTTCCATTAAAATGGAAAGTCAATACCAAGTTACCCTTGACAGCACCAACTACTTCCAATGGTTGGCTTACATTGAGGATTTACTTAGAAGTAAAGGTCTCTACAGAATAGCCTCAGTCCAAGAAAAGAAACCGAAGGATGAAGATAAGGCTGCTAAATGGGAAAATAGGCAAGATCAAGCACGTGGATTGATAGGGATGTCTATTTCTCCAGATCTTAGATTCCATATTGCAGAAATTGATACTCCTGATGAAGCAATGAAACAAATCAATAAAGTTTTTGGGATTAAAAATGAAATTAGAAACCCATCAACTTGAAAATGAGTTGCTTACATTGGACCCTAATAATTTTTCTTGCATTGAAGATTTCTTGTCCAAGTTCAAGACCCTTAGATATCTTTTGGAAGGTGTTAAAGTTAAGAAAGAAGATAGTAACCTTATCTATTCCATTCTTACAAAGTTGGAACCAGCCTACTCTGTGTTTGTTTCCACCTTCCATTCTACAAGAGAAGCCTTCATTTCTCAAGGAACAGACTACAAGTCCCCTTCCTTTGACTCTTTTTGTGATTCTTTAATAAGAGAACAAGAAAAACTCTTACACCTTGGTCTTCTTAATCTTGGAAACTCTTCCAAGAAAGCGTTAGCCGCCCAGCAGCAACCAAATTCAAAGAATCCTAAGAAGTCATATCCTAAAAAGAATGGTCCTAAACCAAACAAGGGTCCTAAGCAATTTCAGCCCCAAAATGAAAAATCATTTCAACAAAATGATAAGACAAATAAAAACAAAGGGAAGAAGACTGATAGACATTGCAATTTTTGTAATCGAGATGGCCACTTAGAATCAAAATGCTTTAAGAAGATGGAAGCCTTGGAAGCAGCAATGAAGAAGCATAACATCCATTTGGGGCAATCTTCAACTTCAACTTCATCTTCAGGAATGGCACTTTTTGCATGTGGTTGTCAAGCATCTCGGTCTGGCTATGCATTAAATGTATCTTCTTCTTCTCATTCTCACGAGTGGCTCATTGATTCTAAAGCTTCTTATCACATGGCCAAAAACAAAGCCATGTTTTCTTCTTTAAATGATTGTAACACCAAAAATATATATGTTGGTGATGATAGATCTCTTAATGTTGTAGGGACTGGAACTGTTCATCTAGACAATGCTCAGTTTAATGATGTATTATGTGTTCCAACCTTATCCTTCAACCTTCTATCTGTATATCAGATAACTCATTCAGGTGAAGGTAAAATCGTTGAATTTTCACCTCATGATGTTGTAATAAAGGACTTAAGAGATCCTAAACAGATTTTGGCTACTGGCATTGCTGATGATTCTACAAGGTTGTATAAGTTTCACAACTTTGGGTCATCAAATCTTCCCTCAGTATTTGTTGCTCATAACGATGAAGTGAGCAAACTTTGGCATGAGCGATTTGGTCACTTAAACTATCGCTCCCTTCAGCATCTATGTAAAGAAAATATGGTGACAGGTCTTCCTATGGTATCTTGCAGAGATGGTGTTTGTTTCGGATGTGTACTCGGAAAACAACATCGGAACAGTTTTGAAAAACGTGCCTCTTGGCACGCCTCAGCCCCTTTACAGCTTGTGCATAGTGATTTATGTGGTCCACTTCCAGTTGTGTCATTCTCTGGCTGCAATTATTTCTTAACTTTCATTGATGATTTCTCCAGACGCACTTGGCTATACTTCTTAAAACTCAAGAGTGAAGTATTTAACACTTTTTTGGCCTTCAAGGCCTTTGTTGAAAAACAATCTGGACATCAAATTCTTAAGTTAAGATCTGATAATGGTGGAGAATATGTTAAAAACACATTCATCAACTATTGCATTGAGAATGGAATTCAAATGCAACATACTGTTCCATATACTCCACAAAAAAATGGTGTAGCTGAAAGGAAGAATCGCACCTTAAAGGAAATGGCTAATTGTATGCTACAATCTAAAGGACTTGGTCTGAGTTTTTGGGCAGAAGCAATTAACTGTGCAAATTACATAATAAATTGCACTCCTACTAAGGCTTTAAAGAATATCACTCCAGAAGAAGCATGGAGCTCAATCAAACCAGATGTAAGTCACTTTCGTGTTTTTGGAAGTGAAGCATGGGCCCATATTCCAGATGAAAAGCATAAAGCTTTAGAACCTAAGAGTGAAAAATGTGCTTTTGTTGGATATTCTGAAGATGTCAAAGGCTATAGACTTATTCCATTTAAGTCCAAAAATGTTATCATTAGAAGAGATGTAAAATTTGATGAAAAATATATCGGCTGTGAGCCTAGTCCGGCGGATGTGCCACCTCTCCCTATCTCTTCTACCTTTGAAAACATTTCTTCTTCAGATGATGAAAGTGAGGATGACAATCCTCCCCCACCATCTCAGGATCCTCCTTCAGCTCCTGAGCTTCCAAAATGGGTTCGTGCTACTCGAGATGCAGCAGGTGATCTTGCCAGTGATCCTACAGATCAGCGACGTACACGTTCTCAGTTCAAGAGAGCCTCTTCTTTACTGGCTCAAGCTCCAATAAATTATGATCCTGACACCTTTGCAGAAGCTTCAGGCCATCCAGATTGGGAAGCAGCTATGAATGAAGAATATCATTCATTGTTGGCAAATGATACATGGGATCTTGTTCCTCTACGAAAGGTACGAAAACTTGTTAGATGCAAATGGGTTTACAGAACCAAGTATGGACCAAATGGGAAAGTTGATAAGCATAAAGCTCGTCTTGTTGCTAAGGGTTTTTCACAGGTTGAAGGAATTGACTACACTGAAACCTTCTCCCCTGTTGCCAAAATGAACTCTATCCGCCTTGTTCTTTCCCTTGCTGCCTCTTTCAAATGGGAAGTCCATCAGATGGATGTTAAATCTGCCTTCTTGCATGGAGACTTGCATGAAGAAATCTATATGGAACAACCCATTGGCTTCATACAAACAGACTCCAGCCTTGTATGTCGACTTAATAAATCCCTTTATGGTCTCAAGCAAGCTCCTCGGGCTTGGTATGCCAAAATGGATAGCTTTCTTTTAGAATCTGGCTTTTCTAGGTGTCATTCTGACAATACTGTCTACACCAAGAAGTGGGCAACTCTCTTATCATCCTTGTTCTTTATGTTGATGATCTTATCCTTACTGGTAGTGATCCCAACCTTATAAACCATGTGAAGTCTAGCCTTAAAAGGAAATTTGAAATGACAGACTTAGGACACTTACACTATTTTCTCAGTCTTCAAGTCTTGCAATCCAAGGAGGGTATTTCCCTTTCCCAGTCCAAGTATGCTTGTGATATTCTACGTCATTTTCACATGGAAGACTGTAAGCCAGCCCCTTCTCCCTTTCATTCTGGAGTCAAACTTTCAGTCACTTGTAATTCTCCTGAAGTTGATGCTACCTTATACCGTCAACTTGTAGGAAAACTTTTGTATCTAACCCATACTCGTCCTGACCTTTCCTTTGTTGTTGGCCTTGTTGCTCGGTTCATGCAAAACCCCCGTGAAAGTCATTGGAAAGCAGCTAAAAGAATACTTCGTTATGTTCGAGGTACAGTTCAGTTTGGGATTCATTACAGTGCCGAAGCAGCTCCTCTATTGGTTGGTTTCACTGATTCCGATTGGGCTGGTGACCCTGATGATCAGAAGTCTACTGCCGGTTATGTGTTCACTCTTGGTTCAGGACTTATTACATGGGCTTGTAAGAAACAAGTTGCCATTTCTCTTTCATCAGCAGAAGCAGAGTATCGTGGTGTCGTAGAAGCTAGTAAGGAAGCCTTGTGGCTTCGTCAGATCCTGTCAGAGTTTGGCTTTCAGCAGCAGCATCCGACTACACTTTGGTGTGATAATCAAAGTTCCATTCAGCTATGCAAAGATCCAGTGCAACATCAGCGCAGCAAACACATTGAACTGCACATGCACTTCATCAGAAAGCTCATTCATGACCATGTTCTTGAAGTAAAATATTGTTCAACAGATGATCAAGTGGCAGACATCTTTACAAAGGCTCTCACAGAGGCGAAGTTCACTAAACTTTGATTTCTGGTTGGAGTTCAGGAAGTTGTCACTAAGGGGGGATAGGCTCTAATGCCTCCTTCCTTCTCCTATTGTGTCATATTTGTAAATCCTTCAATCCTATCCCAATTTGTTCTTAAGGGGGGATGTTAGGATATTCCGACACATAGGAAATAGTTAAGTACAACTTGGTCTAGTGTAGAGTTAGGTATAGAGTTAGGTAAAGTGTGTTTCTTTACTATTGTACATTTTGTAACTTACAATCCGACGGTCACGATATGTAGTGATCCGACGGTTCATTCTCTCCTCGGTATTACCAACACTTGATCCGTGGCTTGACACCCGATTGGTCCATGAATTCTATTTAAAGCGCATGGGGGTCATTTGTAGGGTAATCCGTGCATGAGAGAAACATATGTAAAATTTCATTCTTTTATTAATAAATTGCCTGAAGTGGCCGCGTTGGCTCAGGCCGTGGACTGTTTCCCTCTTTGAGGGTTTTAACCACGTCAAAATACTGGTGTATTGATCTGCGATCTGGTTGTGAGCGGTGTCCCTATAAATTCCTACAAGGAGGGTTCATTATTTTCCATTAGATTTAAATTTGGTCCTCCTCACTTGTTAAGTAGTGAAAACAGGTTGTATATCATCATCATCTATCCATTCATCACTCTCTATTTCTATTGTTGTTTTTTCATATGGATACAATGTAAAATTCTTTGTAGACCTTCCATCTGAGATAAACATGTCACCTGATATACAATTGATGAAAGCATTAGATGTAGCTAACCAGGGTCTTCCTATAATTAATGGATGTCCTCCTAAATTATTCTTGGGTGTTAAAACCATGAAGTCGACAGGATATTCCCAGGAATCTAAGGATACACAAACATATTCTAAAATACCATTAGGTTTAATTACAGACCTATTTGCTAATTGCAACAATGTTGGTGTGTATTGAAGATTGGGAAGCCTTAGTGAATCCATGATTTGTCTACTCATTATGTTTATGGCTGCTCCTAAATCAATCAGTGTCTTTGGTATTTCAATTCCATTTATGTGAATTTTCACAATGGGGCTCCCTGGATCTAAATATTTTTATATTGTTGCTTTCCCCATCATGATGTCTGCAATTTTCCCAAATAATTGAATTATTTTTATGTCTTTTCTTTTCTTCCTGATCTTTGAGTACTCAATTCCTTGATTGTTTTTGCAAAAATTGGTATTTCTTTTATAGCTTGCAATAAAGGAATTTTTATACAAACATTTCTTAATTCATCCAGCATATTATAATCAGGCAATGTGATTTGTTTTTCTACTCCTTCATCAATTTTCAACCATTCAGGAAAAGGTGGTTTAATGGATACTGAGGGTTGTTCTATAATAGGAGTATCATCAGAATTTATAGGAACATTTTTTGTTTGATTATTTTCTTTCTAAGGAAGAGAGATTTCTCCTTCTTCAGATTGATTTTTATCTTTTTGAAGATTTGTCCTTGCTTCTTGAATGAAAACAGGGGGTTTTCTTTGTAATACTCTACTAGATCTTAATTGAAAATTATTTAGATCTAGTGTGGTTATTACATAGGTTTGAGGATTTTGCTCTTCCATATTGTAAACAAGTTGTGACATTTTATTATTTGGATTCAGAAGTGGTTGAGCATGCAATTGATTTGGTTTTTGTGCAAATGGTAGGGAAAGTTGTGGATTTTGACTTTGGATTTGAACTTGAGGTAATTAATTAGCTTGAGGAATTTGATTATATTGAGGAATTTGATTAGATTGAGGTAAGAATTGTGGTGGGAAATTAGGATAGGATGGTGAATATTATTGATATTGAGTATAAGCCCCATAATGATTTTTCCATTCCTGATTCCAAGATTGTGATTATGGCTGAGCCCAAGGCTACCAAGATGGATTCCAATTATTTTGTGAAGACTGAGCAAATTGTTATGACTTAAGGCCTTGTGGTTTATTTTCTTGAGAGTTCTGCCATGGTCTTTTGGCAATAAAATAAAGAGGGTCTACTTGTTTTGGTATTCCTTCATCATTAAATACAACCTTAAGACTTGGTAGAGAAGGACATTCTTTAGTATCATGGTTATCTGCACATATGACACAAGTTTCTATGGTTTTTAAGTCTAAATGACATTCTCTTAGAGCATGCTTCTTTCTACACCTAGGACAAAATATGGATAATGCAACATTTTTAGACTTTTGCTTGTTTTGTATTTTAAGGGTGTCAATTTGTTCACTCAGACTCCCTAAAATATATGTCTTAAAAGTATCAAGCAAACTTCCTAATTCTTCCCTACTGACTGTCCCAGCTGCAGATTTATTGATTCTTGATAAGAGAGGATCCCTAGGACTTTTTCCAACTCGTGCTTTACCCCTTGAGATATGTACACATAGATCACAAATATCTACAAATGGTAATTGAGAAATATCTCCTTTTCCTGTCAAGTTAAGGAGATCAATCCACTCATCTCTGATAGATTTGAGTAGGAGGGCTTTCAAAGTTTCCTCATCCAAACTATCCATTTTTTCCCTTTTAAGATTATAAACAAATCTCTCAACTAAGTCTTCAAGATTCTCATCTTCTTTCTGTGTCATTTTGAAGACTTTGTCCCTAATGTTGTGAGGCATACAGTAGTCCCTATATTTCTCTAAGAATGCTTCTTTCATTTGTGCCCATGTCCTTATAGTATTCATTCCTAGACTCATGAACCATTTCAATGTTGAATCCTTTAAGGTAGCAGGGAACAATTTTAATTTTTGAGCATCATGTAGATAATCATATGATCTGCATAATACTTCAAATTCAAAGAAAAATGTATCTGGGTCTTCACTTCTTTTTCCATGGAAATTAGGAAGAATATAAGGTGAAATGTTTTTCATTGTGAGGGTTATATCCTCATCAAATATGGGAAATCCAAAATTCTATTGATATCCTCTACCTCTACCTCCTCCTCCAATCCTAGGTTGTTCACCATTGACATTGTGTACTCCTCCATCTCTTTCCTCAACTATGATGGATTCTTCAATATCTGGTTCCTCTATGAATGTGTTATGAAACCAGCTCACAAAAAGATAGAAAAGATAGATGAATGCCTTGGAAATAAGACTCTTCGAGGGGGAAACCTCCTTTACATTACACAAATAAATAATTCTTGGATGATACAAATGACAAGACCTCCTTTCTATATATAGGAGTCTAAGGGGTCATAATATAATCAGATATGAAATAACAATAATAATCTAAGGGCACACTAATAACAATAGTGGGCTTCTATGGGGCACAACAATGTAATAAGGGGGTTGTACTAATAACAATAAGGGGTTACACTAGTAGTATAGGGACCTAACATGTCCCTCTCCTTCAAAAAGTGTTGTCCTCAATGCTTGAGTAGTTCTTGATGCTTCTGTATAAAACTCTTGTCCTCCCATGTGGAATCTTCAACCATTAAGTTCTTCCACTTGATGAGATACTCTGAAATTGATCGATTTCATAGTTGTCGGGTTCTTGTTTCTGTGACTACTCCAGGTTCCAATATGATTTTTCCTTCCTCGTCAAGTTCTGGCAATATTGTTTGAACTAGGATCTTCTGCAACTTTTGAATGAGTGGCGAAACTTCTTCATCCTTTTTCCATTCATCCCTTGCTTCATTTATCTAATCTGGTTAGATAATAGAAATAACACAAAACAATGCTTCCACATTCTCATCCCTTCTTGAGAGTGCATCTGCAACAACATTTGACTTCCCGTTTTTGTAGATGATTTCAAAATCATAACCCAACATATTTGTGACCCATTTTTTCTTTTCTTCTAAAGATAATCTTTGATCTAAAAAGTATTTCAGACTATCATGATCTAGTTTTTACCTTGAAGTGTCTTTCCATTAGGTAAGATCGCCATTTCTTAAGTGCATGTAATATTTCCAACGTTTCCTTCTCATCAATATCTTGCTTGAGATGTAGCCGTAAAAATACCCAATCGCCTACATCAAAACTTCTTTCACTACAATGTTGATCTGCCTCTTGTTTCATTCAATTCTGCACCAAAGTGGCGTTATCCTTTAAAAGTTGGAGAACTTGTTGTTGATGCTTGATTTGATCTTTGTTGTGAAACTAGCTCAAGAAAAAGATAGAAAAGATAGATCAACGCCTTAAAATTCAGCCTCTTCGAGGGGGAAACCTCCATTACATTACATAAATGAACAATTCTTGGATGATTCAAATGACAAAACCTCATTTCTATATATAGGAGTCTAAGGAGTCACAATATAACCCAGCCGACCTAACAATAATAATATAAAGCCACAAAAATAGCAATAGAGGGATTCTATGGGGCACAGTAATAACAATATGGGGACAATAGGGGCACAACAATATTAATAAGGGGTACAACTACAATAGTAATGGGGTAATCACTAGTATTATAGGGACCCAACATGCCCCTCTCCTTCAAAAAAGTGTTGTCCTCAACGCTTGAGTAGTTCTGGATGCTTCTGTGTAAAATTCTCATCCTCCCATGTGGAATCTTCAGCAGATAAGTTCTTCCACTTGATAAGATACTCTGGAATTGATCGATTTCATAGCTGTCGAGTTCTTGTTCCTGTAACTGCTTCTGGTTCCAATATAATTTTTCCTTCCTCGTTAAGTTCTGGCAATATTGTTTTAACTGGGAGCTTATCGCCTATAACCTTCTTTAAACATGAAACATGGAAAACTAGGTGCAATCGAGAAGCTGCAGGAAGCTCCAATTTGTATGCCATAGTACCAATCTTTTGCAACACCTTGTACAGACCATAATACTTTGGTGATAATTTATTATCCTTCTTAGCTTGCTTGAGGGACATTTGCTTATATGGTTGTAGCTGTAGGAATACCCAATCACCTACATCAAAACTTCTTTCGCTGCGATGTTGATCTGCCTATTGTTTCATTCTATTCTGTGCCAACACGAGGTTATCCTTTAAGAGTTGGAGGACTTGTTGTTGATGTTCGATGTGATGTTCCACTGCTTGAACCTTAGAATTTTCTCTTAAATATGATGCGATGGATGGTGGTTGATACCCATAAAGTGCCATAAATGGGGTCATTTTTGTTGCTGTATGGAAGGAAGTGTTATACCACCATTCAACCAGAGGCAACCATTTGACCCATTGTGTCTGTTTATCAGATACAAAGCAACGAAGATATCCTTCCAAACATTTGTTTACTGTCTCAGTTTGCCCATCAGATTGAGGATGATAAGATGAGCTATGAGCTAACTGAGTACCAAGACAAGAAAATAATTTTGTCCAAAAATTTCTAGTGAAAATGGGATCTCTGTCACTTACAATAATCTTTGGGTTTCCATGTAGATTTTGAATTGTTTCCATAAATGCAGTAGAAACTGTACTGGCTTTAAATGGTTGTGATAATGCACAAAAGTGTGCATACTTGGTAAGTATGTCAACTACCACCCTGATGACACTCTTTCCCTCAGACTTGGGTAAACCTGTGATAAAATCCATTGAAACCTCCTCCCAACGTTGGCTTGGAATGGATAAAGGTTGTAATAGACCCGGTGTCTTAATTGTTAAAACTTTATTTTGTTGGCAAACCAAACATTCCGCCACAAACTTTTGAATATCTGATTTAAGGCCATCCCAAAAAAAATCATTCTTAACCCTGTGGTAAGTTTTTAAAAATCCTGAGTGCCCTCCTAAGGGAGAAGTGTGTAATTCCATAAGAATCTTTTGTTTTAGCTAGGAATTCTTACAGAGGTATAAGCGATCTTTGTACCATAACGAATCATTTTTCTAGCTAAATGTATCCGACGTACTGGAATCTTGTTATAACTTTCGAATAAGTGCCCACACTTCTTCGTCATTCTTCCATTCCTCCCTTGCTTCGTTTATCCAATCTGGTTGGATAATAGAAATGGCGCACAACAATGCTTCCACATCCTCATCCTTTCTTGAGAGTGCATCTGCCACCACATTTTTCTTCCCTTTTTTGTAGATGATTTCAAAGTCATAACCCAACATCTTTGTGACCCAATTTTGTTGCTCTTCAGAGGATAATCTTTGTTCTAAAAAGTATTTAAGGCTATCATGATCCGTTTTTACCTAGAAGTGTCTTCCCATTAGGTAGGGTTGCCATTTCTTAAGTGCATGGAGTATTGCCAACATTTCCTTCTCATAAATAGCTTTGTGTAAAAACTTTCCCTTGATTGGATGACTTTCAAAAGCAATGGGTCTTTCATCTTGCATTAAAACAGCACCAATTCCATTTCCTGAAGCATCACATTCCACAATAAAGGTTTTTGTAAAGTCCAGTGTAGCTAAGATAAGTGCTTGGCACATTGCCTCTTTAAGATGTTCGAAGGACTTTGTTGCTTCTGGAGTCCATGAAAATGCATCTTTCTTCAATAGTGGTTTTAGAGGTGCTGCTATTCTCCCATAATTCTTAACAAACTTGCAATAATACCCTGTCAATCCGAGAAATCCTCGCAGATGCTTTATGGATGTGGGGATTTTCCATTCCTTAATAGCTTTAATTTTGCTAGGGTCTACCTTAACTCCTTCATGAGATACAATATGACCCATATATTCAACCTCTTGTACTCCAAAGAAACATTTGGATCTTTTTGCATATAATTGTTTCTCCTCTAATAGTTTTAGCACCCTGTCAACATGTTCAACATGATCCTTCCAAGACTTGTTGTAGATTAGTATATCATCAAAAAATACTAACACAAATTTTCTAAGGAATGGTTTGAAAATTGAATTCATCAAACCTGAAATGTTGAGGGTGCATTGGTAAGGCCAAAAGGCATGACCAAAAATTCATAATGACCCTCATGAGTTCTAAATGTTGTTTTTGGAATGTCTTCAGTCTTCATTCTGATTTGATGATATCCTGAATGAAGATCCAACTTGGTGAAGTAAATTGATCCATGCAATTCATCTAGTAATTCATCAATGACAGGAATGGGAAACTTATCTTTAATAGTGAGCTTGTTGAGCTCCCTATAATCCGGACACATGCGCCATGATCCATCCTTCTTGTGCACTAATACTACTAGAGTAGAGAAAGAACTTTGACACGGTTGAATTATACCAGCCTCTAGCATTTCTGCAACCATATGTTCAATTTCACTCTTTTGGGCATAGGGATATCTGTACGGCCTGATGTTTGGAGGAACACTTCCTGGAATCAGATGAATAGCATGATCATGATCACGAATAGGTGGGAGACCTTTGGGAGTCTCAAATACCTTGGAATGATTTTCCAAGACTTTTTGGAGATCTCGATAAATAGATGATTCCAATGTGGAAACATCTAGCGAACATAATTGTGCAATTACACCTTTTCGTTCCTCTTTTAGAAGCTTTGTCATACCATTAGAGCTAATTATCTTTCCCAGTTTCCCTACAATACCCCTTAATTCAACTTTCTTTCCTTCCACAGAAAATTTCATGAAAAGTTCTTGAAAATTAAAAGCTATTGTACCCAAGGATTGTAGCCATTGGACTCCTAATACAACATCAGCACCTCCCATTGGAATGGAAAGCATTGGGCTAGTCAATACATATTCTCCCATGGATAGCTTGATATTATGGCACTTTTCAGAGCAGTGTATTGTTCCTCCATTTGCAACCATCACTTGACACTCTGGTGCTAGATATAAGAAGCAATTCAATTCTTTTGCTACCTTACAATGAATAAAATTGTGGGTACTTCCTGAATCAATCAACACTATTACCTTTTTCTTCTTGATTTGTCCTTCTATCTTGATGGTTTGAGGAGTGGTAATTCCCGCCAATGCATTACAAGATATGGTCGGATTCATTTGTTCTTCATCTAGGCTTTGTTCCTGGAGTATATCCTCTTCTTTTGACCTTTCTTGCTCCTTTTCTTCTTCCTCTTCACAATCTATGTAGAATAATTTCTTCTCAGCACACTTATGACCTTTAGTGTATTTGTTATCACAACTGTAACAAAGCCCTTTTGCTCTTTTTTCTTCCAATTGTTGTGGTTTCAACCTTATAGGTTTTGGAAGACTAGGGGCAACAACACTTCTGTCTTTATAGTTGTGAGTGGTATGCTTCTTGGTTGCCATAATTTTGCTTTCCATTTTTCTTGCTAACCTGAATGCCTTCTCTAATGAATCAGGTTCCCAAAGGCGAACATCATGTTGGATATTATCCTTTAAAGACCCTATGAACACATCAATCCTATGCTCCTCTGGAATATTTTTTACCCTTATGTTCAATTTTTGGAACTCCTCAATGTGCTCCATTATTGAACCCTTTTGTTTGAGACTTATCAATTGGCTAAAAAAAGTGTTGCTTTTTGTATCCTCATAATGTGCTATCAATTCTTCCGTAAAAATTGCCCAAGTGATAAACTGTTTACGAGATCAAAGCCATTGATACCATACAAACTGATTTGGTTCCAAATATAAAGTTGCAATACGTACCTTTTGTGTGTTTTGCATATTATTGAGATCGAAAAATTGCTCCATCTGTAATATCCATGTTGCGGGATCCTTGCCATCAAACTTCCTCATATCGATTTTTGGAATATGGTGCGTCTTCGATCCAACATTAGAGTCTATGAAATCATGATTAACATTTCCTTTGTTTTCATCATGAGTTTCCTTTCCTCCCCTTTCACCATTAGTAAGTATTTCTTGTAGAAAATTTGTCAAATTTGCCTTCAAATCTATCTTCAAATCATCAATCTTGGCTTCCACGCCCTTTATCTTAGATTCCACTCCATTTATCTTAGCTTCTGTTAGCTTTTGTGAGAGTGAAATTTGTTGCACTTGGTCTTGTAATTTTGATATATCATGTAGCATTTCTTCCTCTTCTTCATGAGTCATGCTAGAGCTTTCAGATTGCTTACTAGGTGTTTGCATTTTCTTTCCTCGGGGCATCAGTTACCGATACTAATGCTCTACTATGCCCTTTGAATTCCTTCAAAATAATTTTTCAAACCAAGCTTAAGCAAAAATTTAAAAAAATTTACACACCTTTTTTCACTTTGTAGGAGCTCGATATTGCCTCTGATGTATCTCTGTAATTTCGGATCATCCAATTCTGAAATTGCAACCTATGGTAGCCCTCTGTGTCCTCTTTCCAATGCCACCAGTCTGACCCCAATTGGATTCTCCAATGAAGAGTTATGCCAAATCTCCCACAGTGACTTGATTATAGACTAATTCAGTAGAGCAAACTTGTACGACGTGCCACATGTCCCTGTTTTGACCTTTGGCTCTGAAAAATATATACAAGAAACTACAGTCCGTCCTCTTTCTGTACCTTCTTACAAAATTTCAATCTGATGCTCAGAGAGAAAGTTATGATGACTTTCCCAGGTCACCTGTTTGGAATGTAATTCAGGAGTCTGCAAAAAGACCAACTTCCTCAAATCATATCTCCACAAATATAGCGCGAAAAACTCTGAAATTTGGACCCGAGCTTCAGCGCGATGTCTTCTCAAATGGGTTTGTTTTTTAGCTTCTGAAACATCGCAGAAAAAAAAAAAAAAAAAAAAAGTTATAGTGAAAATGCCACGATGACCTGTTTGGAGCAGCGAAACCCTAGAATCCAAAGCTCTGATACCAATTGTTATGAAATCAGCTCAAGAAAAAGATAGAAAAGATAGATCAACACCTTAAAATTGAGCCTCTTCGAGGGGGAAACCTCCTTTACATTACATAAATGAACAATTCTTGGATGATTCAAATGAAAAAACCTCCTTTCTATATATAGGAGTCTAAGGAGTCACAATATAACCCAACCGACCTAACAATAATAATATAAAGCCACAAAAATAACAATAGAGGGATTCTATGGGGCACAGTAATAACAATATGGGGACAATAGGGGCACAAAAATATTAATAAGGGGTACAACTACAATAGTAATGGGGTAATCACTAGTATTATAGGGACCCAACAATCTTTCACTGCTTGAACCTTTTTCTTCTTGATATGTCCTTCCATCTTGAGAGTTTGAGTGGTAATTTCTTCCAATGCACTACAAGATATGGTCGGATTCATTTCTTGATGCTCGATGTGATCTTTCACTTCTTGAACATTTTTCTTCTATATATGTCCTTCTATCTTGATTGTTTGATGAGCGGTAATTGCAATATATGATAGGATTCATTTCTTCTTTCTCGATATGATCTTTCACTTCTTGAACCTTTTTCTTCCTAAGATGTCCTTCTATCTTGAGAATATGAGGAGTGGTAATTATTTCCAATTCTTTACAAGATATGGTCAGATTCATTTCTTCTTTCTCTAGGGTTGGTTCCTGGTGTATATCCTCTTCTTTTGATGTTTCTTGATCATTTTCTTCCTCCTCTTCATAATCTATGTAAAATAATTTCTTCTCAGCACACTTATGACCTTTAGTGTATTTTCTATCACAATTGTAACAAATCCCTTTTTCTCTTTTTTCTTCCAATTGTTGCAATGTAAACCTTGTAGGTTGTGGAAGGCTACGAGAAAAAACACTTCCATAATTGTAGTCATGAGTGGTGGGATTCCTTGTTTCCATAATTTCTCTTTCATTTTTTCTTGCCAACCTGAATGCCTTCTCAAATGAATCAGGTTCCCAAAGACGAACCTCATGTTGAATGTTATATTTTAAAGTCCCCATGAAGACATCAATCCTTTTCTTCTCTGGAATATCATTTACCCTTACATTTAATTTTTTGAAATCCTCAATGTGCTCTACCATTGAACCCTTTTGTTTGAGATTTATCAATTGACTAAAGAAGGTGTTACTCTTTGTATCCTCATAATGTGATATCATTTCTTCTGTGAAAATTGACCAAGTGACAAGTGCTCTACGAGAACACAGCCCTTTATACCATAAAAATTGATCTGTTTCTAAACATGAAGATGCAATACATACCTTTTGTAACAGTTACACCTCATGTAGATCAAAATATTGCTCCATCTGTATTATCCAATTTGTCAGATCCTTGCCATCAAACTTCCTCATATTGGCTTTTCTTGATTTTAGGAGCTCTATCTTGAAACGACTGTAACTCTATAATTTCGGATCTCCAAGTTCTGAAATTTCGTCCTATAGTAGCCCTCTGAGTCCTATTTCTAACCCCGGAAGTCTGATCAAGATTGGATTCTGTAAGGAAGTGTTATGTCAAATATCCCATGATGACCTGATTATAGACAGGTTCAGTAGATCGAACTTATACGAAGTGCCTCGTGTCATTGTTTCAACCTTAGGACCTGAAACCAATACAAAGAAAACTATAGTCCGTCCTCTTTTTGCAACTTCTTACAAAATTTCAATTTGATGCTCAGAGAGAAAGTTATGACGATTTTCCCAAGGTCACCTGTTTATGATGTAATTCGGGAGCCTGCAGAAATCCTAAATGTCTCAGATTATATATCTGAAAATATAGTGAGACAAGATCTAAAATTCGTACCCGAGCTTCACCAAGATTTCAGTTCAAATGGGTTTTAATTTCAGAGTCTGAACCTTTGTAGAAAAAATATTATAACGAAAATTTCATGATGACCTATTTGAGATGAAATTATGGAGCTTGCAAAAACCCTAACTTCCTTAGATCATGTCTCCAAAACTATAGCGAGACAAGATCTCAAATTCAGATGCACGGTTCAAACTGATTTCTTCTCAAATGGGTTTTTTTTTTTAGCATCTGAAACTTCATAGCGAAAAAGTTATAGCGAAAATTCCATGATGTTCTGTTTGGAGCAGCGAAACCCTAGAATTCATAGCTCTAATACCAAATGTTATGAAACCAGCTCACAAAAAGATAGAAAAGATAGATGAACACCTTGGAAATAAGCCTCTTCGAGGGGGAAACCTCCTTTACATTACACAAATGAACAATTCTTGGATGAGACAAATGACAAGACCTCCATTTTATATATAGGAGTCTAAGGGGTCATAATATAATCAGATCCGACATAACAATAATAATCTAATGGCACACTAATAACAATAGTGGGCTTCTATGGGGCACAATAATAACAATATGGGGACTACATGGGCACAACGATATAATAAGGGGGTTGTACTAATAACAATAAGGGGTTACACTAGTAGTATAGGGACCTAACAGAATGGATAATCAAGATGAGTTTCTTGTTCCTCTTCTTCACTGGGAATTTCTAATTCTTCTCCTAGAATTTGTTTACTAGTGGAAGATATAAAAACTACTCTTGTAGTTGGGGATGTAGGATCTTCTTTGATTATAGCCTCAGTAGATGAAGTAGGAGAAGTTCTGGATTGGATTTCAGATTTTAAGACTTCAAGAAGTCTTTGTTGGCCTATGGATGGAATTTGAGTTTGAGTGGGTGGTGTGGAACTTCGAAGTCATGGTGGAGTGAGCAAATTTGTGGGAATTAAGCTTCATCCTTGACCTATAAATCTACCTCTAGAGTCTCTTTCCCTATGCACATCATGTTTTTATTTGATTTTTTTTAATTTCTATTTGCACTTCTCGAGCAATGACACCAAAATGTTTAGTCAATTTAATGATCTTAAATTGTAAGCATAAATTATCGACCAGGGTAGGTAAACTGATGAAGTGCAAATGCACTATATGCGCTAGAAGTATTTTATGTCATTAAGATGATTATGTTATCGTTATCTAAGTTAATGTCAAACTCTATAATTAGTGTTGAAATGATGTTATTATCTATGCTAGGATGTTATTTGTAAGATTTTATTGTTAATTTATTATCCTAAATGTTATCTATAGAATTAGTTATGATTGAATTGAGTTTTTAAAATGATTGGATAATGATTTTAACTCTTTTCAATGAATATGTAATGTTAATATTATTTTCAACTTATCAATTGTTTTTGGATTTTTATGTTGCAGCTAAACAAATATAATTATGAAAGTTTGAAATGACATAAAGAAAATATTAATCTATCAACTTGGAAATGAAATGTGCTTGAGTTCAGAAGCTGAGAAAGACTACCACTCTTATCTACTGCAACTTTGTTTCAATGCAAAAAGCAAAACAGAAACGAGATTACTGAGCTATGAAATCACTAAGCTATGTTAGGAAAATGAATGAAACAAAATTATTGAGTTTATGCTAGGTATTAAGCAAATGAAATGACTGAGTTTATGCTAGATATTAAGCAAATGAAATGAACGATACAGAAATCAATCAAGTGAACCTAGTCGTGAACTTCATTGAACTGCATCTTAAAATTCTGAAACATGGCATCCATTGAACTGCATCTTAAAATTCTGATATGCATGTAGGGACCCTCCATGAAGCAGTCATTCACCTTAAATCAACAACACATAAAATATATGAAACAAGAGCTTTGCATTAAGATGCTCAAATTACATACGATGGCGCATGCATTACACAAAGTTGCCAATGTTTTTATAGAATTCTTATTAACAATATGATAAATTTAAGCCTACAGGACTTCACTATAATCCTTATCAAAACTAAATCATATCGCTTATTTGTCGATTTGCTATTGAAAAATAAAATCAGTGAAATCTCTTAAAAATCAAACTCTGTTCCAGCGTGTTGTCATCTTGTTGACCAACATGGTTGACCATGTTATAGTGTGGATCTCTTGGTGAATTAGCTCAAGTAAATAAGAATAAATCCATGAGAGGATCATTCCCTATCTATCCATATACTGTTTTGCTGAGCTGGCGCACTCGAACCCTGTCAATAATGGAAGTAACTGCAAATATGTGGATTAGTTGTAGAATCAGGTCAATTTTGTAGCTGCATGTAAACTTTAATAGAACAATAAGGAATATTCACAAAATATGAAAAAGAGGACATATGAATGTTTACCTTATCAAAACCTTATGTTTACTACATTTATTTGGATGATAGCGGTAGGAAAAAGGAGGTAAATATGGACAAAAAGGAGGTCAAGATAAAGAAGTTCTTGGACTCTACACTGGTAATGAAAATTAATTGCATGTTATCATGAAACCAATAAAATTTTCATATAACATCAAGAAACAATCATATCATCCACATAAAGCTAGTATTTTAACTTACCCAAAGGAACAACTAAAGCATACTTCCCATTAAGGACATGCAATAGTTTTCAATGACCATTCAAGAAGTTTACAAAGCCATACATCAATTAATAACATACGAGTCATGTAATCATTCACATTTAAATATACATAAGTCATGGCACTTATCTAAATGACTAGAGATTGTTGGAAATTGAAGGTGGGACTTCAACTATCCACCCAACCATAGGTTAGCTGCACCACAATCTTTCTCGCAACTATCCACCCTGAGCCAGATCCACAATTTGAGGGATTGCTTTTGTTAGGATATTCCGACACATAGGATATAGTTAAGTTCAACTTGGTCTAGTATAGAGTTAGGTTAGAGTTAGGTAAAGTGTGTTTCTTTACCGTTGTACATTTTGTAACTTACAATCCGACGGTCACGATATGTAGTGATCTGACGGTTCACTCTCACCTCGGTATTACCGACACTTGATCCGTGGCTTGACACCCGATTGGTCCATGAGTTCTATTTAAAGCGCATGGAGGGTCATTGTTCGGGTAATCCGTGCATGAGAGAAGCTTATGTAAATTTTCATTCTTTGATTAATAAATTGCCTGTAGTACCCACGTTGGGACAGGCCGTGGACTGTTTCCCTCCTTGCACTCTGAGGGTTTTAACCACGTCAAAAATACTGGTGTATTGATTTGAGATCTGGTTGTGAGCGGTGTCCTTTTGGTATTCTTTCTGTGGAACTTACCCTGTAAATTCCTACATGGTATCAGAGCTATTTGAGGGTCGCGTCCGTTGGTGATCCAAATCTGAAGCCGGTAGAACTGCATGCGGTTGTCGTTTCCTAGATCTGTTGTTTCTGACTGCTTTCGGGCCGAGAGGACTGCTCTGTTGCGTTCGGAGCATTTGTTCCAGTGAGGAACCCCTTTCGTTTCACGCGAAAAGGTTTCCGGTAGCCCTAGCTGCGTCATTTTTCAGATCGGGAGGTATACAGTGTTTTTTTTTGCAGTTTACTCTTAATTTCTCTCTGCTTATTTCGGTCTCAGTTTATTTAGCCTTTTTTTTAACCGGATCTATACCTTTCATTTCTGCGTATGCTCTTTGCCCTACGACTCTGTGCGATCTGGGCAAATCAGAAACAGAAAGGAAGGATTTTTCTCATGCGTATGCTCTTTTCCCTGCACTTTAGTGTGATCTCGGAAAATCAGAAACATTGAGAAAAATATTTAGTTTTTCGGCTAAAGCTAACCTTGAGATTTTTTTTAAAAATTTCTAGTTTTTTTGCTAAAGCTAACTTCGAGCCGCAAGGTTCGTTTTTCTTTGCATATTCGTGTTGGGTTTTGTGTTTTGTGTTTTGTAGGGAAAAAGAGCTTTCTCAAGGCAAGCACGCAAACCAAGGCCCCCCCCCTCTCTCTCTCTCTCTCTCTCTCAAATTTTTTGTATAGATCAATTGGTTCAAAGCCATTTTAAGAGAGTAGAGGTCTTGGGTTCAAGTCTCCATTTTGTGGGGGCGGATTTTTTTCATTCGCGCACTTTGCCGGCAACGTCAACAAATTTTTTTCAAAAAGCCATAACTTCTTCATCCGGAAGCCTTTTTCAGAGCCGTTTTTTTTAAAACCACCTATTTTTTCGAGATCTATCCGTTGGTATACTTACTTTCAGCATCTTCAGCTTCAGTTTTTTTTTTTTTAAATGGAAAGTCCATGCCAAGTCATTCTTGACAGCACTAACTACTTCCAATGGGTAGAATACATGGAAGATTTACTTAGAAGTAAAGGTCTCTTCAGAATAGCCACAAACCAAGAGAAGAAACCAAAAGATGAAGACAAGGCGGAAAAATGGGAAAATAGACAAGATCAAGCACGTGGTTTGATAGGGATGTCTATTTCTCCTGATCTTAGATTCCACATTGCAGGACTTGAGACTCCTCATGAAGCATTAGAAAAACTTGCTAAAGTTTTTGGGATTAAAAATGAAATTAGAGCCCATCAACTTGAAAATGAGCTGCTTACTTTGGATCCTAATAATTTTTCTTGCATTGAAGATTTCTTGTCCAAATTCAAGACCCTTAGATATCTCTTGGAAGGTGTTAAAGTTAAGAAAGAAGATGGTAACCTTATTTATTCCATCCTTACTAAGTTGGGACCTGCCTACTCTGTATTTGTTTCCACTTTCCATTCTACAAGGGAAGCTTTCATTTGTCAAGGACAAGAATACAAGGCCCCTTCCTTTGACTCCTTTTGTGATTCCTTAATAAGAGAACAAGAAAAACTCTTACACCTTGGTCTTCTTAATCTTGGAAACTCTTCCACGAAAGCGTTAGCCGCCCAGTAGCAACCAAATTCAAAGAATCCTAAGAAGTCATATCCTCAAAAGAATGGTCCTAAACCATCTCAGCCTCAAAATGAAAGATCATTTCAGCAAAATGATAAGACCAATAAAAACAAATGGAAGAAGACTGATAGACATTGTAACTTTTGTAATCGAGATGGCCACTTAGAATCTAAATGCTTTAAGAAGATGGAAGCCTTGGAAGCCGCAATGAAGAAACATAACATCCATGTGGAGCCTACTTCAACTTCAACTTCCGGAATGGCACTTTCTGCATGTCATTATCAATCATCTCAGTCTGGTTATGCATTAAATGTATCTTCTTCTTCTTCTCATTCTCATGAGTGGCTCATTGATTCTGGAGCCTCTTGTCACATGGCCAAAAACCAAGCCATGTTTTCTTCTTTAAATGAATGTAACACCAAAAATATATATATTGGTGATGATAGATCTCTTAATGTTGTAGGGACTGGAACTGTTCATCTAGACAATGGTCAGTTTAATGATGTATTATGTGTTCCAACCTTATCCTGCAACCTTCTATCTGTCTATCAGATAACTCATTCAGATGAAGGTAAAATTGTTGAATTTTCACCTCATGATGTTGTAATCAAGGATCTAAAAGATCCTAAACAGATTCTAGCTACTGGTCTTGCTGATGATTCCAAAAGGTTGTATAAGTTTCACAACTTTGGGTCATCAAATCTTCCCTCAGTATTTGTTGTTCATAATGATGAAGTGAGCAAACTTTGGCATGAGCGATTTGGTCACTTAAACTATCGCTCCCTTCAGCATCTATGTAAAGAAAATATGGTGACAGGTCTTCCTATGGTATCTTGCAGAGATGGTGTTTGTTCCGGATGTGTACTCGGAAAACATCATCGGGACAGTTTTGACAAACGTGCCTCTTGGCACGCCTCAGCCCCTTTACAGCTTGTGCACAGTGATTTATGTGGTCCTCTTCCTGTTGCTTCATTCTCTGGCTGCAAGTACTTCTTAACTTTCATTGATGATTTCTCCAGATGCACTTGGGTATACTTCTTAAAACTCAAGAGCGAAGTATTTAACACTTTTTTGGCCTTCAAAGCATTTGTTGAAAAACAATCTGGACATCAAATTCTTAAGCTAAGAACTGATAATGGTGGAGAATATGTTAAAAACACATTCATCAACTTTTGCACCGAAAATGGAATTCAAATGCAACATACTGTTCCATACACTCCACAACAAAATGGTGTAGCTGAAAGGAAAAATCGCACCTTAAAGGAAATGGCTAATTGTATGCTGCAATCTAAAGGACTCAGTCTTAGTTTTTGGGACGAAGCAATTAATTGTGCAAATCATATAATCAATCGCACTCCTACTAAGGTTCTAGAGAATATCACTCCAGAAGAAGCTTGGAGTTCCATTAAACCAGATGTAAGTCACTTTCGTGTGTTTGGAAGTGAAGCATGGGCCCATATTCCAGATGAAAAGCATAAAGCTTTAGAACCTAAGAGTGAGAAATGTACTTTTGTTGGATATTCTGAAGATGTAAAAGGTTATAGACTTATTCCATTTAAGTCCAAAAATGTTATCATTAGAAGAGATGTAAAATTTGATGAAAATAAATCGGCCTGCGAGCCTAGTCCGGCGGATGTGCCACCTCTTCCTCTCTCTTCTACTTTTGAAAACATTTCTTCTTCAGATGATGAAAGCGAGGATGATAATCCTCCCCCACCTTCTCAGGATCCTCAACTTCCAAGATGGGTCCGTACTACTCGGGATGCAGCAGGTGATCTTGCCGGTGATCCTACAGATCAGTGACGTACACGTTCTCAGTTTGAAAGAGCCTCTTCTTTACTGGCTCAAGCTCCAGTAAATCATGATCCTGACACTTTTGTAGAAGCTTCAGGCCATCCACATTGGGAAGTAGCTATGAATGAAGAATATCATTCATTAATGACAAATGATACATGGGATCTTGTTCCTCTACCAAAGGGACGCAAACTTGTTAGATGTAAATGGGTTTACAGAACCAAGTATGGACCAGATGGGAAAGTTGATAAACATAAAGCTCGTCTCGTTGCTAAGGGCTTTTCACAGGTCGAAGGCATTGACTACACTGAAACCTTCTCCACTGTTGCCAAAATGAACTCTATCCGCCTTGTTCTTTCCCTTGCTGCCTCTTTAAAATGGGAAGTCCATCAAATGGATGTTAAATCTGCCTTCTTGCATGGGGACTTGCAGGAAGAAATCTATATGGAACAACACATTGGCTTCATACAAACAGACTCCAGCCTTGTTTGTCGACTTAAGAAATTCCTTTATGGCCTCAAGCAAGCTCCTCGGGCTTGGTATGCCAAAATGGATAGCTTTCTTTTAGAATCTGGCTTTTCTAGGTGTCATTCTGACAATACTGTCTACACCAAGAAAGTGGGCAACTCTCTTATCATCCTTGTTCTTTATGTTGATGATCTTATTCTTACTGGTAGTGATCCCAACCTTATAAACCATGTGAAGTCCAGCCTTAAAAAGAAATTTGAAATGACAGACTTAGGACACTTACACTATTTTCTCGGTCTTCAAGTCTTGCAATCCCAAGAGGGTATTTTCCTTTCCAAGTCCAAGTATGCTTGTGATATTCTTCGTCATTTTCACATGGAAGACTGTAAGCCAGCCCCTTCTCCCTTTCAGTCTGGAGTCAAACTTTCAGTCTCTTGTACTTCTCCTGAAGTTGATGCTACCTTATACCGTCAACTTGTCGGAAAACTCTTGTATTTAACCCATACTCGTCCTGATCTTTCCTTTGCTGTTGGCCTTGTTGCTCGTTTTATGCAAAACCCCGTGAAAGTCATTGGAAAGCAGCTAAAAGAATACTTCGTTATGTTCGAGGTACAGTACAGTTTGGGATTCATTACAGTGCCAAAGCAGCTCCTCTGTTAGTTGGTTTCACTAATTCTGATTGGGCTGGTGACCCTGATGATCGGAAGTCTACTGCCGGTTATGTCTTCACTCTTGGTTTAGGACCTATTACATGGGCTTGTAAGAAACAGGCTGCCATTTCTCTTTCGTCAGCAGAAGCAGAGTATCGTGGTGTCGTGGAAGCTAGTAAGGAAGCCTTGTGGCTTCGTCAGATCCTATCAGAGTTTGGCTTTGAGCAGCAGCATCCAACCACACTTTGGTGTGATACTCAAAGTGCCATTCAGCTATGCAAAGATCCAGTCCAGCATCAGCGCAGCAAACACATTGAACTACACATGCACTTCATCAGAAAGCTCATTCATGACCATGTTCTTGAAGTGCAATATTGTCCAACAGATGATCAGGTTGCAGACATCTTCACAAAGGCTCTCACAAAGGCGAAGTTCACTAAACTTCGATATATGCTTGGAGTTCAGGAAGTTGTCACTAAGGGGGGATAGGCTCTAGTGCCTCCTTCCTTCTCCTATTGTGTCATATTTGTAAATCCTTCAATCCTATCCCAAGTTGTTCTTAAGGGGGGATGTTAGGATATTCCGACACATAGGATATAGTTAAGTTCAACTTGGTCTAGTATAGAGTTAGGTTAGAGTTAGGTAAAGTGTGTTTCTTTACCGTTGTACATTTTGTAACTTACAATCCGACGGTCACGATATGTAGTGATCCGACGGTTCACTCTCACCTCGGTATTACCGACACTTGATCTGTGGCTTGACACCCGATTGGTCCATGAGTTCTATTTAAAGCGCATGGAGGGTCATTGTTCGGGTAATCCGTGCATGAGAGAAGCTTATGTAAATTTTCATTCTTTGATTAATAAATTGCCTGTAGTACCCACGTTGGGACAGGCCGTGGACTGTTTCCCTCCTTGCACTCTGAGGGTTTTAACCACGTCAAAAATACTGGTGTATTGATTTGAGATCTGGTTGTGAGCGGTGTCCTTTTGGTATTCTTTCTGTGGAACTTACCCTGTAAATTCCTACAGCTTTCTCAGGGATTTCAACTAGGCTCAACTGGGGTATTGCTATATTCCAAGATTATGGTTTTACTTTATAGGTGGTTTATTAGTTGTGTTTTCAAGGCAAACATCTTCAGGAACCTATAGCTCATTGTTTGAGTGGTTTATCAACTTACTTGGCAAGCACTAAATGGTTTATCGGCCTCCTCAACAAGCACTTAGTGGTTTATTATCCCTTTTCAACATGCACCCTTGTTGATTTATACAATGCCTAGTCGTTTATCATCCTCCTTGGAAAGAACTACATGGTTTAACAGCCTTCTCAACAGGAACCTTGTGATTTTTCAGCCCTATAACAAGCACTTGAGTGGTTTATCAGCTTACGTGGAAATAACTAAGTGGTCTATCGACCTTCTCAGCAAGCACTTAATGGTTTATCAACCCTACAAAAAGCACCTGAGTGGGTTATCAACTTAAGTGGAAATAAATAAGTGGTTTATCTACCTTCTCAGCAATCAATTAGTGGTTTATATACCCTTTTCAACAAGCACTCATAACCTCATTCCTCCTCTAAGCCTCCTACTAACCTTCCTTGCTTGGAAATCGCTATCCAACAATTTCCTTTGAATTGATTACTCCGAATCACATCCCATTAGTTTGAACATATTTTCTCAAGCAAATATTCCCTTTCTCTTATGCTTGGCCTTGTCTTTTCTTCAAAGTTCTCTCACTCTATCTATCTAGCATTCTGCTCCTACCCAAACCTTGTTTCTATTGTTCTCTCTCGCTTCGTTTTTCTTACCTCCCTTCTTTTCCTCTAGGCTCTTCATTCCCCCACTGTAACAACCCTGGCGAAATTCCATATAATAAAAGTTAAAGACAATAATGGTCAATGGGACACTTGTAACGACCTTGCTTAAAATTCCATGTAATAAAAGTTAAAAAAAAAAATAGCCACGGTAGATGGGACACTTATGCCAAGATGAATGTTGGGAAAGACATCGTAGGGGGTGTTCATTTGGTTATTTATGGCTAGGGAAATTGGTAAAGGCAATGGTTAAGGCTTTAGAAAGGAAAAATGGCATTTTTGGCACATTTATTTATGGAAAAAATGGAAATTAGGAGAAAAAGGAGGTGAAAGGCCACATGTTGCATGTGACGAGGAAAATGAAGGAAAATAATGGAAATTGAAGAAAATAGAGGCCTCATTCATAAAAAGGATTTTGAGGATCAGTCGATAACCTTATTTCAGTTGAGTTTTGGAGCTATCTCATTATTCTCTCTCTCTCTCATACTCTTGGACACTTAGAGTTTCTTGGAGCACTTTGGCATTGGAGTAAGAAATGTAAAGAAGGAAAGAGGAAGAAAAGATCAAGCAGGGAAGGGAAGGATCAAGCAGCTACAACATGCTTCATTGGAGGTATCGACTTGCATGTGTATTTTCCTCGCTATATTTGGCACGCATGGGATTGCATGTGTTTCTTTTCTACCATGGCATGGGTTTTTCTAGGTGTGACAGCATTTTCTGCCTAGCCTTTCCATTTCCTAATAGCTTTGATGAGATGTGTTCTCTCATACGGTTTATGTGGGATGGTTGGATTGGAATCGAAGCTGAGTGGGGTGGATCTTTGAATTGACAAACACATGGTCTGAGTAGTCCCTAAACCAAACTGTGAAACCACTGACCTAGTAACCCCTGAACCGGGTTGTGGGTTGTGGTAAAGCTAGATTTTGTGCCTCGATGAGTCTAGGAATCCTCGCTGGTGAATGTCGGGATATACAGTAAACCCAAGAGGTGGATTTTCTCTCCGTTGGACCTAGTGATCACGAGATGGGATGCATGGTAAATATTGAAGTGTATGTTTCAGTGTAGGGCCTAGTGATTGTGAAAAATCCTAAACTAGAATCTATACTACAACAACTGATGATATTTCTCGTATTTTTTAAATTCATTTAAACAAATTACTTGCAGTTTCCTATGACAAATATTAAAATACATACATTGCAACCTTCACTTAATTAAATATAATGTAGAAACAAGAAATTGAGAAAGAAGGAAAATACAACACAATGACACCATTACTTTTGGACAAATGTCCCTGGAAAAACCTAATGCGGGAAAATCAGTGCAACAGATATGAGAGTTTTCTTATTATGAAGTAGTAATTTCTGAATACAAACTCTAGATGCCTTGCTGGAAATATAGTACAAAGAATATCACTTGGCAGAAGAAATTAATGAGATTGCTTCACTCTGCACTGCAAGTCCCAGTTGATCTCACAGCTGAACCAACGAGTCCCTGACTACCTTTGTGTTGCCCCTACGTAGTCACTATGTGGGCCTGCGTCATTGCCTTTAAGGCACTGCATCACCTCTCTGCTAGATCAATTTGCTCTCAAGAGCTTCAACTGCAGCCCTCCCGAATCAAAATGTTAAACCCCGAGCAAAATCTTGGACTTCTGCGTGGAAGGCACTACACTACTCTACGTGAGCCCTTCCTGGCTCTGTGTCACCCTCATTGGGCACTGTGATGCCTCCTCTACATCTTTCTCTGCCTCTCTACTATGTATTCTTGGCTTCGGAGAAGATTCTCTAGCCAAAACTATCTTTTCATGTCTCTACGTGACCACCATGAAATCATTGCTTTGCTCTATGACTCAATAAATTGATCTGACTGATCAACTCTCGATTTGTTTTCCAAATTTCCCTCAAGCCTCCTTAAATAATATTCTCGTTGACATTCAACGGACCAGATTAGAAGATGATCAATAGCCAAGATAATTTTCACTTGATCCCTTTCTTCTTCTAGAAGTTACACCCATAGTTAGATTAATACCCATTAATTATTTTAATTTCCTAAGTTTAGACTTAGGTCCTATTAAAAATAATTAATTATTTTAATAAAATTGTCTCCAGGTGGAATTTCCAAAAATTCTTTATGGGTTCTTTGGAATACATGTGCCCAAGCCTCCCTGCAAAATTTGAGACTTAGAGCACATGCGATGCTATCAAAAATCAAAAACTCCCTCTTAGCAAGGAATGTGCTCTAGAAATGCCTCCCACTTAAGCTTCACCCTGATTTCATAACATCATCCTCTGTGTTGTTGATGTCTGACATGATATCCACCAACTGCTGCGCTACTACTATAGCTTTACTATTGTTGACATTTCCACTGTCAACACTGGATTTGTACTACATCTCCCTCTGAATTTTTGCATCTATGTTGTTGCTGGCACTACCACTAACAATTTCCCTTGCACTGCAACCTTTTCCAAACGTTGTTGCTACTACATTAGCAATGGAAAAGCATCCCAAATTATTGAACTGGTGTTCAGTATGATGCATCTCGCTGCTTGAGCCTGACTACTTCTAGTCTTTGCACTGACCTTATGAATCCTCTACGCTGCTACTGACCTCTGATATGTGCCATCTGCACTGTTGTCAACTTTTCTCTGTAATGCTCAGTCTCTAAAGCTACTAGCCTCTACAAATATCACTCCAACACTCCTCTGCACCAACTGGTATTGTTACTTCCTTCTACTACTGATCTGGGATCTAGTAGAAAAGAATTAACCCGAGAGGTGGGCTCCTCAAGGATCCTGCCCATTTGTGGCTCTTTCGAACTACAACTCTAAATCAGCCCACCTCCATCCTGGAGGTATCTCGAAATTCATGGAAAAATCCTCCTCCTCAATATTCATGGGTGCAGCCTTCGGATCATGCTTCTCATATTTTTCCTTCTTGCTGAGAGGACACTATGTTTCATAGTGACCCATTTCACCACATCTGAAGCAATTGATCTTCGAGACGTCCTTCTTCCACCTTCGCTGCTCATGTTTCCCTTCTGGATGCAAGGGATGCATTCTCTTCCTCCTCCTTCGGATTAGACACACTACTACTGCTTCTATCAATCTTACACTTGACTAGATATCTCCTCAGATCTTCCTGCTTGAGAACTTCCCACATACTATCCCAGTCTGACAAAGCTGCCCTGCCCAGGATGCTCTGGACAAACACTTTCCACTCTTCTGAGACTGAATTTAGGTCCAGTCTCACCATCTCGGAACCTTGAGGTTTAGACCCCATAACTACTAAATCATCCCTGGTCTCCTGAAGCTTCGTGAGGAATGAATTAATGCGCTCCTACTTTTGCATCTATGCAGATCTCAATTTATGCTCTAAGTACATCTTTTGCTGCTTGAAAGATCCTTGATGCAACGTTGCCAAGGAATCCCTCATCTCCTTAGTAGTCCCTCTGCTGTCGATTTTACAAACCACGTGATCATTTACTCCATCAAGGATCATCCTCTTGGCCTTTGTCATTTCTCCTTTGTACTTCTTTAATGGATCTGGATCTGCAGGCTCAACCACCATGTTGTTGACATAAGCCTTGAGAAAATTTTCATCTAGAAGGCACAACATCCTTGCCTTCCATATCACATAGTCGGATGCCCCATCCAACTTATCCTGATCTCTCAACCCACTCGCTACCATCTCTGCCACGAAAATGTTAAACTTCTCCTCTCTGTCTCTTACTCCTGCTACCCAGGAATAAGAAAACAAACTTCTTGGCGGAAAGTTTACTGAGGAAAATTCCGCCCAGTGCTTCTCCTCTCTTTTCTGACATCTTTTAGCCCAATAATCTACCTACTAAAAACTGCATCCCACTAGCTCTTTCCTCACGCTGAGGCTCTACACTACTCCCTCTGTCATGACAGAATTTCAATCTAGAAGCCCTTCCTCCCTATCGACCCACTTAGAGAGAGATTGTCCTCGAAAATTCAGCCCTTCTGGCTTGGACCGTGCAAACCCTCTGGGGATTCAAACTCCTGCCTCCCACAACTATTCAACCTCCTTCTCTACTTAGCGTTGGGTTCTCTGGCTCTGCACTTCTTGTTTCACCTATAGCTTTGATACCATGTGAAAATTCCTAAACTGAAATCCCTACTGCAACAACTAATGATATTTCTCCTATTTGTTAAATTCCTTTAAAAAAATTAATTGCAGTTTCCTACGACAAATATCGAAATACATACATTGTAGCCTTCACTTAACTAAATATAATGTGGAAACAATAAACTGAGCAAGAAGGAAAATACAACACAATGACACCGTTATTTTTGGACAAATGTCCCTAGAAAAACCTAATGCGAGAAAACTAGTGCAACCGATCTTAGGGTTTTATTATTATGCAGTAGTAATTTCTGAATATAAACTTTGGATGCCTTGCTGGCAATCAATTACAGATAATATCACTCGGTAGAATAAATTAGTGATATTATCGCACTCTACACGGCAAGTCACGACTGATCTGACGGTTGAACCAATGAGTCCCTGACTACCTCTTCGTTGCCCCTATGTTGTCACTACATGGGCCTGCATCACTGCCTTTGAGGCACTGCGCCACCTCTCTACTGGATTGATTTTCTCTCAGGAGCTTCAACTTTAGCTCTCCCGAATCAGAACGTCAAACCCCTAGCAAAATATCGAACTTCTGTGTGGAAGGCACTACGTTGCTCTGCGTGAGCCCTTCTTGACTCTGTGTCACCCTCACTGGGCACCGCACCGTCTCCTCTGCATGTTTCTCTACCTCTCTGCTGCATATTCTTGGCTTTGGAGAATATTCGCCAGCCAAAACTATATTTGTCCCTCTCTGTGTGATCACCACGAAATCACTACTCTATTCTCTGGCTCAATAATTCAATCTGACTTATCAACTCTCGGTGTGTTTTTCAAATGACCCTCAAGCCTCCTTAATTAATCTTCTTGTTGACAGCCAACGGCCCAAATTAAAAGCTAATCAATGGCTAAGATCATTTCTACTTGATTCTTCTAGAATTTACATCCATAGTTAGATTAATACCCATTAATTATTTTAAATTCCTAAGTTTAGACTTAGGGTCCTATTAAAAATAATTAATTATTTTAATAAAATTGTCTCCGAGTGGAATTTCCCAAAACTCTTTTTGGGTTCTTTGGAATACATGTGCCCAAGACTCCCTACAAAATCAGAGACTTGGAGCACATACGATGCTACCAGAAATCAACAGTGATCCCTGGATCAAACTGTGGATGCACGGTAAAGCCTGAGAGACTAGGAGGCACTCAAATTCCTCACGGTGTAGGTGGAGAACTTTGGTGGCATCCATGTTGATTGGTGTTTTTTATGTGTTTTACAAGTCCCACATTCATGCTTGGAATATGGCATGGGGGTGATTGGCTAAAGATAGATTTGGCTCAGCCAATCTATGGTCGAGTGGAACGTGGTAGTCCCATCTCCGGTTGGTTTATTGCATTCATTAATGAGAAATTCATTCCCTTGATTTTATTTTGTAAATGTATTGATGTATATGTGGATTTTTATGGCTGATATGTTTATGGTATTTCTATTCACATTATGTTGGTTATATGTATATTTTATGCCAACAACTATGTATGGCTCTCAACATGTTTTTACTTGTATATGAATGGATAATGTGTCTACGACCTAATATAGGATAATGAAACAATTAACATGAGGGAACATTGGTTCATAGTGATTCTCAGATAAGTATGAGATCCCTACACTTAATTATGTTGTTTACACCTATAGGTTACATGTTGATGATGTGTTTGACGAAATACATGTCATGGCTAGTAGGGGTCTGGTTATGGTCTTGTTCAATTTATTTCTTTGGCATCATTGTTTCCCTGTATTTTTACTGATTCTATTCTATCACAACATTATGGGTAGTGGCCTAGGCTCTGGGCCTGAAAAATTAGCTTAAATCTCGGGGTCGTTCGCACAGAACTGGAAATTTTGGTCTTTGGTCGCTGGCAAGTAAACCCGTGAGAACAAATTTATGTTGTTGGTCACTCCCTTGCCCATAACACGAGAGAAACTATGGCCTAAAAGATCCAAAACAATAGTGGGATCAAGGGACATGCTGTCTTAGTGGTTGACTTGTCTCCTGAGGGTTTTGTTGATGATGTTGGATGGTTGTGTGTGATGTTTTGTCGATTCTGCTTCCTTAAGGTCACATAGGAGGTCAAATCTAATCATCACAGCCTATCGTCTCATGTTTACCCCAGTTGGCATGGTTACTTGGGTGGATGTGGGAGGAGGGTGTTACAACACTTATTCCAAGTTAAATTGGGCAAGACATCCTAGGGGGTGTTCATTTGGTTTTTTATGGCTAAGGAAATTGGAAAAGGTAATGGATAAGGATTTGGAAAGGAAAATGGCATTTTTGACACAATTATTTATGAAAATAATGGAAAATAGGAGAAAAAGGAGGCGAATGGTCACAAGTTGCATGTGAGGAGGAAAATGAAGGAAAGTAATGGAAAATGAAGAAAATAGAGGTGTCATTATTAAAAAGGATTTTGAGGATCAATTGGTAACGTTTTGTCAATTTATCTTTGGAGCTCTCTCATTATTTTCTCGCGCTCTCTGACTCTTGCACACTTAGAGTTTTCTTGGAGCACTTTGGAATTGGAGCAAGAAAGGCACAGAAGGCAAGAGGAAGCAAAGATCAAGTGGGGAAAGGCAGGATCAAGCAGCTACAACAGGATTCATTGCAGGTATCAACTTGCATGTGTATTTTCCTTGCTAGATCTTCCATGCATGGGATTGTATGTGGTTCTTTTCTATCATGGCATGGGTTTTTCCAGGTGTGACAACATTCTTCAGCTTAGCCTTCCATTTCCTTATAGCTTTGATGAGATGGATTCTCGCATTCGGTTAATGTGGGATGGCCGGATTGGATTCGAAGCTGAGTGGGGTGGATCTATGAACTGACAAACACATGGCCTAGTGGTCCCTGAACCGAACTATGGATCACGGTAAAGCCACTGGCAGAGTAACCCCTGAACTAGACTGTGGGTTGCGGTAAAGCCAAATTGTGTTCCTCAGTGGGCCAAGGAATCC
Organism: Pinus tabuliformis; assembly: GCA_031772625.1. Classification (NCBI taxonomy): domain Eukaryota; kingdom Viridiplantae; phylum Streptophyta; class Pinopsida; order Pinales; family Pinaceae; genus Pinus; species Pinus tabuliformis. The sequence goes on from CM062819.1 coordinate 1,310,006,999, forward strand.
TTTCCGATGAATGGTGGGACATACGACAAATTCAAGAGGTGGAATTTCTCTCAGATGGGTCTAGTAGTCCCAGGATGGTGTTGGGTTGTGTTATATTCTTTCCACGACTAGCATACGTAGTTTACAGGGGGGTTAGATGGGGGGCTGAGCCCCCCCTTCGTTGCGCCGACTACGTAGCGGGGGCTTCACAGGGGGGGAGGCAGCCCCCCCTGTCTAGGGGGTTTGAGAGGGGCGGATAGCCCCCCTCTATGGGATCCGGGGTAGCAGTCGGGGCAAAAATTTTTGGGACCCTCTATTAGGTTGGGCGGACCTACCCATGGTTTTGTGCATGGTTTTGGCCGCAATGGTTTTCGGTCCATGGTATTGGATGCTTCAACATGTATAAATATGTATTGTAACATTGAAAGGAACATAATGAAAAATCATGCTGGTAGTCCCGGTTTTGGGATCCAAGGGAAAATCTTTATGTATATGTGTTTTATGTGTTATGCTCTCGCATTGTTTATTTTATGTTATTAGAATTCGTATGCAGGTAATTTTTGTACGGGGTTAAAACCTACAGATGGGATGTATAGTAAATCCTGGAGAGTATGTCTCTGTGTAGGGCCTAATGATCCTTGGATCAGACTATGGATTGTGGTAAAGACTGAGTGACAAGGAAGCACTCAAATTTGTCATGGTGTAGGCACAAACTCCGATGGCATCCATGCTTGTTGGTGTTTTTGGTGTGTTCTATGAGTCCCACATTCATGCTTGGAATATGGCATAGGGGTGATTTGCTGAAGAGAGAATTGGCTCAACCAATCTATGGTTGGGTGGAATGTGGTAGTCCCATCTCCGATTGGTTTAGTGCATTCATTAATGATACATGCATTCCCTTGATTTTCATGTGTAAATGTGTTGTTGTATATGTGGATTTTATGGCTGATATTTTTATGATATTTATATTCCTATTATGTTGGTTATATGTATGTTTATGACAACAACTATGTATGGTTCTCAACATGTTTTTACTTGTATATGAGTGGATAATGTGTCTATGACCTAGTAGATGATAATGCAGCAAATGACATGAGGGAAAAATGATTCATAGTGATTCTCAAATAAGTATGAGATCCCTACATTTAACTTTGTTATTTATACCTGTAGGTTATATGTTGATGATATGTTTGACAAAATCCCTGTCATGACTAGTAGGGGTCCAGTTAAGGTCTTGTTCAACTTATTGATTTTGTATCATTATTTCCCTGTACTTTTACTTATTTTAAGCTATCACTCCATTCTGGGCAGTGACCCGTGCTGTGGGCCTGAAAAAGTGGCTTAAATCTCGGGGTTTCTGGGACAAAACTGGAAATTTTAGTCTTTGGACACTGGCAGGCAAGCCTATGAGAGCGACTTTTGGTTTTTGGATGCTCTCTTGCCCATAGCATGGGAGCGCTTAAGGCATAAGGTGTCAAGAACATCAGTGGGACCGGGGACAAGTTGTCTAAGTGGATGACTTATCTCCTGAGGATTCTAAAGCTAATGTTGGATGATTGTGTGTGATGTTTTCATTGATTCCATTTCCTTAAGGTCACATAGGAGATCGAATCCAAACATAATAGCCTCTCATATCATGTTTACCCCAGTTGGATAGTTACTTGGGTAGATGTGGGAGGAGGGTGTTACAAAGTGGTATCAGAGCATGGTTCAACCCTCGGACTGGATGGGAAGTGTGTGTTGGTCATGCATGCATCTTTGTTGTCTCTTATACTTGCATTTCATGTTCTTGTTACATTTGCTTGAAGATTGATTATGGTTGTAGTAATGTTGCCATGGAAAATTTGATAGTGATTTTGTGGAATGCATTTGTCATGAGTATATGATTGGTTACATGTTGTTATATGTCACTTACATGTTGATTTTATGTTGCCTACTTACATCCTTGTATGTAGGATAAATTCTTTTAGATTTGATTACATGTATCAGTCTTATAGGTTGATTACAAGAATTGATCGCTTATGCTCGACTACACGCGTTTATGCATAGGTGTAGTTGATTACACATTGCTTATGCATGTTGTTGGTTACATGTGGCAATGTGTACAATGGAGTAATGGTTGTTTTCATGCATGAGGTCATAGCATGCATTGTTGATATGGCCTTGCATTGATGGCTAAACCCTAACTAGAGTGATGTTTATGTGTTGATACATTTATATGTGTATGCCTATATGTTGTTATGTTTATGCTATACATTATCACGCTGATTTTGTGATTTTTCAAACAATGTATCCTCCCCAAACTATACTAAGGTACGTTGATTTATTGTGATTTCATTTATCTGACATACTTTTCATTGCAATAAATAGATCAAATGGCTAGCAAGGTGGTAGACTACATAGAATCTCCCTATGCATCAAATCAGCAGCGTGATGCGGGGCACACTTTTGATTTAGCAGATACATTGAGGAGCTTGAAGGAAGAGATAAGTGTTGTAAGGTAGATAATGACATGATCATACAAGCACAAGAGAAGCAAGCAAAGGTTAATGCAATACTTCTTTAGAGTGTGTGAGGCTTGCAGCAACAAGGGTTGCTTCAGATCAACCATGTATAGGAGGATAGAACTAATGGGGCTTATGGCAGTAGGTCTCCTAGTAGACACAGGTCGGATAGATATGACACAGTGAAATATGGTAGGTTGTTGGACACTTTGGATAGGAGGGGAGATGAGTACAAGTATTATTCTAGCTATGGTTCTTATAGGCATCATGATCGTCATCGATATCATCCTTATAGGAGGAATGATCGGGGATACTTTCTGGTTGAATTCAAGAAAGAAAACCCACCTACCTTTGATGGATATGTGAAGAAGCCAAAAGAGGCGGAGGCTTGGATACTCAGGATGAAAAACTTCTTTGAGTTGCATGAGTACACAGATAATGTGAAGGCCAAAATAGCTATCTTTAGCTTGAAAGGCAAAGAATACATCTGGTGGTAAGATGTTAAGCGGGTTAGAGACATCAGGACATATGACTTGAGTTGGTTGGAGTTCAAGAGGATTTTGAGGAAGAAGCACTCGTCATAAAGGTACTACGACAATAAGTCCAAAGAATTCATTGAGCTAAAGATGGGATCAATGACAGATGAAGAGTACACGACCAAGTTTCTGGAGCTATTAAAGTATGTACCATATCTTACTAATGAGAAGAATAAAGTTCAGAGATTTGTTAGTGTTTTTCCATTAGCATTTAGAGATCGGATGGAGTATGATGAGCCTCCGTCACTTGAGGAATTCATTAGGAAATTGAAGCAATGCTATGAACAATAAAAGCGTAAGAATTAATTTTAGCATGGATGGAAGGGAAAAGACAAAGTAGAGGTAAATGGTAGCCTAAGAGAACAAAGCCTCAAAATTCAGATGGGAAAGAAAGTATGGCACCACAAAATAAGTTTAATGTAGCTAGATAGGGACATGGGCCACAACAATAGCAACACAAAGGTGAGGGCACTGGTCAGTTGGAGTGTTGGACATGTGGTGAAGAACACCTTAGGAGAGATTGTCCGCAACATCAGGGTGGTAGGCCTAATATATATAGTGCACAAGGTGAAGACTTTTGGGGGTGCTGGTAAGAGTATTCGACGTATCTATGCAATAGTGGACAACAGGCAGGCAGAACACCGTGCATTTATCATTGAGATGGATGGTAAGCTTTGTGATCAAGTTATTTCTATTTTGATTGACCTTGGATCTAATTATATCTATGTTATTCCTAACTTGGTTTATAAGTGTGGTTTGAGTAAGGAATTTCATGTAGAATCTTGGTTAGTATAGTTGGCTACATGTACAAAGAAGTGATTTCATCATTGGGTAAGAGCATGTGCATTTGATTTGAATGGTATGCTTACCACAACACATTTAAATGTATTACCGTTTGGATCATACAGTATTTTGTTGGGCATGGATTGGTTGTATCTTCATAGAACCAAGGTAGAATGCTATGACAAAGCTATTGAGTGTGTTGACGACAATGGGGAACCAATAATCTTGTAGGGTAGGAAGAAATCCACATCAATTAGGATGGTGACAACTATGCAAGAAAAGCATAGCCACAGGAAGGGGTGTATGTTATTTGTAGTACACATATCTAGTGATAAGGGTAAGAAGGTTGAGGATGCAGATGTGTTGAACAGGTACCAATTTCGCAACTATTTTGGGATGTATTTCCTGAGGGCATTACAGATTTACCACCTCAAAGGGAGGTACAATTTTCTATTGAGTTAGTGCTAGGGTCAACTCCAGCATCAAAATCACCTTACAGGATGAGCACACCTGAGTTGGTTGAGTTAAAGTTGCAGTTGAAGGAAATGTTGGACAAGGGATAAATTAGGCCAAGTGTATCACCTTAGGGCGCATCGATATTGTTCGTGAAAAAGAAAGATGGTACTCTCAAACTATGTATTGACTACAGACAATTGAAAAAAGTGTCTATCAAGAACAAGTACCCTTTACCGAGGATTGATGACTTGTTAGATTAGCTGAAGGGAGCAACAGTGCTCTCGAATATTGGCTTGAGATCCGGATACCATCAAGTATGCATCAAAGAAGAGGACATTTACAAGACTGCGTTCACAAACATGTATGGGCATTATGAGTTTGTTGTTGTTCCCTTTGGCTTAACTAATGCTCCAGCTACATTTATGTGCTTGATGAATAGTGTGTTGCATCCATATTTGGATAAGTTTTTTATTTTTTTCATTGACGATATATTGGTATATGCTAAAAATGTGGAAGAGCATATCGATCATTTAGCAGAAGTGTTGAGGTTTTTGAGAGAGCATCAGTTGTATGATAAGCTCATCAAGTGTATTTTCTTTCATAAAGAGGTACATTACTTGGGGCATGTTGTCTCGAAGGAGGGCATTACAGTAGATCCAGGAAAGATAAGGGCCATCATGGAGTGGGTAGCTCCTAAGAGTGTGGATGAGGTGAGATCTTTCATGGGTTTGGTAGGTTATTATAGGAAGTTCATTAGGAACTTCTTGTAGATTTCTTATTTGATCACATCATTGCAAAGGAAACGTAAGAAGTTTGAATGGACAAAGGGGTGTGAGGCTAGCTTTGAGCAACTTAAGTAGTTGTTGACACATGCACCTATGCTATAGATTGCAGATCCAAGCAAAGAGTTTGTGGTATGCACATATGCTTGCAAGAGAGGACTTGGTGGAGGCCTTATGCAGGATGGACATGTGGTATGCTATGAGTCTTGGAAAAACTAAATTATCATGAGCAGAACTACCTGACACATGATGTTTAGTTAGCAGCGATCATACATGCATTGAAGATGTGGAGGCACTATTTTCTTAGTAGGAGGTTCGTACTTATGAGTGATCACATTGGGTTGAGGTATTTGTTTGACCAGTTGAATCTAAATTCTAGGCAAGATAGATGGTTGGCCATGATTAGCGAGTTTTATTTCGAGATCAGGTACATCAAAGGTAAAGAGAAAAGGGTGGCAGATTCTCTCAGCAGATAGGTATAGGTAAATGACTTGGCAACTATGAGCTCCTATGAGACAGATCTATAGGATAGGATGTTGCAGGTAGGTCACCAGGACGTCAGGTATATGGATATTGTCCACAAGTTGTCACAAGGTGTTGGTACAGGTACATGTGATATTACAGGTACATGTATAGGTGCAGGTACAATTACATGTAGTGGTACATGTATAGGTGGCAGTACAGGTACAGGCACAAGTGCACAAGGTATGGATTATTGTCTTACGAAAGATGGATTGGTTAGATCCAAAGACATGATATATGTGCTATATAACAATGAGCTCAAGAAGATGATCTTGAGGGAGTTTCATGTGAAACCTTATTTAGGTCACCCAGGTTATCTGAAGACACTGACAACAGCAAAGAGATTTTACTATTGGCTGAATTTGAAGAGGGATGTAGCACAGTTTGTGGTAAAGTGTTTCGACTGTCATCGAGTGAAATCAGAGTGTAAACATTCAGGTGAACTACTATAGCTAATCACGATTCCAAAATAGAAATGGGAGGTTATTTACATGGATTTCATCATAGGGTTGCCGAAGACAGTGAGACAACATGATTCCATCATGGTTATCATGGAAAGGTTGAAAAAGGTTGCATATTTCATTCCAGTGAAGTCTAAATTCTCAGCTAGCAATGTAGCACAGGTATTCATCAGATATGCGGTCAGGTAACATGGTGTTCCAAAGAAGATTGTTTCAAACAAGGATGTGAAGTTCACTTCCAAGTTCTGGAAGGACTTATTTATAGGTTTGGGCATAAAATTAGCCTTCAGTACAACTTATCATCCGCAGATAGATGGATAGACAGAGACCGTCAATAGGATATTGGAGGACATGTTGAGGATGTATGTGATGCATCAGCAACAGAAGTGGGAAGAGTATCTCCCCCTGGTAGAGTTCGCATACAACAACGATTATCAGGAGTCATTGAGGATGAGTCCTTTTGAGGCATTGTATGGGTGGAGATGTAACACTCCCATCAGTTGGAGTGATCCGGTTAGCAGGGTATTGATTGGAATAGATATGTTTGTAGACATGGAACAGGAAATTCAGGTGACCAAGAAGAATCTAAAAGCAACACTGGATAAGCTCAAAAACTATGCAAATCGAACAAGTTGTACAAGGAGTTCTAGGTTTAGGAACATGTGTATTTGTGCATCAAACTGAAGAAGAGCTCCTTGCAGATTGGATCTTGTGCGAAGCTGGAACCACAGCTTTGTGGACCCTTCAATATCATTGAGAGGATTGGGCTAGTAGCCTATCGAATTGCACTACCTCTGACAATGAAAGTCCATGATGTTTTCCATATATCTTTGCTTAAGAATTATGTTAAGGATGTTGATCATGTGATTGACTGGTTTGTATTGCAAGTGGAACCATATGGAGAATTTCGGCCGGAGCCTCATTGTATATTGTAGAAAAAGGTGCTCATGCTCTGGAACCAAGCATTCGAGAAAATTAAAGTGTCGTGGAAGCACTTTGAGCCTGATGAAGCTACATGGGAGATGGTGAATCAGGTGTGAGCTATGTATTCTTCCTTGTTTGCTACTTGAGGCAAAGTAACTTTGATATGGTGTTTTGGTATATGCTTTGATATGGTGTTTGGTATATGTTTTGATTTGATTTTTCCCAATGAAAAATCATAATTTTATTAATGAAAAAAAATTTTACATGTTGCAGATGCTTAATAGCACTCCATCATCTAGTATATGACTAATGATCGTAAGTTCATACAAAAAACAACTAAATACAGATGAAGAGAAAAGTTAAGTTTTTCTCCATTTATTTTTCTCTACCTTGCGCCATTCTCCTTGAGTTGGCATGTAAGAGACAAGAGCAAGCCAATTTACTTCTTCTATTCTTGTAGAGTCCTTGTCTGAATCTGAGTTGTCTGATGTATGTTGACGTTTAATTCCACTGGTATCCTTTTCTTCTGGTATCTTTTCTGGCTGAGCCGGGGTGATCTGTAAGTCAGATGGTTCTTGTGATGCATTCCCCTTTTCCTCTATTTCTTTAGGGTTTTAGTTGTGTTTATGAGGAATGTGATCATTCCCTGCTTCATCCTCTTCCTCATCAAGCTCATTTAGGGGGAATTTCCATCCTTTGGGTTGATTTCCTATTTTATTCTTCCTTCGAGTGTATTTTTTGGCTTCAGGGCACGTGTTTTGTAGATGTCTTGTTTGTCAGAAAATTCTACATCTGAAGATTGTGCTTTTGTAATCTAAGAGCTAAGTCCAATTCTTCTTCTTATGTATCATTTGTACGCGGTCCAATAAGCCTTTACTGAGATCCACTTTCATAAAAATTCGTGTGAAAGTATAGATTATTTCCTCCATTCTTTGTGTATCTGTTTTGATGTAATGCCCTATGATATTCCAAATACCTTCTAAGACTTGATTATGCCAAAAATGTAGGGGGAGGTTGTGTAGCTTGACCTATAACGGCATTCTGGATACAATCATGGAGTTTGCATCAAATTATAGAAACCATGGATTAATGAAGAGGCTCGTCGATCCCCAAAACCACGGTCCTTCTTGAATAATAATCCGTGCCACCAATGATGGGAACTTTACAATGAAAAACCCTTTGAAGCAGAGGTGTATTTCATAGTGTATTGTCTAGTTTGTGAAGATCGAATGAAAGTGCTCCATTGGTTTTAGCCAGAAACTATTGAATCTACAAATAATGGCTTGTGATTCACATGTATTGTATTGATCATCTATTTTTGTAGTTCCTATATGCAGTTCTAGAATATAATTCAGTTGCTCCACTATTTAGGAGTTGGGGACAGTGTGTGCTTGTTCTATGGGAGCTCTAGCTACAGTTTTTCCCTGTAGAATATTCTTGTAGGAGGGTCCTCCATTTATGTGTCCCTGTCTTGATTATGTACCTTTAGATGTATTGATTTAGAGCCTCCTCCATCACCTTTTTTTACTGGATCCTGACTCCACCTCTCATACGTAGATTGAGGATTATGGTGGTCACATATATAATGTTGTATTCCTGTAAATACCAATTATCCTGCATAGATCTTCCCTCACATATCAAGTGTTGTAGATGCAGTGGATATCCATATTTTTGCATGATATTTTGCTTCATTTGGAGTACTCTGTCTACAGCATGCACCCAAACTAATGAAGAAATCCTGACTGGGGTTTTTTTTTTAAATTGGAAGCGGATTGGTTCTACTTGTTGCAAAGATTCAAGGTCCAAATTGATGTCGTAAGGTGGTTCTGATTCTAGGGACCCAGATTGCACTCTGGTTATCTTTAAAGGCGTGCTGATGGGATTCATTACAAAAGTCATCCAACCTATACCAACTCGATGTATTGAATCTATATCTGGCTTAAGACAACGAGATCTAGTGAATAATGACTGTAGATCTACAACGTAAGACTCTGGATCCATTAGATCTGGGCATGGTGGAGCCGACCTATTGCTTGTTTCTCCATATCTGGTCTAGTGATGTGTTTCCTTGGTTCGCAATAAAAATTTGTCTGGTACGAGTGCCAAACCACCACTACAGAGCCAAGATGTAAAGAGAACTTCAGATCTGGTCAGGGCGTGGTTTGCTTTGTCTTCTGGATGACCAGATTTGACAGTATTTTGTTTGATCTGTAGAAATGCCTGCAGTTTAGAGAGGGAAAGAGCCTCCTGGGTCCAAACAGAAACCGTGCAAAAATTGATATCTATTGCCTTGGATCAAAGCATAATCTCATGGGATCTTTTCCGTTCGAGATCATAGTGGCGTAGGAATTTCTTTTGTGACAACATAGATATTCCAATCTAGGACTGCCAATATTGCCCAGGAAGCTAGACTGGAATCTCACATGAAAAATGATTGCATAAACCCTCTCTGCCACCATCGTCCTCCTCATGATCACCAGCCTGTTTTTTTTTTTGGCTCAAGAATGGAGGCCAAGCGAATAGGCTCCTTGAGCAATATGTGAGCTCCCTTCATTTTTGTTGCAATTGCTTGAGTCTTTAATTACAATTATCAACTCGTATTTTTTTGATGTGATGTTTTTGTATATGTTTTGATATATGTTTTGGTATATGTTTTTGTATATATTTTGGTGATATTTCTATATTTACATATGTATATGGATGTAACTACTGCCATGAGCTATGTTATAAAGCTCCACTAAGCAGTATGGATGTCATGTCATTATGATTATGTTGTCATGTTGCTATGTTATCATGTGGTTATGTTATCATGGTGTTATTATGTCATGTGGGTTGGCACTCAGCAGGATGATCATTGTAAATATCATAATGAGCTATGTTATAAAGCTCCAATATGTTGTATGTTGTCATGATGTTTTGTTTTGAGCAGGTCTTTCATTGTAATTACTGCATCGAGTTATGTTATAAAGCTCCATGAGTAGTATGTATTCTTTTTGTAGGTTGTTGAGGTATATGTGTGATTGAACACCAAGGACAGTGTTGCCCAAAGGGGAGGGTTCTATAACATACCAGGTGAAATTCCATGTAATAAAAGTTAAAAACGATGACCATGGTCGATCGGACACTTATTCCAAGATGAATGTTGGGCAAGACATCCTAGGGGGTGTTCATTTGGTTGTTTATGGTGAAGGAAATTTGCAAAGGCAATGGCTAAGGATTTGGAAAGGAAAAACAACATTTTTGGCACATTTATTTATGAAAATAATGGAAATTAGGAGAAAAATGAGGTGAAAGGTGACAGGTTGCATGTGAGGATGAAAATGAAGGAAAATAATCGAAAATTAAGAAAATAGAGGCCTCATCCATAAAAAGGCTTATGAGGATCATTTGGTAACCTTTTGTCAGTTTAGCTTTGGAGCTCTCTCATTATTCTCTCTCTCTCTCTCTCTCTCTCTCTCTCTCTCTCTCTTGGACACATAGAGTTTTCTTGGAGCACTTTGGCATTGGAGCAATAAAGGCATAGAAGGCAAAAGGAAGCAAAGACTAAGCGGGTAAATTCAGGATCAAGCAGCTACAATAGGCTTCATTGCAAGTATCGACTTGCATGTGTATTTTCCTTGTTAGATCTAACATGCATGGGATTACATGTGGTTCTTTTCTATCATGGAATGGGTTTTTCTAGATGTGACAACATTCTTCAACCTAGCTTTGCCATTTCTTGATAGCTTTGATGAGATGGGTTCTCGCATTCAGTTAATGTGGGATGATCGGATTAGATTTGAAGTTGAGTGGGGTGGATCTGCAAAGTGACAAACACATGGCCTAGCGGTCCCTGAACCAGAATGTGGATCACGGTAAAACCACTAGGCTAGTAACCCCTGAACTGGACGATGGGTTGCGGTAAAGCCAGATTGTGTGACTTGGTCGGCTTAGCGATCCTTGTTGGTGAATGGCAGGATATACGATAAAGCCAAGAGGTGGATTTTCTCTTTGTTGGGCCTAGTAGTCCTGGGATGGGATGTACAATAAAGCTTGGAGAGTATATCTCAGTGTAGGGCCTAGTGATCCCTAGATCGGACTGTGGATTGTGGTAAAGTGTGAGAAACTAGGAGGCACTCAAATTCCTCACGGTGTAGGCAGATAAATCTAGTGGCATCCATGCTTGTTGGTGTTTCTGGTGTGTTCTATGAGTCCCACATTCATGCCTAGAATATGGAATTGGGGTGATTGGCTGAAGAGAGACTTGGCTCAACCAATTTATGGTTGGGTGGAACGTGGTAGTCCCATCTCTGGTTGGTTTAGTGCATTTGTTAATGAGACATTCATTCCCTCGATTTTCATGTCTAAATGTATTGATGTGTATGTGGGTTTTATGGCTGATATGTTTATGATATTTCTGTTCCTATTATGTTGGTTATATGTATGTTTTTTCACAACAACTATGTATGGATCTCAGCATGTTTTTACTTGTATATGAGTGGATAATGTGTCTATGAAATAATAGATGATAATGTAGTAAATGACTTGAGGGAACAATGGTTCATAGTGATTCTCAGATAAGTATGAGATCCCTACCCTTAATTCTGTTGTTTATACCTGGAGATCACATGTAGATGATATTTTTGACGAAATTCATGTCATGGCTAGTAGGGGTCTGGTTAAGGTCTTGTTCAACTTATTTCTTTTGAATCATTGTTTCCCTATACTTTTACTAATTTTAATCTATCACTCCATTCTGGGAAGTGACATGGGTTCTAGGCCTGAAAAAGTGACTTAAATCTCGAGGTCGTTGGCAAGAAAGCCTCTAAGAGAAACTCTAGGTTTCTAGATGCTCTCTTACCCATAGCATCGGAGCGACTGAGGCCTAAGGTGTCCAGAACATCAGTGGGACACAGGGACAGGTAGTCTGAGTGGATGACTTGTCTCTTGAGGATTTTGAAGTTGATTTTGGATGAATGTGTGTGATGTTTCCATTGATTCCATTTGCTTGAGGTCACATAGGAGGTCAAATCCAATCATTGTAGCCTCTTATGTCATGTTTACCCCGGTTGGCTAGTTTCTTGGGTATATGTGGTGGAGGCTGTTAAACCTACACAGGACTACTCATTTCCCATCCTCTTCACATCATGGAAGTAGGGAAACGTGGTAATATCCTCTTCCTTGTCATTTATTTCCAATTGTTGGGTGGTGTGCATTCAACTACGCTTGCTAACGCCACTCACAACTCTCCCTCAGATTGTGGATCTTTGTGTCTCATACCTTAGGAAAAACAATTAAAACTTTTATAATTACAAAATCAGGGGCTAACACAAAGGGTGTTACAGTGCGTGTTTAGTTCAAGCATGTTTCTGTAGTATCCATATGTAATTACCTAATTTGAGAAAGTCACAATTATGTTTTAGACATAAAGTGATTTAATAATTCTGTTAGAAAATTATATATTACAAATTAATGGAACACATAAAATATATTGCATAAATATAAACACATAAAACAAGAGAGACACATATATACGTGGTTCACCCAATTTGGGCTACATCCACAGAGAAACAGCCAGTCCTTCCTTTTACATTATCCAGCAAACTCAAGATATACAACCTACAACAGATCCGTTGTAATTCCCTCTTCACTCTCACACAATCTCCTCTCTCTTTCTCACTCAGAATACAGGTCTGCATAGATGCAATACAATTCCTCATATAGAGCAAGGGGTTGGCTTCTAGGGCAAAAAAAACCCTAAATTAAACATAACTTCTACCGTCAGATCTCCGCCTAATGAACGACCCAGATTGACTATGAAATTACAACATTTTACAAAGCAATTTTACATCTATTTTTAGCTTCTGGGGCGCTGCCCCCGATCCCCTACCGGGGGGGTGCTCCCAAATATCACAGCCGCCCCCCCCCCCCCCCCCCCCCAGACCCCCCTTGCTATGAAAATATTACGGGCGGCGTCGCCGCCACATTATGAACTGGGGTCCAATGCGGTGATACCTCTGAATAAAGAAGATAATCAGGCTCCATACCCAATAATATCCCACTTGGAGACTGATTATAGCAACTCCATCGTTGCTTCATTTGTTGGACAATGACTCCACTTTGGACCTAGTTTTTTCTCATCTTCATCATCATACTTGAAAACTAATTGAAATTGATCAATATCTTAGCTTCTCCCTGGTTACAACTTTTGTTAACATATCTGCAGGATGCTAGCTAGTGTGTATCTTTTCCAGCTTCAACTATCCATCTTCCAACACTAGCCGTATGAAATGATACTTGAGTTGTATATGTTTTGTCTTGGAATGAAATGCAGAGTTCTTTTCAAGATGTATGGCACTCTGGTTGTCACTGTATAACCTGCCCAACTCCTGCTTCTTACCCAATTCATCCAGAAACCTTTGTAACCAAATCATTTCTTTATTAGCCTCTGTAGCAACAACATACTCTGCTTTCGTTGTTGAGAGTGAAACAACACTTTGCAGTTTTGAAACCCAACTCACAGTTGTTCCACCTATAGTAAACACATACCCTGTGGTGCTCCTCATGTTATCTATATCACCCACTATATCTACATCAACATATCCCTGTAGAGCAATGTTTGAACCACCAAACCATAATGCTTGATTTGTGGTACCTCTCAAATACCTGAGACTCCACTTCACTGCCATCGAATGTTCTTTTCCTGGATTGTTCATGTACCTACTTACAACTCCCACTACATGCGCAATATCAAGCCTTGTGTAGACCATTGCATACATTAAGCTTCCAACTGCTGATGCATATGGAACTTTAGACATATCAGCCATTTCATCCTAAGTCTTGGGACACACCTCCTTACTTAGTTTGAAATGGCTAGCCAAAGTTATACTAACTGGTTTTGCATTCTACATATTAAATCTTCTCAGCACCTTTTCTATGTACTCACTCTGAAACAATGTTAATTTTCGATTCTTCTTGTCTCTAGTTATTCTCATACCAAGGATTTGTTTTGCAGCACCCAAATCCTTCACTGCGAATGAGTTTGTCAATTTTATTTTGAGCACGTTTATTTCTTGCATGTTAGAACCTGCAACAAGCATGTCATCTACATACAATAACAATATAATATAGCTTCCATCATTTTTCCTTTTGAGATAAACACAATTATTAGAGTGACATCTGTTATAACCTTGTTCAAACATAAACCTGTCAAATTTTAGATACCACTGCCTTGGAGCCTGTGTTAAGCCATACAAGCTCTTCTTCAACCTGCACACTAGTTCCTCTTTCCCTTTTTGATCCAGGTGGATATTGGTGGCCACCCGCTAATTCCACTTGGATCCCCTCTAGTGCTTCTTACAGTTTTTATCGGTTTCCTTAATTATAGCACAATTTACTATTTTTAGCAGTTTTTCGGGTCCTAAACTTCCGGAGCCGTTTTGAGGCCCTAAACGACGTTTTTTGGGAAATCCACCGCCAGTGATTTTTCTGATAAAAATCATCTTTTCCGTCGTAATCCTCGGAGAGATCTTTCCAACGGGCTATCATGCACGTCAAACGGAGATAGTATGACCAATTTGCAACCCCGGGAAGTTGATGTACCAACTTACCCGAAAACGGGGCCCACAATTTGGCGTTTCATCTTCTAGGGTTAGGTTTTGGAATGTGAAGGGTTTTCCATTGTTTCTCAACAATAAATAGGCCCTCGAGCCTCATTGTAACACAGTTCAAAATAGTTCAGAGGCATGTAGCCGACACATCTCTTCTCAGAGATAAGCTACCATCGCCCTAGCTGGGTTATTTCTATTTGTAAGCATATTTCAGTATTCTCCATTAATGAAATGAAGTATTATTTCCGCGGCATCTCTGTTTTTATGGTTATCGCATATTATTATTTCTGTTGCATCTCTGTTTTTATGGTTATCGCATCTCTGTATTTATGGTTATCTATGTAATCTATTGCGTTCCTGCTTAAATCCGGATCACTTTTACCTCATATCCTCATGGTTTCTTCATATATATGTCTTCCTCCAAATCCCCATGGAGAAAGGTTGTCTTTATGTTGGGAATGGGTTCCCCCAAGAGTCAGTTTTGGGGCTAAAATCCCATGTTTTGGGGCAGAAAGCCCAAATTTTGTAATAAATATGAAAAGTCTCCGCAGTTTGTGGTTGCGGAGTGTGAAGATGTCAAGAGTCATAAAGGTTTTTCCACCCTTGTTTTGTAAAGTCTCATGTCGGCTGTAAAGATCTACCCATGATCCGTGGACAATGGGATTGTATAAAAAAGGAGTCTTAGAAGAGTCTAAGAGAAAAAGAGGAAGTTAAGGAGAAGTATTAGAAAAAGAGTTGGTTCTAAGTGTTCTCAAGTCTTAGCATAGGTAAAGGCTCTGCAGCTGAGTGCGCAAAGGCCTAGGGTAGAAGTCCACAGCTAAGTGTGTGGACCCCTGCAACTGTGTGCGCAAGGTGGATAGAGTCTGTACTGAACTTGAGATATCAATACAGAGAAGTATTCTGCAAATCACTATGTATCTTGTCTCTGTTTAATGCATCTAATTATATTATGTTACGATCTGGGTTTACATTATAATTCTTATTTGATGCGCGAATGTATGTGGCTATATCTATTAATTGAACGTGATCAAGAATATAGGTTTACACGAAGATAACTGTAAATGCATAGTAGATTAGGTAACACTTAAGAGAAATTGGGAACTTATACAATAATGTAGCCATAGGGATGCGTAAGTGCCTAAACCGCTGGTTAGGGCTACGCGAAGATTCGTCAGATACCTTCATGGAGGTACTAAAGGGTGGAAGAGAAGAAACATCAATAAGCCCTAAAGCCTTATCGATATGTACAAAGGTAGGATCAGGAAGTGTGGATCGACATCACTACCATCTCAGGGTGTGGAAACTTGGTTCTTACATCCCCCCATACTGCTTCGGGTGAGACTTTAGTCCACGCTCCGCGAGCTGATGCCGAAAGGGCCAATAGTGTAGGGATTTTCTTGGCTGACTAAAACTGAACCTAGGTCAGGGCCCATCAAGCCAACAAATGGTTTTGTTGTCGGGACCGAGATCTGCATGAGACATGTGTGATGTCGTACCATTAGAATCCAACTAAGAAAGAAATTCAAACCTGGTTGGATAGAAAGATCCATGAATTCATGGCGCAAGAAAAAAAGAATTCGTGATTGATGAAATAACAGTGGTTGGACAGATACCTGTACATAGAAATACATGAAATCTTCTTATGTTCCTTCCCAGTTGATTTATACAATTGGATCGCGAAGTTGGCAGACGACCAAGGAAGGTGGAGGCTTGACAAGTCGATTGTTTAGACATCGAAGCTAGTAAGGAGGTTGGAAGCTTCTGAATATAATATCATGCATGTTGTCGACCATTAGCTCGACCATATAATAGGAGGATTTGTGACAGAGTTCGTGGTCGATACCTCTGACAGTTACAGCGAAGCAGAGTCCCGCTTCTTCAAAGGACAGCGAGGAAAGTATTTAAAATCGCTGAATAATTGGGTTAATATGCTCTTGTGTGAACAACGGGTTATGTGATTACCTTGATGTTTGGAGCTACGTGAAGCAGAAAACCTTCAAGGATGGAGGAATAAAAGGTCCTAAGTATAGCCCACTGATCGGACCCCCTTTAAGTGATGATGAAGGAACACCGCAGAATTCTTTGTTGAGCACTAGTCAGTTGATAAGACAAAGTTTCCAGCGAATACCTACACCGCCTCCACCCTCATCCCATCCATCTACACCACCTCCATCCTTTCCTCCACCACTCACCCCATCACCCTCACCACCGCCACCTCCATTATTCAATATGGTGAGCTCCGTAAAACTACCTATATTCAAGGGTGTAGGTAATGAGGACCCGGACCAATTTTGGTTCATCATAAAGGTTGTATGGGAAGCTCAGGGCGTCGCAGATTATCACATGAAGAAGGAAATATTAGTTAGTGCTTTGCAGGGTCGCAGGCTAACCTAGTACATCATATACTCTAATTATAACCAGGTAGCTACGCTGGTAGAGATATAAACTACGCTGAATAAAGAATTCAATAGGCCTAAGTCTGAAGCGCAGTCGATTGTGGGATTCAAGGAAATCATGATGAAACCAAGTGAGACCCCTTTGGGAGTTGGATCAGAGATTCAAGTGTAAAATATGCGAAGCTAATATGAATTTAACGGATGAGCAGTACTGCGAATGGTTCGTGGCTTCGCTCCTGCCTCACCTAAGGGTTGTGCTGTCACAATAGAAGATTAAGAGTCAAGTAGAAGCCTTGGAGATTGCAATGAGACTGCATGAAACGCCGATGCAAGATCCAAATCTGGGGGTTCAGCATATTTATGCACAGTTGCAAAACCTTTGTCTCGAAATGCAAAGTTTTAAGCAGGACATAACTACTCGACCAAAGGTGCGTGAAGAAGTTTGGTTCATAAAATGCAAGGGTTAGGGGCATGACAAGTATCACTGCCCAGTCTTCATAAACTATGTTGCAGCAGAAGGACCAATGCCTCTATGACCGAAGACTGCAGCAGGGCCAAGTGCAGGTCCTGCGCTATGGTGTTCTACATGTCAGGTAGAAGGGAAACATACGACTGATAATTTCCATTTGCTATAGAAATTTGTGCAAACATCACAATGACTCTTTTGCAATTATTGTCAATCAGTAGGCCATGATGAGAGAAATTGTCGAAGTTACTAATTGATGATGGACAGGACATCCGTATACAGGGTGCAGACAGAAACATGACCTCCATACCAAGGCATTGGGGAACGCGAGGTGAGTATCAGGGGTGCAATCAACGCCGAGGTGGAGGAGGGCCTAGGAGAGGTCGAGGGCAACTGATTTGTTACAATTGCGAAGGCCCAAGACACTACACGAGGGACTGTCTGATTCCGATGCAATTGTCATGCCACTACTGCACTTAGTTTTACCATGTGACTAAGGATTGCCTTATATTGTTGGCTAATATTTGAAAAAAGGGAGCGCAACCTCCCCAACCAACGCAGAAACTCCAGATGATGAGGATTGAGCCTCACACGGAAGACCCTAAGGTAACATTATGTTGTGAAGCGGAACTACAACAGGGGAGGATAAAGGCAAGCAACCTGTAGAAGACAAATTGGTCCAAAAAGCACCAGAAAAGGAGACTGGGTTTGATTTGGAGTGCACAAAAGAAATATTTATCGAAGAAAATAAAAGCTTCATTGAGGCCTCTACCTCAGGAAGTCAAGAGAAACCAGTTCAAAAAATGGACCTATCCATGATTACCACGTTCTTGGAGACCTGCATGAAGCTGCTCTGTGACAGTAAGGCTGTGAAGGGCCTATAGGAACTGATCAATCGGTGCGCTGGTAAGGATGGCACTACTGGTGAACCATGCATGGTCAGGAAGCTTGGCAAGCACAAGGCAAGGACTGGGCGGGAGATGAGACTCACCGCGCAGATAGGGGAATACAAGATGGACCAAGTTATCCTGGATCTATGGTTTGATGTGAATGTTTTGCCAAAATAGACTTGGGAAAGAATGGGGAGACCTATGCTCCAGTGGTCTCTGATACAGTTAAGAATGGTGAATCAATAGAAAATTATCCCAATGGGGAGGTTGCAAGGGGTCACAGTTGACATCGAGGGCGCAAGTGCACTGGCGGATTTTGAGGTAATAGAGATTGTGGATGATAGCAATCCCTACCCTGCGCTCCTTGGAATCGATTGGGCCATTGACATGAATGGGGTAATCAACTTGAAGAAGCGGAAGATGATATTTGAAAACAAGTCGCTCCGCGTAGTGGTGCCACTAGATCCCGCGGAGGGACCACGCTATATAGAACTAGTCCAAGATTATGAAAGTGATGACAATCTAGACCAGATTTACAAGATAATGGTGCGAGACTAGGATTGGGTGAATCCGACAGCAGACAGACGTATTGCATGGGATCGCAAAAGCTCCTACACGTCAGATTCAGATGAAGAATTGGAGCATTGGCAGAACCAGCTACATGAATTATCTACGCTGCGTTTTAATATGATGACCAAGTCGTTGCGTTGTGTGTCATCCAAAGTCAGGGATCTGCCTCATTATGATGGGCTAACAGATGTTGATTGCTTTTTGGATGCATTTGAAAGAGAAGTGCCAGAGAAACATTGCTTCTAGGCCTTGGACTGGGTACTGCGCACTACGCCTGCAAGATGGTGGGGTACGCACAAGGATAGTTTCGGTGATTGGCATGACTATAGAAGGATGATGAGGATACATTCTGAATAGCCAAAAGTGTGGATGACAGATAAGTATGATGGAAGGGATGACCTACCTGATCACCTGGCTAAATGGAATAAGGATTATGGTGTGAAGCCTCCACCTAAATGGGTGCATCTATTTTGTCATACCCTGGGCATCATACCAATGAATTGGTACTTGGAAACTGAGCTCCACCATGGCACTAAAGAATGGGATATCTTGCACCAGAGATTTTTAATGACGTTCAGCTTTGAGGATGGGTTTAACTGTATTGAAGCAGTGCTACAGGAGGTTAAAGCAACGATCTTTAGGATACCGAAAGATCCTTTGGACCTGATCCAACCTGATTGAACCACTGGAATTCTATAACATGACTGTTGAAGAAGGAGACAAGGATCCCCAAAAAATTAATATTCTGAAAATTGAAGGTCACCGCAAGGTTGAAGGCCTGTAGATAGAGGATCCCGATATAACCATGCCACTGAAAACCAGGCAGGTCAACATTGGCACAGAGGCAAAACCAAAATTTCCAAATATTGGGGACTATTGGGATGATGTGACAGTAGACAAGGTCATTGAGCTCCTCTGTGAATATCAGGATTTGTTCCCCATAAAGTTTTTTGATCTAAAAGGGATAATAAGGGACCTGGTTGTCATGAAGATCACCCTGAAACCGAACGCGAAGCCTGTAAAACATAGACCTTACCATCTTAATCCTAAGTATAAGTAAAGGGTTTGCATGCGGCGAGAATTATCGAACCAGTGGAGGAATTCGATTAGGTAAGCCCAATAGTGGTTCAGGAAAAGAAACAGAAAGAAGAAATAAGGATATGCATGGATCTCTAGAAGCTGAATGATGCTTGCATGCATGACCCCTTCCCGGCCCCGTTCACTGATGTAGTCCTAGATAATGTAGGCGGCCAAGAAGCATACTCTTTCACTAATGTGTTCTCTAGGTATCATCAGATCAAAATCGCGCTGGAGGATAGAAGAAAGATGACTTTTGTGATGGAATGGGGATGTTTTCAGTATACTATAATGCCTTTTGGGTTGAATAATGCGCCAGCAATCTTTTCAGGCGTAGTCATTGCGGCATTCAAAGACTTCATTAATAAGTTCCTGGAGGTGTACTTTGACGATTGGATGGTGTTTGGATTGGTCAAGCGTCATGTGGAAAGTTTTTACTTAATGTTAGATACATGTCAAAGATACCAAATCACATTCAATCTGAAGAAGTGTATGTTTTGTGTCCCTTTTGGGATCCTGCTGGGGCATGTGGTGTGCAGCCAAGGATTGATGGTAGACCCCATGAAGATCGTGGTGATAATCAACTTGGAGATGCCAAGGAATGTGAAACAGCTGCAACCCTAGGGCATACCAGATACTATAGGAAGTTCATCAAGAGCTATGCCCATATCACCGCACCCATGGAGAAATTGTTGCAAAAGGATGTTACGTGATCTTGGAGTGATGAATGCCAGAAGAGCTTGGATGTGCTAAAAGAGAAAATGGTCACCGTACCAATCCTAGTCTTCCCGGACTGGAAGAAGGAATTTCATGTGCACGTGGATGCCTCATGTATTGTGTTGGGGGTCATGCTGACTAAGGCGGGCAAGGGGGAATTGGAATATCCTATCGCATTCGCGAGGAGGAAGTTGTCCAAGGCTGAGAAGAACTATTCCACTATAAAGCGCGAAGGACTAGCCATGGTATACGCACTCCAAAAGTTTAGGCAATATTTATTGGGTGGAAATTTTAAGATTTATATGGATCATTCTACAGGTGGTTGTTATTATTCAAGGAGTATGATTTTGAAGTTATTGTGAAGCCTAGATGATTGAACGTGGGACCAGATCATTTGTCGTGCATTAAAACGGGAGATGAGCCCACTAATTTGGAGGAAGGACTGCCTGATGCACAACTCTTTGTGGTACGCATCGCAGACAATCACTTCGAAGATATCATACAATTCTTGTCAATGGGGACTGCTCCAGAAGGGTATACAAGCTGGAAGAATACAAGTAGACTTCTATGTCATTACAGGACACTTGCACAAAATGGGCTCAGAAGAAAGATTGTGATGCTATGTACCTGAATTTGAGCGAAGCAACATCCTCGCGGAGGCTCATGGAGGAGCTGCAGGAGGACATTATGTAGGAAAAGCAATAGCACAGAAGGTTCTGCGTGTTGGATTTTGGTGGCCAACTCTGCATAAGGACGCGAAAGCATATTGTAGGGCCTATGACGCATGTCAAAGGATTGGCAGGCCATCGCAGAGGGATGAGCTACCATTGATTTTGCACTTGTCATTACAACCGTTCGAGAAATGGGCGATCAACTTTGTAGGCCCAATTCAGCCTCCAGGAAAGAAAACAGGTGCGTGGTACATCATCACTGCGACTGAGTACCTAACTAGGTGGGTGGAGGCACAGCCTATGAAGGACTGTACTGGCGCGACAACAGTGAGGTTTCTTTTTGAATATGTATTGATGAGATTTGGTTGTCCAAAGATCTTGATGAGGGATCGCGATACGCACTTTATAAAACAATTAGCACGTTGACAGAAGAATTTCAGGTGTATCATCAGAAGAGGACACCTTATCACTCGCAGGCTAATGGGACAGTGGAATCTTTCAATAAGATACTAGAGAACACACTGACAAAGATCTGTAATACTCAGAGAAGTGACTGGGATGTGCGTGTACCAGCGGTGCTATGGGCTTACAGAACGACTTGTAAGAAGTTGACTGCGCAAACATCTTTCATACTTGTGTATGGCATAGATGTTGTGATTCCAATGGAATACATTGTACCTATTCTGTGCATAGCAGCACTCACAAGAATGGCAGACGACGGAGCCTTGGAAGAGAGGCTCACACAGCTAGCAGAGTTTGAGGAAGATTGATTTCTCGTTGGATTTCACCAACAAGTTCAAAAGAAGTGCGAAAAGGCACGGCATGATCGGCACATTAAACTACGCACCTTCAAGGTAAATGATCTAGTTTTGTTATATGACAACAAGTTTGATAAATTTCTATGGAAATTTAGGATGCATTGGTTGGGGCCTTATGTCATCAAAGAGATTATCGACAATGGAGCAGTTCAGTTGGTTAAGTTAAATGGGGATCCCTTCCCAGGAAAGGTGAATGGTAGTTGATTGAAGCCATAAATTAGTGATCTGGCTAGGTGACTATATGAAGGTATCATAGTCATAGCGCTCCAGGCAGCTGAAAGGAGGAGCGGGACTATAAACTACACAGCCCGGGTTGGGGAACTGCACGATGAGGAACCTGCACAGAACAAGGATATGTCACAGAGACCACACAAACGCACAAAATTTTGCGCTACCGGGATAAAACCGAGCAGGTCAGCTGGAAAGTGGTCGTTAAAGTCACTGTTCATGATTTGATTATGAAAAAGTAGCCAAATGGAGCTGGGGGCGACATTTAAGATGAAATTTATGGGTGAGAGCATTTTGGGGGGAACAGTTCGATTTGAATTCAAAATGGCCTATAAATTACATGTGGCTTCCCAAAAAAGAACACTTGGCATTTTGTGCATTGAGTTGTTGAGCTCTCAGACGTGTATGAACCGTGAATTATTTGAAGCTCTGATAGTGAGTTCGGTGTTTGATAAATTGCTAAAGGAGACACAAGAACTGTTGAATAGCGTCATGTCAACATTAGCAGAAACCGTAGATATTGGGGAAGCAATGACAGCTGAAGGGGTTGTGCCAGAGGTTGTTATGGAAGCAGAAGGAGCTGCTCTGGAGGTTGCAGAGATACCCAAGTCGCCACGGTTGCCTAGACCAAGGCCTACCCTGATCCAGGACAGTGCGAAAGGCAAGAAAGGAAAGTAGGTTGCCACACCACAGCCAATGCGCGTGTCACCTAGGATAAAACCACTACACAAGAAAAGGGCAAAACAATTAACCTAGAACCAGAGGAAGAAGAAATTGAGGATATCCCAATGGACGATGAGGATCTTAGGATAAAAATGAAGGACATTGAAGTTGAGGGGTCTGACCCCATTACTAAATTGCCTGAGTACGTCCATCCGTGCAGGGGCATGCCAAGGTGCCTAAGGACATTGATGAGAGCAAGGTCGCCTTGTACACACCTCTATTGCTAGACAATATTGTTTTTGAAGGACTGCACTTGAGGCAGATTCCAATGTTGAAATTTGAGGATTGGGACTTAGCTGACACCGAGCGATTCCCTCACTGGGCGATAGACCAGCTGATGCACCACATTCTCCATAAGACCACCGGGATGACCACATTGGAACCACGGAAGTGGATCAAAGGCATGGATAAGGCAGACCTGCTCAACCTGCTATGGGTGTCGCACTACAATCGCACACCCATTACCATGTTGGTAATCAAGCAACTGTTGTGTTTGGTACATGATGGATGTCTGTGGTTGGACGAGCCGATACCCATCATTGATAGACTAATCCATTGGATCACGAGGCTACCATATTTAGGGGAGAATCCGGCTATGATGTTTGGTGGAAAGGCAGGTGAGCTGGCCTTTGGAGAGGCCATGAAGAAGAAGTTCGAATTAGTAAAGAATCCATGCAACTATGTGACTACAAGTATTTCCCACCCTACGGTCAAAGTGGCCACACAGATATTGGCAGGGAAGGTCATGGGGAAGTGTCGCTTCGATGAAGTACCAACGCCAATCATAGCTCTAGTGGCCCAATGCGTGGAGGGGGTTCATTTTAATTAGGTGTGCTACCTCTGCGATGAGTTCCTCGCAAACTATTGCGAGGTGTAGGATCTCAGCAAGACCTTCCACTATGTGTGGCTCTTACTATACATCGTGCTAGTAGCCTAAGAGTTACTTGAAGAAAGTCAATTTCCCTCAGTCGCGTCGGACCTACCTGAGGCCGTGAAGTACGCTTCGCTATGGGCGACTAAGGATCCTCAACGGATCAAGGATAGCAAGATATTTTGGATCTTGATGGAGATGAATGTGCACATGGCCATCAATCGCAAGCCGCAGTTGTCACCTACTGTCTTTGATCAATTGCATCCATACACAGAATTTAACGTTGATTTCCACCATGTATCCATAAGGGCACAGAAGGACCCTGAGCAGAAGTGGCATGACTTTCCCTACTTGGCGATGGATGATGCGATTTAAGAGATTATTGACAGCTGGCTGGCACAATGACACACTACCTCGAACTTGACTGCGGGATCCAGCAAGACATCCATGTAGCGAAAGATGGAAGAAGCCAAACTCAAGATGGGGTAGCTGGCTGAGAAAAGGAGAAAGGAGGCTGAGGTTAAGGCTAAGGCAGACCGCACTGCCACACAAGAGATAGGCGGACGGATAGGAGGAGAGGAGCGTGGCTCTGACAAAGAGAAGTCACCCTCCCCAGAGGAAGAGGAAGAAGAGGACGATCATACAGAGCATGGAGGAGTGGACCCGCAGACGCCTCTATTCTGTATCAAGCATCCAAGGGGACAAGAAAAAGTAGGGCCACAGAAGAAGTCTAAGGGCAACAAGACGTCCATGGACTTGATCACCCTAACAGAGGGGGATCTAAACCACATTGGACATACAGTGTGGGATGCCACTGCGGAATTGCTGCAACAGTTTGAGCAGCAACAGCAGTAGGCGTTGGGGGCTATTCAAGTCAATCTATGAGAGCTACAGATGCGGGCATCACAGACTGGCGTGACATCCACCAATTTGACCATTGGTACTTCAGAAGTCGTCGGGATGTTGCGCATGAGGGACTCCCGAGCCATAGTGCTGCCAGATGGAGCACTGACGACAGAGACCGAAGCTGACAGGCCCACTGTCAGCGCACTCAAGGGAGTAGGGCTGAACTTGGTAGCACTTCCTAGCGAGGTGCTCCACCTACTGCAGAATGGGGTAATTGCGGAACTAAGGGCCCACGAACAGTGTTCTTTGTAGGTGACTAGCAAGCAGAAGATCAAAAATACTTAGATGGGTGTGTAGCGAGACTCCGCCATCACCTCCATGATGGAACTCACTGACACGAATCAGCGCATGATTAAGGCCGTGGAGGAAGCATGTCGAATGGTCCCGGAGTTGGCCATTCCTAAGGATGAGCCGGTAGATGTGCGCATTTGAAAACTCGCTACGGGGGTGCACGACACCCATACAAAGTTGGCCAAGGTTCAGCTGGAGCTAAACCTCCAAATTGCAGAATTGTAGTTGAGGGCCCCACCTTTGACTCCGCCAGAAGTCAAGGAGAAGCACGTGACTGCTATAACAGAGGAAATAGCGGCAGTAGAAAGTGCAGTGGTGAACTGCACAACACTTTTGGAACAGTCATTTGATGTACTAACCAACCTACAAGAAGACCCTACTGTGCAGAGGTTGGAAACAGAGGTGCGAGAGCTACAACGGCACTACGACGAGGTCAAAGGAACAACGCATACTGTCACCCTCACACAAAGACTCACGAAATTGCTGGAGGCCAAGGCATTGAAGGAACAGGTAGATGCAGCTCAGCACAAAGAGGCAATGTTGAAGGCTTGCTTGAATCCTTGGTTGGATGAGGCCTACTTGATCACGACCTCCATTGAAGGCAAGTTGGCTAGTCTGCAGGATACTCAGTAGAAGCTTTAGGCTGACAGTGTAGGGCCAGCAACATAGCAGTTGGTCGACGAAATAAAGCAGGTGGCTACACAGTGAACCCCGAGGTAGAAGTCATACAGGTCAAGCTGGGGGGTCTTTGTGCCAAGATCTTCATGCCCACAGAGTGACTCGAGGGCGAGTCACCATGTTTGTGTTGGGGGCCTGTTGGGAACTGGTTCCCCCAAGAGTCATTTTTGGGGCGAAAAGCGCATGTTTTGGGAAGAAAGCCCAAATTTTGTAATAAAGATGAAAAGTCTCTGCAGTTTTTGGTTGCGAAGCATGAAGATATCAAGAGTCATAAAGGGTTGTCTGCCCTTGTTTTGTAAAGTCTCATGTCGGCTGTAAAGATCTACCCATGGTCTACGAACCATGGGATTGTATAAAAATGAAGTCTTAGAAGAGTCTAAGAGAAAAAGAGGAAGTTAAGGAGAAGTAGTAGAAAAAGAGTTTTTTCTAGGTTTTCTCGGGTCTTACCATAGGTAGAGGCTCTGCAACTGAGTGAGCAAAGGCCTAGGGTAGAAGTCTGCAGCTGAGTGTGGGGAACCCTGCAGTTGTGTGCTTAAGGTGGATAGAGTCTGTACTAAACTTGAGATATAAATAAAGAGAATAATTTTGCAAATCACTGTGTATCTTGTCTTTGTTTAATGCATCTGATTATATTATGTTACAATCTGGGTTTACATTATAATGCTTATTTGATGCGCGAATATATGTGATTATATATGTTAATTGAACGTGAGCAAGAATACAGGATTACGCAAAGATAATTGTAAATGCATGTTAGATTAGGTAACACTTAAGATAACTTGGGAACTTATATAGTAACGTAGCCATAGGGGCGCGTAAGTACCTGAACCATTGGTTAGGGTTGCGAGAAGATCAGTCAGTTACCTTCGCGGAGGTACTGAAGGGTGGAAGAGAAGAAACATCGATAAGCCCTAAAGGATTATTGATCTGCGTGAAGGCGGGATCAAGAAGTGTGGATCGACATCACTACTATCTTAGGGTGCGGAAACTTGGCTCCTGCATCCCCCCATACTGCTTCGGGTGAGACTTCGATCTGCGCTCCGCGGGCTAATGCCGAAAGGGCCAGTAGTGTAGGGATATGCTTGGTTGACTACTGTTGAACCTGGGTCAGGGCCCATAAAGCCAACACTTTACATCTAACTGCTTAAGATGCAAATCTTCAGTTTCTACTAGACTTAGAATAGTTCTGATTGAAGTCATTTAAACAACAGGAGAAAATATATCATCAAAGTCTATACCCTTTTTCTAAGCAATCCCTTTCACCACAAGTCTAGCTTTATACCTTTTTCTACCTCCATCTTCTTCCTTCAACCTGTAAACCAATTTATTTTGAAATGTTGGTTTACCTACAGGCAACCTGACTAAGTCCCAAGTCTGGTTATGTGCTAAGGAGTGCATCTCTTCTTTCATGGCTTGCTCCCACTTCTTCCTGGTTTCTACCTGCACTGGTTCTTCATAACATTCTGGTTCACCAGAATCAGTCAACAATGCATAATATAATGAAGGAGAGTATCGTTCAGGGGGTCTAGTTATCCTGGTAGATCTTCTAACACCACTTTCAGGTGTTTGAGGTGCTTGTTTCCGTTGTGGTTGTTGTTGTTGTTCTGGCTGTTGATCATTATGATTTTCAAGCACCTTCACTTTTTTTGTGATCTCATCAAGCACTGTGTATTCTCTGTTTTCTTTTTCTTGTTTCTTTTCCTATAGTTGATCCTTATACAAAACCTTTTCATTGAATATGACATCTCTACTTCTAATGATTTTTTGTTTTTCATAATCATAAAAGCGATAACCAAAATCATTAACACTATATCCAATAAAGGTAAATTTCTTTGATTTTGCCTCAAACTTTGTTCTATTTTCTTTATTAATGTGCACAAAGGCTTCACAACCAAAAGTCTTTAAAAATGAGTGGTTTACCTTTTTACCTGTCCATGCCTCCTCTGGAATACCATCATCCAAGGAACTTGAAGGCCCTCTGTTTATTAGATAACTAGCAGTATCTACATCATCTGCCCAAAATTGTAAAGGCAATCCTGCATGCAATATCATGCACCTTGCACGCTCCATGATTGTCATGTTCATCCTTTTTGACACACCATTTTCTTGTGGTGTTCATGGAACTGCTTTCTCTCTGTGAATTCCATTCTCTGAATAGTACCTATCAAACTCTTTGCTGCAATATTCACCTCCATTGTCTTGTCTGAGACACTTTAACCTTTTTCTTGTCTCATTTTCAACCAAAGCTTTCCATTTCTTGAAAGTATCAAATACATCATATTTATTTTGAATACAATAAATCCATGTTTTTTTAGTTGCATCATCAATAAAAGTAACATAATAATGAGAGCCACAGAGAGATTATACCTGAGCAGGTCGCCATACATCTCTATGCACAAGCTTTAGTTTTTCGTTCTTCTTTTCTTTCTCGACTCTGAGGAATCTGACTCTCTTCTGTTTTCCATAAACACAATTCTCACACAATTTTAAATCAACATGCTTCAAACTTGGCAACAAATTTCTTGACTGGAGAATCTGCATCCCCTTCTCGCTCATGTGCCCGAGCCTATGATGCCACAATGTCGTATCTTCTCCTGTAGAGGTTAAATCATTAACAGAATTATAAATACCATTGCATAAATACAATGTACCAATCTTTTCTCCTTTTGCTATTACCAAGGCTCCTTTAGTGACCTTCCAGGTTTTATCTGTAAAAGTTGTTACACAACCTTCACCTCCCAACTGCCCTGTTGAAATCAAATTTTTCTTCAGATCTGGAACATGCCTTACCTCCTTAAATAGTCATTGATTTCCATTCTATTGTTTTATGAAAATTGTACCCATTCCAATGATTTTACAAGGTTTATCATCACCAAATCGAACCTGTCCAAAATATCCTTGAACATAATCATGAAAATTTTTCCTATCAGGTGTGGCATGGAATGAGGCCCCTGAATCTACCACCCAGACATCAATAATATTTTCCAATGAAAGAATCAAAGCATCTTGCAACACATCACCTGTCACATTCACTTCATGATTGTTTTCTTGTTGCGCATCACCTTATTTTCCCTTCTGAGACTTGCAGTGTTTCTTTAGGTGTCCTTTTTTCCCGCATTTCCAGCACACTATCCCTAATCTGGACTTGGATTTTCCTTTCCTTGACTTACTGCGATATCCTGGGCTCTTTCCTCTTTCCATTTTTCTTCCCCTAGTCTCTATAGTCTAAGCATTACCTGATGTCTCACCGGAGCTTTTTTGTCGCATTTCCTTGCTAAGGATTGTACAGACAAAATCATCAAACTTTAAAGTACTAGATCCAGAGACAGAGTTACTAATGGCCATAACTAAACCATTCCAACTTTCTGGAAATGAGCATAGAAATAACAGAGCCCTAACTTCATCATCAAAAGTTACCCCTATAGAACTTAACTGACTGGTAACTGTATTAAATTCATTTAAATGATCAGCAACAGATCCACCTTCTAACATCTTCATATTAAATAAATGCTTCATAAGAAATATCTTACTTGAGGCCAAGGGTTTTTCATATAGTTTGGTCAATGCCTTCATTAAACCCTTTGTTGTTGTTTCCTTTGAAATATTAAAGGCTACTGATGCCGCTAGGCACAACCGTATTGTTCCAAGTGCCTTTCTGTCAAGAAAATCCCATTATGTGTATGTCATACTCATCGGTTTCTTTGCCTTTCTGCTCAATGGTTCGTAAATATCTTTCTGGTACAAATAATCTTCCATATGCATCTTCCACAACTGGTAGTTTTGGCCATTAAATTTTTCGACCTTAAACCTACCATCTTCTGCCATTGCTCCCACTTGAACCAGGAACCCTTTTCTCCTACGAGTTTATCAGCCAAATAGACCTTCGGCTCTAATACCAATAGTTAGATAATTATATATTACAGAGCAATGGAACACATAAAATATATTGCATAAATATAGACACATAAAACACATAAAACAAGAGAGGCACAAATATATGTGGTTCACCCAATTTGGGCTACGTCCACGGAGAAACAGTCAGTCCATTAACCAAAAAATTGAAAAGATACAACCTACAACATATCCATTGTAATTCCCTCTTCGCTCTCACATAATCTCCTCTCTCGTTCTCACTCAGAATACAGGTCTGCATAGACGCAATACAATTCCCTCATATATAGCTAGGGGTTGGCTTCTAGGGAAAAAAACCCTAAATTAAACATAACTTCTACTGTCAGGTCTCCACCTAATGAACGACCCAGATTGACTACGAAATTGCAAGATTTTACAAGGAAATTTTACATTTATTTTTAGTTTCTGGGGTGCTGCCCCTGATCCCCTGCCGAGGGGGTGCTCCCAAAGATCACAACCGCCCCCCGTGGACCCCCCTTGCAGCGCAAATATTACGGTTAGCGTTGCCACCACATTATGAACTGGGGTCCAATGCGGTGATACCTCTGAATAAAGAAGATAATCAAGCTCCACACCCAACAAATTCGTCTTCTTCTCAACAAAAATAACTATTGATCCATTTTGTAACTCCTAGTTGATCCATGATATCTATTTAAAGAGCACGAAGGGATATTTGTTGATGATTTTCTATGAGAAATTCATATGTCAATATTTTCCTTTTGCATGAATATATTTCCTCAAATGGTTGTGATCATGGACCATTTCACTCTTTGAGTGTTTTAGCCATATAAGACACCAATGTATTGATATTTTATCCATTTTTGTGAGTGGTATTCTTAAGGTGTTCAACTTTTGTGGATATACCTTCTTTATCAAGCACAGTATTATAGCATTTATGAATACATACTCTTGTTGTTGATTGAGAATCCAAATGAAATTATTATTAAACTTTTCAACTTGATCCCAATGAAATTATTATTAGGAGATATGTTCAGTTTGTTGAAGGCTTCTCAACTCATGAATCTAATTTATCTTTTTTGCCATACTCTATCCCCAAATTTTATTTTATTATTCCTATTTTGTTTTCCTCTTCTTTAGATAATTATGAGGATGAAAATATGCCTTTGCTTATACAGACTCCTCTAGTGGGTTCTATTGAACATGAACATGAACCAACACTACAACTTCCTAGATGGGTCCATGCAACATGGGAAATGGTTCGTGATGTTTCTTGTGATACTTCATATCGACATTGTATAGTTTCATAGTTATAGTGAGCCTCCTCTCCCATGGCTTGGATTTTAAATATACAAGATCCAAATGTAGAATATGTTGTCCATCCAAATTGGTACACAACAATTAATGGTGAATATCATTCCTTAATCATGACCAATACTTGGTTTCCTTTACCTCTTCCAAAAGGAATAAAACATGTTGGATGAAAATGGGTGTATACAAATAAGTATGCCTAAGATGGAATTGTTGAAAGACATAATGATAGATTATGTTATCACAAAATCAGGTACTAAGGGCTGCCACTTAGCAAGATCTTATGTAACTATTTCAAACCAGGCTTTAGACTAAGGCTTAGCCTCCTTAGTCAGAGAGGGCTCTCTCAAACAAACTATTGATTATGATTAACACTAAGAGGGCTAACTCTTGAAATGAAAACTTAATAAACATGCTGGTTGGACAGACAACATAAGATTTCTTCCATTGGGCTCATGGAGTCAAACACCATTTCAGTAAACCATAAAACTACTCATTCATGGAAGTCAGGGCATGTAATGTTTAAACACTCAAAACATTTCTCAAATGAACCTCAACTCATAAATACACACAGGAAGTCTGAGCAGCTAGGTGAATTCAGAGTGATTGTGTATCTATAAAGCTGTAAAACATAAAGGGTAAGACAAAGCCACATACATCTTGAGCATCTGAACAAAGTATGAATCCTGAGAAGAAAAAAGTAGTCTTTTATATTACTGTAACAAGTCTTTACATAAGCCAATATAAACTCTGTTTTTTCAAAAACATCCAACCTCTATTACATCCAAGTCTGATCCATATATAGGAATACACTATTAACCACCTAGAGCGAGCTCGAAGGCTGCTATTAACTACTCCTATCTGCTGTTTAACTAATTCATTAATTACATAAGTGTTGAACTGTAATTACAAAAGATCCTAATTTATTCAAAACTCAAATCTGTCCTCATCGTAGCATGGTTACTTTCTGATTCTTGACACCTGTATACTTTCTGTTTTGGCCGAGATATGTTGGAGGAGAATGCAATGAACAAGCTGGCTTTGGATACTGGCTGCGTAGATGGTTCATTAATCAACAAGATAGGTGCCCTGTTTTCCCGGTCCTTGTCTTCCACCACTCTTCGGAATTCAAGCTGCATGTCTCCAGCTCTTTTTAATACCCCAACAATGACGAGCATCACCATATTCCCAAATGTGCTGGCAGCTTCGTTGATGGACAGGTGCCTCTCTGTCAAAATTCCCGCTTGTATACCAAACTGCCTGTCTGCGCTAAAAACACTACCTACAGCAGTTTCGTAGCGCGCTACGAAACTGCTGTATTGTTTAAACAGCTTACCTTTTTGGATTTGCCGAAGCAACTGTAATTATGTCTCTGTTTGATCCAAGCTCAATATCTGGAAGTGATCTTCCAATGTATCAACAGTTATGATCTGGCTGGAGCTGGAAGCCTGACTGCACGAAAGTGAACCATCTTCAACACTGATAAATGAGCCTATATCTATCTCCACATTCAGGGTATTTTCATTTTTAAACCCACCCGAGCCAACAGAATCATGAGTTATCAATGAAATCTCTTTCTGTGTTCACAAGTTTCTTAATAATAGGCTGACCAAAGCTCTTCATTTGCTCCAAAATACCGTTGCTCATAAGGAAAGTCAGGAAAACAATATTCTGCTACTACTGAGCGTTCCCTTATAGATTCATCCTTTATAATAGGCAAAATCTTTGCCTTCTATTTTGTATTGTTTGTATTGTCGACTTCACCTATGTTTACGTTGAACCCGGGCGAAACCCTGACATCATCTTCAGAATTCTGGACATGACTTATTTTGAGCCTCTGAGTTCGTTTCAATCTACGAGAAGTGATTGAGACAGAAACCGACATAGATCCCAGAAGGTTATGCTCTTCAACGCACACAATAACATCATCGCACAAATCCACTACATAACGGATGAAATTGCAAGAAACCTGTTTCCTTGATGCATCTTTGAGATGATTACCTTGATGCTAATAGAAAACAACTATGCGCCGCTTCAAAAGACCAACATACAAACCTGGTTCGAATTTGTCTTCCTTCATTTGCGCATGAACGGAATGATCTATAACACCCATCTCCTTCAATATTCCACTCATCGTTCGCTTGTCCCCATAGAAGCCAATTGTCGGCAAAGATTGTTAATTCAAGGAGTTGAAACTGATTCCATTACAGAGACGAAGAATTAGGTACAATTCCATTACAGAGACGAAGAACCTGCTCTTCTGGAAAATTAACCTTCTCTACAAAGCTCAAATCATGTTTGTCAAATACAACTTTCATAACTTGAAAGAAAGAGACCTCCGAATCCTTGCTTGAGGCTTGATCAGTGGCAGTCTGATTCGGTAACTCAGGTTGAGGGCCTACAGAATTCATAAATGTGATTGGGGACTGGTTACTGGTGGTAACCGTTTGTACTAGTGAAACCAGCGTCTCATCTGGAATTAATTCTGTAGGGCTTGAATGACCTTTGGGTAGCTTTCCAAGTGGACTGCGTATAACACCCCATTCAACACGAGTAAGTCTAGGAACATGCCCAAGGCCTGCATGATTTAAGTACTCCACAAACTCATTCCGAGTAAACCATGGCCAGTCAATGGCACTGTAGAACCACTCATACGTACACCAACGACGCACCTTAGCAGATGATAAGCAATGAATAAACTTGGCCTTCAAACTTGATGCCCTGTCTGTGACCGTATGAGGGCAGAACATAGTCGCATTGTGTAGTCGCTCAGATTGTTCATTGCATACAATTTTCTCACATTTATCTGGACATTCCACAGGCTTTGAAGCCACAACCTTTTCTAAAGGCATTTTGCGCCTGCTTCAAAGTCTTGTCGTTAAGCTAACTTGACTTGCAGTAGGATTTTGTATTACCAGGTCTGACACAGGCCCACCTGATCCATTGAGTTCAGGATCTTCGGCGGACAAAGGAACATTCTTCACCAATCTACCTTGCTTTCTTGACTACCTTCTAGGCTACCTTCATCCATTGTAAACCCAGTAAGCTTGATTACAGATCCTCCTGACTCATTCCGAGTATATGAACCTTTAAAATCACCGTTTTGGACAGGAGATGATCTCATCTGTAATGTTATCCGACTAAGTGTTCAAGAAACCTGAAGAGAGGCTGCTCTCTGTGAAGCCTCTGCTAATGTCAATGCAACTACTTTAGCAACATCATAATCATCATGATCGCCATCAAGGACAGGCTCTTGTTTACCGGACAGCACTACTTCAGAATTCTGCTTTTCCAGTGTGTATGAAACAGGAAAGCGTGGTGTTCTTTTTCCAACAACACGGGGCTTACTACCTCCAGACCTCCTTTTCTTTATTGGAGATGAACAACCATAATTTGAAGGTTCTGATTTACATTGCAACATATTAGAATAGAATCTGCCAAAGTTATTTGTACTAGTGAACTTCTGTTTCATACGAGTTTGCTTTTGAGGGCGTCCTGATGCTCCAAACCCATCACTACTGTCCCCCAACCTTTGCAACAGGTGCCATTTCCACAGCTATATGCACAATGTGCATTGGTGGCTCCCTCAGAATTCCTCCAACCACAGCAACATGGTAGTCCATAGCATTTCTATTGTCATACAATCCAACATGTTCATCGCCTCTTTCAGAGAAAACAAAATCCATCATATATGCATCTAGTGGCACTTTAACAGTTGCCTTCACATGGGAGCCATTATCTGCCGGGATCATTCGCTGGGGTGGAAGAACACCAAGTCGATGAGTCCATCGATTGAAAGAGCACCGAAACCATACTTCAGATTTACCATTCAAAACTGTATTAGATGGGTTGTAAAAGACTGTAACAGAGTTCCCAGCTTCAACTTTACTAGGTTCGGTGTAGAATATATGTTTTTGTGACTGTCGAAATAATGTCATTGTTTTCTCCTTCCTTTCTGCTTTTAAAAGTTCCAATTTCTCAGCCTTCTTGCGAGCAGCTTCCTTTCCTACATGAACTTTGAGGCTTCGAGATTCAGAATTGATAACAAGCATACACGCAGGAGCTTGAGAGCATGCCACCTGTAAAATACATCCACCGCAGAGCTATTTTGCATGACAGTTGCTATGGATTAGGACAAATCCCCAATCTCGTAGCGCGCTACGAAACCACCTAAACATGTAGCGCTGCGAAACCGCTAAAAGGATTCATGTGCTTATTTGCAGACATTTAGCATTGAAATTTTGTCAGTGATAACAGTGGCTCCACTTGGGATAGTGTGCCCTTGTGGTACACTAAGAACCTGCAGTTCCAGTGCCTTGTAAAATTTACTTGACAAACTTCTTCTTCCAGCTTCTTGGGCCTTCACCTCGGGCTTAAGCTTGCTGATCACTGTTAGGAAAAAGAAATCTACATCTACTAAAAAAAATGCTCAGTCAACCTTGAGCTTATTTGCATTTACCTACCTACCTACCCTAACAATTTCAACTTCTTCCTGCTCAATCAATGTGAAATTTCCAATATAGCCAATCCTTTATCTTATCTGACATTTGAGTCCTTTGGCTGTGCTTGAAACAAAAATAAACCAGATACTGAAGTAACCGAAGCAGCATGAGGTGTAACTGTTCTTCAACATGAAAATATAACTGGAAGCCGCCTGAACAGTAAATCTTTTCCATGTATTCAGCTATAGGGTCAAAAAACACATGGTTAGTTTGCTGATTCTCAAAACTTTCTGTATCTTCAAACAACTGATCCTCAGCCACACCAAATTTATTTGATATGCTATCCAACTGCCTTTCTAAATGATGCTCACAAACAATGTAATTTTCCTCACTATTATGATCATTATTTGAAGTAAGCTGCTGCAAGGAATTACAAAATGGAACAAGCTTTTCCTCTGCCTGAGGGTCATAGAAAATTTCCTCCAGTATTTCTTCTTGCTGGGTGTAATCATTTTCATCTTCTTTATGGTTCGAAGACTGAGAGATCTGCTGCATCTCTACATTCATATCTAAGGATAAAACATGGTTTTCACAAGTAAACCCCTGCTGCTCTTCATGCTGCGTTTCATGGGATGTGATACTGTCTCCTTGGTGCTGGAATGCATTGTTATGAAGAGCCTCTAAAATTTCTTCATCCATAAATTCATCATCATCATAACAATCTTCCAAGTACTGAATAAGACTTAAAGAATGTCTACAGCAATCTTTGAGCAACAATAAGGAAGGATGACCTTCTTTATACATTTCACAGAATTCATCATGAAAACTGGCAAGCGAATATATTGAACCATTTTCCAGACCTTTATACCAAGACCATGCTTTTCCTTCTAAAGTGGTCATAAACATTTTCATGAGACAATCTTCAGGGAAATGAACCTTAAGACTGTGTACATGCATATGGAATTTAACCAAATGGAGAGCAGCATTATCCTTCTTTTCATCTTTGAATATTGGAAGATCATCTAACCAATCAACCTTTGGCATAGGATTTGGAAAACCAGGGATATGAGACCGATCCATAGGAGCATACCTGGCATTCATTCTTGCAGTAGAATCCATCTTGAAACTTCATCAAGCTACTGATCTTCTAGCAGTGGAGTCACCTTATTCTATGTGTGGAGTCGCCAAGGTAGTTTTGCAGCCTCAAAAGATGTCTGAGCTCCTGCTACCTTCAGAAGTTCAACCATTGATTTCGGGAATGAGTAATCTTCAGACTCCCGGCAGACACACCAAAATGTTATCACAAAATCAGATACTAAGGGCTGCCACTTAGCAAGATCTTATGTAACTATTTCAAACCAGGCTTTAGACTAAGGCTTAGCCTCCTTAGTCAGAGAGGGCTCTCTCAAACAAACTATTGATTATGATTAACACTAAGAGGGCTAACTCTTGAAATGAAAACTTAATAAACATGCTGGTTGGACAGACAACATAAGATTTCTTCCATTGGGCTCATGGAGTCAAACACCATTTCAGTAAACCATAAAACTACTCATTCATGGAAGTCAGGGCATGTAATGTTTAAACACTCAAAACATTTCTCAAATGAACCTCAACTCATAAATACACACAGGAAGTCTGAGCAGCTAGGTGAATTCAGAGTGATTGTGTATCTATAAAGCTGTAAAACATAAAGGGTAAGACAAAGCCACATACATCTTGAGCATCTGAACAAAGTATGAATCCTGAGAAGAAAAAAGTAGTCTTTTATATTACTGTAACAAGTCTCTACATAAGCCAATATAAACTCTGTTTTTTCAAAAACATCCAACCCCAATTACATCCAAGTCTGATCCATATATAGGAATACATTCTTAACCACCTAGAGCGAGCTCGAAGGCTGCTATTAACTACTCCTATCTACTGTTTAACTAATTCATTAATTACATAAGTGCTGAACTGTAATTACAAAAGGTCCTAATTTATTCAAAACTCAAATCTGTCCTCCTCGTAGCATGGTTACTTTCTGATTCTTGACACCTGTATACTTTCTGTTTTGGTCGAGATATGTTGGAGGAGAATGCAATGAACAAGCTGGCTTTGGATACTGGCTGCGTAGATGGTTCATTAATCAACAAGATAGGTGCCCTGTTTTCCCGGTCCTTGTCTTCCACCACTCTTCGGAATTCAAGATGCATGTCTCCAGCTCTTTTTAATACCCCAACAA
This sequence comes from Pinus tabuliformis, assembly GCA_031772625.1. Classification (NCBI taxonomy): domain Eukaryota; kingdom Viridiplantae; phylum Streptophyta; class Pinopsida; order Pinales; family Pinaceae; genus Pinus; species Pinus tabuliformis. Next base: position 1,310,044,687 of record CM062819.1, read on the forward strand.
TGACGAGCATCACCATATTCCCAAATGTGCTGGCAGCTTCGTTGATGGACAGGTGCCTCTCTGTCAAAATTCCCGCTTGTATACCAAACTGCCTGTCTGCGCTAAAAACACTACCTACAGCAGTTTCGTAGCGCGCTACGAAACTGTTGTATTGTTTAAACAGCTTACCTTTTTGGATTTGCCGAAGCAACTGTAATTATGTCTCTGTTTGATCCAAGCTCAATATCTGGAAGTGATCTTCCAATGTATCAACAGTTATGATCTGGCTGGAGCTGGAAGCCTGACTGCACGAAAGTGAACCATCTTCAACACTGATAAATGAGCCTATATCTATCTCCACATTCAGGGTATTTTCATTTTTAAACCCACCCGAGCCAACAGAATCATGAGTTATCAATGAAATCTCTTTCTGTGTTCACAAGTTTCTCAATAATAGGCTGACCAAAGCTCTTCATTTGCTCCAAAATACCGTTGCTCATAAGGAAAGTCAGGAAAACAATATTCTGCTACTACTGAGCGTTCCCTTATAGATTCATCCTTTATAATAGGCAAAATCTTTGCCTTCTATTTTGTATTGTTTGTATTGTCGACTTCACCTATGTTTACGTTGAACCCGGGCGAAACCCTGACATCATCTTCAGAATTCTGGACATGACTTATTTTGAGCCTCTGAGTTCGTTTCAATCTACGAGAAGTGATTGAGACAGAAACCGACATAGATCCCAGAAGGTTATGCTCTTCAACGCACACAATAACATCATCGCACAAATCCACTACATAACAGATGAAATTGCAAGAAACCTGTTTCCTTGATGCATCTTTGAGATGATTACCTTGATGCTAATAGAAAACAACTATGCGCCGCTTCAAAAGACCAACATACAAACCTGGTTCGAATTTGTCTTCCTTCATTTGCGCATGAATGGAATGATCTATAACACCCATCTCCTTCAATATTCCACTCATCGTTCGCTTGTCCCCATAGAAGCCAATTGTCGGCAAAGATTGTTAATTCAAGGAGTTGAAACTGATTCCATTACAGAGACGAAGAATTAGGTACAATTCCGTTACAGAGACGAAGAACCTGCTCTTCTGGAAAATTAACCTTCTCTACAAAGCTCAAATCATGCTTGTCAAATACAACTTTCATAACTTGAAAGAAAGAGACCTCCGAATCCTTGCTTGAGGCTTGATCAGTGGCAGTCTGATTCGGTAACTCAGGTTGAGGGCCTACAGAATTCATAAATGTGATTCGGGACTGGTTACTGGTGGTAACCGTTTGTACTAGTGAACCCAGCGTCTCATCTGGAATTAATTCTGTAGGGCTTGAATGGCCTTTGGGTAGCTTTCCAAGTGGACTGCGTATAACACCCCATTCAACACGAGTAAGTCTAGGAACATGCCCAAGGCCTGCATGATTTAAGTACTCCACAAACTCATTTCGAGTAAACCATGGCCAGTCAATGGCACTGTAGAACCACTCATACGTACACCAACGACGCACCTTAGCAGATGATAAGCAATGAATAAACTTGGCCTTCAAACTTGATGCCCTATCTGTGACCGTATGAGGGCAGAACACAGTCGCATTGTGTAGTCGCTCAGATTGTTCATTGCATACAATTTTCTCACATTTATCTGGACATTCCACAGGCTTTGAAGCCACAACCTTTTCTAAAGGCATTTTGCGCCTGCTTCAAAGTCTTGTCGTTAAGCTAACTTGACTTGCAGTAGGATTTTGTATTACCGGGTCTGACACAGGCCCACCTGATCCATTGAGTTCAGGATCTTCGGCGGACAAAGGAACATTCTTCACCAATCTACCTTGCTTTCTTGACTACCTTCTAGGCTGCCTTCATCCATTGTAAACCCAGTAAGCTTGATTGCAGATCCTCCTGACTCATTCCGAGTATATGAACCTTTAAAATCACCGTTTTGGACAGGAGATGATCTCATCTGTAATGTTATCAGTCTAGGTGTTCAAGAAACCTGAAGAGAGGCTGCTCTCTGTGAAGCCTCTGCTAATGTCAATGCAACTACTTTAGCAACATCATAATCATCATGATCGCCATCAAGGACAGGCTCTTGTTTACCGAACAGCACTACTTCAGAATTCTGCTTTTCCAGTGTGTATGAAACAGGAAAGCGTGGTGTTCTTTTTCCAACAACACGGGGCTTACTACCTCCAGACCTCCTTTTCTTTACTGGAGATGAACAACCATAATTTGAAGGTTCTGATTTACATTGCAACAGATTAGAATAGAATCTGCCAAAGTTATTTGTACTAGTGAACTTCTGTTTCATACGAGTTTGCTTTTGAGGGCGTCCTGATGCTCCAAACCCATCACTACTGTCCCCCAACCTTTGCAACAGGTGCCATTTCCACAGCTATATGCACAATGTGCATTGGTGGCTCCCTCAGAATTCCTCCAACCACAGCAACATGGTAGTCCATAGCATTTCTATTGTCATACAATCCAACATGTTCATCGCCTCTTTCAGAGAAAACAAAATCCATCATATATGCATCTAGTGGCACTTTAACAGTTGCCTTCACATGGGAGCCATTATCTGCCGGGATCATTCGCTGGGGTGGAAGAACACCAAGTCGATGAGTCCATCGATTGAAAGAGCACCGAAACCATACTTCAGATTTACCATTCAAAACTGTATTAGATGGGTTGTAAAAGACTGTAACAGAGTTCCCAGCTTCAACTTTACTAGGTTCGGTGTAGAATATATGTTTTTGTGACTGTCGAAATAATGTCATTGTTTTCTCCTTCCTTTCTGCTTTTAAAAGTTCCAATTTCTCAGCCTTCTTGCGAGCAGCTTCCTTTCCTACATGAACTTTGAGGCTTCGAGATTCAGAATTGATAACAAGCATACACGCAGGAGCTTGAGAGCATGCCACCTGTAAAAAAAATCCACCGCAGAGCTATTTTGCATGACAGTTGCTATGGATTAGGACAAATCCCCAATCTCGTAGCGCGCTACGAAACCACCTAAACATGTAGCGCTGCGAAACCGCTAAAAGGATTCATGTGCTTATTTGCAGACATTTAGCATTGAAATTTTGTCAGTGATAACAGATTAGATACCAAATTACTTTCTCAATAGAAGGGATTGACTATATTGAAACATTTTCGCTTGGATAAAAAACGAATTCCATCCACCTATTAATGTTGTTGGACCTTCCAACATTCAGGGATCCTCCCTGATATGAAGTCATAATTAGGCCTCACACTGCTTGTAGTAGGAGCCCCATCAAGAATACAACCCAGTTGTCGAAGAAGTGGGTTTTAATGATGTACCTTGCTTGTAATAACACATAGAATGGTGTATTCATGACTTTGTTGAAACAAGTGTGTGACTTTGTGAAGTTTCAAGTGCGATGTATGAAAGTTTATAACACAATTAGGGGAAAATGAGTGAACCCCTTAGAATCCTATAATAGTACGCATCTTGAAAGGAACACACGAGCATAAAAGACATCATAAGTTAGCTTGCAAAATAGTTCACAAGTTAACCATGATGGAAATATACAACAACATGTATTCAACAAGATTCATACTAATGCAAACGAAATAGTTCATAAGTGTTAGCATAAGTGAGACAACATATATTGCAAACATAACAAGAATAGTCATACTATATTCACAACATATGCATGAAAACTTGTTGGCTGTGAGCTTTTATTAAAGTGAAAGTTCCAATCATACATATACCATTAACAAACCATTAGTCTCAATAGTGGAACATGAAGTAAACACCTGCTCCTCCAAATAAAGATACTCCCTCTATACTACGGAGAAGCCAAGGCTCTCAACAAAACTCCTAAGCTCTTGATCCTAAGCTAAAATCCTAGCCCAAATCTTGGCTCCCCAAAAGCCCTTTACATGAGTTACGAGGACATATTTATTACAAAAGGGGTGATTATGCATCTCTATTTTGTGACCCTTGGACTTCTCTCATTACTCTTCAACTTCATTACAAAATGACTCTACACATTCCACAATTGACACTTGGAATTTCACTTACAAATTAATTACAAAAGAATATTACAATATACTCGTACCCATATAGGACAAAATTAGGTAAATCCAACTATATAGCCTAATTAGAAAAACAAGTTAAGCTTGAGTTTGGGGAAAATCTAGCTCAACAGCTTTGACTTGTAGTTTCTTAGTCACATGACGGTGCCAAGATTTGTACTACGGGATGGATACTCCAAACTATGCGATGGGATCAGGCTAGAGGCAGACTCTAGCCTCCATGGCATTGAGGTACATTGATTTGAAACCAGGATGAGTTTCCTTCTTTAGCAGGAGCAATATGGTATTGATCTAGACACGGCCACCAATGTACTTCTACATGTTTTCCTGTTCACTTCAATATCTTCCTTGGTAGCGATCTATTTGAACAAATCAAAGTATTCTTCAACCTCCTTGACCTAATTCCTATGTTTGGCTTCAGTGAGTGAGCCAAGTGATGGGATCTTGTGCGATTTCACCATGAAATCCATGTTGTTGTACAATTTTGCATATGAGTCATCAATATTGACAATGAATGTGGGGAGGTTGTTACTTTGAATGATCATGTGCACTTGTGCTTTCTCCAACTCTGCTTGTTGCCTTGTTTTCATTGCCAATTTGGGCACTACCCATTTGTATTGCATTGACCGCTCATGAACAACAGTGATGACTGTATGGACAACCTTGAGGGATTTAGCATTATCCTTACACTTCTGTTGCATGTCATGCAAGCAGACAACTACTTTATGCACGGTGACAAGCTCCTCATAAAGGCTCCACATGGTTTCTCCTAATGTCGACACTTCACCAAGTATGGTTGCCTTAAGTTCTTCCAGATATACTTGTGCGGGAACTGCGTTTTGTACCTTTTCTTGGAGTTGTTCAACTTCTTTCCTAGCAACCTGAAATTTCTCTGCCATTTATTTGTTCTCAGCAATCAGATACTCCGTGTTTCACCTTTCTACTCTTACGAAGGCCAAGTTAGATGTGACAATGGAATTTGGATTCCTCGTAGTGTCTGCCACAATCACCCTTTCTCTAATGAATCAAGGAGATGCAATATCATCCAGGAAATGTTTCTTCCTTGATTGTACAATTTTCTTTTGAAGCTCATTGTAATTCAGATTCTACATGTCCATGACTGGACCATCATCAAGAGGAAAAATTTCCTATTCCTCGCTTAGAGCCTTCTCTATTATTGAGGGGGAGACTAAATGGTGACCTACTAAGTGCTCAATATTAGATTAAAACCTTAGTTCAATAGCTCTAGTTTCACCTCCATGTCTTGATTGACAATCAAATCCTCAATTTATTGAGCGAGATCTTTGTCCTATAACTATTCGCTCTCCTCTTCTAGTAGTTGGTTCAGCTCTTTATCCTCGACCTGTTTCCATGTTGCTTCTTCTTCTTCTATTCTCCACCTTTCTTCTTATTTATGTCTTTACCTTTCTTCCTCCAATATCCTCTACTCTTATTATTCCCTCTGCTTCATCTCTTCCTCCTTCTTCCTCCTCTTTTTTGTTGTAATGGCCACCTTCAGGATGATTGGATCTACTTTCATATTGTGGATCTTCTCTTCCACTGGACTGTGTGCAACTTTCCTCTTTCCCTTTTCGTGCACGAGGTTGTGCCTTCCTACTGGTACTAACTTTGGAGTGACTTCCTTCTGCAGAGTAACCTGTGATTTTCCTACAAATCTAAATGGTTCATGGGACTTGGAGGCATTATAATAATTCTTCATCTCCTCCTCCTCGAGCTTGTAAAATGTTTCTCTTGGCCATTGAAAATGAATCCTTTCACAGTGGTGTTTACAAACATTCCTAGGATTGTATAAATTGAAGTCCAAATGACCAAATGTGAATTTCTCTATCTTCTTGCCTTCGATGTCGAAAAAAATCAAATTCTTGATTTCATACAGTCCAATTTGTAAAGGAAGAGTGGGCCAAGGTGCTTTATTCTTCTTGTGCAAAACTACTAATAAACCCATCGAAATATGGTAAGAAACTTCTTGCATGACCAAACTTATTGATGACATAACTTGGTAGAAGATGTGGAGACTTCTATCCACCAAACACTCTGAGGAAAGTACCATCCAATTAGTAAAACCAATCTATGATTTCTAATACTGCTTCCATTTCCCCACATGACATGCAAGGTGGTTCTTCCTCAAATATTAATTTGTAAAATGGAATGAGGAAGTGATCAATCAACTTTTCCATTACTCCTTTGTGGTTGCACTCCGAAAGAAGCTTGCAGTAAATGTGCACGGTAGGCTCTCTTGGTGACCAAGTCCAATTCATGCCAGGAAATGAATTGTGAGTGCATATTGCATCTAGTAGGTAGGCAGACATGTAGAATATGGCTTGCTTTCCCTTGGGAGTATTCTAGGAATTAGCTACATGGATCTTCAACTATTGAGCCAACAAGTCTAACTAGTTGAATAGTTTTCCTTCATTCAAAATATGATTCAACAAGAATGCCCACCCTTCAGGGAAGGTCTCAGTACTCTACTGACCATAGATCCTGCAATATAAAACTATCAAGTATTGACAAGCCTTCCTGACATATTTTGTCTTATAGGTGTTGGTGGGTGTATGCCAGAACTTTGTTGGCTCTTTCACCTAAACTTTGATAACCTACTTTGTCCTCAAGATGTTGGTGGATGCATAGAAGTAATAATCCATGAGAGATTTTGGATTTGACAAATGATACATGAGATGGTAATCCGACGCTAGGAAAGAGGCAAGCCTTTGTCCGTTGGCACTACTAAGAGTCATGGTCTTGGAATCCATATGAGAAATTATTTATATGACAATCTCTGCACATGGGGAAGCATGGTACCTGCACCTAATCTTGTGTAATCCTGACCTTTGGACATTGATATACACCTGTCAGTCTTCAAAATTTGCTTTGAAGCTTCTTGCTGAGAATGCCTCATTAAATTTGTGTCATGTGATGTCTGACTCTTTCTACATGAATAGTTGAGTATCTGAGAAACTGGAAAGTTCTACTTAGGCTGATCTTTTATCTTGTGTCCTCTTGTCTTGGAATAGGTTTGTCCAACATCCAGCAGAATAATCCATAGCAGATGCGGAAGTCATTAAAATCAAAGTACAGGGAAATATTTGTCCACCATCCAGTGGAATAGTCCATAATAGATGTGACGTTTGCTATAACCAATGAGAGAAAAAGGCATGTCTAGTATCTTCTGGAGTAGTCCACAAAGATGAGACAACAGTGATAACTAATACAACACATTCCCAACAAGGTAAGCACTAAAACAACTGAAATAGTTCAACCATATTAGTACATGTGAAACAAACATGAATTACAAATGTTGATAGAATAGTCTTACAAACATCCACAAGTCATGCATGGAAACATGTTGGCTTGAATAGGCTTTTGTATTAAACAAAAATTTCCAAGAGACATATTTACATCATACATCGCTAGCCCAGTAATGGGACATTGGAGCCACTCCTCGCTCCTCAAAGAACTGACTGAAATTTTTTTATTCTTTGTGGGAAGAGCCAAGGTGAAAAGTCCTTTCTTATACAATGGGAGGGGTATATATATAGCGAAGGGCGATGCTTGACCTTTGTGACTCTTGGACTTCCCTCATGACCGTTCAACTTCCTATGACTTTTCAATTAACATGACTCTTCATATTCATTGTTTTTATGTTGGCCTTACACTTTACATTACATTCGATTACAATAGATATGGCCCATAGTAGTGATGTGGCCTCGATAACTCATGACATTGCTCACATGGAATGGTTGGTTATGGTGGCAATGTCAACGTGTTGTCGCTGCTAATTAATGGATGTGTTCTTGGATGCACTTTCTTTTCTCCTCTGCATAGCTTGATGCTACGAGGTCTTCAATGATCTTGGTCTTGTAAGATGGTTGCATGCATGTGTTCCCTTCGCTTGTTCTTTGATGAGCTTATTTCGTCCATCCAACTACAAATAAGTCTTCTAGCATGTTTGCTCCTTCTCCATCTCGTTCGTCGTCTCGCCATGATCTATTAGTGTACCTATTCCTACAATTCACTCATGACGGGATGACATCAAATCCAAAACCTCCTAGTCTAAGATGATGCATTGTTTTCCATGGACCGGGCCTAGGACAGATGACAGGTTGGGGAAGAGGGCCTAGTACATGTGCACTGCACAGTTCCAAGTGACACGGTGGGAGACTGGTCACTGAGATTGCTCAGAGCGCGACTCATGCTTGATTGAGGAACTTCAAGGCATAATCTTCATTGTCATGGAAAACTACGTAGTGGCCATTGGGAGGTAGGATTATATAGGTCACTAGTGGAAGCTACAAGGTGGGACCTTGGGGCACCTCTGTACAGTTTTCTGAGGGAAGACAAGACAAGGTAGCAGAGGGACCAGAGAGGACAGTTCTACGTAGTTTCTAGGAGCAGTGAGTCTTGGCTGAGGAAAGACACTAGGAGGACACCTCTACGTAGTTTTGGGAGGAAGAGTAGGTTCAGGTCTCTACACATTGCAGGGTTCTAGCAGGCAGGGAGGAGGCTTAATGAATGATCTTGTGAAGTGCGTAGTTTAGGTCGGGCTTTGAGGTAATTTCTATGCAATTCTGGGAAGGAAGGTAGAATTCTTACCTCTGGGATTGTGCAGTGCAGCTGTCTTGGGGGGTAGCCTCAAGCACTTCGTAATTCCAAGAAGCAGAGAAGCATCATTGAGGGTTTAGACTGTGTAATGTAGCTCAGTCAGGATCTGGTGAAGTGGACTTCTTCAGTCGGAAGGATTTTCAAGGAAATGGCTAATTGTGGGAGGCAAGTGAACTTGTGAGTACTTGACATTGTGATCACATGCTTAGCATACTTTGAAAACATGAAAACATAGACCATCGGGACAACAAGACAAAGCATTTCCCTCTGTGATATTGTCTAGAGTTAAAAGTGACAAGTGCGACACTTGGGATAGACCTTTGGACGACTGTGATGACATTTGTGTGATAGTGCTTACAACTTTGTGTATGAGTGCGGTAGATGTTTACATGGATAGGACAAATTGTCTACACAAAGACCAAATTTCAAGGTCACCAGAACGGTTTGCAAACATGACATAACAACCAAACATGTCCAAAAATGACAATTGATCCAACAAGAAAAAGGGAGAAAGACACGTAGACGAAACACATGGAATGATTTTTAGTGCTTGCAACCATGCATGTCATTGAAGATAAAATGATATGACAATGATAAGTAGTCATTCAAGCTACAGTAAGAGGTTTATTCCAAAATATGTGCTTCATTTTCCATACCTAACCTCAAAAGGTTATGCATCAGATGGAGTCTTCATGCAGTCTCGATCTTCTATCATACCTTGGGTTCCTTCATTTGCTTATCTTTCTCCTCAACTCCTTGAGAGTCATCTAGCATGTCATCCTTCTTCGTGGCCCCTGAGAGACACAATTGCGCAGTTTCAATGGGCAATGACTGTTGCGGGATGAGGCCCTGGGAGGACATATCTATGAAGTTTCAGGATGCAAGGAAGACTAGGAAGCTGGGGTACAAAACTGTGTAGTTTTATGATGCAAGGAACTGTTACGGGATGAGCCCTTGGGAGGACACATTTGCATAGTTTAGGATACAAGGCGAACTCGGCAGCTGAAATGCCTGACGGACAAAACTGCGTAGTTTTTGGGGACAGTGGGTTCTGGCTTAGGGAACAACATTGGAGGAAACTACTACACAATTTTGAATGCTAACGGAGGATGGGCTTTCTATGCATTGTGCTTTTCCATCATGCAAGGGCAAAGCTTGAGTGTTACATATGTGAAGTGCGCAGTTCAGGAAAGCTAGATGAGGCTAGATTACTAAGGAAACTCCAGAGTTTGGCTAAGTGTGGGATCAATGGAACTGATGTGAACAATGATAGAATTTGACTATGATCACACACTATAACACTTGGTGATGCAACATAGACCATATATAACATATAACACATACTTCTCTTACTGCAACAACCTTTGTGGCAGCTTACAGTAAGTGTGGCTTTGATGATAGACTTTGGGAGGGTAAAGGCAACACTTTTGTAAGAGTGTATGAAATGAGTGTGAAACATGTCTATGGTCTCACAAATATTTCCCCTTGAAGCAAAACAAACTTCCCTTTTCATAACAAGTGATAATCCCCATGCCCAAAGATGACACATACTATATAAAGATAAAAGCGTGAACGACTCTTAAGATCGAAGAGGGAAGATTGAGATCATAAGCTTACCAAATAAGTGACTAAGGAACGATCAATCACAGGATCCACAGTGGGCTTCAAAATTTAAGTATAGGCCAACATTTTGGAGAGTGTTTCAGTCGCTACAACACATCCCTCAAAATATAAACACCCTTATCCACTATTAACTAACCAAATCCACCATGCCTACATTTCTGGTTCCTGGGAGTGGGGAACAACCTAATGTTAGGGAGATGCTTATGGGGGATTATTTTCAAGAGTGGAATTCCATGGGGGTAGAATTCCATGAAGCGATTAGTTTCAGATATGTATGCCAGCTCAAGCATAACAACTAAGGCAAGGGAATAGGTGGCTCATCATGGTAGAGCTCAGGATTGCAACACATGAATAAGATATTGTATCTCCCTACATTTGATGGGTCCTTTAAATGAACTACAAGGGCATGGGTGGATAAGATAGACACATATTTCCACCTTAATAAAATGTTGGGAGTAGAGGTGATTAAGTTGGATGCTTTGCATTTGGAGGGGGATGCACATGATTGGTGGTTTCAAGGATTGGATACGTTGGGGCATGCCAACGTAAACTCTTATGAGGAGTTTACCAGGAGGGTGTTGAATCATTTTTATCAGAGAGACCTTGAGTCACATTTCAAGGAGTTGACACATCTCAAGTAGATAAGAAGCGATGAGAAGTACATAGCAAATTTTTTGAGATTGTATGTGATGGTTCCAGACCTATCAGATTCTAGGAGGGTCTTCCTTTTCGTGGAGGGCTTGGTAGAGCCATTGTGTGGGATTGTGAGGTCGAATAGACCCACCTCCTTATAGGACGCAGTTAGAAAAGTGAGAGACTTGCAAGGTGAAATCCCCAAGTCTTAGGCACCCTTACCCATGAAGACTATTTTCCCTTAGAGAGGTAGAGACATAAAACCCTAGCCATATAGGAATATAAAAGAGTGTGGGAAGTTATATGATGAGACTCAGAGGGAACTTAGGAGGAGGGAGTTATGTTTTACCTATCAGGAGACGTGGGCACCAAGGCATAGATGCACCAAGGGTAAGCCCCATTACATAGAGGTTTTCTTGGATAGTGAGTCAGAGGATGATGTTGGGCTAAAGGATGATGGAGGTGACAGTGGGCATCATGCTACTGGAGGAGGAGGCTCACCTCCACCACCTATAGGAGCTCCTTTTTTTCCTACAGGGGGATGCACTTCACTTCGCGGAGTGCCAAAGTATTTGACAATGAGGATAAGGGGCATGGTGCAGGGGCAACATGTGTCAGTGTTGGTGGATTGTGGGGATACCCACAATTTTTTTGATGCAAAGATGGTGGCGAGGAGAGGGATACATACTAATCCTTTTGAGGGATTTTTCAATCCTAGTGCCCGGGAACATGACTATGCAATGCAACTGAAACATCCCCAGCATGACAGTGACTATAGGGAACTATTTGATGACAGAACACTTGTTTATTATTGATGTACCACATATCAATGTGTTTATGGGTGTCTAGTGGCTCTACTCTTTGGGTCATGTGACCATAGATTAGAAGAAGTTGGATATGGAGTTCACAGGGCCAGATGAGAAGTTAGTGTTATTGAGGGGCATGCACTCGTACCCACCCTAGATAGTGTCAGCGCATAGGATGGAGGTAGACTTGCGACATGAAGATATAGAGTGGGACATGGAGCTTAGGATATCGGAGGTAGGGGTTCAGCCACGTCCACCCCATCCTGATATTCAAGCGATTCTAGATATATACCCAACATTTTTTGGATTCATTCCCCCAGGTCATCCACGAGGTTGTGGGTTTGAGCACACGATTGAGCTTGAGGAGGGCGTACATGCAGTTATCACCACACCATACAAACATCCCAAGGCTTGTTGAGATGAGATTGAAGCGAGCTATACAGTGGATGTTGAGGTTGGGGCACATCAGGCCCATTTATAGTCCTTTTTCTTCTTTAGTGGCGTTGGTGAAGAAGAAGGACAAGACTCTTCGTATGTGTATTGATTACAGAACTCTAAAACATATGACCTTGAAGAATCGATACCTGATTTCATGCATAGATAAGCTAATGGATGAGATCAGAGGGGCCAAATTATTCACATCGACCTCTGTTCGAGGTACCATCAGATTGAGGTGAGGGAGAAGGATATCCCCAAGACAGCCTTCAGGTGTCACTATGGACACTTTGATTTTTTCATGATGTCATTTTGGCTAACCAATGCACCATCTACCCTCTAGTATTGCATGAACCATGTGATCTACAAGCAGTTATGAAAATATGTATTAGTTTTCTTTGATGATATCTTGATCTATAGCAGGATGTGGGAGGAGAACCTACAACATGTGGAGGGTGTACTACACATCCTAGAGGAGAAGAAGATGTATGCCAAGATGTCCAAATGTGAGTTTGGAATAACAGAGATGTTATAACTTAGCCATATCATTGGGGAGTATAGGGTGTGACTACATCAGGAGAAGATTCAAGCCATTTTGGAGGTCTACACCCAGGAATGTGATAGAGTTGAAGGGATTCCTGGGCATGTGCACTTATTACAGGAGATTTGTGAGGGGATTCTCATAGTTGGCAGCACCCCTTACCGAGTTGATGAAGAAGGGGGATTCGAGTGGTATGAGGGGGTGCAAGAGGATTTTGAGTGCCTCAAGGGGGTGATGAGTAGTTGTCTGGTGTTTCCTTTACCAGATTTCTCACAACCCCTTTTCTTGGAGTGTAATGCCTCTGAAGAGGGACTTGAGGTAGTTTTGATGCAGAGTGGGCACCCCATCGCATTTGAGATTAGGAAGTTGTAGAATCATGAGATATTATACTCTATATACGTTAAGGAGATGTTGGCCATCATGCATGCATTGGCCAAGTTTCGGCAGTATCTAGTGGGAAACAAGTTTAAGGTGAAAAATGACCACAACAACCTTTTTTTCTTCTTGGAGAAAAAGGGGTTGAATGAGAGGCAACATAAGTGGGTTACTAATATCCAGACATATGATTTTGACATAGATTATATCAATGGAAAGAAGTATGTATTGGTAGATGCATTATCCAGGAGGCCCACAACACTCTCACTCATAAGTATCACTTCAATCTGGAGAGAGAATTTATTGGTTGAGTACTCCAAGGACTAACACACATGTGAGGGCCTAGATGGTGTCAAAAATGATGACAAGTATAGGGTGATGAACAAGGTGATATACTACAAGGATCAAATTTACTTAGTACTTGACTCCCAATTATGGGAGAAGATTATGCAGGTTGCACATGGTCACCCACCAACAGGACATCAGGGGTTCATTAAGACGTACACAACCATCAAAGAGTGCTTCACCTAGAAGGGCCTCAAGAAGGACGTATTGAGGCACGTTTGAGAGTGTGATACTTGCTAGAGGAACAAGGGAGATCTAAAGCACCTGGTTGGTTTACTACAACCCCTCCCTAATCTTGAAAGGAAATGGGAGAGCGTGTCTACGGATTTTATCTTAGGGTTGCAGGGAGTGCAAGGGAAATATTGCATTTATGTAGTGGTTTATAGGCTAACCAAGTACGCCCATTTATTCGCCATACCCTTTTGATATACAACCTCACTGGTGGTCGATTTGTTTTTTAGGGAGGTATTTCAACTACATGGTCTTCCCAAGAAACATAATCAGTGACAGGGATAACAAGTTTATGGGAGGATTTGGGCAGGAGTTGTTCCTCCTTATGGGGACTGAGCTCACACCTAGTACCAACTACCATCCATAAACGTGAATAGATGGTTGGAGGGATACCTCAACAATTATATTACTAGGCAACAATGTGCATGGGTGAAGTGGCTTCATCTAGGAGAGTATTGCTACAACACCACCCACCACATGTATATAGGTATGTCTCCATTTTGTGTCTTGTGCATTTATGATGCTCTAACTTTTTCTCACAATTTTTTTGGAGATAGTAGGGCCCCAAGGGAAAAATATTGGATTCAAGAGAGCCAAGACATCCTTAGAGCTCTTAAGGACAATTTTCAAACAACCCAAAACTAGCAAAATCTGTATGCAGACAGGGTCAAAATAGAGAGACACTTTGAGGTTGGGGAGTTAGTCTTTCTAAGACTCCAACCCTATAGGCGATCCACCATTAAGCAAAAGGGAGTAGATAAATTGAATTCGCATTTTTATGGGCCCTATAAAATGATTAGACGAGTTGGGGAGATAGCATATGAGTTGGAGCTCCCACCAGGGAGCAATGTGCATAATGTATTCCATGTGGATTTCCTGAAAAATGCACTGGAATAGAAGGTTATAGTAGCCATTGAGTTACCACCATTAAATGATGAGGGGAATTTTATTTTGGATTCAGAGGCCATATTGGAGGTGTGGGAAAGGAAAATAAGGAGCAGGGTCATCAAGGAGTATCTTGTTCGGTGGAAGGGGTTGCCAAGTATACAATGTATTGTTCAACAAAAGAGATTTCCGGGCGGGAATATCAGCTCCCTCTTTACTGGAACTCGAGTGCCACTATAGGGGATATTCTTACTCAATGTTGTTCCAGAGGTAATTACGGGGAGTTCCTTCCCATTTTCTACACAGTTTGGGCATAAGAAGAATAAGTTGCATTTCTTAGAGGAGTAGCTATGGGGAAGGTCGAGTTATGGGCTTTTGGAAGTCCATTATACAGGGTTATTACTAGATCTTTTTAGAGGTTTGTAGGGCAGAGCTTGAAGGTATCACACAGACCACAATTTACCTTTCCAGCTAGTGTGTAGAGGCTGCCTGGCAGGGCCTGCATAGGCAGTGAGGGAAGCTGACTCAAATTGGTGAAGGACTAGGGAATTTTTAGATGATATTGCAAGGAATCATCAAGGGAAATTTAGGAAGGATTTTTCTTACGGTTTTACACCCGTCAAGCATAATTTCTAGGAAGTGTTCACTAAATGGCTTAGGATGAATTCGCTCTAGAAGAGGGGACTTGAGGGTGGTTGGAAGTAGATCAAATCCTTTTTGGGTTTTTTTGGATCTATTGAAGGGATCCCAAATACAAATTTGCAAAAAAAATTGAACACTCTAGAGGGGTCAAATACCTACTCCATTCTAGGCAGAAGAAGCAGAATTATTGGTCCAACACAAGGGTTTTGGATGAAACACTTTTGAGTACTTGGGCAATGCTTTTCTCACCTAGGACTTGTCTAGCCTACTGTAAAAATCCTTGTGTGCACCCATTCCAGCTCATTGTAACCCCCATTTCATCAAATTAATGATATGACTCAACATTTCTTGGTGTGAATTTCTCGTGTGCTAATATTTCTACTTATGTTTTAATTTTTTGTTGCATGTCTGAGATTTTATGGTTGTTGTCACTTAATATTTCCATTAGGAATATTACAGTTTAAGCACTTTAGAGGAAAATTTCACATACAATGGCTTGGACCCTATGAGATCAAGATTGTGTATGACATTGGGGCTATCAAGCTTCATACAATCAATGAGGAAAGGACTACATTGATGGTGAATGGAAATTGGCTTTGATTGTATCACATACCCCTATCAAATTGAGTCTTCTCAAGAAATATTAGTGAAGGATATCGCAACAATGATATGGATATTTTCCATAAGGGAGAAATCCATATCGAATTATTCATTCCTACATTTGTTTACAAAAATATATATATTATAAAGCCCAATTGTGAAATCCCCTAAAAAAGGCACACTTAGGTGCATGGCATTTGAAAATAATCTCATCTAGCTCATGAAATGTTAAAAGAAAAGAAATAAAACTAAAAATGATATAAAATAAATAATTCATGAGTCGAAGGGAACTTTACAATTTTGTGATGGTTATGTAAGGACCCTCCTATTCATGTGATTTGATGGTTACTTTTTTCTTTTTATTTTTTCTTGAGCTACTAATAAAATCTTGGTTGATCGAGAAGCATAGGAGTACGACCTTGTTGTTGCAACATCATTGTTCCAACACCATCCATAGGATATAACCAACACAATCTTCGCAGGAAGGTTGTTGCAACATGATTGCTACAATACCCCTTGGACAAGTGGACCCCATGCCCATGCTACAACACATTCCAAGCCAAAACAATGATTATGATGCAACACATCACTTCCAATCTTCTCATTAGGCCAGATGTCACAAACACTAGCTCGAGTAGTTGTTACAACACGAGCTGGAGTATTTATGACAACACAAGTACGATTAGTTGTTACAACATAGGTATGTACAATGTTACAACACAAAGTGTTGCTACATGCACACTAAAAAACAATTGAAAATATGGAATATGACTATTTTTCAGGTAAGCTTACATCATAAAAGGTACAGGACATGGCAACTTGTTGTTGCCAACTTGTAAAAGGATGAAAACCCACGGTAGGTAGTGAAAGATACCTCTTTCCTTTTACATAATTAATGGCATTAATGGACATGACATTCACTTACCTCGACAAGAATGTGTGCACTACATGCCATAATACTCCACTACCATCATTAGTATATGATGTGATCTACAACATCGACCCATGATTAGCCTATCCTACTTAGAAATTGTCACCCCCAAGGGACTATTCATTCAAACTTGTTGCTAACAAATTGTTTGAGTGTTGAGAAGAAGAAATAGTAGGTTCATTGAATTGCAGAGAGCCCACAAAGAACCTTATGTTATAGAATTATGACAACATCTAGGAAATATTTCAATTTGTAGGCTCGATAGGATATGCTAAGTGTTTGTAGGGGTATAATGATGCCATCACATTGGAATTTGCACTAAATTTATAGCATGACAATTATGTGAGAAGAGGGATAGTGTTCAAGGTTTATGAAGGCATCATAGCCATAGTTTTCATGCTACCACAATACTTTGTATATTGATGGTGTTTTAGAAGGAAGTCAAAGCTTGAGATGATGGAATAGTTTCTTGAATTAGGAGAGGATTTGACAAGGAAAGGAAGTGGCTTCGACAGGTAGCCTCTATCATCACCCTAGGGAGATGTGGCTCTAATTATATGAAGGTACTTCAAATGTGAACGGTGCCACAAGGTCATCAACTAGCACCATTTGTGGTTACCAGACAATCAAAGGCATCAGTGGCTAGTTAACCTAGTAATATTTATTTGGAGAACACTATAGAAGATGACATTTAGTGTGTAGAAATCCAACATGATAAAGGATGCTCTCTCTAATCATGGCCTATTCAAGTTTTTGGTAGAGCATGTACTCTAAAGGGAAGGCCGCACTTGGGATGAACTTGTACAAGCTGAAGTAGGAGTAGCAATTATTGCAAGTCCACTAGAAATTGCAACCACTGCAACTCCAAAACTCACAGTTGTTGCAACTCCACCAGATTCGGTTACAGGTGTTGTGACCCTTCAGGAATAAGTTTCAAAAAATCCAAAAATAAGGGCAGCTCTTGATTTTCAGCCATGGGAATAAGAGGTTAGGGAAGGCCACGACAACGACCTAGATATCACTAGAAGCTTTCCCCTGACAAGAAGGTTGAGGTGGATGACTAAATTATTGCGCTTATAGATATTCCCAAGAAGAAAATAATGAGATGTAGTAAGCAATAAAAGTCCACATTAGTTGTTACAGAAGAACCATTCACCCCTTCTACAACACAAGAACTAGTAGGGGTAGAAGAGACAAAAACCCTTATTGTAACACAAGAACTAGTGGGGGCAGAAGTAGAAATGCATGTTGCAACATGGATAGATTTAGAGGAGATAATGACCCCTAATGCAAAACCAGAGCAATGAAATAAGAAGAGCTCGGTGTATCATAGGTGGAAGAAGAATAAAGCCATGTTTAAATGCAAGAACTAGCAAGAAAAATTGAAGAGGAAATCCCTCCTAAAACACAAAAACTAGTAGGAGAAATTGAAGAAGAAATCCCTATTGAAACACCAAAAAAACAAGAGAAATTAAAGAGGAAATCACTACTAAAACACAAGAATCAATAGGAGAAACTGAAGAATACAAAGCCCCTATTGAACTACCGGAACCAGTAGGGATGGAGAAAGGAGAGATTGAAGCCATTCCTACAACATAAGAATCAATAGAGGAGAATTTGTAGGGATCCACTACAATATAAGCAGCATAAAAGGTTGCAACACCAACTACTGAAATACTTGTAGCTTTCTATATTTATGCTACTACCCAAATCCTAAGGAAAATATATAGCGCCATGAAAAATAAGGAATATATAAGTACTATGTCCTTTACTCCCCCACATTATTTCGTTATCTGGAACAAGAAAGCTCTAGAAAAATGAAACAAATAACGACAAGCTAAAGTTATAACCTTAGACGAAAAATTTAAATAAATCCAATCCTTTGAGGGATTAGATTGCCTTGCCCATGTAGTATAGCTTTTTGACACAAGGGACAAGGAGGAGGTTACTCCAATAGTAGAGGTAACAGTTCAAAAGGAGGAAATTCTTACCCAAGAGGTCGATATCCCAATGGAGAGTGATAGACTTGAAAAAACAAGGGAAACCCCCTAGACATAACTTGTTTTAATGGAGGACAAGATTGTACAGATAGATATCCTAGATTACTGGGAAAGGGATAAAGATGAAAAATGGAAAGGAATAATGGAAGCTTATGAAGAAATGGTGCTACCCTTCAAGTAGCACAAGTAATTTGTCTTAACATAATCTAAGAGAAGTGGGAGAGTAATTTGAATCCCATAGAGCCAAATGGGATCATTGGCAAGAGGAAATGAAGGAAAAAACTAAGAAAACCCTCAAACTTTGGAAATATGTGGACAAGCCTAAAATAAAAAAGATTCATATTTCATTGTTGGTAGAATCTACACTTAGTTGTAGAGATTCTTCCCCTTATGTTTAACATGTACTTACATGATAAATACCTCATGTTTTAGATGAAGGCCACCATGACCAGAAAACCGTATCAGATCACTTCTTTAAACACTTTCCTGGAATCTTATTATGCAAGAACCAATGAGGATGAAAGATTGTTTTATGAGTTCTATCCACATAACATTTTGTTACACCGTGATCTAATTTGGAATCCCAACCACTTTGTGGGATATGTTCAAGTAATTGTCTTTGCATCTTACCTGAATAACCATGATGATTAGTCAATTGCTCATAAGGTGGTAGAGAACAATTTCAGATGTAATATATGGATAAAAATGGAATATTACAGGCCTAATGATGTTCTCCTTCCATATTATGGCTATATGAACTACTGACAACATATAGAATTTATGGCCCACAACAAAAAGGAAGTCATTAGCCTTTGCAGAATGCAAACTGAGGTATTATGAAATATAACTATGGAAGGGTGTGATAAGAAATGGAAGCATCCCACATAGGACATGCATCAAAAGAATCCCTTCAATCCTAGCAATCTTGTAATGGAACTTGGGAGAGTGCATTGATATATCAAATACATGGAAAAATATGGAAATCAATGAGTAGGAATCAAATTCCATTATTCTATGACATGGCTTCCTTCCCCAAGATACTATAGATATTACAACATGACCAAGAAACAAGAGTTCACCTATTAGAGGGAAGTTAAAAAAATAAAATGATATTATCATGCCCATGAGGTAGGGGAAGTTCGCTATAGTGTCAACAATCTCCATGGGAGCCACGTTCTCTTATATTCAAATTGATTGTGTGGTTGCATAGGGACATGCACAGTTTGGCTACGAAGAGATTATGGGTTCCCAAATTGGTATCTTTTTAACACCCACCTGTTGTAGTTGCTACAACCACCCTCCAAAATTTTGGCCTGCACCCAATATCGGAGCCTCCCTTGAGAGTTTCACTTGATGATTGCACACAGTCGATTTCACTCATGAGCTCGTGTGAGTCTTCACATCCACCTTGCTTATCCATTTCACCCAAGTATTCGCATGTTGATGTCAAAGTCATGCTTGCGACCATGTTTTGGTCATGTTTGAGGTCTTCACTTTGTGTGTGCATGTTGTGCTTCCTATGAAAACATCTGTCACACTCACACACAGAGTCACATTCACTGTCGCGCAAGCATCGTCATAGTCAACCAACGATCAATCACAAGTGTCACACTTGTCACCTGCATCGTCGGTCAGTCATGTTGAATATGTGTGTCTGGATGGTTTGAGTCATCTCATCGTTGAGTCATGCAATTGTGTGTTCGCGAGATCACATATGCATCTTTCACTTATTCACACAATTAGTAATTTTGTTGAAGTTATGACAACCGGACTCCCCTCTAACAGTCGAACCATCACCCACACCATCGAGTCAATCGACTGTCACTGAGAACAGTGCAAAAGCACCAAGCAAGTCATTTCAAGCTGCGCTACTCGCAAGCAAATCAATCAGTCTCCATGCTGGCCAACCAAAGAGTTTGACCCAGCAGCCACTCTGGGGTTGACTCCCCTAAAAATTACACAGAGGCTGCAAGCATTTCCTACTCTGTTGACTAAGAAAATTACGCAGACAGGCTGGACAGACACCTAGTGCCCATCCCTGTCTCGCTCAGAAAATTGCGCAATTTTTCCAGCCAGCCCTCCCGAAAATCGATCGGCTGCTCACACAAAAAATTGCCCAAAAATTACGTAGAGTTGATCAGTAGGCTGGCCTCCTAGCATCAGCATAGCTTTTCTCGCAAGCATGAGACTGCTAGTTCCCCTCAGGAATTGTGTATTTTCTACTGCCAGTGACCCAGTAGCTAGCTGCCAGTTCCCTCCAGGAATTGCGCAGTTTTGGTTGCCAAGCTCTCGGCTCGTTCCTCCAAAAAATTGTGCAATTTTTTTCTGCCATCCCTCCCTGCAGCCCGGCCTGTTCCTCCAAAAAATTGTGCAGTTTTTGCTGCCAAGCCCCGCTACCCGCTCGTTCCTAAAACTATGCAAATTTTTCCTACCTAGCCTTCCTACAGCCTGGACTATTCCCCTCAAAAACTGCGTAGTTTTATCCTCCAACAGAGCCAAACCTCACAAACAGTAAATGTCAATCCGGATTCCCCATCTTCATCACCTAGTGACTCTTGTGTAGTTTTCATCAACAGTGCTAAGAAAATCCATCCCGCCTCACAACCTTGTTGCCTCTCTCGGTCACCTGCATCTGAAATGATCATGTATCGTGGTAGATTAGGAGTTTTTTGGATTTGATTTCGTCTCATCATGAGTGACTGTAGGAACAGGTACGCAAACAAACATGGTGTGATGATGAATGGCATGAAGGGAGCACATGAAGAAGGACAGGTTCACCAACGGATGAACAAACAATGCATGTAAAGAGGTGCTTGCAAACGGATGATCATGTAAAGATGTGTCCACAGACAGATGGACTAGCAAAGATGCAAGATGTGCTCATAAACAGACGAACAGACGAACATGCACCTTTCTCAAATAGGTGAACTTGTCAAGCCTTCCAACATACAAGCAAGGAGAAACGTGCAAAAGAAACATCAAGTGAACCAACGACCATCGAAGACTCTGCGCACTTTTCCATGCGAAGATGAAGCTGTGAAACACCATGAGGACATCCATCACCCAGCAACAGTGTAACTTGACATGCACACCAGCAGCAGAACGAATGTACCAGCTTGTCATGTCGAGTCATGTCATGATTCATGTCGTCCACATATCTATTGTGGGCCATACTATATATCAATGTAATGTAACATGGAAGTCCAAGAGATCCACTTGTTGTAAAAAGAACCATGTAAAGTTGAAGAGTGTTGGAAGTAAAATAGTCATGAGGGTAGTCGAACAACCACAAGGGTTAGTTTCACCCTTGGTTATAAATACCCCCTCATTTGTACATGCAAAGGATTTTTCACCTCAACTCCTCCCACATAGCCAAGAGAGTCGGTAATCTTTTCTTTGAGGAGTAAGTAGTAGCTCCAATGCTCAGCCCACAGGGTTAGTGAGTATGGTGTAACGATGTGTCTTGGAAATTTTTCTTAATTCAGAAGCCTCCTAACAGGCCAGAACATTTTCACACATGTATTGTAATTGTTGTAAGACTAATCTTGAACACTTGTGATGCATGTTGCTTTAACCTGTGTTTCACACTTGAACTATTTCACTTGTTGTAATACATAATATATTAATGAAAATGTGTTGTATATGTTGTTAACATTGTCTCGCTCATGGTGGCTACCTTCCCGGAAATCAGACATGCCTTTCACATAAGACTTGTTGTAACAACCGCCACACTCGTGCAAACTCATCTACTGAGTGTTGTATGTGTTATCTTCCCTTGTGTGTTGTGACTGTAACATCCGTGTGGATTGTTCCTCTGAAAGCTATGCACGTCTTGTTGTGTTGTGTGTTCCTAGCAGAGTTGGGACTTACTCCCAACTGACTTGGGACTCACCCTCACCCTCTCCCTCTACAGTGAAAGAAAAATTGACACAAGTAACACTTACAATAACCAGGCATGCTAACCTCACTTCTCGAAGACAAAGCAGACCACTCTCCTATGCTGAAAAGCAAGAGTTTAGGCAAATCTTTAAGATAATGGCAACCGTACCATCATACCTGATGGGACTCCCACACAAAACTGTGATATCTAGTTGGAACTTCATACTGGGGTGATCCCCTAAATGTTGGCAGGTCCAACACGTCAACATTTTTGGCAGTAGAAGGAGGGAAGCCAGTTGTATATGGCTGAACATCCTCTCACACTCATTCATCAACCATCTGGTCAAGGCAGTAACTCGCACTCTCTCTCACCTACGCATGACTCTGCAGTTGGTTACTCCTCACCTCCCAAGACTAAACACGAGATTCTATATCATCACCTTCGCTCCGTCCATCCCATCACTCACCAGTTCACGAAAGCATTCGGACTAATCCCAGGCATAAAGCATATCCCATACGCATCAAGGAAGCCAAAAGCCACTCCTACAGGAGTTGTTATATCATCAGTGGAAGAAGCAGCCCTTGCCACACTTGAAGGTCTGGAAGAAGCTATTGAAGACAAGGAGGAACCTCTGGTCTTCCAGCAAGGCAAACAAGACGCTCTTGTGATCTAGGATCAGTCTCCGGTACAAGAGGTGGAGGGGAAGGCAACGGAGGAGGCGAAGATGGAGACGAACCAATGGAATCAGAGGCGTAACCATCAGATTCAGAAAGAGGAGGAGGATGAAGAAGAAGAAGAAATGGCTGACCTATATCTAGAATGGATGAATCAGGGACCACTGGCTCTCCTGGGTGTCTTGCACAAGATGTCGAAGCGAGAGGAGAGAATGAACATCAAGTTTAACCCTAACAGCATAGTGAAGGCATAAGATCACTTGGACAACTTCTACCTACACCTACAGACCCTTGAGGTATAGTATGATGACATAACGTGTAGATTGTTTCCATGTACCTTGGACGGTCGCATAGTTGCATGGTATCACAACCTTCCACCGAACTCCTTACAAAACTAGGGTGCATTCAAACATATGTTCCTTGTTTTTTTATGACAAGACCCCAGCCATGTTGCTCAAAGAATTGGGAATCCTAAAGATGGAAGGAAAAGAAAAAGTAAAAGGCTTCAATCATAGGTTTACACACATACTGAACAAGTTTGCGGCGGACACTAAACCTCATGACTCCATCACTATTGATTACTACACATCCACACTATCGACCATCGTTGTGCAGTTCGTCAAGCGAGCTACGAAACCAACACTCTTAGAAAATTGCGAAGAGGCTATTTCTGTTGAGAAAGACCTGCGTGCAATTGGAGTCATCAAGGATGACAAACCAGCAAAGGACTCCAAAGATGCGAGCAGGAAGTCCCAAGTGATGGCAAACAAAGGTAGAGATAAGGAAGCAACTAATATTTAGACCCTCACTTGTCTCATTAAGAACTTGAATACGGAAGTGTTTGAGTTCTAACAACGAAAAACAAACACATTTGCAAGCAGTTGTCTTCCTAGGCAGAGACAGCCAAGCATCTCATCAGGCAGCAACCGGCCCACTCCAAAAACTACACATAGCTCTGTGTTCCAAGTCGAATAGTGTGCAGATCCTAACTTCCACTAATTCCATGAGGAACATCACCTCAATAACTCTTTCTCGGACTGGAAGCGAGTCGCGAACTCTGTATGCAGTCATACTTTCAATACAGAAATTAGTATGCGGGAGAAGCCAAAAGACATTGATGATGATGAAGAGGTTGCACCTAATGAACCATCAAGTTTTGGGCATGTGGTGAATGCATATCAGTGCTCGCAAGAAATGTCGAAGACGGACACCGAGAAGCAGCCCCAAATGAAAAATGACCGATAAAATCTCAGGAGTAAAGGGACTCCCCTTACACATGTGGAAGCACAAGAAAAGACAAGACTGCTAATGAGGAAGGTTGATCCACCGGCTGCCCCAAAGAAAAAAACACAAAACAAGTCCAGGAAGACAGCGGCGGACAAAAGTACATCCATGAGCAGCAAGCTACAAAACACTCCGTTGGACAACATGAACATCCGTTCTACCCCGGACACCTTAGTGAGTTTACCACCTCTGGATTACAACATTGTTGATGACATGAAGAAAACTCGGGTGAACATCAGTTTGTTTGAGCTAGCCAAAATCTAGAGTTAGTGAGACACCCTGTTGCGTGCATTAGGACAGACAGCAATGGACAGCACAGCCTCTACGAGAAAGGGAGCAAGCACACCTCCAAGATCACTTTCCACTGTGCTCAAGAAGTGAACTCAGGTTGCCCTCCATTCCTACTATCATTTGAAATTTTCAACTGCAATGTTCATAACTTCTTGGTTGATTCCGACACGGCAACCATCGTCATGGCGCTCTCCATTGCGAAAAATATCAATGCACAATGGAGTGAGACATCCGCATGAATCATCCAACTTGATCTAACAACAGTACTAGCCATTGGTGAACTACGAGATGTGATCATCCAACTATCTCATGACGATCGAGTCCACCAATGCATCAACATAGTGGTTGTGGACATACCGGAAGCATACGGTCTACTACTCAGCAAAGATTGGCCCAGCAAGCTAGATGAATATTTTGTGACAGACTCATCTCACATGTGGCTTTGATACAAGGGAAAATGCAACCAAATCCAGGTGTTATCCGAGAGGTATATGAAGCACAATGTTACCCCCCTTAACGGTGAGAATGAACATTGGCCTTCGCAAAACTCATGTTTGGAAACTACCTCCTAGAAACAACGTTGGGGTGTTATCCTACATAGCCAGCACCAACCCCACCAGGCATGTAGTTGGGGCTCCTTCCTCACCCAACTGATGGTAATGAAACTTGTACAGAACATTGTACCAATAGTAGTAGTAGTAGCAGTAGTACTAGCACATCAATCAATTTATGTATAGACAAATTGTGGACCATGCACTTTGATGAATCAAAGGCACAGGACGGCTCAGGAGCCGGATGTGTCTTGATTGACCCTTACAGCAGGAAGCATCTAGTTTCAAGTCACTTGGATTTCGAGTGCACGAACAACATTGTTGAGTATGAAGCACTCGTGTTAAGCTTGCAAAAGGCCATCAGCCTGAATGTGGTCGCGTTTAAAGTGGTAGGTGATTCAAAGATAGTGGTACGGCAAGTATGTAACACCATTCATTGTTTGTCACCGCATATCAAAAGTTACTAGCAAGAGGTATGGTGACTAATCTCAAACTTCCAAGCATTTAACATCATTGTTGTACCACGTACGCATAATGCAGCTGCCAATGCTCTGGAAAATGCAGCTTTGAGAATGTCACTGATTAGGGATAGATTCACTATTGAAATTTTGTACAAACCATCTATCCCGGATAACATAACTAATTTACACGTGTTTAATGATGATCAACATATACTGCATTTCATGGCCAATGCTAACGTCTTCAAAGATGCAGCAATAGATGATGACGAGCATGAGTGCTCTTTGCAAGCAGAAGCTGGTGACAAGAAAGGCCACCTTATCATGAAAGGTGTGGCAACATTGGAAAAGTTTTATGACTTGCAAGAATGTTTTTAGGGGACGAGGAATAGTAAGACCCATAGTTCCACCATGAGGCACGTACTAATAAACCTAGGAACAGAACAGTACTGAGATGTGTAAGCGTGGACGTATGATGATTTGAAAACTTATGACACACAGATCATCCAACACATCATCCCGATCAAAGAAGGGGTCAAGCCATATCAACAGAAGTTGAGGAAAGTACATTTTTCGCTTGAACCCCTCATACAGAAAGATATTACAAAGATGTTGGATGCACATATCATATAAAAAGTTCATCATTCCACATGGGTTTCAAATCTTGTTCCTGTATGTAAGAAGCCTAGGGAGATCCGCTTATGTGTATTTCCAGAATGTAAACCGTTCCTTAGACAAAGACAACTACCCCGTGTCGTCTATGGACCACATTTTGCAAACAATATCTAGGGCACAAATGTTTTCTCTTCTTGACAGTTTCTTAGGATACAATCAGGTTCTAGTTGCAGAACCTGGCAGACTTAAAACTACTTTTCGTACCAAGTGGGGTATGCTCACTTACAGACGAATGTTGTTTGGGCTTGTAAATGCAGGTGAAACATTTCAGCGCGCCATGGACATCGCTTTTCACGGACTCATCAGATAGAGCAATGAAACAGGATTCATTCAAAATATGCCTTAAGAACTCATCAATTATGCTTTATTAATTATAACAAAGAGAATTTTTACCTATCCTTATCAATTCACTAAAAATTATAATAGTGTTGGATCTTTGGTCCAAACTAAACAATGAGAAGAGGGATAACTTTTTCAAACATATTCTAACAAATATCATAGCATCCACCCAAAGCTATAAAGGGTGAACGGTATGCTTTGATGAAGTTAGGTTATGCTATATCCAAGACCCTCAAATATATTGGCTTGGGAACACTAGCTTCCTCTCTAGAGTTTACAGGGAACCTTCCACCAATTCAAATGTTTTTTTAACTAGTCATTAGCATCCATGTTATGTTTCCCATACATACAAGCAAATGTTATAGCTAAAAATTTTGCTCCATCGATTTAACATGGCCATACAATGGGCTCAAAACATTATCTTATATGCCTATTTTCCCTTTTGTCCAATCAATCACAAGTGTAGAATCTCACGGCACACAGAGATGGGAGACCCCATATTCTATTCCTATGTTTAATATAATAGCCAATTATTTTTACTCAACAATTTTATTTTTTCCTATAGCTAAACCAACTTTGAAAGAGATCCCATGTGTTTCATTGGCATAAATAACACTCTCTACCACACACATACTTGGGTTTCCTTTGTCATGAACCATCAAATAATGTCAAAGCATGAGTTTAAACCACATAAAGTTTGCGTATCTACCTTGACACTATTTTCTTAGAAGGTAGCTTGATTCCTTTGTATATGAACTTAATTTGATGATACACTTAAAAGGGAGGGCTCTCGTTACCCTGAATATTGAAATTTCTTGTAAGTGAAATGGCCCTTGATTTAATCAAACATGGAGATCTATTAAACTTAAGGGATTTGTTATTGAACCAAACCTTTGTATAATCTAAAATGGTGTCATCCTACCAAGAGAAATATCCTTCAATTAGTCAAATAATGACCTTCTATAACTCTTTTGCATAGTCACAATGTACTAGAAAATGAACAATTGTCTCCTCATTGCCTCTACAAAGAAAACACATTATCAACCTTTATATGTCTCTTCTCTTTAACACTTCCCATGTTAATGCTTTATTTGTTAGAGGTTTCCAAATATTCTCTTGGGATTTCATCAAAGTTTTTACTTTCCAAATATTCACCCACCATTAAGGAGAATTTGTGATCCCTTATTTGAACATAGTTTTGTATACAAATCTCTTTGTGAAGTTGATTATGGCGGGGTCTTAAAATTACAATGGGGTGTCTTCCTCTTGTCTTATTTTATTGGAACTTTGAAGTAACCTCTTTCCTGAGAAAATAGTGCCAAGGAAGATGGGAACTCTTGAGGTGGATAAAACTCATGCTTCGGAATTAAATGATGGTGCAAGTTAAGTTACTCGGGGTATGTGTAGGTGCAAATAATATGTGTATGGTGATCTCTTTCAAAGTTGGTTTATGTGTAGGCATAAATAGCATGGTTCAGTTGAAAGAAATGGATATTTTGTTGAACCCAACAATAGAACACAAGGTCTCTCATCTCTAGGTGATGGGATATTCTACATCAGTCATCAATTTAAAAAATGGAAAAAAAAATATGCAAGATATTATTTAAATCCATTATATGGACATCTTAAGTTGGTGGAGTAAGCCTTTTAGTTTTAAATTTTTCTCATATATACAAGGAACACAATATGGATGTTGATGAGTAGTCAAAAAAACAGTGAACTTAGTTTAAGGTTCCTTGTACATTGTAAATATGAAGTTATTATTCCCAAGCCAATAATCTCAAGGGTCTTGGTTGTTTCACAACTTAACTTAATCAAGTCCTACTTTTCACCATTCTAGTTTTGGGTGGATATTATGGTATTTTTCTAAATGTTACGAACCAAGTGCCTTAAAAATGATAAGAATACAAAGAACATAATTTGATTCAAGGGTGGAACCTCATTTTAAAATGAATATAATACAAGACAATATATGATCCCAAGACTAGGTCTCCTTGGTGTCTGTGTGTGTGTATAGGAGACAAAGGGTACAATTATAGTGAAAGGTAACAATAAAAATGTAATAACTCAATATCTATGGCTTAATGAATGGTTTTAGAGTTAACATGGGGTTTCTCCATGGGTTGGTATGCCCCTCCTTTTCGAACAAGTGTTGTCCTTAACATTTGACTAATTGTGGGTTTTTCTACATGAATAAATCATCTCCCTATTTCACATCTTCCGCTAGTAGGTTCTTCCATTTGATGAGGTAGTCAGTAATTGCTTGATTTCTTAGTTCTTTAATTCCTATTCCAAGGATTTTTTATGGTTCTAGTATGATTTTTCCTTCTCCATTCATCTCCATTAAAATAGTTTTCATTGGGCTCTTGTCACTAATCACCTTATTTAAGCAAGAAACATGGAAGACTGGATGTAAACGTGAAGATAGAGGAAAATCCAATTTGTAAGCCATACTTCCAAACCTCTACAACACCTTATAGGGGACATAATACCTCAATGTTGATTAGACACATACACCATGAACCATCATTTTTGCAATCATCATCACCAATAAAGAGAAATCACTTTGGCTAGTTTGAATGATCCCAACCTCTAACATTTTTTGAATCAAATGCTCAATCTCACTCTTTTGTGCATATGGATACATGTAAGGCCTAATGTTAGGCGATACACATCCAGGTTTCAATTGAATGGCATGGTCATGATCTTGAGAAAGTGGAAGACCCTCAAACATCTCTCCAAATACCTTAGAATGATTGTTGATAACAATTTGGAGATCCACTAGAGTAGAGGATGTAGATGTTTGAACATCCAATGAGAAGAATTGTGCAATTACACCACCTTTTTAAGTAATTTTGTCATACTATCAGAGCTTATTATTTTAGAGGGTTTCTCTTGGATATGTCTAATCTTAATTGCCTTGCCTTTTGAGGAAAATATCATCAAAAGAATTTGAAATTAAGGGCTACTATTTCCAATGATTATAATCTTTGGACCTCTAATACAATGTCAACACCACACATTTCAATTGCAATCATGGGACTATCCAATAAATTCTCCCTTGTATTTTATTAATATTGTGGCACTTCCTTAAGAAATTTATGGTACTTCCATTAGCAATCATTACTTGAAATTTTGGTGTTGGAAATACAAAACAATTGAGATGTTTTTCCAATTTGGAATAGATAAAGTTATCGGGACTACCAGAATAAATTAACAATATTACCTTTTTACTTTTGATATGTCCTCCTATCTGGAGGGTTTGTGGAGTACTAGTGTCAACCAATGCATGGCAATATATTATTGAAGTGGTATTTTATAGCTCTAGATATTGTGGTAGTTCCATTTCTTGATCTTCTTCCTCTTCACATTCTATGTAGAATAATTTACTCACTGCATTTATGCCCATTATTGTAGTTATTGTCCCACTTGAAATAGTCCTTTTTTTCTTCTTTCATCCATTTTTTGAGGTGTCAAAATTTCTGGTTCAGTGAGGTTAAGAGAGGGAGCACGATGTTCTCTATAATTTTTAGTGATCACTCTTCTATTAGCCATATTTTTACTTTCAACTTTCCTTTCCAAATTGAAAGCATGCTCTAGGGATTTAGGTTAAAAGAGATGTAACTGATCTGTTTTTGTATGATTAGTTTTGTTGTGCTAATAACAATTACATATTTATCAACATGTTCTTGCTTATTGCTTCTTGTGCTAAGGTTTCCTTAGTTGTTGGTGCTTACAAACAGGTGAATTTCCTTAAGTTAAACAAGACATTCATTAGAAAAATAGCTTCAAAAAATAATAATGAATAGCAAACATGTACAGTGCAATGAACCATCAAAGAGACACATTAACACAGTGTTTTGATGAAGGAGTTCACCCCTCCTGGGCTACTTCTCCTTGGTCCAGCTTCTATGGCTTGGGCCTCTATATTAGCTCAATGTGGCAAAAATGTTGTTTATAAAGCTTTATGGCTCTGGATACCTATACCAATGTGTTTAGAATGTCAAAATTAGCCAAAAATGACTATTAGATCTCTGAAAACTGGCTCTGGATGATCTGGTGATGACCTCCTTCCCTGGTGGCCCTAGGCTTCCCTGAACTTCCCTGTGGAAAAATCACCTATAGAAGTATTCTATTTCCTCTGAAACTTATACCAATGACTTCAGAATGTCTAAATAATCTATGAATGACTATTCATTTTCCAAAAATGGTCGAAAATTGAGCAAGATATGCTTCATTCAATGTTTCCCTAAGAAACCCCGCTAAATATGGAGGAGGCTCCAGTTAGCCCTACCAAAACTAGCAATTTCACCGAACATGATGTGCCTCCAAAACCTCTGCCAACTTAATCTGTCATTAATGTGGGATTAATTAGTATAAACAGGATTAGGGGCACGCTTAGCGCTGACCCTATCCCTTGGTTTCGGGGCTTGGGGGGGGGGGGGCTGGCCCGCAGCGCTGGCTCCCTCCGCCCCTACCATCGGTGTTTCCGCAACATTCAAATATAAGTTTGTGGCTAATGTTTTGAAGACCTGTGCTTTGGTCCATTGGTAATATGTTGGAGTTGGGAGGGGGAGGTCACAGGTTCGACCCGCCCTCTGCCCATCCCATATATATTTTGTCACCCAATTAAATCATTGCCCATACAATATAGTTCGGACTTTTACATTGACCATATGACATTTAATTAATCGAACTTTGATATAATTCGGACTTTGGAATATATGGATTTGTAATATATATATATATATATATATATATGAATTTAAATTCATAAATTATATATATATATATATATATATATATATGAATTTAAATTCATAAATTATATTTATATATATATAATACAATTTCCACATAATATTCACCATGAACCATAATTCTACCTTGGAGGACATTATGCAATTTCACCTTCACACAACCAAACTGGTGAATCCTGAAGTGACACTTATCATAGCCTCATTGGGCACAAAACTTAATAAGATTATCATCATGCCGATTGTACTACCATGTCATCATTCTATCATGTTCTGCAATTTTTTTAGTTGTTTAGGAAAACGAAAAGTAGGCCTTTTCTCCTTCATCCAAACTCGGTTTTCAGTGAAATGAATTGCATTGTGATTGTCTTGACGAGATGGACATATTCATGCAGTTTTTGAGTCAATTTGAGAACTTTGAATTTTGATCTAAATACTAAGCACCTGATCATTCCTCCCCACTAGAAGCCTTTTGGACCCCAAAAGATACTATTATTTGACAAGTAGATGAG
Source organism: Pinus tabuliformis (assembly GCA_031772625.1). NCBI lineage: Eukaryota > Viridiplantae > Streptophyta > Pinopsida > Pinales > Pinaceae > Pinus > Pinus tabuliformis. Next base: position 1,310,076,827 of record CM062819.1, read on the forward strand.
GGTATATCCCCCTCACCTTTCCAATCTTGATCCAATTGGCTTTTGACGAATTTGTTTCCTTGAGCTCCTCTCTAAGGAAAGCAACATTCACTTGCCTTGAGGACCCTGTTGTATACCTATACTTGTCTTTGCCCTTTCCAAGATAATCTTTCACTGTTTGTTGCACCATTTTCAATCATTCATAGAAACTCATGTTTTTTTCCATGTCATCATCAAAAGCAGCATCCTTCTAACCAAGATGACAGAACCAAATATAATGCAAATGGATGACAAAATTCACTACTTGGTTTACATAACTCAAGCCCGATTGTACATCTTGAAAGTATGAAATTTTCTGAACATAAGTTTCATGTAAAACATAATGACACTTGAATACAACAGTTTCATAACCAATAAGCCTAAAAGGCATAATAATGAACTTGCTGCTTATACCTCTTTTATACCTTTGAACCAAGTGAAATTTTTTATAAGTATCCATCCAATGAAAGTGCATGGATCACTGCAACTTAATCTTTACACTATGGAAATATTTTGAATGAAATAAGATGGTGAAGTTGTTTTCATAAACCTGAAACTCAAATGAACCTTTCAAGTTTGAAAGAGCATAAAAAATAATTGAACTTATCTTTTGGTTTGAAGCAACACATGCCTCTTGATGTTTTCCTCCCCATTGGAAGACTTTGCACACACATGACAATGCATGCCAAGCAGCTTCAAAAGAAGAAATGTCAACAACAACTCTCCTCCAACATTGGGCTACTCCCAACAAACCTCTTATCGAAATGATGATCCTGGGCGTTGACCAATCAACAATGGCATCCAACTTGGAGAGGCTTGCCTTCAACTTACCTCCTCCAATATCATGGCCCAAATGCGTCAAAGAAATGGAACCCAACTTGTACTTTGATATCTTCAAAACATTAAACAATTTTCCTTCATAGATGACATGTGCATAAGAAAACTTTCTAAACATGTTTATGTCACCCAAGTGGACAATTTCTTCAAGAAAGGACTCTTTTTTTCCATAATTCAAATAAATGTATGTAATAGAAGTGCTACAAAGAAAATACAACATTAAAAGCCATACAAACCATTCTTGTTTGGTGTTATGTATATTCTTGCACTAACCTCTTTTTACAACTTTTCTTTGGCGAAAACTACTCCTTTTGTCCTCTTTCTTGAAATGCTTACCATTCCTCTTTGGCACCATAACCATCGGTGCACAACATGGCATAAGGGATGATTGAATGAGCCCATTGTTCAACAAACTTTTGCATTGCATTGGTGTCTCTACACTTTGCAATTTTGTCAACCCTTGCATGCTAACATCACAAAGAGAAACCTCTTGCTGCAAAGATATTTCATGTGAAGTTTCTTTCTTCTTGAAGGATGATTCTTTCATGACCTGAAATACTTCATCACTCTGATGAACTGAACCAATCAAATTAGAATTGAAACTTGCATTACATGCAACAACATTTTCGTAAACAATATCATCATTTGGCTTGAACATGAGAAGTACTAATATTTTACTTGAATTCACTAGTCTTTTTGCATGTCCTGCATTAACCAAAGAAGCGTTGAGCTTTTTGTGATGGGCTTTCACTATATACTCCATGCCATCCTTGAACAAGTGATACTTGTTTTCATGGCGGTAAAAGACTGCTTTCCGGTCATACAAATATGGACTCCCAACACCACACCTAAAATATCAAGTGGTACCACATCTAACTCTACTTCGTCAACAAAATTTGCAATGGTTACAAACTTAAACAAAAAATTTCTTGTAACTTGTAAATTGGTGTCTCTTGTTATCCATCCCAAAGGGTATGGTTTATGGTGAGGTACAGTTTCAAGATTCAATCTATTGACTAAGTCTTCAAGGATTAGATTCGCTTGTGACCCACTATTGAAGAGTGTGTCAATCTTGGCATGTTTAGATATGACCCTAACATGAAATAACTCAATTCGTCTCTTTTCATCTGGAGTAGTAGTAGTGTTACAGTTTTGTGAACCAGTGCTTGCAATATCTTGTTTTCCTTTGATTCCCATGAGAGTGGTTCTGTTGTTATCACCTGATCCATAACCTAAATCTTCTTGAGTGATAGCAGTGATTTTTTGTTTCCCTTTATTGTTTAACTTGTTTTGTCTCATTTCTGGATGGAGTTTCCAACAATGATCCTCATTATGTCCCTCTTTTGAACAATGTTTACAAATAACTTCCTCCCCTTCTTTCTTCACACTGCATTTTTCTTCCCTTTCCATTTTCCTTCTTTCTCTTCCTCCTTACCCTTAGGTGGCTTTTTATTACTACTCTCTCCATAAGTGTTCTTTCCTCTAGATTCAAGATGCATGGATTGCACACATACTTCATCTAAATTGTTTGGATTAAACATAAGAATAGTGTCTTTGAGATAGGAATGTAAACCCCCAATATATTTCAGCAGTGTATCTTGGGAATTCAAATCCACTCCTAATAACAAAGCCCTTTTCCCAAACTCCTGTGTATAATCTTGGACTGTTTGGCCTTTAAGCTGCCTAAAATTCTACCAACTCATAATGGCTTTTTTCATATAGGCTAAAGGATAAAATTGTCTCGTAATTGCATAAACAAATTCAACCCAAGTCATGGATATCTTACCATGGATTCTCATTTCTTCTTGAGTCTTGGCTTCCCACCAAACTAGTGCAGCTCCTTCTAGCCTCAGTGAAGCCAACTAGATATTTATGTTGTCTTCTTGAAGGTTTTGAATTCTGCAGTATACCTCGAACTATCAAATCTAATTGTCCAAATTTTTTGCATTCACCTCTCCATTGTACATGGGAAGTTCAAATTTTATGTCCAATTTCAGTAATGGAATTTTTCCTTTTGGGGTTTTGGAATGAGTATGGGTAGTTTCAGTGGTGGTAGTGGAGGATGATGTTGTGTGAGATGATGGAGATGATGAGGAAGATGATAAGGATGGTGGAGATGGAGGTGGATTTCTACCATTCCCTTTAGAATCCTTCTTCTCATATTTTTTGTCCTATGAGCTTCCTTCTCCATGTGGAGGTTTAGAACTCTCTCCAACCATTCTAGTGTTCCTCTCTTCACAGAGGACTTTAACCATCTCAGTCAAAGTGTAAAAATATTTCTTGAATTCTTCCTCTTTTGAAGAGGGAACTTCAAACTCTCTTTCTCCAGACATAATGGCTATGGATTCAGGCTCAAAAATTGGTACTGCTTGTATCTCTTCAATCTCAGTTGAAGGCAAAACTTGAGGAGTTTCAAGTGCAACTGGAATTGGAACTTTGGGTGGTAGAGATTTTGGCCTTGTGGCTCTCCTTCTTCTGGGCATTACCTCAAGAGTTGCAACCAATAGCTTCCCTTCTCTTTTCTACAACTGTAAGCTTGCAAGCATCGCAATTTTGCAACCATTAAAACCCTAATTGCACAAACTCAAGCAATCAAGCAATTCAACCTTGCCTCCGATACCAACTTGATCTATTTTTTTATAATTAGTGTTTTTGTGCTAATAACAATTACAGATTTATAAACATGTGCCTGCTTATTGCTTCTTGTGTTGAGGTTTCCTTAGTTGTTGGTGCTTACAAACACATGAATTTCCTTAATTTAAACAAGACATTCATGAGAAAAATAGCTTCAAAAACTAATAATGAACAGAAAACATGTACAGTGCAACAAACCATCAAATAGACACATTAACACAGTGTTTTGAAGAAGGAGTTCACCCCTCCTGGGCTACGTCTCCTTGGTCCAGCTTCCATGGCTTGGGCCTCTATATTAGCTCAATATGGAAAAAATATGTTGTTTGCAAAGCTTTATGGCTCCTTATACCTATACCAATGTGTTCTGAATGTCCAAATTAGCCAAAAATGAGTATTAGATCTCTGAATACTGACTTTGGTTGATCTGGGCATAACCTCCTTCCCTAGTGGTACTAAAGTTCCCTGAAATTCCTTATGGAAAAATCACCTGTAGAAGTCTTCTATTGCCTCTGCAACCTGTACCAATGAGTTCATAATGTATAAATCATATAGGAATGATTATTCATTTTCCAAAATTGGTCGAAAATTGAGCAAGATATGCTTCATTCAATGTTTCCCTAGGAAACCCCGCTAAATCTGGAGGAGACTCCAGTTAACACTGCCAAAAATGGCAATTTTTCCAAACTTGGTGCGCCTCCAAAACCTTCACCAACTTAATCCGTCATTAACATGGGTTTAATTAGTGATAAACAGGATTAGGGGCACGCTTAGCGCTAGCCCTAACCGTTGGTTTCGGCGCTTGGTCGCATGGGGAGGGGGCTGGCTCCCTCCACCCCCGAGTCGGCGTTTCCGAAGCATTCAAATATAAGTTCGGGGCTAATGTTTTGAAGATTCGTGCTTTGGTCCATTGGTAATGCGTTGGAGTTGGGAGGGGGAGGTCACGGTTCAACCTGCCCTTCACCCATCCCATATATATTTTGCTGCCCAAATAAATCATTGCACATACAATATTGTTCAGACTTTTACGTTGACCATATGACATTTAATTGAACTTTGATATAATTTGAGCTTTGGGATATGCGGATTTGTAATGTTTAATGTTTAATGTTTAATATATATATTTATAATATAATATATGAATTTAAAATCATATAAAATTATATATATGTATATATAGATATATAGATACATATATATACATACATATATATATATATATATATATATATATATATATATATTAAATACATTGTCCACATAATATTCACTATGAACCATAATTCCACCTTGGAGGACATTGGGAAATTTCACCTTTACACAACCAAATTGGTGAATCCTAAAGTGACACTTGTCACAGCCTCATTGGGAAAAAAACTGATAGAAGATTCCCATCATGCTGACTGTACTGCCATGTCATCATTATGTCTCGTTTTGCAATTTTTTTATCTGTTTAGGAAAACGAATAGCGTGCCTTTTCTCCTTCATCCGGACTCACTTTTCAGTCAAATGAATTGCATTGTGATTGTCATGACAAGACGAACGCAGTCATATAGTTTTCGAGCAAATCTGAGAACTTTGAATTTTGAGCTAAATACTGAGCACCTGATCAGTTACTCGTGTTGGATGTTTTTCATTAAAGTTCCCATAAAGAGGTCAAACAAATTATCCTCTAAAATGTTCTTTACCCTGAGACTTGACTTTTGGAATTGTTGAATGTGCTATGTAACGGGACCTTTTTGCCAAATATTTACCAATTGTCTAAAGAATTTATTCCTCTTAATATCCCCATCACATGTTATCAAGTCCTCCATAAAAATGGAAAAAGATACAATATAATCATTTTCCTCTCAAAAATTCATTTACACCATACAAATTGATCACTGCCATCAAACTTCTTCATATCCATATTTAGAATGAAGTAGTTACGTGGTGCTACATTGAATCCTTAATGGCATGGGCCTTAAGGTGATGAAAAATCATGATTTGGGGACTCAATCTTTATTTCCTCCATGTTTTCATAATTTCCTTGAGACTTCATATATCCTTTGGGAAGTTTCTCCTCTTGGGTATTTAAGAGAAGGATGGGCATGGAATTTTTCAAATCTTCCATATTATTTTCCATCTCATCCATTTTGTTTTCCAATTTCTCTTCTCCCTTGTCAATATAGTGAGAAATCTCTTCTCTTTTCTCTTGAGTCATAGTAAATCTCTCTGAGGGTTTTTTTGGTCAAATATATTTTGAAACACCCTTAAGAGCCATGTGATAAAAAAAATAATGCTACTCTTTTATATCTTTATCAAAGATTTTAAATCACCTAAAATAGATCTTCCAATCAAAAGTTATGCCAATTGTAAGTTATGTATCTTTCAAAAGACTAATTTGTAAATTACATATATGGCTAACCTTTGTCCTTATATATCTCTTAAATTTAACCACTTTTGAGTTTGAAATTTTGGCTCGTAATAATTTGACATGTCTTCTTTTCAATTCCACAAATATGATCAAAGTTTTATTTGCCAAGTGAAAGTTATAGTAACTTTCTCAAAACTTATTATTTGTCGGCCTCTTCTCAAGAGTGAATTTGGACATCATGCCACATGTCCAATTTCTCAAATTTGGTTTTGGAATTTTTAACCCAAAGTATTTCAATATGTTTTTTTAAATTCTTGAAATTTCACAGTTTGAAACCCCTCTTATATAAAGTTACAATGAACCTACCAAGATGTTTGGTTTAAAAAATGATTTCAGGAATAGTCACAAACCCTAACTTCCATAGGGTATATCTCCAAAATTATAGTGAACCAAAATATAAATTTTTTACCACTGCTAACCTAATAAATCTCCATAGTATCCTCAAAATTTCATTATCTAAAGCTTCCCATAAAAAAAATTATGGCAAAAAATCCAAGATGACTGGTTTGAAATTGAATTTAAGAACAATAATAAATCCTGACTTCCATATGTCATATCTTGGAACATATATCAAATGAAAACTTAAATTTTGAGTGCATGTATTTTGATATTTCTATTTCACCTCTACAAAATTTCACTATTTGAATCTTCCGAGAAAAAAAAATTATGGCAAAGAGTCCAAGATGACTCATTGGAAACTAAATTCAGGAACAACCACAAACCCTAGCTTCTCTACGATATATCTTTGAAAGTATAACGAATAAAAAATTGAAAATTTTACCACATGTAGTTCACTATTTTACCTTAATCTCCTAATTTTTTCATTATTTGAAGCTATAGAAAAATACCATAAAGTCTCAGCCCACGGGGCATAGAATAGACTGTGATCGGGTGTATTGTTAAGTCACTATGTGATGTGAAGGTCACTGGTTCAAAACTTCCCGGGAAAAAATATAACCATGTTAAGGGTTGGTGTGGCCTAAGCCGGGTGTGATCCCCAGGTGATTTTGACAGCTTAGATGCCTTTGGGCCGCGGTTTCTCAAGCCATAAGTCAAGCCTGATGTAATCTTTGGAGAACTCAAACAAATGAACAAAAAAAAATACCATGAAGTCTTGATTGAAGGAGAAAAAAAACATAAGACCATAGCTCTAATACCCAATGCTATGAACCATGTGCCTTAAAAATGATAAGAAGTTCAAAGAGCATAATCCAGTTTGAGGGTTGAACCTCCTTTTATAGTGAATACAATAGAAGATAATATATGATGGTCCCAAGACTAGGTCTCCTTGGTGTATATATAAGAGACAAAGGGTACGATTATAAAGTAAGGTTCTGGCATGCATAACAATATAACAATTAAAATTTGACAACTCAATGTCCAAGGATTAATAAGGGGTTTTAGGGTTATCATGGGGCTTGTCTAGGGCTTAACACCAAATATGTTTAAAAAGGTTATATCTTTGTTTCTTGTTTAATTTCGATTAGAGGTCCAATATTATGGTGATTTTTTGGTGAATTGATATGTAAATTTTTTGTTTGTTATACTTAATAAAGAAAAACGACAAGTACTTAAGGCATATTCTTCTTGCATCCATTTTTCTTCTTGAAATGAATATCGCACTTTTTCTTAGAAAACAAACACACCAATTTATATTAACAAATGTTGTGGTCGAACTAGATGTCACCCATAAACATACAAAATTTCAAAATAGGACAAGATTCAACCCTTTAAAATAGAAGGTTGAGATAAACAATTATGTGTTGTATCTTTCTCTTTTAAGCCCATTACATTTCTACATGTGTATTGCCTAACAAATTGCTTAATGAGAAGAACATTGTGGGAAAATATGTGTTAATTAGCAAGGATAAAATTCATATTTCATGCTTTTATTGGGTTGTGATCTTTCCTTGGTACCTTATGCATGGTTCTTTAATGAAAATGAAATACTCATCCTCTCACATAGTTGTGGCTTTAAAATTGTTGCTTCATCTTCCATTGTTGGTTTCAGATAGTGAGGAGCTCCCTAACTCTTTGAAAAATCTAAAAAGGTTCTACTAACCATTGAATCCTGACTAGAGATTGAAGGGCCTCTGGGGGGGGGGGGGGGTGTCTAGACAAAGAAATGCCTAACTGAAGGGTGATGATCTTGACCCACTCATGCATCGAACTAGACTCCCTTGCTACCATTTTTGTAGTTCCATAATGTGTACTCCCTTGCTAGATTCTAGTTGGCTTGTCTAGATAGACTCCCTTGCTTGCAAAAGTGCATACACATTATGTGTACACCTAGAGTAGTTCCATAATATGTACTCTAGGACAAAGGTCAACCTAGAGTACATATTATGGAACTACTTGTTGGCTTGTCTAGCTACACTCCTATTGATGGTGTTGGAAATTTGTCAACCAAAGTGTCTCTTCGATGTGAATTCCCAATTAGACCTCACACCATTTGGAGTAGGAGCCCCATTCGAAATATCGGGCCGATTTCCATATATTCTTATATATTTTCCTTGGCTCTAACTATCAGCAAGAGAGTGGAATGCGTGGTGCCTTTGATAAAGGAGGTGTTCCTGGTAAGTGTTTGATCGTATGTGCATTAAATTTCTTTCACTTCGGAGGGGAGGAAAAGTGAGCCTCTAAGAGAGAGGTAGTGGTACCACCCTAGTAGAGAAACACATGAACAAGAAGGGTCCATACAACATCAAGCCGAATAGTCCACAGAGATGCAACAATCATCAAAACCAATATAACGAGGAAGATCTATCTACTATCCAGCGGAATAGCCCACGAGGATGCGACAACAATAATAACAGTTACAACACATTCTGAATATGATAAGTACCAAAATAACTTAAATAGTTCAACTACTTCAACATAGATGAAAGAAAACATGAATTACAAGCATTCACATAATAGTCTTACAAATATCCATAATCCATGCATGAAGAACGTGCTAGCCCATAGGGCTTCTCATATTAAGTAAAAGTTCCAGGACACACGTATACAATGAATACCACTAGCTTCAATAGTGGAGCATTGGAGCCAGTCCTTACTCCTCTAAAGAAATAGCTTATCTCTCTAATGCCTTTCAGGAGGAGCCGGGGTGAAAAGTCCTTCGCTCATACAATGAGGGAGTATATATAGCCAAGGGGTGATTCCTTGTGACTCTTTGAAACCCTCATGATTGTTTGAATTCTTATCACTTTTCAACTTACAAGAATCTTTATATTCCATGTGTGTCCTTTGGACTTCCACTTTATAATACATTTTGATTACCATTTACATGATCCACAATGATGATGTGGCATATGAAAACTCATGACATGACACTGTTGACGCGGACTACTTGATGATGTGGCAGTGTCAAATCATTGTTTCTACTATGTGTTGAGTGTTTGCTTGGGAATGCTCTTCTTTTCACCTTCGTATAAATTGGTGATAAGGAATCTTCAATGATCTTAAGTCTTGATTTGTGATCGCAAACTGATGTCCCTTTGCTTTCTTATGATTGATCAACTTGTATGTCAAGATACAAGAGTGTCTTTCAACATGTTTCCCTCCTTCATTTCTTTCTTCATCATCTCGCCATAACATGTTAAGGTACATGTATCTACAATTCACTCATGATGAGACGACATCGGTCCAAAAACCCCCTAGTCTAATATGGTGCAATTTGATCCATTGACTGAGCTAGAACCGGGTGACAGGTCGAGAAAGAGGGCTTAGTGACTACGCAGTTGTGCAGTTCAAGCAGTGAGGGGTGCAACTTGAGCATTGAGACTGTGCAATGCACATTTTAAGTAGAGCTAAGGAAGAAATTGCGCAGTTTGAGAACTCAAGATGCAAGGTTGAGGGGATAAGCACTGGATGAGCCTATTGTGAGTTTTTTTAGGGAAGATGTGCCCATGTGACTGTGCAATTTCATAGTTCAAGAGCTCGGGGAGGATGCTTGAGCCTTGAGACTACGTAGTGCGCAGTCCAATCTAGACTAAGGAAGAAAACTACGCCATTCCAGAGCTAGTGTGGTAGGTTGAACGGATGGAGACTAAGTGAACACATTATGCAGTTTCGGGAGACAAGGGAGGTTGGTCTATTACGCAATTGTGCAGTTCAAAAGATTAGGGTATGAGCTTGTGGCTTGTGATTGTGTAGTGTGCAGTTAAGGCCAGGCTGGGAGGATGAATTGTGCAATTCTGGGAGGCAAGGTTAGGCTTGAGCACTGAAGTTTCGAAATGCGCAGTTCTAGGCTTGAGCACTGAAGTTTCGAAATGCGCAGTTCTGGGCTTGAGCACTGAAGTTGAGAAATGTGCAGTTCTTGGCTTGAAAATTGAGGTTGTGAAATGTGCAGTTATGGGCCTGAGAATTGAGGTTGAAAAATGTGTAGTTATGGGGTTGAGCATTGAGGTTGAGAAATGTGCAGTTCTGGAGGGCTGGATGAGGCTAGGTTGCCAGGAATTTTTCAAAATTTGGCTAAGTGTGGGACCGAAGAGACTGTTGTGAACAATGATATGACTTGATTGTGATCACACACTTGAAACACTTTGACAAAACAACAACATAGATCATCCAAAGCATGTTAACAACATATTTCCCTCAATGCGACAACTTTGTGACAAGTGCGACACTAAAGGTACACTTTGCAATGATTGTGATGACACTTATGTGACAATGCTTAAAACTTTTGGAATGAGTGCGACAAATGTTTACATAGTTTGAATAACTCATATACACAAAGATAGACCCTTAAAACCATTAGAACAGGCTTCCATATACTGCACGATAGCCAATCATGCGAAAAGATGACAATTTACCCAACTTGCGAAGGGGAGCAAAATACTTCAAGAAAGTACATGAAATGAGTTCCAGTGTTTGTGACAATAATGTGCAAGACCAAGGAGGGCTCTGAAATTGAGTGTAAGCTAAAATTTTGGTGGGTGTTGTAGCAGCTACAACACTTTGCAACACATTGGTATAATTCTAGCTTCTCTTCCTTGATTAACTTCTTCGGTGTAGGGCCTTGGTTCTTCAGGGTGTATTGATTCATCGTGCAGATTACTTTGGTCTCCCCACTTACCCCATGAATAAACACAGTCCCCTTTATGTCTTCTTGGTTGAACACAACATAAGATTCAACGATATCACAATGTTTCAAGTTGGGAAGGGTAGTGTAGCTCGCGAGCTTAAGATTTTCAAAGTATAATTTTTCATCTCTGCTATTGCTCCACTGCCAGCAGGCCTGGATAGTACCCCAAGGAACAGAAACATATCTCCGCTGCTAATGAGCATGGATAGTACCCCGAAGGAGTTGCTTGCTTCACCTCTCTGCGTAGGAAGCCTTCCTCTTCTTTCGCCTTTATTTATTTATATTAAAGAGGACTATGAATCGACACTTATTAATTTTTGGGTGGAAGAGGGCTCCTCACTTATTGAGATCAAAAGAGGTTGTTCCTTCAAAGAAGAATATAAAGACATCTGATTTAGGTTTTCTCATTTAGATTTTCCCCTTCTCCTCTTCTACTGATTGGATAAGCATGAAAACACTGAAACACAAAACCGATTGTAGGCATAAGGTTTCCTTAATAGACATAGGTTCATCATTGGACCAAAACTCTCCTTACAAATGGATCATGTTTTCCTTTATAACTTCATCGACCAAAATATATAACCAACACAAGGAAGAGAGACTAAAGTTTAGCCAAATGTTGAAGTGTCACAAGACTCTTTAGACTTCAGCCACACACATACTAAGAATCCAAAACATGTCCAGGCACAACACTTATTCACATGATGAAAACAATAAGGAACAAAAACAAAAGAAACAAAACGAAAGGAAAGACAACACACAACGAGGAAACAACACCAGATAACAAGCAAAAGAAGCTAAATCAAAGCATAATGAAAGAGAAAAGTAAGAAAATACAAGAGAGACTAAAGAGAACAACACAGGGTGGGTGCAAGGGAAGGAAAATTAAGATGCATCTAATACTACTTCTAACATAACAACTAGAAGGTCGGGGTCACGTATAGTGGAATTTCCAATGTAGCCACCGTAATCGTTCCCGACCTACAATCTCAAAGATACGATCAATTAAAATAGATATAAAGCAATGTGCAAGAGAAAAGATGAGAGATTGAATAATTTGCACAACAAAAGGAAGGTCTTGCCTATGGGCAGAAAGGTGTGTCACAACCACTATTTTCATCCAATTCACATTCTTACCTTTTCAATGAATACCATCTTTCAACAAACCTCGAAAGCTTCTCGCGGATGTGTCTCCATCTACACCAAACTCCTTAGCAAGTACGAGGGAAGATCGAAACTTTTTATTTGTGACAAATATTTCCAGCTAAGATCATTCCAACCGTTCATCGATTGGATCGTAAAATTCATAATGATCCTCTTGAAAACCCTCAAATCTTTGAAAATGTGAATTTTTCAATTAGAAGCAGGGGATTATGATGTGAATCTTGTGAGGGAAAATATGTATGATCATATTCAAATGCCATGTCGAGACAATGAGGACCTGACATAACCATCAGCGAAGAAAGAAGTGCCTCAACTGCTTGACAAAAGTCTGAATAGTGAGATATTGAACAATGCAGATCGAAGGATGTACAACAATTTTCACTAGATGTGCTGATGGGAAAATGATAAGTTGAACGACAATATTCAGAGAGAAAATAATGATCAGATGGGTTGATTAAAGAATCAGACTCCCAGTTTGTAATTAACCAAGATAAATCAATGTGGACAACTTTGTGAATTCTTTGAACAATCAAACCAACTTCCTCGTAAGTAAAATGTGACAAACCAGTTTCCTGCAACTGATGAAAAATTGTACAAGCATCGTCATCATCAAAAGAATTTAAAAGGGATGTCAGTACAAAAAATACATGAGACCAGTCAGGACATGGTGAATGGACAAGAACATGATTCATGTGATAACTCATGCATTTATTATCACTCGAGAGGATTTCAGGTGAGATGAAGGGAAATATTTGCAATATAACATTTGCAAGAAGAACCAGGAGCTGACTATTAAGGAATGAATTCGATAAGAATGATTCCTTCAGCCAAAGATAGTTCTTGGAATGATCAACTTCACAATTCCATTATTTTGTGAGAGATACACATTCCAAATCCAAGTTTAATGCGAGAAATTTGCACGAAGATGAATGAATTGAAACCGACTATTGAATCGGGTCATAAGTAAAATCTTGAAAATTTGAAATATCACATCTGAGATACCAAACATTTTTCAAAAATAATTGACATTGAGTGAAACCATGCAAAGAGAAGGATTGTGTGAAATAAACCAAATCTGACTTAGTTCAGGGGGCTTACTAGAGTTGTGACATCATGACATAATGATCAATGGAATTTGAGTGCCTTGACCTCCTGACAAGTCTCGGAAATTTCAAGGAATGGAAAATTGTATTTTGAAGACTGAACTAGATCATGCATGGTTTGAGGATACTCTTACCATTGGTTTCAATAAGACCACTGCTCACCGGATGGAAGCCATTGTTGTCATAGGTTTGACTAGATTCTTCAACTTCAACAACCAAATTACTCAAGTCAAAATATTATTCTGATCACAAATTCTAAGGTGAATGAATCAAGGAAATTTCATGAGCAAACTTATTTGAAGAGTTGTCTTAATGCAAGAGAAGAGATGATGAGGGATGGACAGAGTACTCAATGATTTGATTGTTTTCATTTGCATCATGGATAATCTCACTGCATTGTGTCAATTGAAAACATACCTCATTGGATGAAGAACTTAAAGAGCATGGAGTATCTCCATTGTAAGTAGATGCATCGCACACGGTAAAGCACAAGGGATAGTGGGATGAAGAGGAAATTTCGATAAGCACATCTTATTTGACCGAATCAAATTATGGATCTAAAGTAAAATATTCATGAGAAACCAAAAGATTAGTTGATACACATATGCATTCATGATTGCATAAATCAATAAAGTCATCATCATTGGAATGATTATTGCCTGAGGCTACAGATTGATCGAAAGAATTGATTACATTTGATTCACTACCGAGATTATCAGATTGAAAATCATCCAAGAACAAAAGTGCATGATCATCACATGGAGTATTTTCGAAAATAGAAGAAAGATTGATAACATATTCTCCTTCCTTCTCCCCTACCTGTGTAATGTGACTACCTTGTATCTGATCGCAATTTAACCAACAACATGAAAATCAAGAGCGTGAAAAATTAGTTGGTGGAACGGATTGCTTGAGCGGATCATGGTACAAAGAATCATGGCCTATAGATGATAGGGGATAACAAAAATCCAAATCAGATTCAAGACTAGAATTATGAACAATAACATCATCTTATGAAATGGAGGAGTTAGTCTTCACCACAGAGCCATTCTGGAATTTCCTCCATTGAATCTAAATTGTGAGAAGCAGAAGAAGAATGAGAAAATGGATTAGGAATTCGATTTTCAAATTTCCCAAATTTACAATTACCGTAAGGAGGCACCCACATCGGTACTGGAAAAGGAGGAGAAAAAGGAACGAAAGGAATAACAGGTTCCTCCTCTGAAATTAGAGGTGCCTTACAATTCACAAGAGTTGGGGTAGTGAAAACATCAGGAGGTTTAGATTCAAATTAATCGTTACGAAACCAGCTAGGGAAAAGATAGAAAAGATAGATCAACGCCTTAGAATTCAGCCTCTTCGAGGGGGCAACCTCCTTTACATTACATAAATGAACATTTCTTCGATGATTCAAATGAAAAACCTCCTTTCTATATAGAGGAGTCTAAGGAGTCACAATATAATCCAGCCGACCTAACAACAATAATATAAAGCCACAAAAATAACAATAGAGGGATTCTATGGGGCACAGTAATAACAATATGGGGGCAATATAAAGCCACAAAAATAACAATAGAGGGATTCTATGGGGCACAGTAATAACAATATGGGGGCAATAGGGGCACAACAATATTAATAAGGGTTATAACTACAATAGTAATGGGGTAATCACTAGTATTATAGGGACCCAACATGCCCCTCTCCTTCAAAAAAGTGTTGTCCTCAACGCTTGAGTAGTTCTAGATACTTCTGCATAAAATTTTCATCCTCCCATGTGGAATCTTCAGCGGATAAGTTCTTCCACTTGATAAGATACTCTGAAATTGATCGATTTCGTAGCTATCGAGTTCTTGTTTCTGTGACTGCTTCCGGTTCCAAAATAATTTTTCCTTCCTCGTCAAGTTCTAGCAATATTGTTTGAACTGGGAGCTTGTCGCCTATAACCTTCTTTAAACATGAAACATGGAAAACTGGGTGCAATCGAGAAGCTACAAGAAGCTCCAATTTGTATGCCATAGTACCAATCTTTTGCAACACCTTGTACGGACCATAATACTTTGGTGATAATTTATTATCCTTCTTAGCTTGCTTGAGGGACATTTTCTTATATGGTTGTAGCCGTAGGAATACCCAATCACCTACATCAAAACTTCTTTCACTGCAATGTTGATCTGCTTGTTGTTTCATTCTATTATGTGCCAACACGAGGTTATCCTTTAAGAGTTGGAGGACTTGTTGTTGATGTTCAATGTGATGTTCCACTCCTTGAACCTTAGAATTTTCTCTTAAATATGATGTGATGGATGGTGGTTGATACCCATAAAATGCCATAAATGGGGTCATTTTTGTTGATGTATGGAAGGAAGTGTTATACCACCATTCAGTCAGAGGCAACCATTTGACCCATTGTGTCTGTTTATCAGATACAAAGCAACGAAGATATCCTTCCAAACATTTGTTTACTATCTCAACTTGCCCATCAGATTGAGGATGATAAGATGAGCTATGAGCTAACTGAGTACCAAGACAAGAAAATAATTATGTCCAAAAATTTCCAGTGAAAATGGGATCTCTGTCACTTACAATAATCTTTAGGTTTCCATGTAGCTTTTGAATTGTTTCCATAAATGCAGTAGAAACTGTACTGGCTTTAAATGGATGTGATAATGCACAAAAGTGTGCATACCTTGTAAGCCTGTCAACTACCACCATGATGACACTCTTTCCCTCAGACTTGGGTAAACCTGTGATAAAATCCATTGAAACCTCCTCCCAACGTTGGCTTGGAATGGATAAAGGTTGTAATAGACCCGTGTCTTAATTGTTTCAACTTTATTTTGTTGGCAAACCAAACATTCCGCCACAAACTTTTGAATATCTGATTTAAGGCCATCCCAAAAAAATTCCTTCTTAACCCTGTGGTAAGTTTTTAGAAATCCTGAGTGCCCTCCTAAGGGAGAAGTGTGCAGTTCCATAAGAATCTTTTGTTTTAGCTGGGAATTCTTACAGAGGTATAAGCGATCTTTGTACCATAACGAATCATTTTTCCAGCTAAATGTATCAGACAAACTGGAATCTTGTTGTAACTTTCGAATAAGTGCCCACACTTCTTCGTCATTCTTCCTTTCCTCCCTTGCTTCATTTATCCAATCTGGTTGGATAATAGAAATGGCGCACAACAATGCTTCCATATCCTCATCCTTTCTTGAGAGTGCATCTGCCACCACATTTTGCTTCCCTTTTTTGTAGATGATTTCAAAGTCATAACCCAACATCTTTGTGACCCACTTTTGTTGCTCTTCAGAGGATAATCTTTGTTCTAAAAAGTATTTAAGGCTATCATGATCCGTTTTTACCTTGAAGTGTCTTCCCATTAGGTAGGGTCGCCATTTCTTAAGTGCATGGAGTATTGCCAACATTTCCTTCTCATAAATAGCTTTGCTTAAAAACTTTCCCTTGATTGGACGACTTTCAAAAGCAATGGGTCTTTCATCTTGCATTAGAACAGCACCAATTCCATTTCCTAAAGCATCACATTCCACAATAAAGGTTTTTGTGAAGTCCGGTGTAGCTAAGACCGGTGCTTGGCACATTGCCTCTTTAAGATGTTCAAAGGCCTTTGTTGCTTCCGGAGTCCATGAAAATGCATCTTTCTTCAATAATGTTGTTAGAGGTGCTGCTATTCTCCCATAATTCTTAACAAACTTGCGATAATACCCTATCAACCCAAGAAATCCTCGCAGATGCTTTATGGATGTGGGGATTTTCCATTCCTTAATGGCTTTAATTTTGCTAGGGTCTACCTTAACTCCTTCATGAGATATAATATGACCCAGATATTCCACCTCCTGGACTCCAAAGAAACATTTGGATCTTTTTGCATATAATTGTTTCTCCTCCAATAGTTGTAGCACCCTGTCAACATTTATAACATGATCCTTCCAAGACTTGTTGTAGATTAGTATATCATCAAAAAGTACTAACACAAATTTTCTAAGGAATGGTTTGAAAATGGAATTCATCAAACCTTGAAATGTTGAAGGTGCACTGGTAAGGCCAAAAGGCATGACCAAAAATTCATAATGACCCTCATGAGTTCTAAATGTTGTTTTCGGAATGTCTTCAGTCTTCATTCTGATTTGATGATATCCTGAACGAAGATCCAACTTGGTGAAGTAAATTGATCCATGCAATTCATCCAGTAATTCATCAATGACAGGAATGGGGAACTTATCTTTAATAGTGAGCTTGTTGAGCTCCCTATAATCCATACACATGAGCCATGATCCATCCTTCTTGTGCACCAATACTACTGGAGCAGAGAAAGAACTTTGACTCAGTTGAATTATACCAGCCTCTAGCATTTCTGCAACCATACGTTCAATTTCACTCTTTTGGACATAGGGATATCTGTACGGCCTGATGTTTAGAGGAACACTTCCTGGAATCAAATGAATAGCATGATCATGATCATGCATAGGTGGGAGACCTTTGGGAGTCTCAAATACCTTGGAATGATTTTACAGGACTTTTTGGAGATCTGGAGAAATAGATGATTCTAATGTGGAAACATCTAGCGAACATAATTGTGCAATTACACCTCTTTGCTCCTTTTTTAGAAGCTTTGTCATACCATTAGAGCTGATTATCTTTCCTGGTTTCCCTGCAATACCCCTTAATTCAACTTCCTTTCCTTCTGTAGAAAATTTGATGAAAAGTTCTTGAAAATTAAAAGCTATTGTACCCAAGGATTGTAGCCATTGGACTCCTAGTACAACATCAGCACCTCCCATTGGAATGGAAAGCATTGGGCTAGTCAATACATATTCTCCCATGGATAGCTTGATATTATGGCACTTTCCAGAGCAATTTATTGTTCCTCCATTTGCAATCATCACTTGACACTCTGGTGCTGGATATAGGAAGCAATTCAATTCTTTTGCTACCTTACAATGAATAAAATTGTGGGTGCTTCCTGAATCAATCAACACTATTACCTTTTTCTTCTTGATTTGTCCTTCTATCTTGATGGTTTGAGGAGTGGTAATTCCCACCAATGCATTACAAGATATGGTCGGATTTATTTTTCTTCATCTAGGCTTTGTTCCTGGAGTATATCCTCTTCTTTTGACCTTTCTTGCTCCTTTTCTTATTCCTCTTCACAATCTATGTAGAATAATTTCTTCTCAGCACACTTATGACCTTTAGTGTATTTGCTATCACAACTGTAACAAAGCCCTTTTGCTCTTTTTGTGGTTGTGGTGTCAACCTTATAGGTTGTGGAAGACTAGGGGCAACAACACTTCCGTCTTTATAGTTGTGAGTGGTATGCTTCCTGGTTGCCATAATTTTGCTTTCCATTTTTCTTGCTAACCTGAATGCCTTCTCTAATGAATCAGGTTCCCAAAGGCGAACATCATGTTGGATATTATGCTTTAAATACCCTATGAACACATCAACCCTATGCTCCTCTGGAATATATTTTACCCTTATGTTCAATTTTTGGAACTCCTCAATGTGCTCCATTATTGAACCCTTTTGTTTGAGACTTATCAATTGGCTAAAAAAATTGTTGCTTTTTGTATCCTCATAATGTGCTATCAATTCTTCCGTAAAAATTGCCCAAGTGATAAATTGTTTACGAGAGCAAAGCCATTGATACCATACAAACTGATTTGGTTCCAAATATAAAGTTTCCATACGTACCTTTTGTGTGTTTTGCACATTATTGAGATCGAAGAATTGCTCCATCTGTAATATCCATGTTGCGGGATCCTTGCCATCAAACTTCCTCATATCGATTTTTTGAATATGGTGGGTCTTCGATCCAACATTAGAGTCTATGGAATCATTATTAACATTTCTTTTGTTCTCATCATGAGTTTCCTTTACTACCCTTTCACCATTAGTGACCCTTTCTTGTAGCAACTTCTTCAATTCTTCCATGTCTGTCTTCAAATCTATCTTCAAATCATCCATCTTAGCTTCTACGCCTTTCTTTAAAGAATCCATCTTAGCTTCTACATCTTTCTTTAAACCATCCATCTTAGATTATGTTCCTTTTTGTGCAAGTGACACTTGTTGCACTTGGTCTCATAATTTTGCTATATCATGTTGCATTTCTTCCTCTTCTTCATAAGTCATGCTAGAGCTTTCAGGTTGTTTACTAGGTGTTTGCATTTTCTTTCCTCGGGAATCAATTACCGATAATAATGCTTTACTATGCCCTTTGAATTCCTTCAAACCAAGCTTACGCAAAAATTTAAAAAAAAAACTACACACCTTTTTTCACTTTGTAGAAGCCTGATATTGAATCTGATGTACCTCTGTAATTTTGAATCATCAAATTCTAAAATTGTGACCTGTAGTAGCCTTCTATGTCCTCTTTCCAATGCCACTAGTCTGATCCAAATTGGATTCTCCTAGAAAGAGTTATGCACAATCTCCCGCAGTGACCTGATTATAAACTAGTTCAGTAGAGCGAACTTGTATGAAGTGCCACGTGTCACTGTTTTGAACTTTGACTCTGAAAAATATATACAAGAAAACTACAGTCCGTCCTCTTTCTCTACCTTCTTACGAAATTTCAATCTGATTCTCAGAAATAAAGTTATGACGATTTTCCCCAGGTCACCTGTTTGGAATGTAATTCAGGAGTCTGCAAAAAGACCAACTTCCTCAGATCATATCTCCGCAAATATAGCACGAAAATCTCTGAAATTTGGATCCGAGGTTCAGCGTGATTTCTTCTCAAATGGGTTTTTTTGCAACTTCTGAAACATCGCAGAAAAAAGTTATAGCGAAAATTCCACGATGACCTTTTTGGAGCAGCGAAACCCTAGAATCCAAAGCTCTGATACCAAATGTTATGAAACTAGCTCAAGAAAAGATAGATCAACGCCTTAGAATTCAGCCTCTTCGAGGGGGAAACCTCCTTTACATTACATAAATGAACATTTCTTCGATGATTCAAATGAAAAACCTCCTTTCTATATAGAGGAGTCTAAGGAGTCACAATATAATCCAGCCGACCTAACAATAATAATATAAAGCCACAAAAATAACAATAGAGGGATTCTATGGGGCACAGTAATAACAATATGGGGGCAATAGGGGCACAACAATATTAATAAGGGGTATAACTACAATAGTAATGGGGTAATCACTAGTATAATCACTAGTATTATAGTAATCACTAGTATTATAGGAATTAGTCTTCACCACAAGCTCCATGAGCCATTCTGGAATTTCCTCCATTGAATCTGAATTATGAGAAGCAGAAGAAGAATGAGAAAATGGATTAGGAATTCGATTTGCAAATTTCCCAAATTTACAATTACCGTAAGGAGGCACCCACATCGGTACTGGAAAAGGAGGAGAAAAAGGAACGAAAGGAATAACAAGTTCCTCTGAAATTAGAGGTTCCTTACAACTCACAAGAGTTGGGTTAGTGAAAACATCAAGAGGTTTAGATTCAAATTAATTCAAAGAAATTCAAACTAGATGTTCAAACTTTTGCTTATAGAAATCTTGATCCATATCTTCTTCAGGAAACTCATAACATAAATAAAGGAATATATTTGCAAAACTTCAACTGATTCAGCAGGCTCCATTTGGAGTTGATTGATTCTTTTGTGAACATCTCGGTTATCATACCAATCGAAAGCTTGATGGAGCTATTTAGTAAAATGAGGGAGAGAATGAATGAAATCAGATGGTAAGGTGTGACACCAATACTTAACATGGCCTTCAAGTGTGAGGGTGAATAAAATACACATAACATATTCATCATCGATTTTGAGAGTTTTACAAAGCCCAAGAAAAGAATTTATGTGTCTAGATAAAAATATACCACCCTTGCCATTAAAATTGAACTGAGATAAGGCATGAACAAGTCCCACGGGGATTGAAAGTTTTCCAGGAGGTAGGTTAGAAAAAAACTATGGGATTATGATTGGGGAAAGAGCCATTTACGATAGGAGATTCAAAACAATCTCAGTGGGTTCATCTTGTCATCTGGTCTTATTACACAACATTTTGTCACTGTCCCTGTACTCCCCGTTCCTTGATCCTGGAGGACCTCTACAGTGAACCTTGCATGATTTGCCTTCATGAAGAAACTCCCATTGTGTCCCTCACCATGAGTAGATAAATTCCCTTTTGAACCATTCCCCTTGAAACTTCTATTTTGCCCAGTTTACAAGACCAGCGCTAATGACCTTTGTCTCCCCCGCTCCGATGTGCAGAGATTAGCACTACTCCTTGCACCGACCAGAGCGACTGAGCTGTGTTTCATTCGTGATGGTTCTGTTATGGAAAGTTTTTTAAATTAGAGCTGAAGCTTTGAACTCTAGAAGCTCTGTAACGGAAGTCTGGTAAATGGTTTGGCCGGAAGGGGTCGAGGATGAAAGTTTGGGCTCCTTTTCCCTACAATGATGTAACTACCTCAAGGGATAATTCCTTCTCCCATGAGAAGAGGATCCATCTCGCATCCATATTTCCTATATAAACCTCCCTTCTTCCCAAGCACAAACTAGTCACAGTTGATAGTTTTTGCAGAGTTATTGTTGAGTGTTGATACTATTTTGGAGTATAAAAGCAAGCCATTACTAGTTGTAGTTATCTAGTTGTGTGAGGGAGAAGTGTGTTTTGGTTTGGAGTGAAGCCTAAAGGGAAGAGCCTTTAAACTATTTTTGTTTGAAGCCATCGTGGAATGCTAGCAGAAGTGTGTGGGAACCTAGTCTTGTCAAAGGAAGACTGCAATGTCAAGACGAATGGTTGTAATCTTTCTTTGATATTAATATATGCAACTATCGATTGGTTTCCTACATGTTTTGTAATATTACATATCCATGTCTTAATGCTTCTTGACTTGTTAAGTAGGTTGAATTATAATTTTTCTATTATTATGTTTGTGTGTTATTGTTGTTTACTTGTTTCAGCAACTTGAAGAAGGAAGCGAGAGATTGCTGGAGTGAGCAAGCGAGGACATCATCAAGTAGGATAAGCAACCAAGAGGTAGACCCTCTTGATTGATTCTAACCTAAGGAAATCGTCCATAGAATGTATCTGTTGTGGCTAGACCCATTATCGGGCTAGAGGAATTCGTTCATGTCCACACTTATAATTTTACTTCACCACAAATTAGTGACTCCAATGGGGATCCCATCTTTTTGTTTGTTTTGGATTTCATGATTTCGTGAGAACTTTTCTAGTTTCACGTTTTCCCTTCGGTTCTATTTCTTTTATCCTACTTACTGGCCTAAGTCTAAAATTCATAGTAGCAGATTTGGTCCTTGTTCTGAATTTTTTTTTATTTTTTCTTAATTACCTTGGCCAGTGTGCTTAATTTGCTGAGATTCACGCCGACCAGCGAAAATTGCTGAGGAACAGTCATGCCGACCAGCCTCTAGCGCTTGTGGTCAATTAGGCAGTCGCACTGATGCCTGTAAGTGAAGATTAGGGCTTGACCCCAATCTTGGCCAGTGTGTTCTGCTCTTGTAGTTTTGACCCTGTAAGCCTTTAGACCATCTTCTCCCTGACTAGAAAGCTTCATTTAGCTTACTTTGTGTGCTTGGTTGGTTTAGCCCACCCTCTGATGTGTTAATTCTTGCCCTGTGTGAAGTTATTTTTATTTTCTCTTTGAATCCCTCGACCAACGCTATTTTTGGCCAAAAAGTCACACCGATCAACCATCAGTGCTAGTTGTAGTATTGGTCAGTCATGCCGACTGGCGCTACTTTTGGCCCAAAATTCACTCTGGTCTCTGAGTTGAGAAAAAATCTGAACTTCTCCCATCCCAGTGCCAATGTGTCTTGGCCCTTAGACTCTCTTCTTCCTCCCAGAAGTGACTAGGATGCTTTGTTATTGTAGAGATTTCGACTGTAGATCAATAGATTATGCAATGTACTAAAGAAAAACACAAGATCTACTTCTACAACAAACTTTACGGAAGCTTAATCGAATATGAGCAAGATCAATGAGAACACATATAACTAAGAATGAGAAATTAATCACACATAACATAGAAGAAATAACCCGTGAGAAGCCTCAACCTAAAACCCCAATCTCTGTATTATCATACAAGTGGAAATATATTCGAGTTACAAAAAGAATCAGCTCTCAAGCTATCCTGCTCTCTCTGTAATCAAATAATACAGCTCACAAATTGAATAGACATTATATACATCCTTCTCAAGCCCTCTTAGCCTCCTATTTCCTTGCGCAATTTTTCTTGGGGTCCAGTGATGCCACATGTGTGAATTGGCCTCATCACACTCACACAACCTGAAGAAGTAACTGTGCGATCCTCGAGGAAAGAATTCCTTCTACATGCAAGAGATATTCACAATGGAATATTCTAGCAACTGATAGTACACTGCCCCTCCATCTGATCTCAACTAGGTCTCTATCTGAACTGACATGCATGAGTTATTTATGAGAGAATATTCAGTTATCTAAAGTGCTGCAGTTACATGCATGCATGCATTAACTAACTGAATTCACAATTAATTCAACAAACTGTTTGAATTAATATAACTTGACTTGACTTAGTTAACTGAGTCAACTAATTACAACTCAATATTATAACTCATCCTTACCTCTTTAATTGATGGATAAATTCCTCAATTAATGGAGAAACTGTTGCATGTCCCCACATAGACTTCATGTTTGATTTTCTACAACTAATTAACTCATGGCGAATTAATTAATTATTTTACAAATAGCTATTAAGATCAAATTCGAATTTTTAGTTCTCTATTTTAGTTCAGGGACTAACTAAAATAGGAAGGTATCTCGAAATGCTATTTATAACAGTACTAAATTTAGCACTTCTATATTCAGAATTTCTTGTTGCTATTTTCAACACTCCCTCTCAACAAGAAAGGGATTATCAGTAACCCCAATCTCATCTCTATGGAACTCGAATTTGCATTGTGACAATGGCTTAGTCAAAATATCTGCATCATGTTCCTTGGTCGAAACATACAACAACAACATGATCCTCTTGACCACACAGTCTCGAAGATGGTGATATCGGATATCAATGTGCTTGGACCTGTCATGAAAAAATGGATTCTCAGAGAGTTTGATACAACTCTAGTTATCACAATAGATCATGGTTGGATCCATCCTCTGACAAAACAATCCCACTAGAATCTTCCGCATCCAAATGACCTCACATGCAGCCTAACTAGCAGCCATGTATTCAGCCTCTGCTGAGCTAAGTGCAATTGATCTTTGTTTCCTACTGTACGAGGAAACTGTAGTTGAACCAAGGTTGAAGATTCCTCTAGAAGTGCTCTTCCGGTCTAATGGACTCCCTGCCCAATTCGCATCTGTGAAGCCCTGAAGCTTCACTCCCTCTATCCATCTATGCCACAATCTGAACTGAGATGTTCCTCTGAGGTATCTCAGCACATGCTTCATTGCCTTCTAAAATAGCTTGGTAGGCTAAACCATAGCTTGACTCAGCTGGTTCATCGCAAAGCATAAGTCGGGTCGTGTGTTCACCAAATACATAAGTGAACCCACTAGGTGCCGATAAACAGTAGCAGCTACTACCTCACCTGAAGTAGCATCCTCCTTCCTCCAGTTCCCAACTAGAAGAGTCTGCATGGGCTTGCACTTCTCCATGTGAAAGTGCCTGAGTATCTCATTGGCATACTTGCCTTGAGACACAAATACTTCACCATCTTTCTGCCACACCTCCATGCCTAGAAAGTAGGGCATAAGACCCATGTCTTTCATTTCTAACTCTCTTGCAAGGTCCTCCTTGCAAGACTGTATCCGCTGATCATCACCTGTCAAAATCAGATCATCAACATAAAGAACAATGATCAATGGTTTACCTTCTACCATGATGTGGTAAAGGTTCGCATCTGCTTCACTCTTGGTGAATCCCAACCTGGTGAAATAGTTGTCGATCCTGGTGTACCAAGCACGGGGTGCTTACTTCAGCCCATACAAAGCCTTCTTGAGTCGACACACATGCGAATCACATTCGAAGGTCTCGAAACCCTCGGGCTACTCAATGTACACCTCCACCTCAATCTTTCCATTGAGGAATGTTGTCTTCACATCCATCTAGTGGATCTTCCACCCCATCTGCACTGATAGTGGCAACATAAATCTAATCAATGAGTACCTTGCTACGGGAGCAAAAGTCTCATCATAGTCGATCCCCTTGACCTATGAGAAACCCCGGGCAAAAAACCTTCCCTTATGTTTCTCAACATTGCCATCAACTGCCTACTTTACCTTGTAAAGCCATCTGAAACTCACCATTGACTTACCCTGAGGTCTTGGGACAACATCCCACACACTGTTCCAAATGATAGAGTCATACTCCTCTACCATTTCATCAACCCATACTAGTTGTTGCACTACCTCCTCGAATGAAGAAGGTTGGGTATCTACACACTTCCCAACCAGAGCCATGTACCCAGTGTATTGCTTGGGCAACCTCCTATATCTGCACTGAGAAGATAGTTGTCCCAGATTCTCCCACGCATCCAGCATCAACCTGTCAGCTTCCTTTGAGCGTTTCCACCCATCTCTGGAAGTCTCAACATGAGTGGATGTCTCCACTCCCAAATCCTCTATATGTTGCTGCTCCACATCAATCTGAGGCTCCTCCTCCTTAGGAACTGAAATTTCCTCCTCTACATGCAACTTGAGCTCCCTCTCAAGTGATAATCACATGGTTTTCTACTCATTGAACATCAAATCCCTGCGTACCACTGTCCTCTGAGTGGAAGGCAGGTACAGCCAATAGTTGTGGGGTGTATCCGTGTACCCCACAAGTATTCCCCACTCAACTGTTGGGTCTAGCTTCTTCCTAGAATCTTTGGTCACATGATAGTAAACTGATGATCCAAAGATTTAGAAGCGACTTACATCAAATCACTTCCCGGAAAAGGCCTCCATAGGTGTCTTCATTCCCAGTATACGATGCAAGCTTCTATTCTACAAATATACTGTTGTATTGCATGCCTCAGCCCACAAATGCAGTGGTAGGCTTTGGTCATGCAACATCGCTCAAGCTGCTCCCACAATCGATCAATTCTTCCTCTCGGCCACCCCATTCTGTTGTGGGTTATGGGGTGTCGTCAATTCTCGTTTAATTCCTTCTGCAGCGTGAAAGTCTTTAAACTGTTGGGAAACATACTCTCCACCATTGTCGCTATGCAAGGCTTTTATTTTCTTTCCAAATTCTTTCTCTGCCATGGCTTTAAACTCACAAAACCTCAAGAAAGCCTGATCCTTCTTTTGCATAAAGTAGATCCAGCATCTACAAGAAAAATCATCAATAAAAATAACACAGTACCTTTGTTTAGCGGTGGAGATTGTAGAGAAAGGTCCACAAACATCTAAGTGAACTCGCTCTAGGATTGCTCCAGCTCTACTGTCTTGATCCAGAAAGGAATATTTCGCATACTTACCCAAGGTACAAGCTTTGCATGTATTCGTCTGCTCAAGTTTTCGCTTGGGTAATCCAGTAGAAATCTGCTACATGATCTTCAAGGCTCCATGGTGCAAGTGGCCCAATATTTTATGCCATAGCTCGCCAACAACTTGGCTCTGCACCATCTCAACTTTGGAACTCAATGCAACACAATATTCTACCTCCAGCTTGTAG
Organism: Pinus tabuliformis; assembly: GCA_031772625.1. Lineage (NCBI taxonomy): Eukaryota > Viridiplantae > Streptophyta > Pinopsida > Pinales > Pinaceae > Pinus > Pinus tabuliformis. The sequence continues at coordinate 1,310,103,724 of CM062819.1, forward strand.
AGATTCTTTACTCAAATCCCAATTTGCTTTGTCTATCTAGTACCGATATGCCTTAGGAATACCTTTTCTTTACTAAAGACTGTTGTTGGGAAAAGTATCCAATACGGAATGACCCTATCCCACTCTAAGGGTGATAGTACCTCAGCAACAACCGAATGCAAAGCTATTCGAGATTACTTCTTTATGAGATGTAAGAGAGGGGAGAAAGAGATCCACTAACCGTTATCTTCTGCTAATGATTGATCCAATCTTTCCTCTTTGCTGCTTGCTCCCAGCTCCTTGCTCTTTCACTGGCCCAGCTACACCAAGATCCTGCAAAATAACAAGAGAGGGAAACTACAAGAAGCATACATTCATAATTGATTCAAGGATTAGAATAAATCAAATATACAAATATCAATACGCCATTGAGACACATGCATATAGAAGAACCTCAAATGCTTTATTAATGGAAGAAGTAAAGTTCTGAGAGTGTTACAACCATAAAAGGCCCAATCCAGCAACACCTCCCAGCAGAAAGAAATCTCCTCTTCACCTCCTTCAAGCAAATCACCCAATAGTTCTAGACTCAAACCAACAGCACTTCCTTACATTCACAAGATTCCAGCCTCCCTTAGACCTCATGAGAGAGCTCTATATATAGGAGTTTTGGAGAAAGGATGAGTCAGCTTGAGCTTGGCATGGAGCTGACTAGTGTCCTCTCCCACTTCAGTTATTCTTCAGTTCTTGAGTCCACTTGGAGGTTCTTGCTTCCACTTGGAGATCTAGATCCTCTTACTCATCACAAGGCGAATTCCCTGATCCAAGTGTCATTTTGGAAGCTTCCTGGGCATTGACACATTGAGGAATGACTGTGCCACTTGGCCAAACTCGCCCAGTGCAGGTAGCCTTCATTAGAGTTGACATTCAGCGCAAGTACAGAGTGGAGCAGTTGACATTCAGCGCAGATGCTCAGTGGAGCAGTTGACATGATCCAGAATTTACTTGTTTTTGAGTGTTTTCAGGTGGAGAACTGATATTTAGTGCTGTGGTTTGCTGACCTTGTTCCTCTAGGGGTAGGAACAACATGTTTAGGGACTTTGGATCCCTTAGATTATTGACATTTCATGCTTCATGCTGTAAGGCACAAAAATGTCTATAACAGTTGCCCCCTAAAGTATGAGGTCGTTTATCGGGTGAAATGCTTTATCAGGATGATCCGAAGTTCATTCAATTGCTGAGAGGTGACCTGTAATAAAATACAATACAATACATTATTTTTCATTCTGCTTTCACGATCTAGCTAAGGCGGGCATTCCCATGCTCAGCTTTATAAATTCATTTTGGTACATATAACAGACGATCGTCTGATGGTAGACTGATAATTCTCTGCTGAAATTATCATCCTTTGAGTAGGATGATCATCTGCTGCAATGATGTACATATCAAATGTCTTTATATTTCCTGAATATATATCGCAGCCCGGATGGATGAAACTAGATCCGGGGTCTTCAAACTCGTTCGATCTTCACTCTAAGTACAAGTCGATCCATGTGAGAATTACGCTGAAGTCGAACATGGAAAGACATCGCTTGATTACCGGTCAATAATGTAAACCGTTAACAAGCGCGAGAGGAATCACCGATAATGATAATGACCCTCAAGGTACTGCAGTACAATTCACGTGGTGTGAATAAAGGACTTGGCGTCGAACACCACGCAAAATCTTTTGGTCGAAGGTCATTGATGTATACCTGTCGCCGGAAGTGAGAAACTTGCCATTGAGGCATGCAAGCTTCAAAGTATTGAGGGGGGTGTTCCTAGATCAACTTCTTGGATAATGAGCTGAAGTCGACAAGAAGTGATCCGTCAAAGGAGGGCCTTAATGAATCCCACATCATTGACACGGAACGGAGCTAATGATTTTAGTGGATGTTAAAACAATCTGTGAAATATGATTCAGGGTGGCGATCATGGGTGGATGAAGGATAATGTATGGCAGTGGATGGGACACGGTTGACTCTTTCTGAACAACATCTCTTGAACATATAACGACACTGATGTGATGGATCGGTAGCATTACCCCAAATGTGGATGGTTTGGCGAAGACCATGGTGATGAGATCGGTGAATGAAACAACCCAACCCGATGTGATACGGAGGACAAAGTGTCATGCTCAAGAGCGACTTGCTACTATTAAAGCTTTAAGGTTCTCCCAATTTTTCCCCAGTCATTTCTGACCAGTACCTCTTTATTTTTGTCAAGCTTGAGGAGGATAACATATGCTTGTTCTATAACCTGCCCTTCGGGCAAGCCCATCGCTATGTTTTAACGAGCCTAGCGATAGGGAAACTCGTTCTCGTCTAAAGACAAGTTTGTCGCTATTTAATCATTTTAACGAGTCTAACGACAAAGAAAACTCGGTCCTTTTCATTTTTAGAGAGTCTGAAAAGGTACAGAAAGTTAACTCCAAAATTCCTTTTTCGTCATCTAATCCCTTAAGTCCGAAAAAGTATAAAACAATACAGAAGGGATGAGTTTTCGATAACTTTAACGAGCCGAATAAAACAAGCGCTCGAACTTTTTGTGCAATAATCCCTCAGGTCCAAAAAGATTAAAATCTAGAGGAGGGATAGCTCTTCCGGTCACTTTAACGAGCTGGAAGGCCAAAACTCGGCAAACTTTTCATATTTTACGAGTCAGGAGAAAAGAGCTCAAAGAAGACTCGTCTTTTGAGGAACGAGTGATAAACAGGGATAGCAGCAGATTCCAGGTACAGGTTGGAATTTTCCAATCACGGCAGTGTCACAAGGATGGCTAAGTGAAATCACTCTTCGCAGCTGTTCCTCAAAATAGGTAAACAATCATATGGAGGTGAACGATTGGCCAAATGGAATGGAGGTGGCGGGTGCAAACACGACCAAGGCTTTTATGGCTGATAAATTTACGATCACAGAGGTTATTTACCGGTACTGGGTTTATTTTTTAAAGAGCTTGAATGCGCCAAAACACTGCTCAATCTTATGTTTATTTTTTAACGAGCATGAACTATGTGCTAAAACTGCTCGGATCTCGCTTTTCTATTTTTTAACAAGCATAAATTCCGTGGTAAAACTGCTCGATTATATGGTCAAATTTTGATTTTTTACCATTACTAGTTTTTCTCTTTTCAAGTATAGCACTGCATTTTCAATTGCTGCAACAAACTTTGTTAGAAATGAATAATATTTGCATGAAAATGAGATTATAACCCTAATATTTTACTTTAAACTGCGTAAAAAGCCATTAAAAGGTGTTTTTACCTCTCATTTACCATTTCATTTGCATTTGGTTTGTTGGAGCTCTGGAGGTGCCTCTTCCTCCTTGATTTTCACCAGCTGATTCCGGGAGATTCTGCGGACGATTTTCGGCGCCGTCTGGACCAGGTAGGAGCTAAACCCTAGCTCTTTCTTTTCATGGTTTTCTTTTCTAGTTTCATGCCTGTTTTCCAGTATTTCTGAGCCCCAGGGGTTTTGCAAAATCGCCCTAGTTTCAGCGCAGGTTCCCCTTTCGAAACCTGCGTTGAAGGTCAAGCTGCCTTAAGGCAGCCTGACCCTCAGCGCAGGTGGGAGACTCTCTGCCTGCGCTGGGCTCAGAAAAATGGGTTTTCAGGTCATTTTTTGATGAATTTTCGCCAGTTTTTCATCAAAATCAGGAACTTACTCCTTCTCTTGTTTGCTTTGCAGGGAACTTTGAACAAAATGTCCCTTACGTGGCGAGAACGAGAACATGAAGAGGAGGACATGATTGCCCTCCATGACCCGGTCACGGTGAACGCGCTGCGGAACTGTGGCCTGCTGAAGTTCTTCCGTATCTCTAGCATGAGAGCACAGATTTCTTTACTGCAGTATATGCTTGATGCTTGGGATCCTGTTAACCAAGTATTCCAGATTAGGGGAAAGTCCATCCCCTTGACCATGGAGGACATGTACTTCTTGACTGGGTTGTCAAGACGAGGTGCCCCCATTTCCTTGTCAGGTACGGCCCGGGGGACTGATTCCACCAGAGATTATGTCCGCCAGTATTGCAGGGAAGGTTCTCAGCCGAGCAGAGACGGCAAGATTGTTATCCGTGAGATTACTGATCGGGCTTTCAGGTCCATTTTGTACACTATTGGTAGGATGGCCGGTAGCGCAGCTCTACTTGTTGCCAACAGATCTTATATGCAGCAAGCCTTGGAGTGTCTCCAACCGAAAGTATTCAACTAGTGTGATGCAGTACTTGTTCAGATGAAAAGTCAATTGACCAAGGTAAAGGACGGGAAGCTGAAGAACTTTGGATTTGGTTCTATTCTGACTGCCTTTGCCTTGGAGAAAATCCCACTGATGCAGCCTCAGTACATCATACTCGACCTGCCTTCTCCGACCGAGCCACGCATGCAGAGGTGGGTTGATCACATGTCTAGGCATGCTGGTCAACCTCAGATTACTTTTACTGAGGCCTTCTTCAGGTGGTTCGAGCGCCAGGAGATGGCGTTTTCTAAGTATCCATATGTGGGTATGGATTTCCGAGGTGATCCGGATTTGGTGCTACCGGATGGCGAACAGTGGGGCGCCATTGGTAAACTCTTTGACCATATTATTGTTTACTGTTCTTATTTATAATGTTACTGTGCTTTATTCTATCAAGACTTTTAATTGTACTCTTGGGTGCATGCAGATATTGGTCCTGTTCGTCCAGCAATTCGTCCGAGACCGCCAGTTGCTGCCCCGGCAGTGGAGCCTGCTAGGAGAGCTGTTATTCGCGACCTTGACGATACTGAGACCCTTACAGTTGTGCAGGAGCAGGTTGAGAGCCTTACTCTCGGCATTCCCGATGTGAGGATTGATGAGTTACCTTTACAGCTGCAGCGACATACTACTGGTGTACCTAGACGATGGACTCGTCTCTTGCGCATGATTGCACAGGCCGTGACGTGCTATCATGAGCACCACTAGGCTAGGGTGCCCCCTAGCATCTTTTTGAGTTTTAGGTCATATGACCAATTTTGTCTTGGTTACAGAACATTATGTATGAACTATATAAACAGCTTATATATTTTGATTTTCGAGTTTTATCCTGTTTGAGTTATATGATCCATATGTACAATCTTTGATGATGTGTCCCTTTTATAAATGTTGCAAATGTCTATCTAACACATAGTTTGCTAATGAGTCAGTTAATGTGTTTAAGTTTCTCGAAATATGTTGATATTGAATTGAATCAAATCGTCTTTCCAAGATCTTAACCCTTAGGAACATGCGATAAATAGCTGGATTGCGAACAGAATATATACCATTGAGTTGTAGTATTACGAGCTGTGAGTCTAGCCTGACAATTAGTCGGTGTATGCCACGTGTGATGGCATCAGAGAGTAGTTCTATCAACGCGCTATACTCAGCGATGTTATTCGTTGATTGCCCAATACATACACCTCTGAAACTTACTAACTCGCCGCTTGGATCAAAAATGGCCCAGGCTGCGGAGGATAGGTTCCGCGAACTACGACTCGCTCCGTCGGCATACCCAACACATGTCTCCAGGAGGTTCGACATCTGCGACAGATGAAAAGGTGGATCACTCGACCAGAACAAAAACTTTAGCGAAAACAAAATACAACAAAAGCATGCATGTTACTATTTAAGCATAGTAACGCTTGAGGTACAACCCGTTGCGGGGCTGCGCCAGTGGAATTTCGTCGTAATCCATTAACTCATAGGCTCCTTTTGCTAACACCCTTTTAACAATATAGGGGCCCATCCATAAGGACTTGAATTTACCTGCTCCCAATTTATCGGATTCCTGGTCATAAAGCAAGACCAAATCACCTTCTGAGAAGACATGGGGTTTGACATTTTTGTCGAACTGAGCCTTGACTCGTTTCTTATGGGCCTCGTTAGCCAAAGCGACATCACGACGGGTTTCATCCAACTGGATTAATTCCAAGAAACGAGCCTCTTCTTCTGAAGTTCCGGGGAGGAGATCGATTGCGAGTTTAAGCGACGAAATTTCGCACTGGATTGGTAAGACTGCTTCCAGGCCATACACCAGTTGAAAAGGTGTGAACCCGGTTGCGTTCTTTACCGACGTTCGGTAAGCCCACAAGGCTGAGTACAGGATTAGGTGCCACCTTCTTTTATGAACCCCAATCATCCTTTGCAACATACGCTTCAGGGCCTTGTTGATTGCCTCAACTTGTCCGTTGGCTTGCGGATAATACGGGGTAGAGCTGTCGTGAGATAGCCCTAGTTTGGCAGCTAATTCGACCATCATGTGATTGCGAAAATGTGACCCATGATCTGTAACTATAGCCTGTGGTACGCCGAACCTGGCGACTACATGATTGAAAAAGAAAAGGGCAGCTGTTTCACCAGTGTTATCCAATGTAGGCATCGCCTCGGCCCATTTGGTAAAATAGTCAACAGCGACTATAATATACCCATGCCCCCCGGTCGAGGTGGGGTTACATTGCATGAAATCGATGCCCCACTTGGCGAAGGGCCCAATAGTTCTATACTCAAACCAACAGCACTTCCTTACATTCACAAGATTCCAGCCTCCCTTAGACCTCATGAGAGAGCTCTATATATAGGAGTTTTGGAGAAAGGATGAGTCAGCTTGAGCTTGGCATGGAGCTGACTAGTGTCCTCTCCCACTTCAGTTATTCTTCAGTTCTTGAGTCCACTTGGAGGTTCTTGCTTCCACTTGGAGATCTAGATCCTCTTACTCATCACAAGGCGAATTCCCTGATCCAAGTGTCATTTTGGAAGCTTCCTGGGCATTGACACATTGAGGAATGACTGTGCCACTTGGCCAAACCCGCCCAGCGCAGGCAGCCTTCATTAGAGTTGACATTCAGTGCAGGTACAGAGTGGAGCAGTTGACATTCAGCGCAGATGCTCAGTGGAGCAGTTGACATGATCCAAAATTTGCTTGTTTTTGAGTGTTTTCAGGTGGAGAACTGATATTTAGTGCTGTAGTTTGCTGACCTTGTTCCTCTAGGGGTAGGAACAACATGTTTAGGGACTTTGGATCCCTTAGATTATTGACATTTCATGCTTCATGCTGTAAGGCACAAAAATGTCTATAACAAAGACTACATCATAGCCTTTATCTTCTAGCATAGCAACAGACACAAGATTTTTCTTCAGACCTGGTACATACTTTACATCAGTCAGGGTGAGGGGAGCTCCATGCTCCCTCTGAAACTCAATCGTACCTTCACTTGAAACATGGTACTTTCCATCATCGCCCATCTCAATCCGCATCTAGAGATCCATCTCCTCCAATGTACTGAAAAGATTCTTGTCACCTGACATGTGGAATGAAGCTCCACTATCTAGGTACCACACACATCCCACCATGGATGAAACCATGCATGCGATAAGCGAGAAATCCAACTCAAACTATGAGGCCAGTGCCTCACCATCAAATCCCTTTGAGGAACCCTTCTTGGATTTATTCTGTGGTCAATTCATAGAATAATGGCCCACTTCATGACAATGAAAGCATCACACTTTCGATTTGTCAGTCTTCTTCCCACCATGGGAAGAACCAGATTTGGGATGGGACGCCTTCCCTTTCCCTTTCCTCACCTTACTCGCTAAGGCTAGATTTTCCTCATCATCTTGCTTCGATGAGGATCCATCTCTGGTGCTTCTTCTTATTTCCTCCTGCATCAGATCCGACCAAAGTCATTCCCAATCTAACAGTTTTTCTCTTCCATTAACCGATTCTTGGTAGCTATGCCAACTCTTAGGAAAATTGAGGAGTGCAAGCCTCACCATGTCATCATCAGTGATCGTGATCCCTACACTTCCAAGCTCATCCCTACAGGTGGTGAGCTTGTTCAGATATGTAGAGATCGTATCACCCTTTTCACACTTGATTTTCTGAAGCTTGTCTTTCAGCGCTAGCTTCCTCTGATCGCTGCTATTCTGATATAGATCTTTCAATGTTTTCCACATCGAAAACAGTGTCTCCTTCCATGGAGACTCAAGACTATGTGGTCTCGAACTCCCTCCAGAAGGATTCTCCTTGCTCTAGCCACACATTTCTTCCATTCCGCCAATTGAGTAGCATCAGTCAGCTTAGGGACTTCTTTATCAATGAAGTCCTTTAGACCGTTATCCTCTAATACTGCTTCCATGTGATCCTTCCAGGCTATATAATTCAAGCTTCCATCAAGGGCATACTCGAGTCTTAAACCGTTGAATGAAATTGGTGAAATTGAGATGTGATAAGAACTTGATTTCTATATTCAGGAACCTCAAACTTCGAACTTCTCCCTTCTTGTATATTGTTCTTCTCCTTTGATCACCTTTTCTCTGATACCATGTATAGATTCCGACTATAGATCAACATATTAAGCAATGTACTAAAGAAAAATACAAGATCTACTTCTACAACAAACTTTACAGAAGCTTAATCGAATATGAGCAAGATCAATGAGAACACATATAACTAAGAATGAGAAATTAATCACACATAACACAGAATAAATAACCCGTGGGAAGCCTCAGCCTAAAACCCCAATCTCTGTATTATCATACAAGTGGAAATATGTTCGAGTTACAAAAAGAATCAGCTCTCAAGCTATCCTGCTCTCTCTGCAATCAAATAATACAGCTCACAGATTGAATAGACACTATATACATCCTCCTCAAGCCCTCTAAGCCTCCTATTTCCTTGCGCAGTTTTTCTTAGCGTCCAGTGATGCCACATGTGTGAATTGGCCTCATCAAACTCACAAAACCTGAATAAGTAACTACGCAATCCTCAAGGAAAGAATTCCTTCTACAGGCAAGAGATATTCACAATGGAATATTCTAGCAACTGATAGTACAATGCTCCTCCATCTGATCTCAACTGGATATTTGTCTGAACTGACATGCATGAGTTATTTATGAGAGAATATTCAGTTATCTGAAGTGCAGCAGTTGCATGCATGCATTAACTAACTGAACTCACAATTAATTCAACAAATTGTTTCAATTAATCTAACTAGACTTGACTCAGTTAACTGAATCAACTAATTACAAATCAATATTACAACTCATCCTTATCTCTTTAACTGATGGATAAATTTCTCAATTAATGGAGAAACTGTTGCATGTCCCCACATAGACTTCATGATTGATTTTCTACAACTAATTAACTGATGGTGAATTAATTAATTATTTTACAAACAGCTACTAAGATCAAATTCTAATTTTTACTTCTCTATTTTAGTTCAGGGACTAACTAAAATAGGAAGGTATCCCGAAATGCTATTTATAGCAGTACTAAATTTAGCACTTCTATATTTAGCATTTCTTTTTGCTATTTTCAACAGTTTTCAATTGAATGAGTAAAAGAGTCTCATTTGTTCTCTTATTTTGAGTGTCTCTTTTCTCTTTCCAAGCATAGATTACATTGCTTGGTTTGTCGATTGAAGCATTTATGTGTTTGGTTTGTTCGATTCAGGGAAGAATTTGCTTTTACTTTCATTTATCATGCTTTGTATTTGATTGATGTTTGCTTGTTCGGAATTGTGAAAACTTTCATTTAAAGTGCTTTATGTGAAAGATTCATTTTGCATTTTATGAAAAGGAGAACATCATTCTAGTTTACTTAAGCGAAAATATTGCATTAGTAGCGCTATTGAGAAGCTAGAATTGCATCATCATAGGCATTGAAATGAAATGAAACTTCTTTTGTTGTTAAGGGAATATTAAGTGCATTTATATTAGAGAAAGATTGCATTCTTCGATTGTTGCATTAATTTTGTGTTCTCTATCTCTCAATTAGTGATAACTCTCATCGAAGACAAAGATCTCTTTTCTCATATAGCTGCATATAGGAGTTTTCAGATGACATCAGTAGGGCCTTGTAACTGAAACCTAATTCAAGACCAACCGTTAAAATTTATTGAATTAACCTAAGTAAGCACTGAAACTTAACACTCACATTTAGTGGTCTAGGCTACAAACGTGTTCCAGCGTCTTTAAACCTAGCAGTTGTCATTAGCTTCGGCATTAGACAGTGCTAGTACGGATTTGTGCTCCCCGTACCATCGAGTATATAATGAGAGGCCCCACTAGGCTGCAACCCTTTTATCGTTAGGAAGTCGAGTTGGCCACCTTGCAAACATGATACACTGAACACAACATTCGGGGAGATTGCCTGCTCGTACTTTTTGGTTCATCGGGAGGTATTTTGGAGTTCACGATTACCTGGTAATCATGTTTACCTGGATCATCCAGAGCAGTCATTTGGTCTTTGTGACTCATTAAACTTAAAATATCATTCAAGCACTTGTCCTTTCGAGTTTGTTAATTCCGAAAGCGACTGGAGTCACCTTTCATCCTTTTCTTGACTCTTAAAATATGAAAAGGCAAAGTTTTGTTTCAGTGTCTTAAAATTAACTTCCCACGAAATATTCCTGGTAAAAGTTATCTTCCTTAGTAATTCTTTAGGGTCGATTCCAATGGTAACATTTCCCGAGTCCACTAGTCAAGGGTTCCCCTCGGATGGGAATCTTGGTCCTTTTCCTTCTTTTGGAAATGTTTCTGCTCCTTATATGGCAACGTTATCCCTCCCTGGATTAACCATTGCTTTACCTGTCTAGTTGTTTTCGACCTCGATGGTCCCAAGCGTCCTGACTCTTGTCCAAACATTCCCTTCATTCGTATCACGTCATGATGATTCTAAGGTTGACCTCTCCCCTTCTTCCCCTGTTCCTTCCTCTTCCTCTTCTACTTCGCTTGGTGAAAGTTTGAAATCCAGTAACCAGGAAGCTAAGAAGAAGAAGAAGACGAAGAAGAAGAAGAAGTCATATAAGCGAGAGGCCAACTATGCGGTTGTTACTTCAAATGCACCTCCTGTAGACAAACCTTATAATCCCCATGGAAGGTTAGATTCCCTTGCAAGTTGTGTAAGGGTGACCATCTCTTTCGAGACTGTCTTGGCATTCCCATAATCTTAGAGGTATGGTCTCAAGACCTGAACCGACCATCCCCGTCGACCTCTGAGGATCATGTCGATGCTACGCCTTTAACTAATGATGGTAATAAGAAGGGAAATATTAGATTACCATATAGGTTATGTGAAGGAGAGCATCTTCTTCACCTTTTTCCTCTTATGGATAAAGCTTCCAAAATTTTGGAAAACCTTGCAGCTCCTCAACCCCAACTTCCTATTGGTTATCAGAAGATTTCTTCTAACCCTCTCCCAGTTGGTAAAGAGATTGACTTGGATTCATCTCTTTCCCATCCTGCTCTTCCTGAGAAACACTCTCTTGTGTCTGTTCTCGAGCAACCATTGGTCGAAAAGAGTGTTGACTTGGTTCTGCCACTAGTTGCTCACTCTGTTCCGGACGAGAGTGGTGATCATACTGCTCATGTTCTTCTTGTCTCCTTAGATTCTCATGAGTCGAAGAGTGACCCTCCCATCCTAGTTGTTCAGGAGAGTCCTTCTCCTATTCCTATATAGTGTGGGGGGAATCATATGATACCCCCACCAAGTAGTTTTTTCGTCTCTTTCGATTGGAGTCCATCGACTGCTTTCCGCCTCCCATCTTATGTGCCTTTCCAAATCACAGTGCAAGCCTATAATATGGTAGTACCTGGCACTATATTAGATGAAGGTGCATCTGTTAGCATCATGTCTTCTACTACTTGACAAGCTTTGGGCTCCCCACAGCTTGTGCTTGTCACCCAGAATCTGTTGGCTTTCAATGAAGGAACTAGTCAACCCTTATGGATCCTTCCGAAGTTCCCTATTACTTTGGGAGGAAAGACCATCTCTATAGACGTGATGGTAGTCCAAGGTCCCTTAGATTTCAATATTCTCCTTGGACGCGACTATGTTTATGTCATGGGAGCTCTTGTTTCTTCATTTTTCCGTGTGGTTTGTTTTCCGCACGAAGGGAGAATTGTGACTATTGATTAGTTGTCATTCATTAGTCACCAAGTGCCTCCTTTGCAACCATCATCCCCTATTGGATCTTGTTTGCAAGTAGTACCTTCCCCACCACAGGTCAATTATGTGGCTACCCGTTCCGTCTTCACGTCTGTTGATGATCCCACAGATGGTATAGTGCATTATGTACTGGCGTCATTGGAACCCGATCTGTCTATGGTACCAATTGACATGTATTACTCCTAGAGCGTGGTTCTTCTGTCCAGTGAAGACCTCTTGGGAGCCATGTTCTTGTATGGTTCATGAACAGGGTCATGAGGATAGTTCCTAGTCTTGTGTCAACCTCGTTAAAAATGAAACAAGGAGTCATGAGCATAGTTCCTTGTCTTGTGTCAAGCTCGTTAAAAAATGAAACAAAGGGTGTAAGCATAATTCTTTGTATTGCATTAAGAACTTTAAAAAATGAAACAAGGGTCTCGAGGATAGTTATTTTACTTTGTCAACCTCATTAAAAAATGAAGCAACTCCCTTTTCCAAATCGAGTCTTTGATTAAGGTCTCGTAAAATCCCAGTCGAGTCTTTCCAAGATCTCGAAAGTGAACCTGCATTCCATCCACCTAACTGATCGAAATGAAGCTTGGGGGGCATGTACCTCGATTGAATCATTATGCTAGGGACATGCAAACTTATAGCAAGCATAGTTTTTCATTTCAAGCTTGTGTAAACATGAAACCAAATCCAAGCAAAGTTTTTCATGGTTCAAGCTTGTGTAAAAATGAACCCGTGCCCGATTTACATCTCATGATTGTCGTTTTAATCAGCTGGTTTCTGCTAGATGAGCCTTGATTGTTTTATTCCATTGCCACCATCTCTTTGGCCGATCATATGCTTTCACTTGGTTTTTTTTCCTTTCCTGAGGGACCGCAATGATGAGTGGTTTTATTAGCCAGCCTCTTGACCATGACATGTTTTGAGTAGTTCCACCATTGCCAGAACCAATTGCTACCCTTTATACTACTCATTCCTCCACGACGAGTCATGTTTCAGCTCTTTTCTCGCCTCGTTAAACTCATATGAAAAGATTGCCGAGTGTTTTTCCCTTTTGACTCATTAAAGGAAAATAAAAATAGGAGGTCTACTTTGAACTCTTTTCTGACCCTTTAAAAGCAAAAAGATGGCCAAGCCCTTGTCATTTTGAACTCGTTAATGGATGTGAAACATCCTGCGCCCAGTATAAGTTTACCCCTTTTTCGAGCTAGGAGGAACTATTTATGAAAAAGGTACTCCTTGACTGAAATGGTCAAGCGATTCTCTCGAGTATTGTTTTCTACCTTTTCGGGCTCGAGAGACACAAATGTACGAAAAGGAACCATGTGGAGTTTTCTTTTATGTGTCTTTTTCAAACTCTCTAAACATGAAAAAGATATCAAGTTACACCGTTGTCGGACTCGTTAAACTATTAAATGACATCGGATTCATCACCATGACGAACATGAGCTTCTCCTTCATAGGGCTCATTAAACTTACTAGGTCAGATTTTTCGGAAGGATGAACTTACAGTGCAAGCATATGTTATCCCGTTCAAGCTTACAATTAAAAAAAACTAGGGTACTTTCCAGAAATGGTGGGGGGAAATTTGGAATTCTATCAGTCGTGTCGGCATCTCACTCTTGAACATGAAACTCTTTGCTTTGTGTCAGGTTGGGACATCCTCCTTTGTATCGTTGACCTTCTTGGGTTTGGGCCATTCATTTTTTCCTTCCATCTGATCTCTGCCACGTCATCATGACCATCGATCCTATGGATCCAAAAGCTACCAAACTTCGAGTTGTTTCGCCGATATGTTCAAGAGTTGTCCTTCTACAGTTACACTTACCTCTAATTCTATGTATCATCAAAAATCATTTTGCATCCTCTGGTCTTGCGTCAATGATGTGGGATTCATTATGGCCCTCCTTCGACACAGTCGCTTTCCGTCAACTTCAACTCATTATCCGGGAAGTTGACCGAGAGACTCCCTTCCAATACCCTAGAGCTTGCATGCCCTAATGGCAAGTTATTCACACTCAACAACAAGTTCACATCATTAACTTTCAATCGAGTGATTTCACGAGTGTTCGACTTCAGTTCTTGTATTCACATTCCATTCGCTTGCTAGGATCTATACTTTGATTGGGTCGTGTTGGAGCACAAGACCCTGGACTCAGATCACACAAGTCCAGGTTGCGAAGTGGTGTGACATGGTTTATGATGATATGCATGTCTCTATCAAATGGTTGGTTGCGACCAGACCATGAGTTATCATATGTGATCCTTCTCATTATTGGATGGTTGCGACCATACCATGGTTTCATTATGATCCTCTTTGACGGATGGCTGCGCCCATACTTGGATCCATTTACATGATCATTCTCTGGATGGTTGCGTCCATGCCACGATTCATGTATCATTTGACAGAGATATCAGTTTATGTATATGTATATGTACTTGCTTGCAGGTTTTCCGACGGCAGATTGGTTCCCCACACTGATTTATAAAGCATTTCATCCCTCACTCCAGCTCGGCCTTCACGCTTTAGGGGGCATCTGTTACACAGCATTTTGTCACTATCCCTGTACTCCCCATTCCTTGATCCTAGAGGACCTATACAGTGAACCCCGCATGCTTTTCCTTCATGAAGAAACTCCCATTGTGTCCCTCTTCATGAGCAGATAAATTCCCTTTTGCACCATTTCCCCTGAAACTTCTGTTTTTCCCAGTTTACAAGACTGGTGCTAATGGCCTTTGTCTCCCCTGTGCCGATGTGCAAAGATTAGCACTACTCATCGTGCCAACCGGAGTGACTGAGCTATCTTTTTGTCGCATCGGTCCTGTTATGGAATGTTTTTTAAATTAGAGCCGAAGCTTCCAACTCTAGAAGCTCCGTAATGGAAGTCTGGTAAATGGTTTGGTCGGATGGGGTTGAGGATGACAGTTTGGGCTCCTTTCCCCTATAATGATGGAACTACCTCAAGTGATAAGTTCTTCTCCCATGAGAAGAGGGTCCATCTCCCATCCATATTTCCTATATAAACCTCCCTTCTTCCCAAGCACAAACTAGTCACAGTTGATAGTTTTGGAAAAGTTATTGTTGAGTGTTGATACTATTTTGGAGTAGAAAAGCAAGCCATTACTAGTTGTAGCTATCTAGTTGTGTGAGGGAGAAGTGTGTTTTGGTTTGGAGTGAAGCCTAAAGGGAAGATCCTTTAAACTATTGTTGTTTGAATCCATCATGGAATGCTAGCAGAAGTGTGTGGGAACATGGTCTTATCAGAGGAAGACTGCAATGTCAAGACGAATGGTTGTAATCTCTCTTTGATATTAATATATGCAACTATCGATTGATTTCCTACATGTTTTGTAATATTACATATCCATGTCTTAATGCTTCTTGACTCGTTAAGTAGATTGAATTGAAATTTGTCTATTATTATGTTTGTGTGTTGTTGTCGTTGTTTACTTGTTTCAGGAACTTGAAGAAGGAAGAGAGAGAGTGTTGGAGAGAGCAAGTGAGGACATCATCAAGCAGGATAAGCAACCAAGAGGTAGGCCCTCTTGATTGATTCTAACCTAAGGAAATCTTCCATAGAATGTATCTATTGTGGCTAGACCCATTATTGAGCTAGAGGAATTTGTTCGTGTCCGCACTTATAATTTTACTTCACCACATGCCCTCCTTCTAGTGCCAATTGCTGTAGGTACTAAAAAACCTCCCTTACTTTCAAAAGTGTGTTGCATCATCCTTTTAACAAAGGCTTCAAAATATCGATCTTCCTTGCTAAGTGTGAATGAGGAATCTGGTTGATCGCTCCAAATGACTACATATGGTGTATCATTAGGGAGGATATTATGACCCCCAAAGATGATACACACTTAAGGTTACAAACCCTCACATAAATCTCCAACAAACCAAGAAAAACAATTCACCAAATATCCAATCATATCCAAAAATGTGCTCTCGCTTTTCTTTTAAAATGATGGCTATCCAAATATCATGGGTCATTCAAATACCATTGGCCACTCTTCCTCTTTTAAAAAATTGACTTTATGTATTTTTTTCCATAAGTTACTTTTTGATTAATTCCTTAATATTTAATATTATGTAGCTAGGCTACTAATATGTCTCTGCTATCAAGATCTGTAAAAGGGACATTACAATCCTCCCTTCCTGAAATTGCTTAAACCTAAGCAATTCCAACATCAATACTAGGATCCCACGCAAGTATGTGGAAGGATTCAATGCATATCTATTGTATCATCTAAGTGTTTCTAAACTCCACATCACTGGCATCATCTGCCATATCACAAATATGTAGGCCATGTTCCATAAAAATCCTTGATAAAATTGAAGAGCATAGCTCCTCAAGATTTCCTCCTCCAATGAAATCCATGCATCCTTCAAGAAGAATTATACATGGATGGTTGTCATATGATCTAGCCCAATAATTCCATGGAATCGTAAGAAAATTCATAAGCTTAGTCCATTGGCCAACCACTCTGTGATGATAATTATTGTCGTGCACCACTAGTAAACTTGCTAACAAACTTCTGGTCGTACTTCCCCAAAATTCCCAACGCTCCAATCTGACATGAGTGCACTTTAGAAACCTTGTATTATGGATTTAAGCTCTCATTCTATTACATTCATATCCCAAACTGAGTACTTATTGTAGTAGTTATGATCTCTAGGGTTCACTCTCAAACCTGATCTTGGAGTCTTCCCCCAACAAATATGTTGCTAGTTATCCTAGGAAGGATTTCTACCATGTCTCCTACTTCTTCCTCCAAATTATGCTCCCCTACTTGGTCCAACCCTATTATGTGATGGGATGATCCACCTGGATCCCACTGCTAAATAGGGTTGTTAAGCTTTTCCATGGATCTCATTGCCAAATAGGGAGTATATCATTCCTAACATTCCACGGTTCCTATTGTGTTATACACCTATTGTAACGCGACACCCCACATTTACATACTTTTACAAGCCCTCTGGGTAATGTTAAGCGAAGTGCTCCTATGACATGACCCTACTTCCTAGATTTAGTTAAGGAAGTGGGGCCTACAACTGAAACTTATTAACCACATACTGACATCCTATAGGGACTACTGATCACCCAAGAGCTGAAGAAACACCCTCGGGTGGCCAATCCCTAAGATGGAACTTCATTTCAGTGACCTAGACTCCCAACCACACCCTTGAAACTACCTACATGTGGTTGAAGGCCTCCAACCACACTCACAAGCCTTGCTCCATGTAGTTGTGACTTGAATTTCTCAGTTCAATGCTTGCAGTCTCGAGATCTTAGCCACATTTCCATGACAACCTCTAGACCATTGCCCATAACTTCATGATACTTTCCAAGATCATAAGTAACTTGATGACAAGGCTAAACATACAAACTTGAATCATAAACTTTGCCCAACAAGGTCTAACCATGACAATCATTTCGTCAAACATATGGTGAACATGTAATCTACGGGTCATGAATGCATATCTGATCATAAGAATCTGAAACTTATATGAGATTCACCAAGAATGTTTAATTCCCTCTCATGATAGCTTCATTAACATCTGTTAGCTCATGCATTCATAAACCATTCATCAACTAGTCAAAACATAATAAGAGTCATAGCTATAACATGTTATGGAACCATGATTATAACTAGCATATGATCAAAATAATAACCATGATAGAACAACCAAAAATCCACATAATAACAAGTACAAGTACTCATGAATCACAATAAGAAAATAAACCTTATTAACATAGGCAAAAGCCAACCAAGTCAGGGATTTCCACATACCACCCAACCATAGATTAGGTTGAACCATATATTTATTTCATCCAATCACCCCCCATTCCATATTCCAAGCATGAATGTGGGAACTCAAGATATAAACAACTATGGCATACCAGAGATTAAACCACCTCCACCCTCAGTCTACCGCGATCTTGCCAAAACCAGTCAAGAGATCACAATGCCCAAACAAGATTTGATGCCTCAAAGTTTCTTCACTAATACCTTGAGGAATTTTCCTGAGTCCACCCACCTCTTGTGGGATTCCTGGAGATTAAACCACCTCCACCCCCAACCCTTTTTCTTGAGACCATCTCACCCAGTTCCAAAACCTTCTGACAATCTAAAGGTCAACCAAACAAAAGAATCTCATCATGCCATGGCTATCCAAAAATGGTAAGGCAAGGTTGAAACCACTGTCACACCCAGCAAAACCCATGTCAATGACAACAAAAGAACCAAATACGCAAATGCATGTATCATGCATTCACAAACTAGCTAGGAAATCACACATGCAACCTAATGCATGCAAGTCCTCCTGTTGAAGTTGCTTGATCCAACCTTCCTTTCTTGCTTTCTCTTCTTGGTACTCTTCTTCCTCTTTCTCACTTGATCCAAGCTAAAACTAGAAAAAATCTTTGAACTGATCCTTAGAAGCCTTTTTATCATTGAGGCCTCTATTTTATTCAATTTTCCTCCATTTTCCTTCAATTTTCCTCCTCATGCAAATTTGTGACCCTTCATCTCCATTTCTCCTATTTTCCTTTATTTTCATAAATTAATGCCAATTAATGCCCCTTTGCCTTTTCTAATTTCCTTAGCCATAATAAACTGAAAGTGAAACCTGCTAGGATATTTTTTCCCATCATTGAAATTGGAATACGTGTCTCATGACCTTGGTCTTATTTTGCCTTTATTAACTTTATTACATGAACTTTTAACCCCGAGGCTATTACAAACCCCTCCCCCTTAGGGTAACACCGTCCTCGATGTTCTATGACACATATGACCAACAAAGCACTGAAAGAAAAATGTACTTCTTATGGAGTTGTATAACTTAGCTCGATGCAATATTTACAATAACAACTTGCTGAAAACCCAAAACCAACATGACAAACATGACAACCATACCGCTTATTGGAGCTTTATAACACAACTCATTGTAGTATTTACAATAAAAATCATACATAAATATTTACATATACCAAAACTCCTTTGCCTCAACCGACAAACAATGAACGATCACCCGCATCTGATCAACCATCTCCCATGTAGCTTTATCAAGCCCAAAGTACTTCCACTACACTTTAACATGCTTGATTGCTCAGTTCTAGAGCATGAGCCATTTCCACTGCAATATGCACTCAACTTCCGGCTGAAATTATCCTTCTAGCCGGTAGTTGGGAAACATCATAGATTTTCACTGTCGGAGGCAATGCAGGTCTGTAGGCCACTAGTCCAATCCTCGCAAGGATCTTAAAAGGCCCGCAATACCAAGGTGACAACTTGGCACATGATCCAGTCCTTAAGAAGTTCTTCTTGGGCTTTATGCACAAGTACACATGTTCCCCAACCCGAACTCCTGAAATGCCCTATGATGATCTACATAACTCTTTTTCTTCTCCTGTGATGTCTTTATATTCTTCTTGATAACCTGCATTTCCTATTCCATATCAACCAACATGTCTCGTCCAATCAGTACCCTATTCACTAGATCACTCTAGTTGATGGGAGTATTACAACTCTACCCATAAAGTGCCTCAAATGGACTCATGCTCAAGGAATCTTGATACCCATTATTATATGCAAACTCTACCAATGGAAGATACTCTTCCCACTTACTCTGTTGGTGCATGACATACATCCTCAACATGTCCTCTAGAATCTTGTTGACCCTCTCTATATACCCATCTGTTTATGGATGATAAGTCATATAATAACCCAACTTTGTACCTAAACCTGCAAACAACTCCTTCCAAAACCTGGAAGTGAACTTGGCATCTCTGTCGGATACAATATTGTTAGGAACACCACGTAATATCACTATCTTCCAAATGAAAATCTGGGCTACCTCGATAGCTAAATTAGTAGACTTTACGAGAATGAAGTGAGCTACCTTGGTTAACCTGTCAACTAAAACCATGATGAAATCATGTTGTCTAGATGTCCTTGTGAAGTAGGAAAGTGTTCCCTCTGCGGACAGAGGTAACCCCTCCAGCCCTAGAGTGGGTCTAGTCACAGCAAAACAAAACAACAATCAATTTCATTAAATAATCATCATTGGAGGCCTACCTTAAAACCGGTGTTTGATGAAGCTTCTGTTGTAGTACTCCAGCTTCCGTTTCTTTCTCCTTAATGAGTAATTAACCTGAAACACCACAAGAAAACCACAGAGCACGTAACCAAGAACAACAATGATCTATTTATTTATAAAGTCAAGGAATCAAAAGCTATCAAGTAAATTATACACAAGATATAGGAAATCTCTTTGATTGTATTAAAATAAATCAAGAGCAAAGCTTACAACCAAGCCTTGACATCGCAAGCCTTCTCAGAGGGTCCAGTCGGTATGTTCCTTCGAGCATTCACTCTCAAGAATGGGTCTCCCAAAAGGATAATATCTCTCTCTCTCATTTACAAACTCTAATGTGAGGTTAAGGCACTCCACAACCTTTTACCAAACTATCAGCAATTCCACACTTGTCAAACTCACACCAAAGCTATCTAATCTGCTTCAATCCAACTAGTAACCAATAACTAGGAACTAGCTAATCATTGCAATGGTGAGTGCTTTTATAGGAGGAGGAGCCTCCATGAAATGAGGGAGAGGGAGCTTATCCTCAAGGGAGGTTTCATAAAAGGTGGAACTACCATCCCAGAGGAGGAAAGGCGAACCAATTTGACCCAACAACCAGTTCTAGAATCACCCAGAAGGCCGACTGTTTGAACTAATTCACCTAATTTGGATCGTCGCAGGTCATGAACTAGGGATTAGCGATGACATCACAAGGGAGCAATGCATCCAGACCAATCGTCGTAATAAGAATTTGGAAGACTCACGCCGAGCCCTAAAATTTGATCGTCACAGGAAACACGTGTACACCTACGACGGTGTCATGACGATACTATTCATGAGAGGGAATCGTCGCACATTTTAAGGGTTTACTCGCGACAACGCAAAAACTTGGGTACAAAGGGTCAATCTTCAACGTTAGAGAGCACTTGCTTAATCTTCTTGCATGAGTGGGAAGATATGGAAATGTTTATCGGATGTATAACACAACGAAGGGACTGAGATGAGGTCAGTGACAAATTACTATGTAACAAATGCCCCATAAAGTATGAAGCCCGAGAGAGTGGGAGGGGTGAAATGCTTTATGAAGTGACAACCAAACTGGAACACCACTTTGAAGAACCTGCAGGTGCAAGTACAACTGATATCTCTGATAGTGAAATACATGTATTCTAGGCATGGGCGCAACCATCCAAAAGACATATGAAACCTTGTCTGTAGTATGGACGCAGCCACCCAGTTGATAAGACCATATATAATGATAAAGGTATGGTCGCAACCATCCATGAAGACTCAGGTATGGTCGCAACCATCCAATCAAAGAGTCATGTATGTAATCACGAACCAATCCACGCAGCTCGAACATATGTAATCTTAGTTCGGGGTCTTGAAACCCTAACCGATCATAGTACAAATTCTAGCATGCGAACAGATGTGCTGAAGTTGAGCATGATAGAAAGTCGCTTGATTACCGGTCAATGATGAAAACCATTAACAAGCACGAGAGAGACCACCAGTAATGTCAATGGTTCTCAAGGTACTACGAGTACAATCCACTAAGTGTGAAAAATGATCTGAATTCGAACACTCGTGGAATCACCCAATCGAAGACCAATGATGAAAGTCTGTTGTCAGGTGCGAAGAACTTGCCATTGAGGCATGCAAGCTCCAAGGTACCGAAAGGGATCTCTAGATCAACCTCCTGGATAATGAGTCAGTGTCGACAAAAGGCGATCCGTCGCAGGAGGGCCATAATGTTTCCCCCATCAACGACGCGAGATAAGGAACAAGTGGTAGATGGTGCAACAGGGCATCAGAGGAGGAGATAAGGGTGTGAACTGCAGAAGGATTATACTCTTGAACATATTGGTGACAGGACTCCGGAATGCGGCAACATTTTGGTACCAAGGGATCGAAGGTCTGACGAAGACAACATGGATCAGATGGAATGAGGCAAAATGGCAACCCAAAACCTCGGAAGGCCAATGACAACGTGAGGATATCCCAACCTGACGAGAAGAAAAAGTGTCGATGTTCAAGAGTGACTAGCTGTCGTAGGTAACCAATGACGACTTCCAAATTTTCCCCCACCATTGCTGGCAAGTACCCCAATTATTTTTTGAAAAAAACAAGCTTGAAGGGGATAGCATATGCTTGTGATATAAGTTCGACCTTCGGACAAATCCAACCTAGTGATAGTTTAACGAGCCCTAGGGAGGAGAAGCTCGAATTTCGTCATGGTGACGAATCCAATGTCGTCAGGGTTTAATGAGTCTAACATAGGTAAAACTCGAAGTCTTTTTCATGTTTAGAGAGTTTGAAAAAGACATGGAAAAGAAAACTCCAGGGGGGTCCTTTTTCGTAAATTTGTGTCCCTCGAGCCCGAAAAAAGTAGAAAACGATACTCGAGAGAACCGCTTGACCATTACGACCAAGGATTACTTTTCGTAATTAGTGTTCCTGACCCGAAAATGTAAAAAAGTTATCAGAGACACGATGTTTCATAACCAAAAACGAACTTGAAACGACAAAAGCCCAGCCATCTTTTCACATTTATATGGTCGAAAAAGAGCTGAAAGTGGACCGCCTTTTTATTCCGTTTAACAAGTCAAAAAGGAAAACTCAGCAATCTTTTCATATTTATAAGTCAGAAAAGAGCTTAAAGAGGACTTGTAGAAAATTTCACAACATGGACCAAGCATGTATCAATCATTAAATATACCCATCGCCCCTGTTTCTGCACAGAAAAGCAAAGTATAAGATCCATTCAACAAAAATGCACTATAAATTTGAAAAATTAGGTCAAAAACCCTAAAACCATAGGTAAAACCCCAAAACATATCACAAAAACCCCAAGCCCTATAGTTTAAAACCCTAAAATTTGGAAAAAATAGCTATATAAAGGCTTATGGTAAATCATTTTTACATTGTGTTTTAAGTTTTTAACTCCGGTAACTTTTCAACTACATACCTGTGCGATTTTTGGAACTCAATTCTGCCACCTGTGGTCAACCATTTTGTGCAAGACCTTCACCAAGTAAGTACATCAAGCTATTCTCTGCATTTTGATTGTTTTGAAGTCGAAATTCATGCATTTGAGGTGGTTTTTGGCGATTTTTTTGTGTCATATACACGCCTTGGTCGTCGCGGAAATCCCTCACGGGTTAGCGACGATCGAGGATTTTTTCATGTACCACCACCGGCATCGTCACGGGAAACAGATGTACTGCTGCGACGATCCGACAAAAAATAGACTATGAAATCGAGCCATCGCCATTGTTTTAAAAACAGCTGCGACGGCGCCGTAAAATATAAATTTTTATATTTAGCTTTATTTTGGCCAATCAAAACAATTCTAATTGATGTCTTTGCTTAATGCAGGGTGTAACAATGGTGTTCGTGTGGCAAGAGCGAACTCATGACGTTGATGATGAAAGAGCATTCAATGATCCTCAATGCAGAAGAGCCCTGCGAAACTGTGGGCTACTGAAATTTTTCCTCACACCTTCTCTTCGGGCACAACTAGACTTGCTGGATTTCTTGATTTGCTCGTGGAATTGACGAAAGGCAAGTTTGTTATTCGGGGTAAGGATGTCGAGTTCGATGCGACCGACATATATTTCCTGACAGGCTTTTCTCATCGAGGTGAGAGACCCCGCATGGAAGGCATGCGGGTTGGCGTAGAAACTCTCGATCTGTTGATTGCACGAGTGTGCCCAGGGGCACACAAATCAGCTAATAGTGGGAAACTAAAAATCCCAACAGTGGAGGATTTGACACTCCATGTCATACTGTTCATGATTACGAGAGCAGCAGGCTCTCAGCTGCAGCACGAGGCAGCTAAGACCCAACTGCGGTTGGCTCTAGATTGCCTTAACCCGACCATGTATGACTGGGCCGAAGCAGTGTCTCTGAACATGAAGAGACAGCTGACCAAATGTCAGCGCGAAGAGACCAAACAGTTTGGATACGGATCCTTCCTAATACCACTCATGCTGGAGCAGGTACCATGATCCATCACGTCAGCTACAGGACATGCTCGAGGGCCTGACTGAGGGGATCCCGGATTATAGGGGGTTCGAGGACATCCCATGAGAGTACCAGAGACATACTGTTGGCGTATCACCTAGGATCCACAGACTCCTGAGACGAGTAGTGCGAGCGGTGGTCTGCTATAGGGAGCAGAACCCACCATAGTAGATGCCTAGGTTTCCTTTTTTCTACTATTTTTTTAGAGACATGTGTCTCAGATGTATCACAAACACATACTCTATTTTTTGACATACACACTATTTTTGAGCGCCTCAGTGCGCCACGATATATATATATATATATATATATATATATATATATATATCTATATATATGGTTTATCACTGTGTCTAAATGCTTGCGTACAATGTTTTGATTATAAATTGTGTAAATGTTTGTCTAATACATGATTTGCCAATGCATCAGTTAATGTGTTTAATCTTCTTGGAATATGTTGATATGTGATAAAATCAAAATTTCTTTCCAATAATCTAACACGCAAATATAACCTTAAAATTTGAGGGTTTCTGATGGAATAACACCCGTTAAGCTGGAGAACAACAAGTTGAGAATCCAGGTTCACAACCAATGCACGAATATCGAGGTTAACAGCCTCAGTCAATAGTTCAATGACAGTGCTATATTCAACAACATTGTTTGTGGTACAACCTAGACAAACACCTTGGAGGTCTACTAACTCACCGTGAGGATCATAGATCACCCATGCCACGGAAGAAAGATTCCGGGTACTGCGACAGGCACCATCAGCGAAACCAATGTAAGGTGCACCAGACATCTGCACAAGAAGTAAAAGACACAATAAGTGGCGATAACGCCTACACACCAAGCCACACATGCACACACACTGAAAACACACGTATGTACACAGTAGATGCACAAAGGTCATGCATAATATTTTTTTTCGGGGCTTATCTAGAGGGTTCCCTTCATAATCAATCAGCTCATAGGCCCCTTTTTGAAAAACGCATTTCACAATATAAGGCCCATGCCACATAGGCTCGAATTTGCCTACCCCTAGCTTATCATTTGCTTGATCGTAGAGCGGTACTAAGTCTCCCTCAATGAAAGAATGAGGGTTAACAATTTGATCAAAGTGAGTTTTCACTCTCTTCTTCTGTGCTTCAATGACTAAAGAGGTTAGTCGATGGGTCTCGTCTAGCCGCTCTAGGTAAAGAAGGCGTTCTTCTACCGAAGTAGTATTAGGGAGCAATTCGATAGCTAATTTAAGAGAAGGGATCTCACATTCAATCGGAAGGGTAGCCTCAACAAGTTGAAATGGGGTGAATCCAGTGGCATCCTTCACTGAAGTACAGTAGGCCCATAAGGCGGAAAACAACATCAAATGCTAGTTAGACTTGTGCATACCAATGGTACGTTGAAGCATCGTGACCAACACCTTGTTGACAGCTTCTACTTGGCCATTGGCCTAAGGATAATATGGCGTTGAACTATCATGACGCAAGCCTAGCTGGGTTGTTAATTCAGTCATCATATAACCACGGAAATGAGAACCATGATCAGTGATAATAGCCTGAGGGACTCCGAATCGAGAAATTACATGATTGAATAAAAATTGAGCCACTGTCTTACCATCATTAGATAATGTAGGCATCGCCTTGGCCCATTTTGTAAAATAATCAATGGCAATGATGATATACCCATGCCCCCGGCTGAGCGAAGGGTACAGGTCATAAAATCTATGCCCCATTCGGCAAAAGGGCCAACGGTAATGACAGGGTGTAAAGAAGAGGGAGGTGCACGCATCTTCCATTGGTAGATTTGTCATGCATGACAAGAAAGGACGGTAAGAATGCAGTGCTTAAAAATAGATGGCCAAAAATAACCAGCGTGGAGGATCTTTTGGGCAGTAGCATAACCAAACATATGACCACCACAAGCGCCAGAGTGGCAGTCATTCAAGACTCATTCGGCTTCCTCGAATGTCAAACAACGGTGGAGAATAGAATCAATGCTGAGATGGTAAAGGGTGTCCCCGATAATGTGATAAGGCTAAGAATGATGGCGAATACGTCGTCGAGCATCCTTGGACAAATCAGGACGAAAAGAGGACGTTTGGAGGTAGACAATAATATCCCCATACCAGGGATCAAGGGTGCTGATCAAGAAAAGAGTATCATCCGGAATGCGATCCTCTAACCGAGAGGGTGCGGTAGCAGATGGTAACGAGCACAGTAATTCAGCGAAGACAAGGGATTTCTTAGACTTGGCCGTAGTAAACTCCAAGTCAAACTCTTGAAGGATCACAATCCATTTTGAGTATTTTCCCCCTAGCAACTGACGCGACAAGATGTATGTCATCGAGTTGCAATCAGAAATCACTGTAGTCATGCGCAACAAAATATAGTGACGAAATCATTGGATAGCATGAACAACTGCCAAAGCAAGCTTCTTGACATAAGCATATCGAGTTTCCATGTCGAGTAAATTGCGACTGAGATAATAGACAACATGCTCGGTACCAGCATCATCGTCTTGTACCAGGACCATGCTGATTGTGCTATCGACGGCGGCCAAATAAAGAGTATAGTTGTGGTGATAATCAGGTGGACATAATAAAGGAGCAGAAACAAGGAGTGCCTTGAGTTGCTTGAATGACTCTTGTGCAGCGGCATCCCAAACAAAGGAGGTGTCACGCTTCAATAACTGCATATAGCCTTTAGCAATTTCAACGTAGTTTGGAATAAAACAAAGTAAAAAAAATTCTTTACCCTGCAAACTCTGCAACTGCTACAAAGAAGCGGGAGGAGGGAGATTTAGAATGGCTTCAACTTTGAGGGGGTCTAGACGGGTGCCCTTCTTGGAGACGAAAAACCCAAGAATTCTGTTGGATTTGACATAGAAGACACATTTATGCGGATTAAGATGGATATGGTAGTGTCGACAACGAAGAAAGATTTCGCGAAGATGATTTGGATGGTCATGGCGCTTTGCTGAATGAGCCGGAAGGTCATCCAGGTAAGGCTGCACAATGTGACGAATGTCATGGAATGCATAGGACATTGCGCATTGGAAGGTAGCACCGACATTTTTGAGACTAAAAGGGAGCTTCTTATAGGCAAAGGTACCTCAGGGTAGATGAAGGCGGTTTTGTGTTGATCCGCAGGCGATATATTGATCTGGTTGTAACTAGAAAATTCGTCCATAAATGAATAAATTTCACTCCCAGCACAATCGTTAATGAGCTGGTCAATGAAAGGCGTAGGATAATTATCTTTGGGACAGGCACGATTAATGTCACGATAGTCAACACAAACCCTAATAGTGCCCTGCTTCTTAGTCACAGGGACAATATTAGAGACCCAATCAGTGAGTGGGATAGGGTAAATAAACCTAGCTTTAAGAAGTTTTTCAACTTCGCCTTTAATAGCTGTAGCCTTTTGCGGGTGCACGGGGCGTAAACGCTGTCAAATAGGTTTGGCACCAGGATACGTAGGGATCTCATGCACCATGATACTAGGATCAATTCTGGGCATCTCTTCATATGACCAAGAAAAAATGTCGCGGAATTCTTTGAAAAGATCAGTATAAAGTTGAATCTCCTCAGGAGTACAGGTTACTCCAATGTGTATGTTCTCGACAATCCCTGGTTTGACAGAGATGTTGATGGGCATCGTTTGCGTAATGTTCCCCATATTGCCTTCAGAGAAGACTTCATGGACTTGAATAGGCATCTGAAGGGGTTGGGAGGGGACACAAGAAGCAAACTACTCAAGACAAGTAGTCATAGCCCCGTGGCTAGGGAGAAACAAGGAGCGATGGTGATGATCAAACCAAGGAGGTTCCTCAAAAGACATAGTCTCGATAATCGCTTCATCGAAAGGAAATATTTCTTGTAACAGATCTGAAGAAGTGCTATCTCCGAGCCAATGGGATTGTACATACACGTCGAGAGCCTTGCTTGAAGGAGCAGGCTCAGAAGATGAAGCTGATGCAGAAACAATTTCGACATAGTTGAGCTCAGCAAGACTCAACAGCATGACATCGCCCCAAGATTCTACCTAATCGATAGGAGGAAGGACCCAAGGATCAAAATGGACAGAAATCATATTGATGGGAGCGATGTTGGGAGGTGGGAGTGAAAAAACACCCATAAGGGCAGGATCTTTAAAAAGTCCCGCACCCACACTCTCATATGGAACAGAGGTATGCTCCACAAAAGGCACGTTGCCATCGGAAGAAGAAGAAGTGAAGAAGGACAATTGGTCAACCGTGACAATTTTCCCTTGATGGGGAAAACGAAGGACACAAAATAGAGATGAAGCCACAGCTCACATGGCATATGTCCAGCTTCATCCTAAGAGGAGGTTGTAAGTTAAATTTGCATCGACAACTTCGACCTCAACTTCAACTGTCTTCCCTTCCAGAGTAATAGGCAAACATGGGAGGATACCAAAAGGACGAGAATCTCTTCCATCGAAGGCTTCCAAGGTATTTGGACACTGACTCAAGGTCGGGGAACCAATAGCCTTCCAACAAGCAACAGACATGATGCAAGTGGAAGCACCCTCATCAATAACAATGCAGTGAATATTCTTAGAGTTAATGTTATGAAACCAGCTCAAGAAAAGATAGAAAAGAAAGATCCACGCCTTAGAATTCAGCCTCTTCGAGGGGGCAACCTCCTTTACATTACATAAATGAACAATTCTTGGATGATACAAATGACAAAACCTCCTTTCTATATATAGGAGTCTAAGGAGTCACAATATAATCCAGCCGACCTAACAATAATAATATAAAGCCACAAAAATAACAATAGAGGGATTCTATGGGGCACAGAAATAACAATATGGGGGTAATAGGGGCACAACAATATAAATAAGGGGTATAACTACAATAGTAATGGGGTAATCACTAGTATTATAGGGACCCAACATGCCCCTCTCCTTCAAAAAAGTGTTGTCCTCAACGCTTGAGTAGTTCTGGATACTTCTGCATAAAATTCTCATCCTCCCATGTGGAATCTTCAGCGGATAAGTTCTTCCACTTGATAAGATACTCTGAAATTGATCGATTTCGTAGCTGTCGAGTTCTTGTTTCTGTGACTGCTTCCGGTTCCAATATAATTTTTCCTTCCTCGTCAAGTTCTGGCAATATTGTTTGAACTGGGAGCTTGTCGCCTATAACCTTCTTTAAACATGAAACATGGAAAACTGGGTGCAATCGAGAAGCTGCAGGAAGCTCCAATTTGTATGCCATAGTACCAATCTTTTCCAACACCTTGTACGGACCATAATACTTTGGTGATAATTTATTATCCTTCTTAGCTTGCTTTAGGGACATTTGCTTATATGGTTGTAGCCGTAGGAATACCCAATCACCTACATCAAAACTTCTTTCACTGCGATGTTGATCTGCCTGTTGTTTCATTCTATTTTGTGCCAACACGAGGTTATCCTTTAAGAGTTGGAGGACTTGTTGTTGATGTTCGATGTGATGTTCCACTGCCTGAACCTTAGAATTTTCTCTTAAATATGATGTGATGATGGTGGTTGATACCCATAAAGTGCCATAAATGGGGTCATTTTTGTTGCTGTATGGAAGGAAGTGTTATACCACCATTCAGCCAGAGGCAACCATTTGACCCATTGTGTCTGTTTATCAGATACAAAGCAACGAAGATATCCTTCCAAACATTTGTTTACTATCTCAGTTTGCCCATCAGATTGAGGATGATAAGATGAGCTATGAGCTAACTGAGTACCAAGACAAGAAAATAATTCTGTCCAAAAATTTCCAGTGAAAATGGGATCTCTGTCACTTACAATAATCTTTGGGTTTCCATGTAGCTTTTGAACTGTTTCCATAAATGCAGTAGAAACTGTACTGGCTTTAAATGGATGTGATAATGCACAAAAGTGTGCATACTTGGTAAGTCTGTCAACTACCACCATGATGACACTCTTTCCCTCAGACTTGGGTAAACCTGTGATAAAATCCATTGAAACCTCCTCCCAACGTTGGCTTGGAATGGATAAAGGTTGTAATAGACCCGGTGTCTTAATTGTTTCAACTTTATTTTGTTGGCAAACCAAACATTCCGCCACAAACTTTTGAATATCTGATTTAAGGCCATCCCAAAAAAATTCCTTCTTAACCCTGTGGTAAGTTTTTAAAAATCCTGAGTGCCCTCCTAAGGGAGAAGTGTGCAATTCCATAAGAATCTTTTGTTTTAGCTGGGAATTCTTACAGAGGTATAAGCGATCTTTGTACCATAACGAATCATTTTTCCAGCTAAATGTATCAGAAGTACTGGAATCTTGTTGTAGCTTTCGAATAAGTGCCCACACTTCTTCGTCATTCTTCCATTCCTCCTTTGCTTCGTTTATCCAATCTGGTTGGATAATAGAAATGGCACACAACAATGCTTCCACATCCTCATCCTTTCTTGAGAGTGCATCTGCCACCACATTTTGCTTCCCTTTTTTGTAGATGATTTCAAAGTCATAACCCAACATCTTTGTGACCCACTTTTGTTGCTCTTCAGAGGATAATCTTTGTTCTAAAAAGTATTTAAGGCTATCATGATCCGTTTTTACCTTGAAGTGTCTTCCCATTAGGTAGGGTCGCCATTTCTTAAGTGCATGGAGTATTGCCAACATTTCCTTCTCATAAATAGCTTTGCTTAAAAACTTTCCCTTGATTGGACGACTTTCAAAAGCAATGGGTCTTTCATCTTGCATTAGAACAGCACCAATTCCATTTCCTGAAGCATCACATTCCACAATAAAGGTTTTTGTGAAGTCCGGTGTAGCTAAGACCGGTGCTTGGCACATTGCCTCTTTAAGATGTTCAAAGGCCTTTGTTGCTTCCGGAGTCCATGAAAATGAATCTTTCTTCAATAATGTTGTTAGAGGTGCTGCTATTCTCCCATAATTCTTAACAAACTTGCGATAATACCCTGTCAACCCAAGAAATCCTCGCAGATGCTTTATGGATGTGGGGATTTTCCATTCCTTAATGGCTTTAATTTTGCTAGGGTCTACCTTAACTCCTTCATGAGATACAATATGACCCAAATATTCCACCTCCTGGACTCCAAAGAAACATTTGGATCTTTTTGCATATAATTGTTTCTCCTCCAATAGTTGTAGCACCCTGTCAACATGTTCAACATGATCCTTCCAAGACTTGCTGTAGATTAGTATATCATCAAAAAATACTAACACAAATTTTCTAAGGAATGGTTTGAAAATTGAATTCATCAAACCTTGAAATGTTGAAGGTGCATTGGTAAGGCCAAAAGGCATGACCAAAAATTCATAATGACCCTCATGAGTTCTAAATGTCGTTTTCGGAATGTCTTCAATCTTCATTCTGATTTGATGATATCCCGAACGAAGATCCAACTTGGTGAAGTAAATTGATCCATGCAATTCATCCAGTAATTCATCAATGACAGGAATGGGGAACTTATCTTTAATAGTGAGCTTGTTGAGCTCCCTATAATCTGGACACATGCGCCATGATCCATCCTTCTTGTGCACCAATACTACTGGAGCTGAGAAAGAACTTTGACTCGGTTGAATTATACCAGCCTCTAGCATTTCTGCAACCATACGTTCAATTTCACTTTTTTGGACATATGGATATCTGTACGCCTGATGTTTGGAGGAACACTTCCTGGAATCAGATGAATAGCATGATCATGATCACGCATAGGTGGGAGACCTTTGGGAGTCTCAAATACCTTGGAATGATTGTCCAGGACTTTTTGGAGATCTGGAGAAATAGATGATTCCAATGTGGAAACATCTAGCGAACATAATTGTGCAATTACACCTCTTTGCTCCTTTTTTAGAAGCTTTGTCATGCCATTAGAGCTGATTATCTTTCCTGGTTTCCCTGCAATACCCCTTAATTCAACTTCCTTTCCTTCCACAGAAAATTTCATGAAAAGTTCTTGAAAATTAAAAGCTATTGTACCCAAGGATTGTAGCCATTGGACTCCTAGTACAACATCAGCACCTCCCATTGGAATGGAAAGCATTGGGCTAGTCAATACATATTCTCCCATGGATAGCTTGATATTATGGCACTTTCCAGAACAATTTATTGTTCCTCCATTTGCAATCATCACTTGACACTCTGGTGCTGGATATAGGAAGCAATTCAATTCTTTTGCTACCCTACAATGAATAAAATTGTGGGTGCTTCCTGAATCAATCAACACTATTACCTTTTTCTTCTTGATTTGTCCTTCTATCTTGATGGTTTGAGGAGTGGTAATTCCCGCCAATGCATTACAAGATATGGTCGGATTTATTTGTTCTTCATCTAGGCTTTGTTCCTGGAATATATCCTCTTCTTTTGACCTTTCTTGCTCCTTTTCTTCTTCCTCTTCACAATCTATGTAGAATAATTTCTTCTCAGCACACTTATGACCTTTTGTGTATTTGCTATCACAATTGTAACAAAGCCCTTTTGCTCTTTTTTCTTCCAATTGTTGTGGTGTCAACCTTGTAGGTTGTGGAAGACTATGGGCAACAACACTTCCGTCTTTATAGTTGTGAATGGTATGCTTCCTAGTTGCCATAATTTTGCTTTCCATTTTTCTTGCTAACCTGAATGCCTTCTCTAATGAATCAGGTTCCCAAAGGCGCACATCATGTTGGATATTATCCTTTAAAGACCCTATGAACACATCAATCCTATGCTCCTCTGGAATATCTTTTACCCTTATGTTCAATTTTTGGAACTCCTCAATGTGCTCCATTATTGAACCCTTTTGTTTGAGACTTATCAATTGGCTAAAAAAAGTGTTGCTTTTTGTATCCTCATAATGTGCTATCAATTCTTCCGTAAAAATTGCCCAAGTGATAAATTGTTTACGAGAACAAAGCCATTGATACCATACAAACTGATTTGGTTCCAAATATAAAGTTGCCATACGTACCTTTTGTGTGTTTTGCACATTATTGAGATCGAAGAATTGCTCCATCTGTAATATCCATGTGGCGGGATCCTTGCCATCAAACTTCCTCATATCGATTTTTGGAATATGGTGGGTCTTCGATCCAACATTAGAGTCTATGGAATCATGATTAACATTTCTTTTGTTCACATCATGAGTTTCCTTTACAACCTTTTCACCATTAGTAAGTATTTCTTATAGAAAATTTGTCAAATATGTCTTCAAATCTGCCATGTCTTTCTTCAAATCTGTCCTCAAATCTGTCTTCAGATCATCCATCTTAGCTTCCATGCCCTTTATCTTAGATTCCACGCCATTTATCTTAGCATCTGTTAGCTTTTGTGAGCGTGACATTTGTTGCACTTGTTCTTGTAATTTTGATATATCATGTAGCATTTCTTCCTCTTCTTCATGAGTCATGCTAGAGATTTCAGGTTCCTTACTAGGTGTTTGCATTTTCTTTCCTCGGGGCATCAGTTACCGATAATAATGCTTTACTATGCCCTTTGAATTCCTTCAAACCAAGCTTATGCAAAAATTAAAAAAAAACTACACACCTTTTTTTACTTTGTAGAAGCCTGATATTGAATCTGATGTATCTCCGTAATTTTGAATCCTCCATTTTTGAACTTGGGACCTGTAGTAGCCTCGTATGTCCTCTTTCCAATGCCACTAGTCTGATCCAAATTGGATTCTCCAAGAAAGAGTTATGCACAATCTCCCACAGTGACCTGATTATAGAGTATTTCAGTAGAGTGAACTTGTATGAAGTTCCACGTGTCACTGCTTCCACCTTTGACTCTGAAAAATATATAAAAGAAAACTACAGTCCGTCCTCTTTCTGTACCTTCTTACAAAATTTCAATCCGATGCTCAGAAAGAAAGTTATGACGATTTTCCCCAGGTCACCTGTTTTGAGTGTAATTCAGGAGTCTGCAAAAAGACCAACTTCCTCAGATCATATCTCCGAAAATATAGCGCCAAAAGCTCTGAAATTCGGACCCAAGGTTCAGAACGATTTCTTCTCAAATGGGTTTTTTTTGCGACTTCTGAAACATCACAGAAAAAAAGTTATAGCGAAAATTCCACGATGACCTGTTTGGAGCAACGAAACCCTAGAATCCAAACCTCTTATACCAAATGTTATGAAACCAGCTCAAGAAAAGATAGAAAAGAAAGATCCACGCCTTAGAATTCAGCCTCTTCGAGGGGGCAACCTCCTTTACATTACATAAATGAACAATTCTTGGATGATACAAATGACAAAACCTCCTTTCTATATATAGGAGTCTAAGGAGTCACAATATAATCCAGCCGACCTAACAATAATAATATAAAGCCACAAAAATAACAATAGAGGGATTCTATGGGGCACAGAAATAACAATATGTGGGTAATAGGGGCACAACAATATAGATAAGGGGTATAACTACAATAGTAATGGGGTAATCACTAGTATTATAAGGACCCAACAATTAATGATGACTTGAATGAGGAAAGCGATCTGATGAGGCAGTCTTGGTACATGATTATCAAGATCAAAAGTGATCAAATCCAAGTTAGCTGGGTCAATGCCACCAATGGCTGATAGCAGAGACTTCCTCTAGGAGGGATAGCTCTGGAGGACTTCCAATGCGGACATAGCCAAAGGAGCTTGGGCTAGGTCCTCAACAATGCTATAGTGCTACGCAGCACGAGCATTAGGGTTGTAAGAAGGCTTCCAGAGCACTCCTTTGGGAGAAGGTTGAATGACTGCCTCGATACTAGACCGCTCAATATGGAGGGGGACCGGTACTGGACGAAGGAACACTGGAGGGGACTTCAGTTTCCTTCCCGGCAGGTGGAGGATATTCTTTTTACTGAGTACTAATATGGATGGGAATCATCCCAGCCATAAAGACTTGAGAGATGTAAGTGGAAGAAGATTGAGATTGATTAGCAACCATTTGAGTCTATTGTGAGGGAAAGGTTCTTTGAGCATAGCAGGAGTCTCAGGGGTGCGTTTAAGCAAATGACTAACCTTAGACCATCTAGGACAGTCTTTAGTATAGTGATCCTCGTCGCAAATGAGACAAAGGTACTTAAGTTTGTGCTTGGCACCTTCCTTGGTTGGAGGCTTAGTAGGGTCCTGCTTTGGTTAATCAGCTTTATTCTTCCCTTTTCCCTTTTTCTTACCTTTCGAGGTTTTGTCTGCCGCGGTGGACTGGACAGCGTTAACTTCAAAAGTTTTACCAGGGTTGGATGGGACCTGAGAAGCATTTTCCATTGGAGTAGTAGACTTTTGCTTCGCAGGGTTCATGGAAGACTTTTTGGAGGACGAACTAATGGAACTAATGACACCATCAACAGATGGGGTTGACGGAGTTTTGGAAGTTTCGAGTCACGGAGCATCAGGCAAATAATCATATAGCGTACCAGACTGGGAATAAACCAAGTCAAGATACTAAGCATGCGCAATATCATGCTCTTCAGTAACACATGCTCCCATAGCAATATCCTGGGCTATCAGACCGACGAACGAGGTTGTAAACCAGTCAGTCAGAAGTTGATCAGGGATCTAAAACTTAATCAGATGACGACGCCTCCTCCATTCATGAATATGATCGGAGATATGTGTGGTCGTGTCCTGTTTCAAAGATGTTAGGAGGTGTGTACCCGTTTCATATCGAATCGACAATTGAAAATGAGTTAGAAATGCCATAGCAAGCGAGTTAAAGTCCTGAAAAGTTCCACGAGCAAGCTTAATATACCATTTCGCGATAGAGCCAGTGAGAGTCCGTTGGAACAGACGGAGATGGATGGAATCATCAAGCCATGAATTAGATGAACGCCATAAGTGATAGGTCATGGCATGAGCTTAAGGATCTTCTCCATATTTACCATCGAATTTGGGACAATCACTGGGAATCTTAGTCGGAACCAGAGATTCTGGGTTCAGCCCCCAGTGGAGTCGCCAACTTGTGAAGTAGGAAAGTGTTCCCTCTGTGGACAGAGGCAACCCCTCTAGCCCTAGAGTGGGTCTAGTCACAGCAAAACAAAACAACAATCGATTTCCTTAAATAATCATCGTTGGAGGCCTACCTCAAAACCGGTGTTTGGTGAAGCTTTCGTTGCGCTACTCCAACTTCCATTTCTTTCTCCTTAATGAGTAATTGACCTGAAACACCACAAGAAAACAACAGAGCACGTAACCGAGAACAACAATGATCTATTTACTTATAAAGTCAAGGAATCACAAGCTATCAAGTAAATTATACACAAGATATAGGAAATCGTTATTGATTGTATTAAAATAAATCAAGAGAAAAGCTTACAACCAAGCCTTGACGTTGCAAGTCTTCTCAGAGGGTCCAGTCGGTATGTTCCTTCAAGCATTCACTCTCAAGAATGGGTCTCCCAAATGGATAATATCTCTCTCTCATTCACAAACTCTAATGCAATGTTAAGGCACTCCACAACCTCTTACCAAACTATCAACAATTCCACACTTGTCAAACTCACACCAAAGCTATCTAATCTACTTCAATCCAACTAGTAACCAATAACTAGGAACTAGCTGATCATTGCAATGGTGAGTGCTTTTATAGGAGGAGGAGCCTCCATGAAATGAGGGAGAGGGAGCTTATCCTCAAGGGAGGTTTCATAAAAGGTGGAACTACCATCCCAGAGGAGGAAAGGTGAACCAATTTGACCCAACAACCAGTTCTAGAATCACCCAGAAGGCCGATTGTTTGAACTAATTCGCCTAATCTCGATCATCGCAGGTCATGAACTAGGGATTAGCAACGACATCGCAAGGGAGCAATGCATCCAGACCAATCGTCGCAATAAGCATCTAGAAGACTCACGCTAAGCCCTAAAATTCGACCGTCGCGGGAAACACATGTACACTTGCGATGGTGTCGCGATGATACTGTTCATGAGAGGGAATCGTCGCACATTTTAAGGGTTTACTCGCGACGATGCAGAAACTTAGGTACAAAGGGTCAATCTTCAACATTAGAGAGCACTTGCTTAATCTTCTTGCATGAGTGGGAAGATATGGACATGTTTATCTGATGTATGACACAGTGGAGGGACTGAGATGAGGTCAGTGACAAATTACTATGTAACAGTCCTCGACAAACCTGTGATAAAATCCATAGAAATGACCTCTAGTTTCCATTCTGGAATCAGAATCAGCCGCAATAGAACACGTGGATGCTTACACTCTGCTTTTACATGTTGGAAATCCAAGCACCTTGCGACGAACTCAACCACCTCTTTCTTCAGATTCGGCCAATAGTAGAACTTCTTCACAGTTTTCAAAGTCTTTTGATATCCTAGGTGACTTAAATACGACTTAACATGAAATTCCCTCAAGATAAGCTTCTTGAGCTCATTGTTGTCTGACACATAGATCTTGTCCCTAAATCTCACCAAACCATCTACCATGAGATGATAATCCACATCCTGGTCACCTGTACCCTGCTGTTGTAACATGTGCTTAAGTTGTTGATACCTATCATCTTGTTGTCCTGCCTGCAAGATTTGCTCCTGTCCCATATGAACTCATAGTTACTATGTGATTTACCTGCACTCTTCTGCTAAGAGAATTTGTAACCTTATTTTCCTTTCCCTTGATGTGCTTGATCTCGAAATCAAACTCACTGAATGTGGCCAACCATCTAACTTTCCTGGCATTCAGATTAGGTTGGTCAAGCAAGTACCTCAATCCACTATGATCACTCATCAACACAAACCTCTTGCCGAGAAGATATGGCCTCCACATCTTCAATGCGTGAATATCGCTACCAACTCAAGATCACGAGTCACATAATTTTTCTTGTATTCATTCAGTTTCCTTGACTCATAGCATACCACTTGTCCTTCTTGCATCAAGACTCCACCAAGTCCTCTGTTGCAAGCATTTTTACACACCATGAACTTTTTATCTAGATCTGCAATGTTTAGAACTAGAGCATTTGTAAGCAACTACTTCAAATGCTCAAAACTTGCTTCACATTCCTCTATCCATTCAAATTTCTTTCCTTTCCTCTACAATGATGTGATCTGAATGTAAAAGCTTGAATATTTTTAACAATTTGTAAGTTAAATTTATATGTGTTTTGGGTAGAGGATCAACTTAATAAACACATAAACAAGTAAATTTAAACCAAATTTTATAGCCAAACAGAGACAATTAAGCACATCTGAAACACATAACAAAAATTATGATAAAGGAGTTCACCCCTCTCTTAGGCTACATTTTCTGGTCCAGCTTCCAATGCAGGGCCTCTTTCATTAAAAATTCTCAAAGTGTGTTTTACATGCTTTACACTGCTCAAATAGCAGAACTGATGTCTCCAATGGATCCAACACTGTCAAAAACCTCTGTTTTGGTTCTTTCTACACCTCATTTGGCCAAAAACTGAGAAAATTATGCTTGTTTCTTCCTTTTCCCAAATTCTACAGCTAACCATCCTACAATTTGGCCTCAACTTAGCTCGAGCGCCCCAAATACAGAACCAGTGCACAAAACCTGGCACAATTCCCTTTCGGCAGGCAAAATTGTAGGACCATTAAGGGTGGCATTAAGCCCCCAGTCCCAAAAATCTTGGTCACGTGATGGCCATATGACCGCGAAAGGTGCCGAAGTTTTGGGTTTTTTCTATTCCCCACTCTAGTGTGTGCCCCTGGTTCCATGCGGCCGCATGTGACCGTGGTTCAGCCCCTTCAGGGTTGGCCCTCCAAATTACGTCGTGTTGTCAATTTTATGAGGGTTCAATATGACCTTGGGTTGGCCCCTCAGGATGAACCCCATCTCCTTTACTGCGTGTTGGTGGTCACGTCATGGGGTCATATGACTCTGGGACTGGCACCTTACCATTTATGCTCTGATTCTTTGCGCTCTGTCACACGGACATGAGCATATGGTTTGTGATCCCGATATTGGAATATGACTATCTTTGCACTCTCGCCTTTGTCGCATGGGCTTATGCTGCAGTTGTGAGGGTTGGGCATGGGTCAGGCTAGGCCGTAGCCCACGGCCCCCCACCCGCGGTCCTATGGCACAAGGGTGGTCAAGGGCTAAGGTTTAATCGACCCCTCCCCCATATATGTGCTTAACCTGCATTAAATATAACCTTTCTACATCGTTTAAACAATAAATAAAGTTGTGTATTGGTGTGGACTTTGGTTAATTGGTAGTTGGTCATGTGTTCGATTCCCTTAGCCACGTGGAACTCCCTCATTGGGCCACTTCACCAAAACCTTAACCAGTGCAAACTTACCAAATTCGAACCACTAGGATTATGCCACTTTTAAAACTGACATTGACCGATGATGGTCCAGTCACCTTACCATGTCATGGTCCAGTCAGCAGTACGAACTGTTGACTCGGCATCTCTACAAATCAAATTCCAAAAATATTAGTTGTTTCCCAAAACGACCAGGATGTGTTTCTGGGAGCATCCGATGTCGAATTTGAGTGAAACGAGTTGTGTTGGATTCATATCGCCGAGATCTATCCAATCATATAGGTTTCTAGCCTTATCGTAAACTTTCAATTCTAAGCATTTTTTTATCCACCAGATCACTCCTCCCCATTGGAAGCTTTTGGACGTCCAAAAGTTCTTTATCAATGAACAAATAGATGAGGGTACAGTTCCCTCACCCTTTCAGTCTCAATCCACTAAACTTTACCTGAATTTGAAATTTTGAGCTTTTCATGAGAATACATCATTTTCCCTGATTTTTTAGTCCTTGTATTGTTGTCATAGATAACATCTTGTTCCAATTTCCCAGAATATGCAGAACAACAAACTACCTTTGAAGGAATAAACACATCCCCTCCTTGACCTCCAATCAAAAGAAACTTAAACAATCTCAAATTCTTCTCACCTTGAAAATTGTCATCATGACGATGCTTACCATGTCTAGCCTTGTACTTGGCTCGACTCTTGACCAAATGTGGTCGCCATCGCCATGCACCATCCCTTTTCAAAGCTAGCACATTATGAAACCCACAAGAAGAGGTTTTGGAACCAATGTCCTCTTTGTCAATTTGCTTTTGCATTTTTTCTTTGACCTCTGCACTCTCTAACACTGACATCTTGTTCCCACCAATGTTCAACAATGATGCATGCTATTGCAAATTTACTTCACCTTGTTTACCTCTTTTAGGGGGAAACATGTTAGACTCCTAAAACATCTTATCACATGAATTAGAAACATCAATGAAATCATATTTCAAACTTGATTCATATCCTTGAAAGGCTTTAGATTCCTCAACACCTTCATGTTTGATCATTAACAATGCAAAGTTCTTACTAGCATTAACAATCCTCTTCATTTGTCCTGCATTTACAAGAGATGCATTCAACTTCTTGCTATGTGCTCTAACAATGTACTCAATCCCATTCTTGAACAAATGATATTTTTTCTCACAACGATGAAAATTAGCTCTCCTATCATATAGATATGGGGTTCCCAACACAATACCACATATATCAATTGGAATTACATCAAGCTCTACATCATCTAGAAAGTTTGCAGTGATTGCAAATTTCAATTTACATCATTTTTTCACATGAAATTTTGCATTGTCACATATCCAACCTAAAGGATAAGGTTTAGGATGAGGAATGGTTTCTAAATTCAACTTCTTGACAATGTCTTATGAGATCAGATTTGCTTGTGAACCACTATCAAATAGTGTATCTATCTTGGTATTTTTTGAACTAACTCTAAATATGGAAAAGCTCTATTCTTGTTTTTTCATCCTAAGTTTCGTTGAGACAATGTGAAGAACTAGTACTTGCAATGTCCTTATCTTTCAAACTCATGGCTGTGATCTTTGTTTCATCTCTAGAATCTGAACCTAAATCATGTTGTGTAGTTGCAGTTGTCTTCTCCTTCTCCTTGTTCTTAAACTTTTTGGGTATCATTTCTGGATGAAGTTTCCAACAATGATCTTCATCATGGCCATCTTTGGAACATTGTTTACATGTGATATTTTCTTTATCAATCTTGATCGTAGGATTCTTCTTCCCTTTCCTTTGAACTTACCTTTTCCTTTTTCTCCAAACTCAAAGGAACTCTCACTAGTTTCTTAGGAAACATTTTTCCCTCTTGCCTCTAAATGAGTTGCCTGAACATAAACTTCATCTAGTTTTGTAGCGATAAACATGAGAATGGTATGTCTCAAATAAATCTGCAATCCTCCAATGTATTTGAGCAGAGTATCTTGTGAGGACAAATCTATACCTGAAATCAAAGCTCTTTTCCTAAATTCTTGAGTATAAGATTGCACATTTTGTCCTTTAACTTGCCTAAAGTTCCGCCAATCCATAATAGCTTTACATGTATGCTAATGGATAAAATTGCCCTCTTATTGCAACAACAAAATCATTCCAAGAGGGTAAAAACTTACCGTGTTTCTTCATGTCCTCTTGAGTTTTAGCTTCCCACCAAATTAGTGTTGCACCTTCCAATCTAAGAGAATCAAGTTGAATCTTCGTTTCATGATCTTTGATTCTTTGTATCCCGCAATACACTTCAATATGATGAATCCAATTATCTAATCTCTTTGCATTTACCTCTCCATTGTACATAGGAAATTTATACTTAATATCAAGCTTAAGCAAAGGAGTTTTACCATGACCCCTTAGTGAACTCGCAAGTGCTTTTGAAAGGGTATTAGCAGTAGAAGAAGATGAGGTTGCAAATGAAGATGAGGATGATTATGAAGGTGAAGGTGGTGGTTTGTCACCATTTCATCCATTTCCTTTTGGAGGCTTCTCTCATTTTCCTCCATGGGATTTTGAGCTCTCTCCAAACAGTTTGGAATTC
This sequence comes from Pinus tabuliformis, assembly GCA_031772625.1. Lineage (NCBI taxonomy): Eukaryota > Viridiplantae > Streptophyta > Pinopsida > Pinales > Pinaceae > Pinus > Pinus tabuliformis. The sequence continues at coordinate 1,310,145,573 of CM062819.1, forward strand.
CTGTCCTCATATAAAACCTTAACCATGTCTAACATCTCAAAGAATTATTTTATGAGAGTCTTCTCATCTTAAAACATCTCTTCAGGACCTTCTTCATGTGCCATGACTATTGAAGCTTGAGGAGTGCTTGTTCTCCTTGAGACAATCTGAGATCTTAGCTACACCAATTCTACTTCTCCTCTCTTGAGTTTCAACCTTGTAAGCATCAAAAGAAAAAAAAAACACTTGCAAACAAATTAAATCTTCACAATAACCTATTACTCTGATACCAAAAATGATCTGAATATAAAAGCTTGAAGATTTTTAACAATTTTCAAGTTAAATTTATATGTGTTTTAGGTAGAGGATCAACTTACTAAACACATAAACAAGTAAATTTAAACCAAATTTTACAACCAATTAGAGACAATTAAGCACATCTGAAACACATAACAAAAAGCATGATAAATATGTTCACCCCTCTCTTGGGCTACATCTCTTGATCCAGCTTCCATTGTAAGTCCTTTTTCATTAAAAATGACCGAAGTTTGTTTTACATGCTTTACACTGCTCAAGTAGCAGAATTGATGTCTCCAGTGGATCAAGCACTATCAAAAACCCCTGTTTTGGTTCTTTTTGTACCTTATTTGGCCAAAAACTGAGAAAGTTATGCATGTTTCTTCCTTTTCCCAAATTTTGTAGCTAACCATCCTACAATTTAGCCTCAACCTAGCTCGAGTGCCCCAAATTAGGAACCGAAGCACAAAACCTGACACAATTCCCACTCGGCAGGTGAAATTGTAAGATCGTTAAGGGCACCATTAAGCCTCCAGTCCTGAAAATCCTGGTCACGTGGAAACCATATGACCATGATAGGTGTTGAAGTTTTGGGTTGTTGTTTGGCCCCAACTCTAGCACACGCCCTTGGTTCCATGCAGCCACATGTGACCGTGGTTCGATCCCCTTGGGGCTGGCCCTCCAAATTACGACACGTTGTCAGTTTTAGGAGGTGTCAATATGACCTTGGGTTGGCCCCGTCTCCTTTACTGCACGTTGGTGGTCACATTACGGGGTCACATGACCCTAGGGCTAGCCCTTTACCATTTCCTCTTCGATTCTTTGCACTCAGTCACATGGACGTGGACATATGGTTTGTGATCCTAGTCTTGGCATATGATTGTCTTTGCGCTCCCACCTTGGTTGTATGGGCATGTGTTGCAGCCATGAGGGTTGGGCGTGGATCGGGTTAGGCCCTAGCCCTAGACCCCCCACCCATGGTCCTATGGCAAGAGGTGGTCAAGGGCTAGGGCTTATCTCGGCCCCTCCCCCATATATGCGCTTAACCCACGTTAATATAACCTTTCCACCTTGTTTAAACAAGCAATAAAGTGGTGTATTGGTGCAGGATTTGGTTAATTGGTAGTTGGTCATGCGTTCGATACCCAGGGATGTTGTTCGGCCCTCAAATGAATTTTGGCCACCATGAGGAGGCCACGTGGCGGCCACTAGTTGGCCCATGTGGCACTCCCTCATTGGGCCACTTCACCAAAACCTTAACCAATGAAAACTTACCAAATTCAAACCACTAAGATTCTGTCACTTGTCAACTAGACATTGGCCGATGATGGTCCAGTCACCCTGCCATGTCATGGTCCAATCAACAGTACGGACTGCTGACTGGGCCTCCCTGCAACTCAAATTCCAAAATTTTTTGTTGTTTCCCAAAAGGATCATAACGTTTTTAGGGGAGCATCAGATTTCGGATTTGAGTGAAATGAGTTGCATTGGATTCAGATCGCCAATATCTATCCAATTGTACAGGTTTTGAGCTCTATCGTACACTTTCAATTTTGAGCATTTTTTTTATCCACCGGATCATGATGTAATAGGATAGGAAATCAGTGAGAAGTTACTGATGAACCTCTTGTGTTATCTTGCTAACCCCATGAATGATTTGACCTCATCCACATTCCTATGAGTTGCTCATTCCATGATAGCTTTGATCTTTCCTGGGTCCACTGTTATACTTTCCTTGGAAACAACATGCCCCGAGTAATGAACTTTTGTCTAAAAGAAATTGCATTTACTAAGCTTGGGATACAACTGATGCACTCTAAATAGTCTTAACATTAAGGAATTTAGACTTATGTGATCCATAACATTGTCTAGATAATCTTCGGCAAAATCACATGATCAATCTTTTGTCGACGCGTTTCGAACCAACCAGTGTGGTTCATCGTCAGGACAAGTTGAAGAACTGATCTGGCTTAGCTGATTAAATAGAGTGTGCAGAGACTCCAACGGTTATATTACAACGGCTAAATTTGACCTGAGGATCAAAGTCAAACCACTGATTTTATTATTAATAGAAGTTAATTTAATAATATAATAAATTTATTGTTTTAAATATAATGGTCATTATATCTTCGAATTTATTAAATAACCTATATTTATTATTAACCCTAAATTTTTTAAATATAAATAAATAGTATTAAATTACTTATTATACTTAGAATTTAGTTACAATAGGTAACTAGGTATTTATTTAATAATAATTGTTTAAATTAAAGGGTCCAATGGTAACTAAATAATGGTAAACTAAACAAAATGGTCATTAATAAAATTATAACTACATATAACCTATATTTATTATTATTCCCAAATAATTTAAATACAATAAATAGTATTAAATTACTATTATTATAAAGTTACAATAGGTAACTATGTATTTATTTAATAATTATTATTAAAATTAAGGGTCAAATAAATCATTTTTATTAATTATCTAAATGGCCTATTTGAAACTAAAATACTAAGTTCATACAATAGTTTAGTTTATTAATAATCTATATTTACTTAATAATTTATAATTCTAATATTATAAATCATTATTATGTAAATCAAAGTACAAAAAATAGTATATCCATTAACTTAATATTATATCATATATTTCTAATAATTTCTTGTTTATCATTACACCTCTTATAATTAATTTAGTAATTTATGTTCATTAAACAATCAATATTTATTATTAAAATTTTTAAAAATTAACTATGTTATTACTTATAAGTTTTAAAAAGGGGATCTTTATTAATTCAATATATAGGAAATCAGTTAAAGGAAATAACAAGGGGTAGAAGAATTAAAAATCGATGCAAAATCTAACTATAATCTACCCCCTGGGATAAGGTTAATACCATAATTAGCCTGAAATTACTTAATATCATATTACTCCTCCTGCACCCCATGACAAACCCGCTAAAAACAGAACTTGAGGCGAGGGACGACAGAAACCCTAAGACCTAACAAAAGGGGAATGAGGAGGCTAGGAAGCCAAGGCTGGGACCCAGCAACTGCTAATCTTCCAGCCATCATCCCTATTAAGATTGTTCGGCCTTTTCTCAATCTCCAGGGCCTCTCTAAATTTGCGATGGTGAAACTGCGCAACTTTGGCAATGACTTGAGCATCTTCTATACAAACATGATGCATAGTCTTCCCTGCATGCTCAGCTAGGGCTGAGGACTTGGTCCTACCATGTCTTAAGTCAGCCGAATGCTCACTAATCCTTTGATTGATAGAGCGACCAGTCTCACCAATATAAGGGGTCCCACAGGAACAGGGAATGACATAGACGCCCTTCATGTCCTTAGGGTCAATTGGGTCTTTCACAGACCTGAGGGAGCTACGGATAGTGCGGAGAGGTCTAAAAGTTGCGAGCACATCGTGCTTCCTCAGAACCCTCGCAATCCTATCCGTGGTCCCTTGGATGTAAGGAAGGTTCACACCCAGGTTATGGTCTTTAGGGACTCTTCGGATTGAAGGCTCCTTCTTGGCCCTGAAGAAGGCTTTTTGACCTAGGTGCCTATTGTAACCATTCTTCTCAAAGACATCTAGGAGATGAGCCTTTTCTGCTTCCAGGCTCTCCTCATCCGAAATTCTAACAGCACGTGTGGCAAGCGTGCTAAGAACCCCTAACTTCTGAGCGGGGAAATGATGCGAAGACGCATGCAAGTATTGTTCAGTATGCGTCTTCTTTCTAAACACCTGATGAGAAAAGGAACCATCCACCTTCTTAGAGATGAGAACATCCAAGAACGGAAGACAACCATTATCTTCTTTTTCCATCGTGAATTTAATGGCGGCGGACTGGTTATTGAGGTGACTGAAGAAACGATCCAGCTCGTCAGGACCATGAGACCAGACAACACCAGTGTCATCAACGAATCTTTTCCAAAGCTTCGGTAAGAGACGAGAGGAGGCCAAGGCCTTAGACTCAAACTCCTCCATGAAGAGATTGGCGACGACAGGGGACAAGGGGGAGCCCATGGCAACTCCGCAAGTCTGCTCATAGAATTCTCCCTCGAAGCTGAAAAAGGTGGAGGTAAGGCAAAGCTCAACTAACTTAGCCGTATCAGGGTCAGTTAGCTTATTGATTACCTTCATGGCCTCATTGATAGGAATACAGGTATAAAGAGAGACCACGTCGAAACTTACCAGAATGTCCTCGGGCTCAAGCTTAATTCTCTTAAGATCCTCAATAAAAGAAGCTGAGTCTTTGACAAAGGACTCAGTCTGCCCAACCAAGGGTCTCAACTTTGTAGCGAGGAACTTGGCCAGGAGGTAAGTCGGACCACCAATGGTATTGACAATGGGTCTCAGGGGGACCCCATCCTTATGAATTTTAGGAAGACCATAAATCCTGGGAGTGATGGGGTTACCCTCAATAAGTTTCTGGGCTAGAGGAATCATGGAATTGCACGACTTGATCGCAAGAGCGACCGCTCTGGAAACCTTTTTGAGGGGATTTTTCGAAAGCTTCTTATAACTCCCACTATTACAGAGATGGTCAAGCATCTTAGTTCTGTAATCCTTTCTATCCATGATAACAGCAGCCCCACCTTTATCCGCTTTTAAGACCACAACGTCCCGATTTTCGTTCAAGCTCTTCAGAGCCTCAAACTCAGCCTTGCTAATATTGCTACGGGGAGGCTTAGCCCTCCTTAGGGCAACGGCACAATCCTGCCTAATTGTGTCTTTAATCTTATCAGGAAGGTTCTTAATGCCATATTCCACATCACAGATGATGTCTTCAACCGGGATTTTTCTGGGAGCTAAGGCAAAATTAAGACCCTTTCTTAAGAGACTAAAAACCGCGGGCGGAAAAGAAAAGCTCGACAGATTCACCACCTTATTGTCCTGAGGGAAGGAACTCGAACTACCTACCGACAAACCCTTAGAATCACCTTTCCTATCAATATCACCCAACACTTTATTAAAATGACCACTATTATTATTAAATGCTTTATTAGATTCACACCTCGGATTCTTGACTTTATTAATTATATCATTACCATAATGTATTGCAGCTTTATTATCATACTCTCCATCGTTAATGCTACCATAATGTTTATTTTTGAAATTCGAATTAGCGCTAACACCCAACTCATTAACTAGATTGGGGTCTCCATAACTTATCAGGCTATTATTTATATTATTATAATTGCACGTTGCAGCAATATTAACGCAACTGCCATCTTTAAAGCTACCGTAAAGCCTATTATCGAAATTCGAAAAACCTTTAACACCAGATTCAATAACCGGCTGGGGGTCTTCATTACTAACCTGGTTATTATCGGTCTCAGTATTCAACGAATCGATTTTCTAAAGACTCACACCTTTAATCCCCGAATCCGGCCCACACCCGTCCGAGCAGAATCCATCAGAGCCTGCGCGCAAATCCGGATCCGTTGTCTTAACAGCAGCAATGTCACTGGAGCAAACTAACTCATCGGAGCTAATTCAAGGTTCTATAATCCCTGACGAGCCAGCCGAAGAACCGGCCACTGACAGCTGCGACACGACCAGAGAGCGATCACCAGAACCCGCTACCCTGTCGATGCTCATACCGCCACTTCTTTCCATCAAACCAGAGCCAGAGGAAGGCGGATCAACGGAGGAAGAGCCGCTTAAAACCCAAGCCCTCAGGGAGGAGACCTGGTTAGAGGAGACCCGACTGTCAGAACCCCGATCAAAGAATAAACCAGACTCCAGATTCGAACAGCCCGATAGTTTATTATACTTCGCGGACTGTCTGATCTTAAGGGCCTCTTCCAATCTCAGGGACTTCAACGCCGAACAGGCATCAATCCTGGACCAAAGAGAAGCAGGGAAAATAAACGCCAGCTCCAAATGAGCCGCCAGAAGAAGTCTGGAACGATGATCCAGATCCCTCCTTACTCTGCTAATCTCAGATCTGACCAACCCTAAGCTAGCCTTCAGAAAAACGCCACGATTTTCTGGAACATTGAGGTTATGCTTAATCCGGGCAAAGCTAGGAATAACCGAGGAATCTCTGCAACGTTTAAGAAACACCAGATCAGATTTCAACTTAGAGACCTGCATGCGTGACCGCTCGAATTGATGAACCTTCTTAGCAGCGGCTTCTCCGTGCAGGGAAATTAGCAGTTGCTGGGTCCCAGCCTTGGCTTCCTAGCCTCCTCATTCCCCTTTTGTTAGGTCTTAGGGTTTCTGTCGTCCCTCGCCTCAAGTTCTGTTTTTGGCGGGTTTGTCATGGGGTGCAGGAGGAGTAATATGATATTAAGTAATTTCAGGCTAATTATGGTATTAACCTTATCCCAGGGGGTAGATTAGAGTTAGATTTTGCATCGATTTTTTATTCTTCTACCCCTTGTTATTTCCTTTAACTGATTTCCTATATATTGAATTAATAAAGATCCCCTTTTTAAAACTTATAAGTAATAACATAGTTAATTTTTAAAAATTTTAATAATAAATATTGATTGTTTAATGAACATAAATTACTAAATTAATTATAAGAGGTGTAATGATAAACAAGAAATTATTAGAAATATATGATATAATATTAAGTTAATGGATATACTATTTTTTGTACTTTGATTTACATAATAATGATTTATAATATTAGAATTATAAATTATTAAGTAAATATAGATTATTAATAATCTAAACTATTGTATGAACTTAGTATTTTAGTTTCAAATAGGCCATTTAGATAATTAATAAATATGATTTATTTGACCCTTAATTTTAATAATTATTATTAAATAAATACATAGTTACCTATTGTAACTTTATAATAATAGTAATTTAATACTATTTATTGTATTTAAATTATTTGGGAATAATAATAAATATAGGTTATATGTAGTTATAATTTTATTAATGACCATTTTGTTTAGTTTACCATTATTTAGTTACCATTGGACCCTTTAATTTAAACAATTATTATTAAATAAATACCAAGTTACCTATTGTAACTAAATTCTAAGTATAATAAGTAATTTAATACTATTTATTTATATTTAAATAATTTAGGGTTAATAATAAATATAGGTTATTTAATAAATTCGAAGATATAATGACCATTATATTTAAAACAATAAATTTATTATATTATTAAATTAACTTCTATTAATAATAAAATCAGTGGTTTGACTTTGATCCTCAGGTCAAATTTAGCCGTTGTAATATAACCGTTGGAGTCTCTGCACACTCTATTTAATCAGCTAAGCCAGATCAGTTCTTCAACTTGTCCTGACGATGAACCACACTGGTTGGTTCGAAACGCGTCGACAAAAGATTGATCATGTGATTTTGCCGAAGATTATCTAGACAGTCTTAACATTGCTGCCAGGTGTTCTGCATGTTCGTCCTGATTCTTAGAATATATCAGTATGTCATCAATGAATACTATTACAAACTTGTCCAGATAAGGAGACAACACACTATTCACGAAACACATGAAAGTAGTTGGAGCATTAGTCAAAGCAAAAAGAACCACAACAAACTCATAATGCCCATACCTGGTCTGAAAAGTTGTCTTGTAAATGTCCTCTTCTTTGATGTGTACCAGATGATATCCTAATCTCAAATCAATATTCAAGAACACTATTTCTCCCTCCAACTGATCAAACAATTCATCAATCCATGACATTGGATACATATTCTTGATTGCCACCTTGTTCAGTTGCCTGTAATTAGTGAAAAAACTAAGAGTACCATCCCTCTTCTTCATAAACAACATCAGTGCACCCCAAGGCGACAACTTGGCCTAATGTACCCCTTGTCAAGCATTTGTTTCAACTGCAACTTCAATTCCATGGAGTGCTCATCCTGCAAGGTTCCTTTGATGCTAGTGCTGCCCCTGGTACCAACTCAATAGAAAAGTCCATTTCCCTATGAGGTGACAACTTTGAAATCTCTGCTAGAAACACATCCTGAAACTACTACAAAACCATATACCTATTAAACACTTTTTCATCCTCAACATCTTTACCTTTATTGCTGGAAACATGCACTACAAATAATGCACACCCTTTCCTATAATTGTGCTTTGCCTACATAGCTGTAACCATCCTCACCGATGTAGGAATTTTTTACCCTACAAGATTATGTTCTCTGCATCATCATCCTTGCACTCAATAGCCTTCTCATAACAATCAACCTTAGTCCTATGAAGATACAACCAATCCATACCTAGAAGTATATTTTATGATCCTAATGGAAGTACATTTAGATGTGCTAATGTAGGCATACCATTCAACTCAAATGCATAAGCTCTTACCCGATGATGAACTATTTTCTCAGTACCTGTATCCAACTGCACCAACCAATACTTTGCATACACTTCTTTTCTTAAACCACACTTATCCACCAAGTCAGTATTAACATTACTATAATTAGATCCAGGGTCAATGAAAATGGAAACAACTCGATCACAAAGCTTACGTTCCATCTCAATAATGGATGCCTAGTGATCCATCTTCTTGTTATCAAAAGTTGCAAAAATTTGAGGAATGCTCTAGCCCACATCCCCAATTGTCTACGCCTCCTAAGCACTATAGATCTGAGGTCTGCCACCCTGATACAATAGAAAATACTTCTTGCGATGATCTTTGCCACATATCTAACATTGCAAGAGTTCTCTGCCACTACCCTTATTTTGTTGCTCTCCCGACTGAGATTCATGTCCCTTCTCAACCGTATTAAAATTCTTGTAAGGAGAAACATTTTCCTTCTCACTTGCATCTTGAGGTATTCTCCGCTTCGATGGCCACTTTCCTTTAGCCTTATCATTCCCTTTTCAACCCTACTTAGACTCAGTATTACGCTTTGATTGCTCATAACAGTGCTTCAACTTGCCAATAACTTCTTCCAGCGACCAAGGCTCATCATCCTCAATGCGATCCTTGAATTCTAATGGCAATTCGTTGATAAATATCTAAAATTTTGTCTTCTCATCCTTAAGATAAGGGACATACCTTAACAACTCCAAGAACTTAGTCATGTATTCCTCATTTGTCATAGATCCCATCTTTAGCTCATAGAAATCGTTAGCCTTACCATCATAGTACCTCTCTGACAAGTATTTCTTCCTTAGGAGTCCCTTGAATTCATTCCAACTCAACTCCTTTGTCCCGATGCCTCTTATATGCTTTGCATCTTCCCACCAAATGTTTTCTTTCCCTTTGAGGCTAAAAATAGCTATCTTGGCCTTTATGTTTTCTGTATAGTCATTCAGCTCAAAGAACTTCTTCATCCCAAGCAACCATGCCTCTGCATCTTCCAGCTTCTTCAACTCTCCATTGAATGTAGGTGGCTTGGCTTTCTTGAACTCATTCAATAAGTATCCACTCTCACTCCTCCTATAAGGATGATAACAACAATGACCATGATACTTGTCTGAACCAGATCTAGAATAGAAATTGTAGCCACTACCTCTCTTGTCAGGTGTATCCCAGAACCGACCATGTCTGATGATGTCATCCTTATCTGACCTGAGCCTCCATGAGACCTACTACCGTATCCCCCATTAGTCATATCCTACTGTCCATAACTGATATGTGGTTGTCCTTGTCTCTGCAAATCTAGCAAATTCAGAAGGATATTTGCATTGACTTCTGCTTGTTTTTCATGTGCCTAACAACTATTTCATGTGACTGAATGATCTTGTCATTATTCACCTTACAACTTTTGATTTCTACCTTTAGACTTCTCAAAGTTTCTGATATGTTAGGAGAGTACTCATCTCTGTGTTGCTCATCTGATCTATAAGAAGAGTCTCATGAATTGTAATCCACCATTCTGCTAGTCATATTTGATCCTCTACCTCCTGCAAACATACCATGTCAGATAACCAAATATAAACATAATAAACATACCTTGGTGAAGTTCAGAGGAGGCTATCTCATCTAAAAAATTAATCCACATTAGCATGATATATATATATATATAGCAGTTAGTGTTATCATGCATGATGTCGACATATATATATATATATATATATATATATATATATATATATATATATATATATATATATATATATATATATATATATATATATATATATATATATATATATATATATATATATATGTCGACATCATGCATGATAACACTAACTGCATACAATGACCTCATGCACAACAACCATGGCCATGACAATGCATGCATAACAACCACATAGACAACTAACATACATGCATGACAAAACACATTCTGCACGTTGAGTCCAAGTATTGAACCATGCTCTGATACCAATTTGTAATGCACCACCCCACATTTACCCGCTTTTACAAGCCCTCCAGGTAATGTGAAGCGAAGCGCTACTATGACATGAACCGACCTCCTACCTCTAGTTAAGGAAGTGGGGCCTACAACTAAAACTTACTGACCACAAATTGGCATCCTACAGGGACTACAAATCACCTAAGAGCTAAGGAAACACCCTAGGTGGTCAATCCCTCAGGTGGAACTTCATTTTAGTGACTTAGACTCCCAACTGCACCCTTAACACTGATTGCATGCGATTGAAGGCCTTCAACCTCACTCACAAGCCTTGCTCCACATAGTTTTGACCTAAATTGCTCAGTTCAGTGCCTACGGTCTTAGGATTGAAGCCATAATTCCAGGCCAGCCTCCAGACCACTACCCAGAATTTCCTGAGACTTTCTAAAATTATAAGTAACTTGATGAGAAGGCCAAACATACAAACTTGAATCAGAAACTTGGCCTTACAAGGTTTAACTATGAAAATCATTTTGTCAAACATATGGTGAACATGTAATCTACATGTCATGAATTCATATCTGATCATAGGAGTCTGAAACTTATCTGAAATTCGCCAAGAAGGTCTAATTCCCTCTCATAATAGTTGTATTAACATATATTAGCCCATGCATTCATCAACCATTCATCAACTACTCAAAACATAACAAGAGCCATAGCTAGAACATGTCATGTAACCATGCTTATTACCAACATATGACCAAAATAATAACCATGTTTAAACAACCATCAAAGCCACATAAATAACAAGTACTCATCAATCACAATAAGAAAATAATTCTTATTGACATATGCAAAAACCAACCAAGTCAGGGACTTCCACGTACAACCCAACCATGGATTGCGTTGAACCAAATATTTCTTTCAGCCAATCACCCTCATGCCATATTCCAAGCATGAATGTGGGAACTCAAGACATAAACAACTAGGGCTTCCCAAAGATTAAACCACCTCCACCCTTAGGCTACCGTGATCTCGCCAAAACCGATCAATAGATCACAATGCCCAAACAAACTTGGATGCCTCATAGTTTCTTCACCAATATCTTTAGGAATTTTCCTATCTCCACCCCCAACCCTTCGAAATTTTCTTCAGACTACCTTACCCAGTTTCAAAACCTTCTGGCAATCCAAAGCTCAACCAAACAAAAGAATCCCGTCATACCATGGCTATCTGGAAATGGCAAGGCAAGGCTAAAACCATTGTCACGCCCAGAAAAAATCCATGCCAATGACAACAAAAGAACCAAATACACAAATGCATGTACCATGCATTCACAAACCAACTAGGAAATCATACATGCAATATGTTACCTGCAATTCCTCTTGCTAAAGTTGCGTGATCCAACTTTCCTTGCTTGTCCTTTGCTTTCCTTGTCCTTCCTTTACCTTGCTTGCTTGCTTTCTCCTCTTTGTAATCTTCTTCCTCTTTCTCACTTGATCCAAGCTAAAACTGACAAAAAGATGTGAACTGATCCTCATAAGCCTTTTTATCATTGAGGCCTCTATTTTCTTCAATTTTTCTCTATTTTCCTTCAATTTTCCTCCTCATGCAAATTTGTGACCTTTCATCTCACTTTCTCCTATTTTCCTTTATTTTCATGAATAAATTTCAGTTAATGCCTCTTTTCCTTTTCCAATTTCCTTAGCCATAATAAATCGAAAGTGACTCCCACTATGATGTTTTTGCTTAACATTCAGCTTGGAATATGTGTCCAATGACCTTGGTCTTATTTTGCCTTTATTAACTTTATTACATGAACTTTTAACCCGAGGTTTTTATTGAAGAAAGTGTAACTAGGTTCGTTCTTCATAATGACATGATCTTTATAAATGATGAAATAAAAGAAATAAAATTATTTTTGTATGCCTTGCTACATGGGTTTCATGAGAAAGAGGTTTATTTGTTAGTGGCTCCCATTGAGAGCCTTAGGATTTATTATTAAGTCAAAGATTAAATGTCATGTATGAATAAACTCTTCTTGAGCCTATGTTTAAATGTATACAAGTCTATAGAAATGTCTAGAAGCCCTCCAAAGACAAGCACAATCCCTCTTGAAGAAGTCGACCTCCAAAATAGCAAAAGAAGTTCAAGTCAACTCACATATGGAGACACACCTATTCAGCATGACAAGTCAGCTTATTTATGATGGGAAACCAAGTCAGCTTATTTATGATGGGAAACCAAGTCAGCTTATTTATGATGGGAAACCACCATATATATGCGGCTAGGGTCACCACAGAAAGACAAATTTTCATAAAAGCATCTCTATGGTTTTCGGATGGGTACAAAGATAAAGTCTCAACCTCCCTGCAGTCTTGAAGATCTTTGTCTCAGCATACTAAACACAGTCACAGTCTTGACATATGTGTGATGTGGAGGATCTAGGTCATCTCACAGTGATACCCTCTTGGCATACACTCTAGACACAGTCACAGTCTCGGTATAATTGTGATGAGGAGGTTCTTGGTGTGGCATACATCCTAGACACAATCATGACCTTGACATAGTTGTAATCATGATCTTGATGAAGACATAAGTTACAAGGTAAAGATCATGATGAAGACATATATATATATATATATATATATATATATATATATATATATATATATATATATATATATACATATACATATACATATACATATACATATACATATATACATATATACATATACATAGATATAGATATATATACATATACATATATGTATATATGTATATGTATATGTATATGTATATATATAGATATATATATACATATATATATACATATACATATATGTATATGTATATGTATATATATAGATATATATATATATATATATATATATATATATATATATATATATATATATATACATATATGTATGTATATCTATATCTATACATATACATATATGTATATATATATATATATATATGGAGATCTCATTGTTGTGATGAAGATCTTGGTGAAGGTGCAACAAGGGTGCAACTGTAATAAAGGTCTTGGTGGTCAATAGTGAAGGCCTCGGTGATACAACAATGATCACTTCAGTAGAAGTGATGATGATCTCAACAATGGTTGATGCCTTGGTCTTGGAGTGGCTAAATAGGTCAAGGGTCATGGTCTTGGTATTCGTCAATTGGAATTTCTATAAGAAGAATTTGTGCGGGTTTTCCTCTCAAAGAGAAAGATTTTAGCCCTGGTAGAGAGCCAACATCTTGTGTTCTTGTCTCTTTTTTTTTGGTAACTATTTGATGAAGTAAGTAAACACACTCTAATAATAACAAGAGAAGGTTGTGCTAATAATAAAAAGTAAAAAGTACCTCACAAGTAGTTATCATTGTGAGAAGAATCTTATTATCATAATTGCCCTATATTCTTTAACAGTTGTTACACTTAGCTAGAAATGTTACCCATTCAATAGAATACCAACTCGTAACCTCTCTCCAATATAATTGACATAAGCTTATGAAACAGGGTGTGTCAAATGTAACCATAACACCTCTGGATTCAATGACCTCGTAGAGAATGTCTCTCCCACCAAGCATCAACAAGCCTTGAAAAGGACTTCCATTTTTTATGTTATTCTACTTTGATTATAGTTGGGATTCCAATATGCCAAAATTCTATCTCTTTATCTTGCATCTTGATATGCTTGCCATATGATAAAAGTAGCTTCCAAGATCCATCCTACTATTACAAGTCCTTAAATCATCTATGTGTAGCCTAAAAATCTGCTCATGTGGATTCATGGTGTTGCAAGCCTGGTCTATGCATGTTTGAAGAGGGCTAATCCACAACTCCATAATGTATTATTTTTTCATTTCCTCCTTAGAATTCTCAATTTCCTCTCAATATTGGTGAGGTTGGCAATTGTCCTTGCATTCCTGGATCCCAATGGCTTAAGCACATTGTCTTGTTGTAATATTGTGTCATTTAGTGCCTTGGTTTTCTCCTTTATTGCTAAAAGGCCCCTTTTAATCCTTTATAGAGTATGTTCTCAATGACTACCATTTGAAAACCTTAATGAAGTGGTACTATATCCCATGCTACTATTGTCATCCTCCCGTGTGAGGGAATTTGTATATGTGGAGGAATGTGCTTCACCAACCCTTTCTTCTTCTAAAAGTTCTTCCCCAACTAACTTGTTCTCTTATGGAAGTAATGCATTGTTTCCATGCTCCATTTTCATAATTGCTCTTTTTTCCTCAACAACATTTGGCTGTAATAGATCCTCACCAAAGTGATCATATATCCATGATGGACAATTTTGCTTCCTTCTTATTTGGTTCTTACCCTTGTTGGAATATCTTGTGACTTGCAACCCCATTGAATTTAGTTCCTTTGTAGTCAGCCACTTTTTTAGCCTTTTATGTTCTATTCAACCAACCTTTCTGAGAATTAATGAGCAACAGGAAAAACAACACATTCCTTCCTCTAAATAGCCAATAATTTTGATTTCAACTGCCTGCAAATGGCATCATCTTCTTCTAAAATGAAGGAAAAAATATTGTGCATGCTTGTTTTAACAATGTCTAGATAATGTTCTCTAATGTTGGTGAAGAAGAATCAGAACATCTAAAGAATCAATCACACTCTAAGTCGATCACAATGGTACACGATCTAATCCTTGCCATACCTGTTAAAACTTTGAGCTTCTTACCAAAGCTAGGGTCCTTGATATCATGCAATCCCTGGAAGCTTTCCACAATCCACTGCAAAACCTTTATTAAAGTATCATCATTGTAGAGGGAACAAGAGAAGTTATCCTTATGACCTCATTGAGGCAAGAAACAATTGCGAGTATTACCTTTTTACAAGTTTGTTCCATAAATCTTTGCTTGATTAAGGCAAACATTGATGGCTTCAAGTCCCAACCTAAAATCTTCTAATCAGATTGAGTTACCTCAAAAAAACATGATTCCAACTCCTCCAGTTTATCGAGGATCATCCCCTGTTTTCATAAACTTCAAATTTTACCCAAGTATGAATAGCCAATTCCCCCCTTCCTTTTCTTTTTATTGATTCCTTGGTTGATGGTGTTGAAGAGTATCATGGACTCCTTTCAAGAAAGGTTTGTTGTACTGCCTTGTTCTTTTCTCCATGAAAACTTTATTTTCAAGGAACCAACATGTGTATCGTAGTATCGATTCACAGATTTCAGGGATATTATGGCTCTCCCTTTTCAAATTACTTATAAATATGCTAACAACGCTTAAAATCACTCAGGGGAATTTCATTGAACACATGGAAAACATTTTGAGATTATAGTTACATGCCAATCCATTTCGAATGTAAATTATAAGAAGAGCCACATGACAACAAAAATAACCCTTTTATGTTACTCATTATGTCAGAGATATTATCCCAATTATATTAAGAAACCTTTATCTTCACAAGTTCTTTCACAAGGTATTAGTTTAGGAATTCTCACCAACAACGGTTTACATGCAACCAACAGATACCAATTAACATCAATATAAAAATTTGGCTTAATAGAACTGTCAATAGCTTTATTTATTTATGTAATTGCCAAGGAGTACATTCATTGCACCTGATTTTGCTGCTATGAGATAGTTTCCAGACTCTCATCAACTATTACATGGGATATTGTGCTCTCTTTAGTGGCTCGGTATTCAAGCTTCGACCCATGTAGCAACTAGGAGGTTGGCCTAAGGAAAATAATTCATTTCTTGCTACAGGCGCCAACCAAATCATCTTTTGTTTTTGGGCCTAGAACTACGACTAAAACTTTGTACTATGGGGAATAACAACCCAACAAATTGAAAAATTGAACGAGTGAATTGATGAATACATTTTGGGCCACCAAACCCTTACTTTGGCATCCAAAGGAATTCAATATGCCCATACATTTTATTGCTATTACTTGACACTCAAGAATATGATATGAACTCTGTTGTTATAGGAAGATTAACGGCTTGCAAGTAATTTGATCCTGACATTACCTCAACTTGCCACTGAATGCTCGGTCTTAGACAAACCCCTTTTAATAGTCTGAACCCTTTAACTTGGTATGTGAATCTTGATCCATAATTGGCAATACTCACATGATCTATATGATCTCAACATATTGTGGTTTTTTATAGGGATGAGTACTAATAGATTGACTTCACTTGTCACACAATAGTTGTGTGTACTCTTTTACAGTACCAAATCCTTACTATTTCTCATGTAATAACACATATATTTTCAATAGAATATTTGCACATCATAGTCTCTTATGCATTTTGGATTTGATATTGTTATCTTTGAATTTTCTTTTTTAACAAACTTTGAAGGCGCTCTTGGTCTTCCATCGCTTTCAACGTATTTCATATTCGTGAAGCTTCTTTTTAATCCTTGTTGAGTATAACTATTCACATCTTATTTCTAGTTGATGACACCTTGAAACCACAAACTTCACCATTGATCTCCTCAAGCTTATTGAGCCTCCTCTCATGCTGTCAACAAATATGGTCTTGCCAAAATACCCATGTGAAAATGCTTATTACTATTGTGGCCCTTCTCAGGTTTAAATGTTACTTTGGTGGATCTACTAAAAACTCACCATGCATGTACCTTATGTGGATCTTGGTGGAATCCTATGACCTTATGCATCCCTTAGTTGCTTGTGTGCTACCGCCATTAATTACTCACTTTTTTCTTTCTTCCTCTTCAGTAATGACTACATTCAACTCTTCTTCCTTTGTGTCAATGCCAAGAACAACAATTACATGATCACTAGTTGTTTAATAAAATAAAACAACATCTTCTTGCCTTGCATTGCTTCAAGAGTCTCTCTCCCATCTGTAATACTTTGATGGTTCGACTTTAGGAAATTGTCAACCTCTAGTTTAACAATTTGGCCCTGCATTATTACCTCAAGATATTTTGACTTGCGAGTAATAAATTCGTGTTAGGGTTTTTGAGATCATTCGACTTGTTAGGATAAATTTTGCGCTAGGGTTTTTGGCCTCTAAAATTAAATTAGATTTCCAGTGTTGAAGGAAATGTAACTAGGTTCGGTCTTCATAAATGTACTTTTGATATTTGTATTTATTCAAGAAAATAAATATTATTTTTATAATATATGTCAATGAGTTTCTTTCTCATTGAAATAGGTCTAGCACATGTTAAAGTGATATAGGTGAGTCAAATAGTCAAAATAAAATGTTGAATACCTTAAGGGCATGTTACACCATGTATGTTTATGTATTAGAGTCAAGAGAATACCTCCAAGAAAAGTCAACAAGTCTCCTCCATGCAACGACACCTACAAAGAAGTAATCCAAATTAAATAAGTCAAGTCGGCCTGCAATCTTCAAGTCGGCCTAAAGGAGGGACATACCTCTATATATAGAGGTTGTCCACTCCCTCAAAAGACAATGCATTCCTCTCTGAAATCAACGAAGGTAGGAAGCCGAGAAAAGGGTAAACAAGGGACAAAGAAAGGGTCTTCAAGAGAAGCGAAGAAGAAGGGTACACAACCAAAGTCAAGAGGATTGTTTTCTAGGGTAGAAAACAGTCACACATGCGAGAAACAAAAGCAACCCTACAGTCATAATTGCAGCAATACAATAGTCCTAAATCTATCTTTGTTTGGGCTAGAAAGTAAGGTCTACAAGGCCTCCTACTCAAGCAAAGAAAACTCTCTCTCAAGCGAAGGTGAAAATGCCCTAATTCACAAGGATACCTTCCACATGTGTGAAGGTCTAGGGTTGTTGTACAGTCACACCAATTCTACACCTACATCTCAAGAATGAGCTCGTTTGGTTGAAAGAAGAAAAGTGTCTACATAAGTAAAGGATATCATTGAGTATAGAAGAGAAGCATCTCATCTAGAGCTCACATAAACAAGGTCTATGTACAGATGGAAGAAGGAGGATGAAGTGTTGGGGAATGAAGTGTCAGGGAACAAAGTGCAGAAAGGAGGAAGTACTTGACTTGTGCTTGGAGGATATTCTAGTCAGGGGTCTAGGGTTTGGAATCGATCAATAAGAAGCTTCAATAAGAGAAAACTTACCAAAGGGCTTTCCTCTCAAGAGAAGAGAGGTTTTGGCCCTAGAAAAGAGCCAACATCTTGTGTTCTTGTTCTTATGTTTTTGGTAGCAGTTTGATGAAGTACACACACATGCATGAATAATAACAAGAATAATATTAAGATAACAAGAAAAAGTAAAAAGACTCCACAAATTGTTATCAAGTCAAGAAGAATCACACTACACCTAATTGCTCTAGATTCTTCAACATCGTATAAGAGCTAAGGTGACACATCAAGGAAAGGGCATCTCAAGAACACTCGTAAAGGAAGAACATCTACAAAAGTTGAAGCATCTAGCCAATAAGTCTCCATCACATCAAGGACAAGAAGGTCTACCATCTATCTTTCATCAAGAAAGACTACAAAGCAAAAGGAGAAGCATTTTGTACAAAGGCACCTACAAAGAAGAGCAGATCAAGAAGGGACCTACACCACAAACCAAGCCATCAATCAAGTCTACTTGAAGCAAGAACTCTTGCGAGAAAGCAACTTGAAGAACATCAAGATCTAAGGAAGGCAAGCCATCAAGTCTTCAACGAGAAAGCAATTCCACTACATCTCAAAATCTATCAAGTATATGTCCCCTTCAGAATATACATCGATGTATTTTTGCAAGGAAAGAAACAAATTGGTAGGTACCAATTACTTTCATGCATGGAAGAAGATGATTGGTTTACTTCTCAAGGAGAATGAACTCCTAGAACACATCAAAGGGAATGTCACTATTCATGCTAAGGAACAAACTCAAGCCTTAGCAAAGTATAATAAGGATGAGACAAGAGCTCAAAGGTTTCTAATATAATCTATCAAGGAATCTCTCATTCCGTATGTCTCCAAATTTGAAACATCAATTTTATTTATGATAAACGAGTAGAGCTATTCTTGGTATCCGCAATTGGAGAAGTGATATCTCTAAGAAATGAATTGTACAAGATGAAGATATCAAAGGAATGAATAGCTCCCTACCTCATGAAGATATCTAAGATGAGAGAGCAACTTCAAGAGCTAGGGGAAGTCATGTCTGACAAAGAAATGACAAATGTACTACTCAATGCTCTACCTGAGGATTAGGGCAACTTCACATCAAGCATATATGCCAAGAAGGAAGCTACCACACTAAGTGAAATGTGGTCTCTATGAAAAATAGAAGAAGCCAGACTCAAAGCCAAGGAAGATGTGGGATCAAAGGAGCAAGCATTTTCTACCATGGCCAAGAGAAAGGGAAAATTTGGCAAATTTGGTCCACGAAGAAAAAGCAACAAAGATATGTCCAAAATCCAACACTATGGATGCCAAGAATATGGACATTACAAGAGGAATTTTCCTAAACTAAAGAAGGACAAGAACAAAAGAAAAAGGGAATAAGCTCATGTGACTCAAGAAATGAAAGAATAAGAAAAGAAGCCAAAAAAAGGAAGACCCTCCAGATCTCTACTATGACTAAGTCAAACTCTTTACTTATCGTCTTCTTTCAAAGTTTTGAGTAGGATAGGAGCATGTATGAATAAAATAAATTTGCATGGATAAAAACATCTTCTAGAACCTAGAAGCATGATGTACATAGAGTTCTAGACATTCATGTAGAAAGAGCATTTATAAATGAGAACAAAATGCATGGTTAGAAATATCTTCTAGAATATAGGAGCATGGTAGATATAGCTCAAGATATTCATGTAGAAGGAGCATACCTAGAATAGGACCTCATCCACAATGAAAGAAAATTGATCATGATTAAGAATCTTAGAAGACCTCCATCATCAAAAGGAAATAAACATTTGCAGGGTAAGGGTCTTCAAGATCCTATGATGGAATCTTCAAAAGAAGATTCATAAACAAAAGCAGATGTCTCATTGGGAATCCCATTCATGGGATTCAAGAAAAGGATGATATGCAGGCAAGCTAAGATGAAGCAAGAAGGGCCACACCAAGGACAACCAAATGAAGCTAAGAATCAATATGAGGTATGTATGCATCAAAGTTTAGTCATGTTATCATTTGTATATTATTGAGTCATGGGAATAGTTCTATAACATGATCAAGTAGGAAAGAATATCTTTCACCAATGACATGCTCGAAGGCATGTACTACAATGCAATGAAGGTCAACAAAAATAAATACTCACATAAGGAGTATAAGATTGTTGACTAAGAGGCAAGTGAAAAAGGAATGTGTTGTGCTATAAAACAACCCCTCCCCCCATTTCAATATTTTTCTTAATTTTATTCATAGATGCTAAATAGGAAATAGGGTCCCTTTAGTTTGTAAAAAGCAATAAAATCTTTACATATAAATCAATTTCTTTGTTTCTCACTTTTTAAATAAAAGTGCTTCAAAAAACCCTCTAAAAACAACACACATCGCAAATCGCAATCGCTTAAGGTTAAGGAACATACAATCCGTATGATATTGTTGTGATCCGAAAGTCTCAACCTTAGAGCTTCTTAAGCAAATCATTGACAAACATGCGATGCGATAAGATTCTCGCATCTCGCATATCGCAATCCCAACGGAAATAAGTGATAATCACCTCGGGGACGCACAATGCAGTGTTTTAATATAATAAAGTGGTTTAATGATAATACGGAGAAAACATGATACGGGCAGTTAAATAAAGATTTTCCCAACTCTATGTGCCAGGTCATCACTGATCGCAATCGCAGAAATTAGAAAGACTCTTAGAACATGGCACTTACACCTCCCGACTTGCGATATGCGATGGCTCTTTAAAAGAATATATATTGAAATCGCTCATCGCAAAGTCAGAAAGTTTACGAACCACATTCTAATTAGGCCTTAACAAAACTGCGATGCAATCTATTTATTGAACATTTAAGTTTCACATCGTTAAATATGGCAAAACATTAAGAACAGTAATGACTTCAGTCCTTCAAGATTTCGTCGTTCGTGTTAATATTATTTCATAATACGAAATCTTTCGCACCAAATACTCCTACCCTGATTTTCAACTGTACTATTATCACCACTATCTGTTCAAGCATTAGCCACTCTGAAAGTTTAAGTTTATCGCTCTTTTATGTTTCAGATACTTGTAGTGTGAATCTAGAAGTATGCAGCCAACTAAAATGACAAAGAAAACCCGAAAGACGAAAGCTTCCTCTGCATTAGCCATAGGAACAGAAAAAGTTGTGTTGATCTCAGATACGACATGCCAAGATTGTGGGAAAATTTCATGGGAAGGCATATATGATATGATGGAAAACGAAAATCCTAAGGTAACTGAAGTACGGGCAACAACGGATGGACCTGCAGAATTTGAGAATACACTGGGTGATTTAGCTAACTTTTTTCTTCATAGAATAGCGGCCCGACCAAAGATTTTGCCATACAATGACATGGTAAAATGGGTAGTTGAGGGCATCAATATAACAGACAGGATGTTATTCACAGCCGACGAAAGAATGTTTGGATCCTTCAAGCCTGAGGACTTGAAGAAAATGTATCACTTGCCAGAGCCTCAGAAGTGCTATAACAAATCATTCCTTGAAGCTTTCACAAAGGAAAACGAAATAGAGTCAGACCCCATCAAACAATGGAGGCACTTCCCTAACAAACACAAGCACGAGTCATCTGGTATGTATTCTGTGGACTCTCTAGCATCTCCATATTGTTATGCTGCCACAATGATGTGTAGGCTATTTGGAAGCCCCAATTCTGCTAAGTTTTCCATTGAAATGGTCTCGTTAATAGAAGCAGCATTGAATTATTTTGTGATGGATTGGGCTACTATCCTCTCAGACAAAATGGTAGTCCAAATACTTGACTATAGGAAAAATAGGTTTGTGACCACTCGAGTTGTTCCCCCATTCTATATGAGTGCCTACATAGTCGATACCTTTTGTTTCAATTCTGATTTTCCCATCATGGGATGGAAATGGAATATTTAGGACTCAACCCCTATCCATATTTACCATAAAGACCTGTGGCAGAAACAATATAAGAAGCATTTTTACAAGATTTGCCATGGCTTCATCCTACCCATTCATTAGGCCATCTTTAATAGACCAGCCCCTCAGTTGTCCGAGGAAGCTAGCATCGATCTAACTTCAATCGGTAGTTGGTTTGGGGAAGATCTGTTTACATACATTAAGGATTTTGGCAGCATTACCAACCCGCATGTCCTTCGCCTATATGTCCCAGATAAACTATTGGCTAGGGAAATAGCTTGTTAGACAGTTGAAAAAGGGCTTACAAAAACTCTGCAAGATTCCAAGAAAAAGTTATGGCCTGCATTTTCGATTTGCTGTGGCATTTATTCATTACATGATTATAAGCACGCCCAAATTGAAGCAGAGAAAATAGGGGGTTTGAACCTAGCGGTTATTCCCAAAAGGAAATATGACCCGAATAATGTTGCCTTTAATTTCACTACTCAGGTAAAAGTTAAACAAGTCATCCATGAGAAAGATGAATTCGATGACTTCTTCAGATCAGTCGATTCATTCTCACAAGTCCACCACCTAGCAAGATTAAGCTAGGACTAGGTAAAATGGAGCAATTCATCCAATACAGGATGTAAAGGCTTCAGATAGTGCCACTGGACTTGTTGAGTATTGCACCAGTCATCCAGCAAACAATGCAAAGCACAGAGTAGGAGAAAACTTCTGAGGCAGCTGAGACAAGCGAGAAGGCAATGGAACAGTTGGACACAGATGTTCACATTGATCCGATATTGATCAAAGAATGGGAATAGTTTGATCAACAGATTAAAGGTTAGAGTAATACCCAAACTGTTATTGCACCGGAATATCCCTTAAAACAACAGCACTTGATTCATGAGCCTGTGATTGATAGACCATCCGGCATGGACTCACCCCTAAAGGAAATCGAGGTAATCCCTGAGTATCCTTCGTCAGAGATTACACTCAGCATAGAAGAGATTCCACCATTGGATGTGTTCTATATCCCTAAACACAGAGTTGTAGTCAAAAGGCAATGAAAAAAGAGAAATATAGATCAAGTATTAGCAACAGTTCCTCAAAGTGAATCCATGAATATCATTTGGAGAGACTCAGAAGTTAATCCCTCTGAGGACTTGACCAAATTATCTCAGTTTGCAAGAGCATATACAACTACCACGATTGATAAAGCAACCGAAGTTAATCAATTGCTCAAAGAAAAGGATCAGAGGATTAAACAACTGGAAGAACAGTTAAGGGAGGAAAAATAGAGGATTGATCAGCAAGCTATTGAAAGACAACAACACCTATCTCAGGAATTTGAACAGCTGAAACTGGCACATCATGAAGAGATCAAGTCTAAGGATGAGCAAATAAATCAGCTACAACTCTCAATAGATCAATTTAAAGACAATCCCAAAATTGAAGAGTTTAAAAAGGAAGCCTTAGAAGTAAATAATTTCTTGTCTCAACAGCTAACCCAACTCTGCCAAAAGATAGCTCTTATTCATCCGCTATGTATCAAAACCAACACGCTGATAGATCAAGCAGTCAATTCCAGATTGGAATTCGAAGATGCGGATGACAAGATTACAGATTACATCTCTTGGCAGAACACAGGAAAGGGAAGGGCTACTAAATCACCAGTAATTGAAGAATCTCACAAAGAGATATTATTTTCAGAATGGGAGACACAGCTGATCAAAGCAGAAAGAGCAACTTCCAGGGCCAGGGTAGTGAGGAATAATATCATTGAACTGATTAATGATAACTTACACAGTGCCAATTTAATTTTTGAATGTTCCCCAGAAAACCTTCCAAAAGCAAAGGTGTTGGAAAAACAATGGAAGCAAGATTTGAATACCAGGGAGGAGCAAATCAAAAAATTAAAAAGACTCAATTGGGATGCACATTGGTTCTACTTGGTCAAACCGCATAGTCAACAAATGACAATCAAATGTCTCGCTGATGCAGTCGATCGCATGATGCCAGAACTCTCGGATGCAGTGTACACAGGTCAGCTGCATGCTAGGATGAGTCATCCACCAGAAGTCCAAACTATGCTCGAGATTTGTCAATTAAAGTCGCAGGAGGAATGATAGATGCGATGCATCTTTTTAGAGTTATTGCAATTCTATTTTTATCACCAAATCCCATATTTTGAGAGAGGTTGTTCCAACCACTTCAAGCACTTTTTACGAACAATTTGTTTTATTATTACTATAAAGACCCTTTCATGTCATTTTAGAAAGGGTCCTGAAATTGTATTAAATTAGATTTAAGAAGATAGCACTTCTACACTTTTAGATTTATTTTTGTAGAAGATAAGGATCAAGGTTCAAACTTGTTATAAAGGAGAATTCAAGAGGACTTGCATTTCTATATCTTTTTGGAGTTTTCAGAAATAAGAAGAACGAACCAGACTGTTATTCTCATAGCAGGATTCAAATACATATGGTACTTTTATCAAATGTCTCTTTGTTACATGTTATGCAAATAAACAGTCTTTTTGATTCGATATTGTTATTATATGTGAATGTTTATACAGTTCTGCTTTACATCACTTTTGAGTAAGTTGGAATTGGTATTCTGTAAGCACATATGCTGACAATTGATGTTATTATGAAATGCGATATGTTTTATATCACTTTGTGATCATCATTCATGCTTAACTTTCTGTAGTCAAGTGACTGATCTTTATTAGCATTCGATTACCAAGAATCATTATAAATCGCATTGATATTGTATTACCCGGGTTATTTATATATAGATTTATTTGTATATTTTTGTAAATTTACAACTCAAACCATCTATCACCTCGTTATATACTCAAAACACTCATTCATCAAAACACATTTGATTGGGAAACTGGTCCCATATTATCCAGTCGGAGCCACCATCCCAAACGGAAAAGGAACTGTATTAAGGGCCAGACGGGTGGTTATCCCCAATGTTGGTGCACCGATTTTAGAGGCATCAACAGAATGTTGACTAGTCCTAGAAGCAGGTAATGAAGAAGTTCTCCCATAAGGAGCATAAGGTGGTTGACTAATCTATCCAAAAAGAAGAAAGTGAAGAAAGAGATCAAGCATGTGAAGAACACCATGATCACAAAGAATCAATATCTGATAAAGATCCATTTAAGACATCTCCCAAAAGAAGGCATGACAACTCTGACTAAGAAAGGAAAAGATCAAAGGACCCTTGACACCTATGAAGGCCTTGGAGATAAAAAAGGTGTAGATAACTGATTCTACTCTACAAAATATATCATGATGAAGAAATCCATCCAACAAAACTTAATGTTGAAGCAATAACAGGATGAAGTCATGAAGGGCTACTCGACCGAAGCATGGGATCAAGCAATTTCAACAAAGCATCCATGAGAAGAGTATTCTGAAGCATGGACAAGACAACCAAGGAGTAGCCAAATGAAAAGAGATCCTGATATATGACAAAAATACCACTTTCCACAAAGTAAGCAATGACATGACAAACCAAGAAGGAAAGTGATCGATGGATGGTGCCCTACCAAAAGGAAGTTCAAACCAAGAATTTGTGACATTGAAGGAAAGAATAAGATCAAGCAGATGAAGGACCCACAAAGAAGAAGTTGTTGATGAATGGACAATTCCCTAGCTAAGATGGAGTTATAACAAGATCCCAATTACAAAGGAACTTGGACAAGTACCTTGTCAGAGGATACTTGGGCATGTCTTCCTCAATTGAGAGGAAGTGATAGACACAAAATTCTTGTCTTCACTTGGGAAGAAAGAATGGGAGCATTGGGTAATCATCTAGCATCTGATACTCTTTGAGGATGTGTAGGGCATCTAAGACAAGAGTAGGCAAGAGGACCGATATTCTTTTAGGGCTGGGAACCCAAGATAAGAATAGTCCTAGAAGGTCATACTCAGTGAACACCTAGGTGGGTATGTACCTTGAGAGACAATGACTAATGTGTCTATAAGTCATTGGTCTCACCAACATTGTGCTTTGATCTATTGAGAGATAGGGTTGTCAATCAAGGCCTTGTTGTGGAAACAATGTTGGTTATTATGATGTTATAATAGATGGATTGCAAATTCGATTGCTCTTATGTGAATTCTTCAAGATTGAAACGTAGCCAAACACCTTGTAATGTTGTATGAATACCTCCCTAGTTAAGAGGGAGTGTTGAAGGAAATGTAACTAGGTTCGGTCTTCATAAATGTACTTTTGATATTTGTATTTATTCAAGAAAAGAAATATTGTTTTTATAATATATGTCAATGAGTTTCTTGCTCATTGAAATAGGTCTAACACATGTTAAAGTGTCATAGGTGAGTCAAATAGTCAAAAGAAAATTATGAAGACCTTAATGGCATGTTACACCATGTATGTTTATGTATTAGAGTCAAGAGAAAACCTCCAAGCAAAGTCATCAAGTCTCCTCCATGCAATGACACTTACAAAGAAGCAATCTGAATTAAATAAGTCAAGTCAGCCTTCAAGTCGGCCTAAAGGAGGGACAAACCTTTATATATAGAGGCTATCCACTCCCTCAAAATACAACACATTCCTCTATGAAATTAGCGAAGGTAGGAAGACGAGAAAAGGGTACACAAGGGACAAAGAAAGGGTCTTCAAGAGCAACAAAGAAGAAGGGTACACAACTGAAGTCAAGAAGATTGTTTTCTAGGGTATAAAACAATCACACATGCGAGAAATAGAAGCATCCTTACAATCATAATTGCACCAATACAACAACCCTAAATCTATCTTTGTTTGGGCTAGAAAGTAAGGTCTACAAGGCCTCCTACTCAAGCGAAGGTGAAAAGGCCCTAATTCACAAGGATACCTTCCACACGTGTGAAGGTCTAGGGCTATTGTACAGTCACACCAAGTCTACACCTACATCTCAAGAATGAGCTCATTTGGTTGAAAGAAGGAAAGTGTCTACATAAGTAAAGGATATCATTGAGTATAGAAGAGAAGCATCTCATCTAGAGCTCACATAAACAAGGTCTATGTACAACTAGAAGAAGGAGGACAGAGTGCTAGGGAATGAAGTGCCAAAAGAAGAAAGACTAAGTGTCGGGGAACAAAGTGTAGAAAGGAGGAAGGACTTGACTTGTGCTTGGAGGATAGTCTAGTAAGGAGTCTAGGGTTTGGCATTGATCAATAAGAAGCTTCATTAAGAGAAAACTTACCGAAGGGTTTTCCTCTTAAGAGAAGAGAGGTTTTGGCCCTAGTAGAGAGCCAACATCTTGTGTTCTTATTCTTGTCTTTTTGGTAGCAGTTTGATGAAGTACACACACATGCATTAATAATAAGAAGAAGACGATTAAGCTAACAAGAAAGAGTAAAAAGACTCCACAAATTGTTATCAAGTCAAGAGGAATCACACTACACCTAATTGTCCTAGATTCTTAGACATCTAGGAATATAAACCCTCAACCATACTGAAAATTTTTGCCTCAACAATAACGCACTTGCTCCAAACAATTCAGTCCCATTGACTCAACTTGTACCTACAAATCTAATCAACTCTTATTCTGCCAAACCCCTCGGGCTTGTAGGATGCACATCTTTGATGCCACTATAATATTCCCTTTTTAAATTGATTTAATTTCCCATAAATCTTTCTATTAATTTTCTTTAGAAAAACCATATAATAATTATTGTCAAGAATTTAACATAATTAAACCAATAATTAAAAAGTTTGTAGACATATTCCATTGTAAACCCCAAATATTTATTTATTTATTACTGAGAGAGAAATTACATGAAATTCATTTTGAAAAAGGAACCTAACAAATAGATAAGTTGGAGAAATCTTCTTT
The DNA here is from genome assembly GCA_031772625.1 of Pinus tabuliformis. NCBI lineage: Eukaryota > Viridiplantae > Streptophyta > Pinopsida > Pinales > Pinaceae > Pinus > Pinus tabuliformis. Next base: position 1,310,173,939 of record CM062819.1, read on the forward strand.
AGTTGGATTCCCCTGTCCGTAAAAATATGTTGCTTCAACCTTTTAACAAACACTCCAAAATCTCAATCTTCCTCACTAAGCACCAATTAGGAATTCGGTTGATCCCTTCCAATGACTAGCTAGGGTGTATCTTGCAACAATGAAACTAGTTTGATCTCTAGGGAGGATAGACTCACCCTCGAAGATGATCCACACTTAGGTTGATTCGTAAACCAACGTGGACATTCCATTGGACAGTTCGTCACAACAAATCTGATAATATTATATTAAAAATCTAAGATTCTACACTATTATGATTTTATTTAATTTCTAGATATGTAAAATTAACTGTAATTAGTGCATGCATGTAAAAGTAAATTAAGTAGAAAAGTAGAGAACGAAAACATAATCTCACACACACATAATACACAAGATATGCTCTCTGGGAAACCCTTTCGAGAGAAAAACCCAGCTGGAAGGTGAGGTCGCTTTGCTCTCTTTCTTTGTCTGGAAATATGGTTGTAGATACAAAGAAGTAATGTCTGTGGACCGTGGGATGCTACAATGCACATATCCCCTCTGTGTGCTCTACCTCCTATCTCTCATGGATAGCTTTGCTCAACTATGGAACAAAATGTTCTCGAAAGAATGGAATGCCTCTTCTTTCTAGTGGCCTGGTTATAACACAGCCCAATAGCCTACTAGTGGTTACGTTTGATTACATCAACTCTCAACTAGAGTTACAAAATAGACTCTTCTAGAGTCTTTTACATCAAAAGCACGTGGTTATCCCATTTTCCATGAATAATGGGGGCTGACGTGACATCCTCCCAAACTATAGGTGTGAAAATAGGAAGGTCAACTTTTTAGTGGCATAACTTTTGCATACGGACTACGATTGACACGATTCTTGCATTGTTGGAAAGCTCACTATGTGTAGAATAACATGAAAAGGTGATATTATTGTGCAACAAAGTTTTACCCCCAAAAAACATCGTTTTATACCTCAAAATGCTCCCCGGAAGGTTTCAGACCCTATTTCGCCAAATTGGGTCCCACCGGTAAAAACGGTCTCGTGAGTTAATTCCTCCACTTTTTCCACTCCAAATGCATCGAGATGGATGAAAAACAATATAATGATCCAATTCTAATCACGACTCCCCATTTTTGGAGCCTTTTGGTCCCCAAAATATTTCACTGAATGAGGTGAGGAATTTTTTCCTTCACCTTCTCTCTCGTGTACCATTTAGCTTTGCTTGGAAGTTGTCCCTTCAACCCAATCTGCCAAAATCCTTGTTGCCCCTATCTTGTAGTTCTAGACATATTCTACAAAAATGTATCTTCTGCCAACTCTGCCTGAGCATGTTTTGCAAAATCCTCCACATAAGGTAGGACAGTTCTTCTTCTTGATGAAGCATGGAAGGCTAATAGCGTTTCAAATTCTCTACATTTACAACTGAGTAAATGTTCATATATGGTGGTAAACTGAGTCTATAGGCATTATCACCCATATTTTCTAGTATCTCAAAGGGTCGTTGCAAGTTTCATAATGCTAGAATTGGTGCTTCATTGATCTTCTTCTTTAACTCATCGAAATCCTTCTGCTTCCCTTTTCCCCACTGGAAACTCTTGCCACTCACTGTTATGGGGTGGAGCGTGTTGCTACCACTGAAAATCAGGCTATTAATTTCCTCAGGTATTGTGTTTCCCCAATGAAACTCCTAACCTTAGTAACATTAGTAGGAACCGACCATTTCATGATGGCCTCCATCTTGGAAGGATCTATCTTTAATTCTCCTCCACCAATAACATATCCCAAATACACCAAGGGTTGTTGCATAAACTCGCACTTCTTGAGATTTGATGGTAGATGGTGATTCTTCAATGTTTCCAACACCTACGTCAAATCTGAAATATGCTCCTCCCAGGTAGCACTATATACTAGTATATCATCCAAATAGAGAATAACAAATGAATCTATAAAAGGGCACAGTACGTAATTCATTAATCTCATAAATGTAGTTGGTGCGTTACATAGGCCAAATGGCATAACTAACCACCCATACAAGCCTTGCCTGCGTTTGAAGGCAGTCTTCCATGTATCTTCTTCTTTGACTCGAACCTGGTGATATCCAGACTTCAAGTCTAGCTTGGTAAAATACTTTGCTTGCTGCAACTGATCTAATAGATTGTCTATCCTGGGCAGGGGGTATCTATTCTTGAGCGTGATTTTATTCAACACCCGATAATCTATACACATTCTCCAAGTCTCATCCTTCTTTGGCACAATGATGATGGGTGACCCACATGGTGATGTACTCGGTTGAATGACACCCTGTTCCAACAATTGCTCAACTATTTCTTCACCTCACTTGCTTCTATAATAAACTGTTTGTATAGCCCAATATTTGGCAATGGGGAGTCTGGCAATAGCTGGATCTCGTGCTCCACTTCTCTCTTAGGGGGTAGCCATTTAGGCTCTCGGAACACGTCCTTGTATGCCTGTAACAAATCCAATTGTTGTTTTTGTTTCTTAGTACACCCCTCTAGGGATGCCTTGCCTCTTATTGACTCCTCTACAAACTGATTTTCTCTTAGAATTAATAAAACATACTTCTTGTTGGAACTGATCAATTTCTGGGCTTGGTTGGCACTTACTAGTGAAATTTTTGACTTGCCTTTGTGCACGTTGATGATGAACAATTTTCCATCCTTGATTATTCGGTATTGGTTAGCTCTCCTCATGAATATTGCATCATGCATGTACATGTATGGACTTCCAAACACAACTCCACATACATCAAGGGGAACCACATCCATATCTACTTCATCAATAAAATAAACACTGATAGCAAATCTATTTTACACTGTTTTGTTACCTTCAACTATGCATCCTTATGTACCCATCCTAGTGGATATGGTTTGGATGATTACGCACTTCCAACCCCAACTTCTTGACCAAATATGTTGCAATGAGATTTTCCCGCGATCCTGAGTCAAACAAAGTATCAATCTTCGTCTTCTTGACCTGTATCTTTACATGGAAGAGTTTGGTAATTTCTTTCTCTTCTTGTTACTGAAGGCTACTCAAATTCACCTCCTTTTGCATTGATGTACAAATGATCTTCTCATCCACATCTGAGTTTCTTTCAACTTGGTTGCTCGAATTAGTGGCCATGAGATTCTTCTTCTTATTATCTTTCTTCTTGTTCTTCAGGTTTAGCTCTGGATGCAACTTCCAAAACTTCTCCTCTGTATGGCCATCAATGTTGTAGTGGTTGCTAGGATCTTTGCACTGGTGTGTTGTGGTTGCCGTATTTTTATCTTTCCCCCCTTTTTCTTCTTCTTCCCCTCCTTAGAAGCGTCTTGTTTCTCCTTTTGCTTTGATCCACTTGATTGCACTCTTTTCAGGCCTATGTTCTCCAGGTATTATGCTTGTACACAAGCCTCGTCCACCGTTTTGGGCTTGAACAACATCACTTGCTCATGCAGATGGCGGTGCAGACCCCCCAAATACTTGAGGAGTACATATGGGTTCTTTGGAGAGATACCCAACATTATAGCCATCTTTATGAATTCTATGGTGTACTCCTGCACGCTTTGGCCCGACTTTTGCCTAAAGTAATGCCACCAGATCCACTGGTCTTCCACGTACCCAATGGGATAAAACTGTGACTTAATGAAGGTTTTGAAATCCTCCCACTCAGTCATTGGAGGTTCTCCTCCAACCTCAGGGTTTCCGTGTGGCTCTCCCACCAAGTCAGTGCACGACCCTCCAATTTTAGTCGCGCAAATGATATCTTCTACCCTTCCTCGATCTTATGGACACTGAAATAAACTTTCAGTTGCTACAACCAGTGGTTCAGCTTCAGAGCATCGATCTCGCCATTCTATGGCTTGATATCGAATTTTGCTTCCACTTTAAACATGGATTGGTTCACGAAACTCAACTGGGTTGATCTTTTCCAGGTTCTTTCTTTGGCTGGTTATCTATGTCTTCCCGATCTCCCGATCCCCCTTCTGATTTGTCCTTTGCATTTGAACCCATTTCTTCTCCAAATAGTCCCAAATTATTGCTTAGGGCCACCATGAGGAGGTTTACATTGCGGTTTATATCCACGACTTGTTCTTTGAGCCGCGAAAACCTCACCTCTACAGGATCACAAGGTTCGTTTACATATTCGTCACCCATGATTAGGGTTTTACTATTTTCGACCTCCCTGATCTAGATCCTTGCAATCTCCACAAAATACCCAAATAAACCTGCTCTAATACCAAATGATCCATAAAATACCGGGGATATTGCACTGGATAGTTCGTCACAACAGATATGATAATATTATATTAGAAATCTAAGATTCTACACTGTTACAGTTTTATTTAATTTCTAGTTCTGTAAAATTAATTGTAATTAGTGCATGCATGTAAAAGTAAATCAAGCAGAAAAGTAGATAACGAAAAAATAAGCTCACACACACATAATACACAAGATATGCTCTCCAGGAAACCCTTTCGAGAGAAAAACCCAACTAGAAGGTGAGGCCGCTTTGCTCTCTTTCTCTATCTGGAAATATGGCTACAGGTAAAAAGAAGTAATGCATGTGGCCCATGGGCTACTATAGTGCACAAATCCCCTCTATTTTCTCTACCTCCTATCTCTCTTGGCTAGCTTTTCTCAACTATGGAACAAAATTCTCTCGAAATAATGGAATGCCTCTTCCTCCTAGTGGCCCGATTATAACACAACCCGATAGCCTACTAGTGGTTAAGTTTGACTACATCAAATATTAACTAGAGTTACAAAATAGACTCTTCAAGAGTCTTTGACATCACAAACACGTGGCTATCCCCTTTTCCATGAATAATGGGGGTTGGCACGACATCCTCCTAAACTATAGGTGTGAAAACAGGAAAGTCATATTCTGAGTGGCATAACTTTTTCATACAAACTCCGGTTGACGCGATTCTTGCGCCGTTGGAAAGCTTGTTGTGTGTAGAATATCATGAAAAGGTTCTATGCTTAAGTGCCAAAGTTTTACCACCAAAAAACATCGTTTGATGCCTCAAAATGCTCCTAGAAGGTTTCAGACCCTGTTTCACCAAACTGGGTCCCGCCACTAAAAACAGTCCAGTGAGTTGATTCCTCCATTTTTTCCACTCCAAATTTATTGAGATGGATGAAAAAAAATATAATGATCCAATTTGGATCACAGGGTTACAAATCCTTACATAAAGCTCAAAAAGCCCAAGAAGAACAATTCACCAAATATCTATTCATATCTACAAATGAGCTCTTGCTTTTCTTTTATAACGATGGCTATCTGAATACCATAGGTAATTTTTCCTCTTTTAACAAAGTGACTATAATAATCACTTTTTAATTAGTTCCTTGATATTTAATATTTTGTAGCATATGGGGATTATCTAGGCTACTAAGATGTCTTTGCTATCAACATCGAAAAAAAGTAACATTACAGAAGGTGGTGAAACCCATCATAACTTAGTTGTCGATGACAATGAGGATCACAATCATTGGCTACTCTCTGTGAATGTAGGTTGACTCGTCACTATTATTCAAGGAAAACTATGCCACCTGAATTAACTCATTGGTGGTGTAATATTCCAAATTGAAATTCATAGCGATAAACATAGACATAAACAAGGAAACAAAAACAATAAACAAATTCTAGGCATACACATCAAAATACACAAGAAAATGTGCCAAACAACTTAGCCATTTTATTAATACAAAAATCTGAGTACACAAATGGCAAGGAATGATAGAACCTGGGCCTCCTATGCGAGCTAGGCAAAACCTAGGTGATACAACTCGACTCCGGAATAGATATATGCTCCCAAATTGAACTGCGAACTGCCCTAGTAATTCTACTGCTGACTACTGAATGGAATTGATGATTCTGCTTTGAAAAGATACTAAAAATGAGCTAAAACTTTGTAGATTAACTCCTCACAAGAAACCCATAAAATCCCAAAAATGGTTTGGCTTAACTCCAAGCCAATTTTGAGCCCACCAAGTGATGTGAATTACTAGTTGACTAGTAAAACGCCCTGCTGAAGGAAAATGGTTTTTTGGCCTAAATACTGCCCCGAAATTCCTGCAAAATGAATTGGGGGCTCCTCTAAATAAACCCACAAAACCCAAAAATAGTTTGGGTTGAATCCAACATCACCCGGGACCCCTAAAGAGTGTGAACTTCCCTCTCTGTCAAGCAACACATCCTACTGAGAAATGCTATGTTGAATACATGCTGAATCCACCTCGGGAAGCCTCCCAAAACTCTTGAAAATATCCTCTGAGAAATACCTCCTAGGTTCAGCTCTTATCTCTCATCAATTCTCCTCTAAACCCTTACGAATTCACCTCTAGGAACTCTTGCATACTTGCTAGGAAGGAATATATTTGGCCCCAAGGATTTCCTCTGAATCACCCCTGCAAATTAACAAGGAACTTGCCCTGCTGGTGGTTGAATTATCTGTAAAATCCCTGGCCCAAATTTTGACTCTTGTTGGCTCTTCTTAGTCCCATGAAATTCTCCTCCTGCGACCTGGGAAAAACACGCATCGACTGATAAATGTTCTATGTTGTGGCTCCTAGAAAAGCCCTTAATGGACTCCTCTTTGCTTTCCTAGGGTGACACTCAAAGTTCACCATAAGTATAGTGGAATTCTTGCTCGAGAAATCCTTGTGCTAAACAACACAGGTTTTCTTGGCTTAGCAACTTAAGAGAACTAGTGATGAAAGTTAAAATGATCCAAGATATCCAAATGAGAGCCCCCTTGCTCTATTTATAATTGCTGGCCTCTTACTCCCTTGGTGGCCCCCACTCTCCACTAGTTCACTCTCTTTCTCTTTCTCTCTCTTCCTTGCCACAAGTGCACACTTCCCTTTTTCTCTATTTTGCTCCACGAGTACACATCCCTCTTGGTCAAATTATCTCTCTTGTGGACCCCACATTCCATTGAGTTGTAATTTTTCATTTCGCCTGAGCCCCTCAAGCCAAAAATCATCTCCAAAACTAGCATTATAAAATTATGATATGCTTAACACCATCCCAGGTCTCCTTGCTAACCATCTCAGATGAAAAATCAAAACTGGGAACATTACAGGTGGTCCATAAGGGGGAATAGTTTCACTGTTGCCAGATGCTTCTAGTTTTTGGGTCATGAAGTTGTTTCCCTATATTTAAGGAAGACAAACTCTCAGTTAATTAAAAGTAGTGTTAGCTCTTACTCTTGGACCAAAAGGCGGTTTCATCATAGATAATATTTGCAAGAAAGCTAACACCCTAAATTGTCAACATTGAGGCTAAGAATGCATACCATTGGTGATGTTCTTTCAAATACACTAAATGCTAATAGAAAACACATGATCCATAATCTGCAATATCACCAAGCTCGTTGCCATTTCAAACCCACAGGAATAAAAATATATTATTATGATTATTTGATTGAAATATATATTTTGTATTATAAGATTGTTGCTAGTGCAATGTTCAACATGCAAATACATATAATATAATTGTCCGATGAAATTATCATGAGTAAGTTTAGTACTTGAGCCTAATAGTCTATGTCTACATGACTTTTATAAAAAAAAAGATGCTCTTGGATTCTATTATATGTATATATCCCAACAAAAACACCTATTAATAAACAAATTTTAAAAAACATGATACACGACTAAAGGAAATTCTTAGTTCCACATGCTTCTTCTTATATCACTTTAATGTTGGCTAAACTTCGTATCCACATGCACCATCTATACATTTGTTTACTACTACTAGACCATCCCATCCTCTTTGGTGTTTAAGGAGCTAATAAATAACCTAACCATGGAGAATGTTGTAGTATGAATGATAACAATAATAACAACTGTTTATTTGAAGGTAGCACACTTAACTTGTAACTCACTAAAGTGTTATGTTTGCTAATGCACATTTTATATTATCGAAGCAACTTAATTGTCTTTGTTTGACTCTGAACACTGCATTTGGTCTACAACATAAGAGTTTGCAACTTTATTTCAACGTCATGGTGTTTAAGCACTTGTTGAATTTAGTTGTCTCACATATTGGACAACGACCAATATGCCTATGTACCATTGGTGTTTCCAAGCTAAAACCCATAAGTTGGTTAAGCTTGCCTCCTTCCACTCTCAAACTTAACAAGTTATCATAGATTTTAAGCCCAAACAAAGTGAAGCATCCTTACTTAGAATTGACAACATCACCAATTGTGCAATAGAAAAGCCTCAATCTCGCTTGATAAGAGAAACAAAACTAACAGGTCACTATCCCATCCATTATTCTTGCCTAAGAGAACTTAGCTTAGAAGTAGAGTCCCTTTAGTGGTGTATCTGACCCCACCACCATTACATGCCCTTGAACATCGAATCCTCCCTCTAGATAAACAATCTCTCTTGGACTCATTGAATTACTCGATCCAAATACATGGGCCAACATGAACCCTTAGTTGTAGAGCTTTAAGAAAAGAAGGGGAATTTTTGAGCCATGAAATAATGCCAATTGCATCCCAAGGACAACTCATTAAAGCATTGCAAACATTAGTTAGTTAGACACCATAATCGTAATCTCACCCATGTCCAAAATGATATGTTGACATTGTTAATTAATTTGCCACATTTGAATACAACATGTGTGGATGGGCTTTGACACATACATGACCCAACACTCGAGCTTGAGATAGGTTCATGACATGAGGTTTAAGTGCCATGTGTTCGACATGCATGAATTGATCCTTAAAAACTCACTACCATATGATTAGTGGGGTTGATTAACACAATACCCCATTTTTTAACACTTAAACTCCTCAGAGCCATGTAGTTATGGAATTGGGAAGCTTGATATCCCATTTGTGATTCTAAAGGCACTACATTCAAGTTTCTGCTTGCATAATCACCAATACATCTACTTGTCAGTTGTGTGCTTTAAGCACATAAAAAAAACCTTGACCTCCTCTTGCCACTTCTTTCTTAATTTTACAGAATAACTCTTTATAGAACAATGTTATTAGTGTCAAGGCTTTTCCACATAAATATAATGACAAATTTTGAATATCAAATAACAATCAAAGTTTTTGCACAAGATTTAATCACCCATTCTAAATTTTCAATAATAATTAGGATTCAATACATAAATTTAATGACAAATTATGTATTCTCTAACAATAATTACTTTTCTATAACCTCTCATAACAATCTTTATACTTTGATATAAAACAAGTAATTTAACTTGGTTATTTGTAAGTCTTCCTAATCCTTATAGCAACACAAATATTTTATTATTAAATGATACAATATTCATATTTTTCTTTTTGGGAATTGGGGGAATTGACAACTAGGTCGAGCTCATAATCACATGATATTAAGTTGATTCCGATTGCTATCACTATAACTTCTAAGCATACCAACAGAACCCCTCACAAAACACATAGCCTAATTGTGGCTGTGAATCAATGACATCGCAAGAAATGCCTTAACAATACACTCCTATTCCCAATTGATCTACATGTGGGGGACTTTTAAAAAGGAAATGGAGGTGGACTTTGATCCAATTATGTGTGCATAGGTCACAAGACCATTCAATATACTCTCTCTGGGTGCAATGACACGTTCGATCACTACCTCAGGGTGCGCCTATGGCTCTAAGTTAAACCCTCATGAGAATTGAACATGTTTGATAACTACCTCAAGGTACCCTTATGGTTCCAAGTTAAACCTTCAAGTTCAAGTTTGATCACTACCTCAAGGTACCCCTGTGGTTCCAGGTTCAATTCCCATGAAGGTTTAACTTGGAGCCATAGGAGCATCTTGAAGTAGTGATTGAACTTTGGTTATAGTTATATTATTATTATTATTATTTTTTTTTTAAGAGGGGGGGGGGCGAGTCCCTCATTAGAAGCTATATATTAGCCCAATTTTCACAATTTTTCACAATATTTACATATATGTACAGAAGCGCAATGTTCACAATAGCTGTCGGGCAGCGCAATCATGCGACGAGGGTTCGAACACGGGTGGGGAGGCGGAAAGCCATCCGTCTCGACCACGTGAGATATACGCCCAAGCGCAAACTATAACCGCACCCAAAAGATTATATTAAATAATCTTGTAATCTATACACATAAATAACCCACCCCACATTTTATTTTTAAGTAATACAATATTCATAGATTTATAAATAGTGATAAATAATAATATATTATTAATATATGTAATAATAATTTTCAAATTTTTTTTAACCCTCCATTCCCATAAAGATTTAATTTGGAACCATATAACATAAAATTAAGAATTTACATCATTTGGCAAAGTTCAATTCCCATAAAAAAAGCAAAATCCAATTCGCTAGAACCATAGGGTTACCTTGAAGGACTGATGGAACACGTCCAATTCCTGAGGGTTTATTTAGAGTAAGAGAAACACCTTGAAATAGTAATGGAACCTGTGGTTACACTTCTAACATAATGTGAAAAGTTGGATTTAATCGTTAAAAACACAGGTTTCTAGACCTTCGAATTAGATTATAACTATTATTATTTATCACTATTTACTTTCCTGTATTAAGCCCTTGGCCTGTGCAGGACGAGGGTGAATTGGAACCAACCTTCGAAACCCAAAGAGGACTTGGGAAATACAGAAGCATATCCTTGTCATGCTTTTACACAAGACCGGCGCTCCTTCTGTGTGTGAAGTTACAGAGGACGATGGCGAGGAGCAGCAAGAGAGAAGAAAAAGCTCAGAAGATCCGAGTCTGAGTGGCAAAAACCCTTGTGAAAAGTAAGCAACAATATATACATTCATCAGATCTTGAAAGATGTTGGGCGGCGGCCTGTATGGGGACTTACCCCCGCCGTCTTCGTCCTCATCTACGGCGGCCGAAGAAGAAAACAATAGCAACAATTCAATGTGGTCGAGCAGTGCGAAGATGGCTCCTTCCGCTCTGCGGAAGCCTACCACAACACTTTTTGCATCCCCGCAATCCATCTCGAGGAACCAGCAGCCCTCCAGCAGCAACAAGCCCAAAATTTTGTCCTCCTCCCAGCCCCAGCCTTCTACCAGGGTCACATACAACGATGGAACCCTGAGTCCGCTGGAGGCTTCCGCCGAGATGAAGCCCCTCTCACCCCGAGTATCCAACCAGCCGGCCTTGGTGGGCGTGACCTCCACTGTCGTAGAAGAGTACGACCCTAGCCGCCCCAACGACTACGAGGAGTACCGACGGGAGCGGCGCCGCCGGGCTGTTGAGGCGGAGATGCACAGGGAGCTAGAGCGGAGGCGTCTGGAGGAGGAGGAACGGGAGCGGGAACTCATAGCGCTGCGGGAGATGGAAGAAACGGCTTCCGCCACGGAAAAAGACTCCGAGAACTCCCGTGCGGCTGCTCTGAATATAAGCGGGGAAGAGGCCTGGAAGCGGAGGGCAGCAATGGGGCGGGGCGATGGGGGCGGCGGTCCGGTGCAGGCCAGATCGCCGTCACCGCCGCCCAGCGGAGGTGATGTGGGGGGTTTTACTATTGGCAAGTCTGGGACGGTGGGACTGGGTGTCGGGGCTGGCGGGCATATGACCGCCGCGCAGAGGATGATGGCAAAGATGGGGTGGAAGGAGGGCCAGGGTTTGGGCAAGCAGGAGCAGGGGATCACCACGCCTCTCATGGCCAAGAAGACTGATAAGAGGGCAGGTGTTATTGTCAATGCCAGCGAGACCAGGCCCGAAAAGAAGATTAAAGGCGCCAATATCAGTGCCCCGCCCACCAAGGTTCTGCTACTCAGAAACATGGTGTGTATTTTCTCCTTTATTTTCTGATAATTGTAGCCTGTTTTTTGTTTTATGTCATGGGTTCTTGTTAGGGCATTGGGGTCTTCTGGGGTGATCTTTCTCATTTTTTAGAAAGTAGATAAAATACAGACGTGCCGCCATGGTGAAAGGGTGAGAACTTACTGGAATGTAACTGCAAAAAAACTATTCTGGAGCCCATTTTCATGAACACACATATCTCACATGTTTGTACATAAAAGCTTCAGAGACCTAGGGGCAGAGACCCACCTCTTCTAAGCACAGCCTTCTCTGTGTGTCTCAAATGGGTCCTTCTTGAGCATGTTTGCGCGGTTATTCTATGATTGCAGGCAATGTGTCTTGTCGTTTCACTGTAGAAACATTTACCACTGACCCATTTCCTCTACAACTTGTTTCCTGAATCTCAAATTCATTTTTTATCGTTAGCAGATTGTGCTCGACAGTCACTTGAATCTACTTGAGTACTGCCCGTCTCTCTTCTTCAAAGCTCAAAATAATCAAGCTATGTGTTAAAATATACTCTATATTATACGTTTTAGGGCTTAGCGTTAGGAGTAATTGGTAAGAGGGGCTCATGGTTGGTGTAATGATATTCCCAATATTTTGTTTCTAAAATCCTATTGATTAATTCATGCGTTTGTCCGTTCTGGGCATTATTCTTCTTGCCATTATGCTACATCAAAATAACCCCAAAACTGTTATGTTAGTCTTTGAAAATAATAGTTCAGTAGTACATGGAGGGGTGCATATGAAGATCTGATCAACCTGGTCACAACAAATCAAATCTATTTAGCTGATAATTGGAAGTATTCAGGCTTGTCAATCTCATATTTCTTGCTGTTTTTGTATAGGTTGGTCCAGGAGAAGTGGATGATGAACTAGAAGATGAAGTTGCCTCGGAGTGTGCAAAGTATGGAACAGTGACTCGTGTGCTGATCTTTGAGATCACTGAACCAGATTTCCCAGTGGATGAAGCCGTTCGAATCTTTGTGCAGTTTGAGCGATCTGAGCAAACAACTAAGGCTTTGGTTGACCTTGATGGTCGTTTTTTCGCTGGCAGGGTAGTCCATGCAACCTTCTATGATGAAGAGAAGTTTAACAGGAATGAATTGGCACCTGCACCGGGAGAGATACCTGGCTACCCTCAGTTTGACAAATAGTGAATGGTTGAAATCTCAAGATTTGCCTCGTTTGGCCTGATCATAGAAATTCGCTGTAGATTATTGTGACATGTGCAATCATTTTCATTCATGGCGGTCTCAACCTTTCGATGTATCCCCTACCTTTTAAAGGTTTTGTTATGTCCTCAAGATGCATTTGGCATTATTATTCAGGACTTTCAGAATCTCTGACATCTGCTGAGGTTGTACATGAAGCATGCAGAATATCTATCATGTTCATTTCTGAGGAGAATTATACCAATAATTTTAGATTTAGTTATTTTCAAGATCTTATTAATAGTTGCTGTCGGTACAGTAAGACAACAGGATTAACAGTACACAGATTATCATGAACCTAGCCTGATAACTTTTAATAAACTGACTGAAAAGGTTGCTGCTATAACTGAAAAATAAACCTGTAACTGATATCTGAGCTGAACATGGGAGAACTTACAACTGAAACTGAAAAACTGAATCTTCTGGACCGAAATTGGAAAACTGAATTTCTAAACGGTAATCTGAAAAACTCTCAGTCAAGTGAACTCTATAATTAAAAACTGGAAAATTAGACTCATGAAGTCACTTTTTAATAATTCAGACATTTCCATGAGATAAAACAATTTTCCTGCTATTGTCGTCAACTGAGGTCTAGGTCTCTAATAAGATGTCATGGATGTCCTGCATTAATGACTTCTGGACCAAATCTGTTTACATGTATAACAAAGTTGTTAGATCTTAAAATCACTTGGACCTGTGGTACATGAATTAGAAAGCAATTTGGCTTTATTGATAGTAGATATTCTTGAGTCATTCCTGGCTGTTGAATCATTCTCAGCCAGTAAAAGAAGCCTTTAAGTTGAAGATGCAGTGTACTTCTTATCACTTCTGAGTATGATTCTGGTTGTGGAATGCAGCCAGTAAAAGAAGCCTTTAAGTTGAAGATGCAGTGTACTTCTTATCACTTCTGAGTATGATTCTGGTCGTGGAATGGCTTCTTCCAACATGGATTCAAAGCATTCACATATCCTGGGGCTGAGTCCTACATGCCATCTGTACACATAACAACTAAGTGTCGGGGAAGCTTTTTCTACCAACAAACTTGCTTGAGAGGTTTTTCTGGAATAATATGCCACTATATCCTACTGCTTTATATTTTTGAAGGCCAATAAATAATCTTGTTGGGTACATGCTTCAAATTTATGAAAATACCGTCTACAAATTCTTCCCAGTGTTCTGTCTGGGCGGCCACCAATCTCATCCTCTATCTAACATTCAACTCTGCTACCAATCAATGCCGGGGTCCTACTACCTGTAATGTGGTAAAAGTAATTTTCTTATAATTTTCCACAGGGTTTAACCTTAAAAAATAGTTTAACCTCCCAATTCAAGCATTAGGCTTAAGGCTGTAATTCGACCCATCAATCCATTTACCTATTCTGTCAGGTGATAAGAGGCCAAGAACCTCAGGCCTGGGCAGTGCAATTTTTGGGCCTGACTGAGTAAGCTACAACGAAATTTTCGGGGCCTTCAGTGAGTGGTATTTGGTAGAAAATCTTGCTACAGGGGTTCTATCTCTAGCAGAGATATTTGTCAGAGTTCTGAAGTTTTGCTTGTTATTGTATCAAACTTCCTGTGTACGATGAGCTGATAGGAGGATGATTTCTGTAGAAATTTGTGTCTAGTTTGTAGCCCAACCCAGTTTTATGTTTTGAATGGTTTAATGCCCAAACTCATCATCCCAGTTTTATGTTTTGCATAGTTTAATGTCCAAACTCATCATCAAACAAGACTGATAATTGCATTTACATAAAACATTAGGGCTACTCTACCATATTCTTGTGCACATCTAACGCACATCTAACACACTAGATAAAATAGCAAGCGCACAATATTAAATACAATGATTTTTGGTCAAATTGACCCTGGAAAAGCCGCACAGCCTCTTGGGAAAAACCAGTTGAGGAATTTCCCGTACCACCACCACAAGAGGCTACCACAGGGAAGAGGAAGCCATCTACCACAAGAGGCTACTACAGGAAAGAGGAAGTCAAGATGGATTGGGAGACCTTTAAAAGAGGCTCAAGAGGCAGTGGGGAAACCTAAGTGGTCAGTGAGGGAGATTAGATCACCAGAGAGGTTGGGTGGCTTTGTGGCAGATGTTGTAGAGACAGAGCTAGTTAGTTTTGAGGAGGCCGTCAATTAGCAGATTTGGAGGGATGCCATGGTGGAGTATGCCTCCATCGTGAAGAATAATCTCTGGGAGGTAGTGTCGCAACCTGAAGGGAAGTCAGTGGTGACTTCCTGCTCAAACATGATGCAGATGGCAGCGTGGAAAAGATCAAAGCTCAATTTGTGCATGGGGGTTCTCACATGTAGAGGGAGTAGACTATGAGGAGACTTTTGCTTCTTTTGCTCGTTATACTTCCATTAGAGTAGGCATATCTATAGTACTTCCATTAGAGCAGGCATATCTATAGCAGCTGATATGGGTTGGAGAATTCACGAGATGGATGTGAAGACCGCCTTCTCGGTGGTGTTCTACAGGAGGAGGTGTACATTGAGCAGCCACAAGGCTTTGAGGTGCATGGGATGGAGTCTCATGTGTGTAGGCTTAAAAAAGCCTTGTATGGACTGAAGTAGGCATCGATTTGGTACGAGAGGATAGATGCCTAATTGCAACAAATGGGTTTCCAGAAAAGTGATGCTGATCCGAACCTCTACTTCATTATGGTTGGTGAAGATCCACTCATTCTGGTTCTATGCGTGCTTGGCTTATTTATTATAAGAGGACAAACTCATCCAATAATGCAAGATAGATCTTGCTTTAGAGTTTGATATGGCCGACATGGGATTGATGCATTACTTTTTGGTGGAGGAAGGGCATATCTTCATTGGCAAGGCATGCATGTAGAAGAACTAGAAAAAGTTGCATGCTTCAGATTTTGAGTTGGTCAATCCCACTTTGTATCATTAGCTAATCGGTTCATTGATGTATCTGGTCAACACTAGGTCAGATCTCTGTTTCGCCGTCAACACATTGAGTCAGTTTATGAGGGAGTTTAGGAGAATGCAGTGGGTGGTTGCGAAACATGTGTTGAGGTACCTACAAGGCATGGGGGAATATGGTTTGGACTATGTCAAGTGTGATGGGGTCAAATTGATTGGTTGCACAGACTTAGAGTGGGCTGGTAGTGCTAGTGATAGGAAGAGTACTTCCGGGTGTTGTTTTTTGTTGGGTTCAACAGTGGTGTCATGGTTCAGCAGGAAACAAAGGTCAGTAGCATTGAGCAATGCAAAGGCAGAGTATATGGCAGCTAGTTAGGCAGGTTGCGAAGCATTGTGGCTTTGCAAGATGCTATTTGGTTTATTTGGTCAGACATTGAGACCAACTACGATATACTGTGATAATCAAAGTTGTATTAAACTCTTTGAGAATCTAGTATTTCATGACCGGTCAAAGCACAAAAAGATCAAATATCACTTCATGATTCAGAGGGGAGCTGCGAATTTGAGTATATGCTGCGAACATTCTCACCAAGTCTTTGCTAAGGGGGCAAGCATGTATTTTTCAGAGACATGATGGGAATAGTAAGAGGGGGTGATGAAAATGGTACCAAGAAAGTGTTTTCTAGGTTTTTCTCCTTTTAGCGTAGGGAGACACATAAATAACCTTTTGTCTAAGTGATAAGTGATATTATGAGGTTATTTATACCAAGGAGGCTAATGTAATTTTAATGTGGAAGAGTATTATGTACTTTTAATTATTAAAGTCACATGGGTTTTAGAACTGATTTTATGTGCAAAGTACTAAATTACAATTTATTTTATGAAAGTGACTTGTGTTTTAAAAAAGAAAAAGTGACCAAGGTAGTAAAACATCAAAAAGTACTATGGAAACTAATTAATACAAAGGGGGACCACACGACGAGGCCAAGAATCTTGGGCTTAGGCAGCACAATTCTGGGGTTGGAATCTTGGGCTTCGGCAGCACAATTCTGGGGTTGGACTGAGTAAGCTGCAACGAAATTTTCAAGGCCTTCAGTGAGGTGTATTTGATAGAAAAGCTTGTCACAGCTGTTCTATCTCTAGCAGCGAGATATTTGTCAGAGTTTTGAATTTTTTCTTGTTCCTTGTATCAAACTTCCTATGTACCGTGAGCTGATTGGAAGACATTTTCTTCACTGGGAGGACCGTGAGAAGAAAATATTAACCCAAAAATTACAGTGAAGAAACCTTTGGGTAACAACCAAAATGGGAAGAGATAAGTGAAATTTTGTAAAAAATTCCTTTAAGAAGCAAAATAAAAGTGATTTTTTTTTGTAAAAAATTCCTTTAAGAAGCAAAATAAATCCTCGTTTCAGAACTGATTAGCCCTGAAGAATGACCTCCTCCGCATCACTACTAATTGATTACGACTTGGCTAGTATCAACAATAATGGGCATTAGTGTCAGAGAGAGTACAACTTATATATAGGTTGAAGGGCAAACTTGTTCAGGCTTTGATGTGGCATAGGAATATGTGACACTTGCACTACGGGGCATTGCTAAACTTGAGGGAGATTGTTATTGGTCTCCCAGATATCAGTATCGTGCAATAGGGTGTGCACTTAAGAATTCAAGGTTACTTTTCGAAGCAACGAGAGTATGTCAAAGGGTATGTTGGATCTCATTCATTTAAATGTGTGTGGATTGATGTCAGTGGCATCAATTTAGGGAATGCTGTATTCATTGATGACTATTCTAGGCAAACCTGGATCTTCTTCATGAAGACCAAGGATGAGGTCTTCAGTGGGTTTCGAGAGTTTAGGGCCCATGTGGAGAAACATAAGGCAAGAAGATCAAGGTTCTCAGGTTAGACAATAGGGGTGATTACACACTTCCAATGAATTTAAGGATATTTGCAAGGAGGTAGGGATCAATAGGGAGACGGCATTTTGGTGCAATTCTTAGTAGAATGGGCTTATCGAGTGAAAGTATCGGTCCATCATCGTTTTGTGAAGGCTAGCTACATGACCCGGATTTGTGTATGTTTCTTTGGGTAGAGGCATGTAATACTGCAATATATGTTAAGTGTTCTCACAAGATATTGGGAGACATGACTCTGGAGAAAGCTTTCATAGGAGTGAAGCTAGAGATATGATGCTTAAAGATCTTTGGTTGTCTAGTATACATCCATGTGTCTATAGAGAAGAGGACGAAGCTGGAGCCTTCAGGAGAGAAGGGGATATCTGTTGGATACAACAAGATCTCAAAAGCTTACAGGATCTTCATACCAACGTAAAGGAAAACAATTGTTAGTAGAGATGTTAAATTTGAGGAGAACTTGACATTTAGGAAGTCTCATCAGTTGCCACCACCAATGACAAAGGACGAGGAGCGAGATGTTGCAAAGGGAGAGCAACATGCAGAGGCTTCCAGTTCAGGGAGTCATCGTTTAGGTGGGGAGTAGTCAATATCTCCTTCCAATTTTGTCAGAAGGCCTTTGTCGTTTTCTTTAGTCTAGATGTTACAATCTTTGTGGTAATCTTACATGAGACATGACACAGAGTGATAGGATTGAAACTCAAGAAACTAACAGAATACCTCTCTTTAGGGATTAGCTCCTAGAAAAGAACCTCTTCTAGTTTTACCATAATTCTTGTTTCCCCTACTACTTCAGTAGATTGCTATTAATAATTTGTGTGGGCTGCTTGTAAGAATGGGTTGAGAAATCCATTTGACCCCATTATCTGGCTTCATTTGTGAGATAACTGCTTTAGTTTTCTATAAGGACATAGGGTGTAATAGAACCTCATTATTCAAAGTCTTGGAGGACATGAGATATGTTAGACAACAATTCTTGGGATTTGGTTCAATCAGTTGAACCATGGGACAATAATGTCTTAGAAGTTAAGTTGCAGGAAATGTGAAAATGGGTACGAGTTTCCAAAATGCGTATACCGTAGAAAAGTGGGACCCAAAATTTTGAAATGTTTTGAAAAATACAAAAAAAATATTATCTATTTATTTAATTTTTAAAACAACACATTATCATGTATATTTGATTAAATGCTCAAGTAATCTATTGTGTTTTGGTGGGTCTATTTACCAGGGGCACATTTTTTTCCAGTCTTGGCACAGTGTGTTCTGAGCTAAGGCCATGAAGAATGGGTTATTATAGAATCCAGTCTTGAATAATGAAATCTTGAGAATTGTTAGTACGCTGAATTCTGAATGGGATATGACTGTACATTTTTTTTTTTTGTATGAAGTGCAATGATGTTGGAATAATGTTAAAAATTAAGTAAAAGTTTGAGAGAGAAAGATGAAGGAAAATGTCATTTTCTACTTGAAGAATTTAATATTATCATTCAGTCTTCCAAGCTCTGACCTGCCATTCGATTCTTTGTATTGCAAACTTCTTTATATATTTCTGTCATTAGGCATTTGTGCTTGTGATGGGTTTCCCACAGCTTTTAATGGTTTTTTTGAACCTGAGACATACCCTGTTTGGGTTGAAATGCAGGCTGTCCCCATTTCAGGGATGAAACACATCAGAATCATTGTCCCACATTTCAAGGATGCGTTTGCAAATCCCAAAATGCCCCTCAAATGTTTTGGGATGTTTCAGAATGCGTTTCCAGTCTGTAAATGTGGGGGTGGGTCATTTCCACATAGCTTTGAAGTGATTGTGTGGCTATCTTAATTGTCCCACATTTCAGGGATGCATTTGCAAATCCCAAAATGCCAGTCAAAGGTTTTGAGATGTTTCAAAATGCATTTCCAGTCTGTAAATGTAGGGGGTGGTAATTTCTGCATAGCTTTGAAGTGGTTGTGTGGTTATCTTAATGCCTTCAGATTCTGTTATTCTGATTCCACCGGGGAGAGAAATTTCTGAGATTGCACCAATGCAGAGAGAATCCTGGATCAAATGTCGAGCGATATGGTACGGTTCATACTGCTTCAAACTTGATATTCTATTAACTAATAGCACAATTATATTGAGTATGCGGCTAACCTGTAAAGCCATCCAGATGAAGAAATCAGGCTGGCTAATACCCCTAGGCCAAGGAGTGCATACTACCGCTGGGTTCAAAATGTGGCTATGAAAGTGTGAGTTTGGACCAGATTCTTGAATGGTTAGGGACTGTTGAACTACTTCAGCTGCTGTGAATGGGGGAGAGTAGGACTTACTGTTTTCACTCAATGCTATAGAGGTTTAGGTTGTTTCTCAGTGATGGGTTTAAGTTGCTTAATGGTCATGCGGGGTAGAGGGTGGCAGTGCTCAATGGTTCTGTATTGATGGCTGGGTTAGGTTAGTATATCAGTCTATCTTTGTGTTAGTATCAGAGAATCAGTCTATCTTTGTGGGCGAGGATACTTCCATCTGGTGGTACCCCATTGCTTGGATTTGATGTAGTGATGTTTCTATGCAACCTGCCTCGTAAGCCCTGACCTTATATGGCAGTCTACTCCTGCCTCTTGGGCTAAGACAGTACATCGGAGGGGGTCTGGCAATGTCATTTGTGGTTCTGTGGGCTGTTGTTCAGGGTTATCACAGAATTTTGTCCTTTTCTTCTATGGTGTTTGGTTCCTTATTTGTCTGGAATGTGTTTGGCGGTGAAAGAACTTTGTGTTTCCATGGCTGACCTTAAACTGGAGGTTCCTGGACTCGAGCCTTCAGAATTCCTCTTCCTGCTTTATATGCTTTTATCAAATTGGCATTCCACTTTCTGCAGTTTAGATTAATCTGCGTCCTTCCTCTATTTGACTCTGCACGTCAAGTTTATGTTCTCATACCTTCCTTCCTTGGATGGGTCTGCAGCATGATACCTGGCCGAACTTCAGATATCTGATTTCGGGCTTCGAGATGTAAGATGTAGATTACTGAATAGGAATTGAACAGGAGTTTCTAACAAGGTTTTCAAAGCTCTGTTCTGTCCTTACCATGATGGGTTGTGTCTGAAAGGAATTGGCCCTAAGATTCTTGAACAAGCAATCTCTAGGGAGACTGGCTTAAGAGATGGAACTAGGAATGATTTTACAGGTCAAGATGATTTCTGCGTTTCAAAATGAAACTGGTCTAAGTGTTCAGCTGTAAATCCTGACCTCCACTTTTTGTAAAGCAATAAATCTTGACCTTAACCTCTCATTTGAGCAGGTATATATGCCTCTCCTTGGTTTGACATCTACAAGATTTCATTTGGCAATCAGACCTTTCACTTTTTCATTGCATGGGTTCCTAAAGTAAGTAGTACCACATTTTTTTGGCATGTGGGATTAAGTTGAAGTTGAAGTTGATGACTGAAATCCTATTTTCAGGTTGTAATTCCTTTGTCGAAGACTTTTCAACACTCTTTTTCCTCATCCCCATGGTTATGTACATAATGTTAGGATATTTAGGCAATTAGGAGTTAGATAAGTTCAATTTGGTCTAATGTGTCTATTAGGTAAAAACAATATTGACAATATCGCCAATATTTGAAAATATTGCGATATTTTCAGCAAAATGATATATCGACAAGTAAATATTGTGATATTTTAAAAACAGAAAATATCGCGATATTTTGAAAATATCGGCTAAATATCACAAATTTTGAAAATATCGGCAATATTTAAAAATCTGAAAAAATTGACTTTTTATGTTTGCCGATATTTTCTGATATTTTCGCCGATATTGTTGATAAGATGTTTTCAGGGCCTTCGCCAATATTTTGTTGATACCAATATTTTCAACACCGAGTAAAAACGTGTTTCTTAGTGTGTTTCTTTAGTATGCATTAGTTGCATTTTAATCTGACAACTGCAATATGTTTTAGACATAAAGTGATTTGATGGTTTATATTCTCCTCAAGATTAACAACTATTGATTCGTGGCTTAACCCTTGATTGGTTCACGATCTCTATTTAAAATGCATGAGGGTCATGGCTAATGATCAATTGTGAGAACTCTCTTATGTAAAATATTTTATATGCATTAATAAAATTCCCTTAAGTGGTTGCATTAGTTTTGGTTGTGGATTGTTTCCCTCTCAAAGGATTTTAACCACGTAAAAAAGCTGGCATTGTGATTTTGATCAGGTTGTGTTAGTGGTTATTAAAGGTGTTTTCCCTATATGGAATACCCTGTTTACTTGAACATGGTATGAAACCCTGTTTGAAGAATTGCTCTGATTGCTGATCGAGACCTTGAAGCCCGTGTTGCTTTATTTATGAGATCTGCTATTTTTGTATTATTTTGGTCTAAACAAATTGTTCCATTGCATCCAAAATGTTGTTTTCAACGAAGAATGCCTTTCGTTTCATCAAAAAGGGTGTCTATTTGCTTGAGATACAACATTTTTCGTCAAATCTAGAGGTATACCATCCAAATATGCCATTTTATTTAAAATTATTTTTTGTAGAGATCATATTTAGGTTTTCTATGTAGATTCCCAATTTTCTACTCTTTCTAGTCTGTGTAAGCTCTTTGTCTTGTTTTGTGTGTGATCCCAACAAATCAGAAATAGAGCAGAAATTTTTTTCTTGACTGCGAATATTCTTTGTTATCTGCTTTGTGTGATCTTTCCAAATCATAAATACTAAGAAAACTTGCATTTGTCAGAAAGCTAACCAATATTTAACCCCTTTGTTGTTGATTTTTGGATTTTTTTTTGAATTGTTGTTTTTTTGGATGAGCACATCTTTTTTGGTAGGCACACAGTTTAACTATCAAACAACAACAACACCACCCTCACCTTCCTTCATTATTGTTGTTATGCCTTTTGCATTAGCTCACTTGGCTAAAAGTTTATTTAGTAAGAGCTCTTGAGTTCAAATCTCCTTTTAAGTTGCATTTTGAAAAGGTTCATGCAAACTTAAGTTATTTCATAACTTTATTGTGAAGTGTATTTAATTTTTTTATATAAAAGTGAATCACTATAAAATAACTTCAATATTTCTTTTTGAGTTATTTTTGCATCCAAATTTCGTTTATAAAGGAGATTCAGTGTGAAAGTGATTTTCATTTGTTTTGTAAATGTGGGTCATTTAAAGTAATTTATTTGTAAAAGTGAGGTTATAGGTCAAACTAGTGACGGAAGATATATATATATATATATATATATATAATCGCCATCCATCACCACGTGGCTCCTCGCTACCGTTAATGCATTTTTTGAATAAGGCATAACTTTCACATTTGAAGTCTGTTTTCAATGCCATTTTTTTTGAAACAACCTATTATTTTGAGAGCTTTCTATCTAGACATCTAGTTTTAGATTTTGAAACCATATTATCTTCACACTTCAAGTGAAGATAATGCATATCGGTACCAACTACTTTTCATGGAAATCCCACATGGAGGATGTACTATGAAGTAAATAATTGTACCACATTACTTTGGGACAAGAAAATGCCCCCACCGATCTTGATAAGAAGGTCGATGGGCTAATAGGAACAACGAAGCTTGTGGATTAATTGGAATGTCCTTTTCTCCTAATTTGTGATTTCATATTCAAGAAACAAATACTCTAGATGAAGCTTGGGAAAAGTTACAAAGATATTTGGTGAAGCCAATATTGTAAGATTTCATCAACTTCAGAATCAACTCATGACTTTAAGTCCTAATGATTTCTCTGGCATTGAAAATTACTCATCTAAGTTTAAAACACTTGGACATTTACTTAAACACTGTAAGGTTGATTTAGACATATGTGTTGCATATATATTATTCTTTCAAAGCTTGGTTCTCCATACTTTCTTTTTGTATCTACATCTTATGCCATTAGAGAAGCTTTGGGAAGTGCCTACAATTTTTTTTTCTCTTGAATCTTTTTGTGACTTTGCTTATAGAATAGGGCATACTCTTCCATATTAGAGTGATTAACATTGCAAGTACATCTAACAAGGCCTTAGTGGCCCAACAAAAAGAGAAAACCAAGCATCCAAAGGAAGCAACATCCTCTCAACAACAACCAAAATAAGGTTTGCAAACCCTCTTAGCCACAGGACCAAAATTAGAGAGTAAGAAGATGGGCAAACATTGAAAATATTGTGGGAAAGATGTCATCTAGAGTCCAAATGCTTTAAAAATATGGAGGCCTTGGAAGCAATAATGAAGAAGCACAACATTAGACTTGGTTCTTCTTCCAACACTTCCTCTCATGGACACACTGTTTCTAGTTTGTCCTTCGATGCAACCTGTACTTCTTCTAATGAATGGCTTATTGATTTTGGAGCATCTTATCATATGGCTAAGCATAAAGCCATTTTTTCTACTCTTAATAATTGTAAGACCAAGCAAATATTTGTTGGTGATGATAGATCTCTTAGTGTTGCAGGGTTCAAAAAAATTCAAGTAGATAATGGCCATTTCAATGATGCATTATGTGTTCCAAGTCTTTCTTGCAACCTTCTATCCATATATCAGATTACTCATTTAGGGGAAGGTAAAATAGTAGAATTTTCACCTCAACGAGTTATAATTAAGGATTTAAAAGATTCTAAGCACGTCCTTGCACAATAATAGTTGGTGATATTAAATGGTTGTACAAGTTTGACAACTTTGGGTCATGGTCTTTTCCCTAAGTTTTTATTGCTCATAGTGATAACCTGAGCGATTTGGTCATCTAAAATATTGCTCATTACAACTATGTAATCAAAATATGGTGATTTGTCTTCCTCTCATTTATTGCAATGGTGGTGTTTGTGTTCTCGACAAACATCGTCAGGACAATTTTGACAAGTGTGGCTCTTGGTGCACCTTATCCCCTTTGTAGCTTGTTCACAATGATATATGTGGTCCACTTTCTTCTCCTTCATTCTCTAGGTTCAAGTATTTCATAACTTTCATTGATTACTTCTCCAGATGCACTTGGGTTTATTACTTCAAACTTAAGAGCGAAGTTTTTGACTCGTTCTTGCCCTATAAGGCGTTGAAGAATGTAACTAGTGTCGGTCTTCATAATTGTATTTGTTAGAAAAAATTTTATTTTTAAAGAAAATGACTTATTAAAGCATGGGTTTCATGCTTGGGTCAATGTTTTCTAGGTCAAAGCCTCCATTGAAGGCTTCTAGGTTTTGTCTTGAGTCAATATAGTCATTGTCATTTTTATTAGATCCTTCTTGGGCTTTTGTATTATGTAAAAAGAATTTTTTTTGAGTCAAAAAGGTTATTTGTCATCTCCACACCAAGTTGGCCATGCTCCCATGAAGTCGACATACATTAGGAAAATTTGACCCAGCGAAAAGGCTATATATAGAGAGACAGTTCGACCTCTTTGAAGCACTTACTCAACAAGTTCGAGCTACAAGAAAGAGAAGCAGAAAAAGAAATCGAAGAAGCTGGAGAAGGAAGAAAAAAGCTGGGAAGATCTTATTCGAGTTCTTGGGCTATCTAGCTCTCACATGTGCGAGGTTTTTGGGAGTGGCTCGCGCCGAAATTCTATATCTATTACAGGTACGATGTTTTGAAGTTGGGGGCCAAAATTATGGATTGAAGCTGCAACTGGGAAGCTGTCACTTGGAGACTTTGACATGGATCATCTATTGGAAGGAAGGGTTGACTTGGTGGTTAGAAGAGGTCTTTGTCTAGGTCTAAGAGGTCTTGGATTGTCTCATCTTGATTTGAATCTACTAGTAGAAGAGTTGGACTGGGTTTTCCACATGAAGGGGTTTTGCCCTGGTTGAGTGCTTACATTTTGTGTATCTTGTTCTGGTGGTCCTTTTTTTACAAGAACGGGTATGGGATTATATTAGAATTTGGCCAAAATGCCTTTCCCCTGTTACATTTGATCGGGCATAGCCCTTAAACTTTCTTCCACTAACTGATAAAAGGCCCCAAAACTTGGGAAACCGCAAGATTTACTCGAGACTATCGAGTCTATCTCCGTTATTTTCCCTATCTTAAATAGACAAACAAACTGATTCAGTAAAATGCAGAAAAACATGACAATCTTTATGGAATGGAGTCCCAGTTCTCAATTCCGTCTGCCAAGAGACACCCAGTGGGAAGTGGAACTGCCCTGTTGGCTTCCAAATCAGCAGCTTTATTATTGTCCCTCAAAACGTGGAGGAAGGTTGTAGTCCGGAAAGATTTCACCAAGGTTCTGATTTTTGAAATCACTCTTGCCAGTGTAATCTCTGCAGGAGAAGAATCCTCCACTAAGACCTTGATAATGGATTGAGAATCTCCTATAATACTGACATTTGAGAGACCAATAGCCTTTGCTTGCTTAAGACCTTGCAGAAGTGCCAAGGCTTCAACGTGCATGCTGGTAGATTGCCCTAATCCCCAAGCGAACTTTGCCACAGTTATGCCCTCTTTATTTTTTATAATTCCTCCTGCCCCAACCAATCCAGGATTGCCTTTCGTTGCTCCATCGAAGAACAAAGAGAATCTGGATTGCCTGAGGAGCAAATCCGATAGATCATTCTCCTTCCCTTTGAATTGCCACTCTTTTATGACCTTGTGATGTCTTGTTTCGCCAGAGAAATGGAGGTCCATCGAGGCACCCCATTCTAAGTCTTGCTGGCTCAGATTCAAATCCGGCAAATGTTCCCCCAAACTTTCTTTCCAAAGGCATTTTGTTTTGGTGATGATGAACTGTGAATTTAGACTTTCATCTCTGAAAACTCTTCTATTATGCTCGAGCCAGATTTGCCAGCAAGCAAATTTTGGCAAGGAGAGCCATGCAACTATGAAACTTTCATTTTTTGGGAGCGTTTCTGGGTAGTAATTCTGCCATTTTGCAAAAAGCTCTGATATAGACATGGGTAAAATGAATTCAGATTTCCAGTAGCTCAAAAGGCCATGCCAGATTTCTCTTGAAAATTTGCAGTTTAGTATGATATATTGGGTGTTTTCCTCACTGTCACAATGTAAGTGGCATCGAGAGGGACCATGAAATCCTTTCTTCTTCAATGTATCTGCTATTAAAATCTCTATGTGGCATAATAGCGAACAAAATGAATCGACCTTAGGCATGGATTTGAAATTCTAGATCCCGTTCCAAACAGCAGGATTAGGAGGGACGTTAGGACGATCATGAAGGCATTTATATCCTTGCGCAACCGTGTAAAGCCCTGGGGCGTCTCCCCAACCACGGGTGTAAGGCCTTCGTGCAGCAGGGCGACGACGGGCGATCGTGCACGGGCGCGGGCGAGAGCGCGGGTGCGTTCAACCGATGTGCGATGGAGCGCGAAGGAAATGCGACAATCCTACGACACTATGCGACATAAAATGCGACGATAATATAAACACATAATTCAACTAAGTGTGGGAAGTGTATCACACATATATGCGATGGAGAAAATACTTGAAACCGACTTGTAATATGGAGATATGTGTGGGCATACGTGAGCACTTGTGGGGTCGGCCATGGGCTACACACCCCCTTAACTCATACATATGATGCGTATAAGTGTATGGAGCATGAGGCTCATAAAGATCATCGAACTTGCTCTCTCATACGCATAAGGGGTAAAAAACTGCGAAGGGTAAAAGAGGATACGCATACCTCATGCGTAGTCCATCTAGAGTGCAGTTTTGGTATTTTTATGCCGGTTTGAGGAGGTTCGGGTGTGCAGTTTTATGCAGGATTTGGTAGGAAGGTTGAGTGGCTCGGGTAAGCACTCCTTCTTATGCAAGGGTGCATAAAATGATGTAAAGGCTGTTCTATGCCTTGTTGTAAAATTATTCTAAGTGTTGGCTTGAAGATTGTCAAGCATCACTTGTATTTGTACTATTGAAGAAAAGCTGTTATAATACATTGTTGGGCAGACTTTCTGGGAGTTGCCCCTCCCTTTGTACTTGATTATTGTTGATGTTCTCGGTTTATTGTACATGGTTAATAATTGAGAATGGTCTTCACTAAAGTATAAAGGATAATGTTTTATTCAATTGCATAAGCTAGGTATGTTCATATTGAAGTAGGCGTAGTCCACGGGTGTTAGTATTGTTAAAAAGAAAGCGCTCGGTGGTGCCGCACCTCGCTACAAGCGGTTGGAAGACTATCGCAGTGTAGGGGCGTGACAGTTGGTATCAAAGCTCGGTCAGAGCTGGTGAGCAAAGGTTGCTCGTGACAGTGGAAAGGGTGCTTGCAGGTGAAGGAAACCGTTTCACACGAAGTGGAACAAGGGTTGGTTCTAATTGCAGGTGACTTGGTGAAGCTGTTGGATGGTCGAAACTAGATTGCAAAAGAGAAAGAAGTTGTTAGAGATGGCAACTGAATCTCAGGCTGGGTCTAGTCACGTTATGAAGGATACTACTATTGGGTTCCTTGAAAAGATGTCGGAAAAGATAGAGAGTATGGAGATTTCTTTTAAAGAAGAACTCGATGAACTCCGAACACAGAACGATGAGCTCAAGACACAGTATGAGTACACTGATCTTAGGTGTGCACAACTTGAACTAAGGGTCAAAGAGGTCGAGGAATCAAGAAATCAAGGTCTTGCAGAGATCATGAACTTGAAGAAGACTCTTGAAGATACAAAGAATGAGCTTACGATTGTGAAGAGGGCCATGGGGCATAATTCATTTGGGGGAATGCCTCATATGAAGGTCAAGGAAGCGGAATCTTATGATGGAACAAGGAAGGCAACAATTCTTGGCAACTTCTTGTGGGACGTGGAGCAGTACTTGGAGCGGTTGAACCTGGTTGATGGTGAGACACAAGTCAAGGTAGCTACTCAGTTCTTGACAAAGGATGCTAAGATGTGGTGGCGAAGGAGGGTGGACCAGATTGCCAATGGCAGTGCTGATGACATCACTTCGTGGAAAGACTTGAAGAAGGCTTTGCAGACCCACTTCAGTCCTCAGGATGACACATGGGAAGCAAGGACCAAACTCAAGTACATAAAGCAAACAGGAAGCCTACAAGCATACCAGCAAGAGTATTCAAGTGCAGCTTTGGAACTTCATGACATGGCAGAAAAAGACAAGGTGTTCAACTTCATTATGGGATTGAAACCTTGGGCACGTAATGAGGTGAGGAGACAGAAGATTAGAACACTTGAAGAAGCTTTTGCTGCGGTTGATAGGTTGGTGGATCACCTTGATGAGACTTCTGATGACAAGAAGAAGAAGTCCGAAAAGCCAAAAGAGAAGAAGGATGATGGTGCTTCGAAAGTAGATGATGGTTCGAAGACAAAGAAGCCTTTGAAGTGTTGGATATGTGCAGGACCACACATGGTGAAGAATTGTCCCTCTAAACCAAAGGTGGCTGCGGTTGCACAGTCTGATGATGAGAGTAATGATGCTTCTGTGGGGATGATGCAGATACTTGGTGCTTCTGCTACTACAGAAGTAGTCTCTAAGAGAGACCCAGAAAGAAACAAGTTAGAGTATGTTCGAATGAAGGTTGGAGGTACTAGTGTACTCACTATGGTGGATAGTGGGGCTTCTCACAACTTCATGGGAGAAGATACTGCAAGAAGAATTGGGCTGAAGTTTGTACCGACAAAGGCACAAATAAAGACAGTGAATTCTCCTCCTATGGACATTCTTGGTATAACTGAGAAAGTGGACACTACACTTGGTGAATGGACCGGAAAAGTGGACTTCACTATAGTGCGGATTGATGACTACGAAGCTGTATTGGGGGTGGAGTTTATGAAACAATTCGATGCTATGATTGTACCACATTTGAAGAAGCTCTACATTTATGATGGAAGGGAAGATGTACCCATTGGTGTGCCTACCATTGGTGCAACAAGACCTGATTGTAAAGTAGGAGCAATGCAAATGGAGGATGAGGAAAAAGTGAACAAGCGGTTGTCCACTGTTGAGGCAAAGCTTGTGGAGCAGTCAGTGGTCATCAAGACACTTTCAGATAACATCTTGGACTTAACAAGAAGGCTAGCGCTGGTGGAAGATGATGATGATGATGATGAGGTATATGTGAGGCCGGATGTCCAGAAGGAAGACCGGGTTGCTTATCTACAAAGGATGGAGATTGAGGATCTTGATAGATGGATCGAGTTGATTAGTGAGGGAGAGCCTTCAGGCTCTACTCCCTCTACATCTTCTTAGATGAGTAAGAAGATGGGCTCATTGTTAGCTGCTCATGGCAGTGAGTCCTCAAGCATATGGAGCAGGTATGATTGATGATGGCATGTTGCAGATGAGATGGATGGAGTTTCCATGGACCTGAGCATGGATTATGGAGATACATACTTTGGTATGGTGAGCTTGGTGGCAGTGGTCACTAGGCCGAGACATAGTGGAGAAAGAGTCTCTACATATGTTGCAAGGATGTTTGCCTTGTGTAGAAAGGTCGACATCCTGAATGATGATGATCTTGGTGGAGAGCTACCGAGATGGTATGTTGTCGAGGACGACAACGATTTCAGGTGGAGGAGGATGTAAGGCCTTCGTGCAGCAGGGCGACGACGGGCGATCGTGCACGGGCGCGGGCAAGAGCGCGGACGGGCGCGCGGGTGCGTTCAACCGATGTGCGACGGAGCGCGGAGGAAATGCGACAATCCTACGACACTATGCGACATAAAATGCGACGATAATATAAACACATAATTCAACTAAGTGTGGGAAGCGTATCACACATATATGCGATGGAGAAAATACTTGAAACCGACTTGTAATATGGAGATATGTGTGGGCATACGTGAGCACTTGTGGGGTCGGCCATGGGCTACACACCCCCTTAACTCATACATATGATGCGTATAAGTGTATGGAGCATGAGGCTCATAAAGATCATCGAACTTGCTCTCTCATACGCATAAGGGGTAAAAAACTGCGAAGGGTAAAAGAGGATACACATACCTCATGCGTAGTCCATCTAGAGTGCAGTTTTGGTATTTTTATGCCGGTTTGAGGAGGTTCGGGTGTGTAGTTTTATGCAGGATTTGGTAGGAAGGTTGAGTGGCTCGGGTAAGCACTCCTTATGCAAGGGTGCATAAAATGATGTAAAACGCTGTTCTATGCCTTGTTGTAAAATTATTCTAAGTGTTGGCTTGAAGATTGTCAAGCATCACTTGTATTTGTACTATTGAAGAAAAGCTGTTATAATACATTGTTGGGCAGACTTTCTGGGAGTTGCCCCTCCCTTTGTACTTGATTATTGTTGATGTTCTCGGTTTATTGTACATGGTTAATAATTGAGAATGGTCTTCACTAAAGTATAAAGGATAATGTTTTATTCAGTTGCATAAGCTAAGGATGTTCATGTTGAAGTAGGCGTAGTCCACGGGTGTTAGTATTGTTAAAAAGAAAGCGCTTGGTGGTGCCGCACCTCGCTACAAGCGGTTGGAAGACTACCGCAGGTGTAGGGGCGTGACAACGGGCATCCTTTTGACCTATGCGCAGAGGCGCCATACCGTTTAACAAAGAAAGGAGAAGATCACATGCTTGAGACAGCTCAGGAGGGACGGGAGGGAGTCTCCAACGCAACAAATTTCTGCCTTCCCATTGTGAAATGTCCCAAAGAGTAATGCAACCTGTGTTGTCCAACCACAAACACAATGCATGTAGAGAGCAATGGGACGATAAAGGAGGGTGCATCATAATGCTGTCGTCCCATATCTTAATTTCTTTGCCGTTTCCTGGAATCCAATACGCTCTGTCTCTGATTAAAGGGGCTGCTTTGTGACAGAGTTTGATCAGTGGCGAGCCTGTGGTGGGTAGTAGGGCATCCATACATCTCTTCCTCTTTCCCATGAAATATTTCCTCCATAGAGCTCTTTGCACCCAACCTAGATGTGGTCCAATGATTCTCCAGAAGATCTTGGCTCCCATGGCTATGTTTTGGAGGCTGAGATCTTTGAAGTTAAGGTCTCCGTCGCTCTTGGGCTTGCAGATTTTCTCCCAACTTACCAAAGGGATTTTCCTGTCATTATGATTGCCCCCTTTCCAGAAGAACTTGCGAATGAAGGCTTCCATTTTTTTTATGATGCCTGAAGGGGCTAGAATTACAGAGAATTGAAAAATGGGGAGGCTACTGAGAATGGATTTGATGAGGACAGTTTTGCCAGCAAGGTTTAACCATGAGAATCCCCAAGCTTGGACTTTGGCCTTAAATTTGTTCAACAGAGGAATCCAATCTCTGCTGTATGCCAATTTGAGGAAGATGGGGAGGCCCAAATAAGTAAAGGAGGACCAGTTGAGTGAGGCAGTAAAGCCCAGAATTCTTGAAATCACAGAAAGGGTGGAAGCCGAGATATTCCAGCAAAAAGATTTGCACTTACCATTGTTTAAACTGTTGCCTGTAGCTTCATTGTAGTTGTCCAAGACCTCCTTGAATCTTAAAGTAGATTTGGCAGAGGAAGCCCCTAACAAGAGGGTATCATTTGCAAATAGGGTGTGGTTAACATTTTTAACCCCTCTGGCTATATTGAGCCCCAAGATCTCTTGGTCAACCAGTTTCTGATCCAGGTAGAAACTCAGGACAAAAACATGCAGGACAAAGAGGAGCGGAGAGAGGGGGCAACCCTGCCTAAGCCCTCTTGAAGCTTTAAAAAAACCAGCTGCTCTCCCATTCACTAGGGGGCGATCCAAGGATCAACAATACAAGCACGAATCCATTTTAAAAAGCCCATTCCGAAGCCAAATTTTTTCAAGACTTTCCAAAGAAAGCTAAGTCTGACCCGATTGAAAGCATTAGAAAATCTAATTTAATTACCATGCCTTTCTCTTTGCGAAGCTGGCTTGAGTGAATTGCCTCTTGCATGAGGATGAAGTTGTCAGCAAACTGTCTCCCCTAAACAAATCTGCCTTGGTTCTTCGGGATGATGGCTGGAAGAATACCTTTTAGTCTGTTGGCAATAACCTTTGTGATTAATTTGTATCCAATATTACAAAGAGAGATGGGGCGGAACCGATTAAATTCTTTAGCACCCTTTTCCTTGGGAATGAGGGCAAGAAAAGCTGAATTGGTGCTGCCCCCAATTTTCTGGAAATTTTGAGATTTCAAAATCATTTTGTAGAGGTCTTTCTTCACAATCTTCCAGCAGGTTTGAAGAAATCTTGCAGTGAAGCCATCCAGACCTGAGGCTTTGTTAGGCTCCATGTCGGAGAGAGCATCTTTTATTTCTTGTATAGAGATCTTCGCTTCACGCTGTTGATTCATTGAAGGTGAGATCCTAGGGGCAACCACCTCAAAAAATTTAGAGTTTGGGTCCGTCACGCCCTCTTCTCTATACAGGTTTTGAAAGTGATTGAACGCTGCTCTCTTTATGCTATCAAAGTCTTTGTGTGTCGAGTTGCCATCTTTGATTTCTACGATAGAATTGAAGCTCTTTCTGGCTTGAGCTTGTTTGTGGAAGAAGGCAGAATTTCTGTCTCTTGCTTTAAGCCATAAACTCCTAGACTTTTGTCTCCAATGCTCTTCCTCCAAAAGGCAAGCTTTATGGAAGATTTGCTGGAGCTCAACTTCCTTATCTAATACTTCTTTAGTGATTTCTACATCTTCACTTTGGGCATGGTGCTGGGCGAGATTGTCTTGGGCCTGCTTTCTCTCTTTTGCAGGGGAAGGAAGAGATTTGGCCCAAGTTTTAAGAACCACTTTCAGTCTTCTAAGTTTTTCTTCCCAAATGAAGAAAGAAGAACCTTTCACTAGCGTATTCCAGCGGTCTTGAACCAAATTTAAAAACTTTGGTTCCTTGACCCAAAGAGGGTTGAATTTGAAGGGGATGGGGCCAAGATCTTTGTGGCCCAACATCTCAAGCAAAATGGGCTTATGATCTGAAACACTGCATGGGAGGATATGCAATTTGAATTCTAAGCCCAGCAAAAGGAAGGAACTCTGCACCAAACATCTATCAAGTCTAGCAACAATGTGACCAAGACCTATTCTTTTGTTAGACGAGGTGTACTTACCATTTTCTGGGGGGATGTCAAGTAGATCCCAGTCCTGCATGAGGTCTTCCACCCATTCCCTTGCAGGGTCCCTTATGATTGTGCCTCCTCGCTTTTCCTCCATGCGCAAGGTAAGGTTTAGATCCCCTGCAACAATGATGTTTTCCAAATTTTCTGACTCTGACAGATGTCTGATGGAGTCCCAACACTCCCTTTTCTCCCCTATATTTGTTGGAACATAGACATTGAAAAGACTGACTGCCTCCCTCGAGTCCAAAGGCTGGAGCTTCAAAAATAGCCAGTGGGTGTTGTGCAACTCGGTGACCAGCCTATACTTGAGAGGGTTCCAGAGGGAGCCCAGACCCCCAGAGGCTCCCTGTGCTGAAACTGCATGTCCGCTGCTTCCTTTCCAAATTTTTTTATTGATTTGGAGAAACTCTTTGTCCTCCATTTTGGTCTCCTGAATCAGAAGAATGTCTGGGGCTTCTCTTCTTATAAGGCTTCTCGTTGCTTCTTCTTTCACTTTGCTCCCCATTCCTCTGCAGTTCCAGGAGACAATCTTCATCATTTATTTTTATGATGATGGGCTCCCTTGGAGCCCTGCGCTTGGTTTTTGATTCTCTTCGGATTTTTGCCAAGGAGTTTCTCCAAAGTGCGCTGACTACCCTGAAGCTTGTCTTTGCAAGTTTCTTGATGTTCTAGTGGTCTTCATATACATATAATTTGGTAATTTCTTGATGAAAGAAGTAAAAGAAGCCAACATAATTCACAAGTAATTACCAAGAAAGAGGAATCAAACCCTAATTCCTATAAGCATTGATTTCTCAACATGGTATCAGAGCCATGTTTTCAGAAACGACCGGCTTAAAACCAAAACGACTGAGCCAGAGCGTGGTCGGGTCGGTGCGGTGGTCGAATCGATTCGGCTGGTCGGGTTGTTACCGAGTCGGTGACCGACTCCGCTAGTGCGGTGGCCGCGACGTAAAAACGGCCTGCAATTTCTTTTTGGGGGGGGAAAAGGACCTCACAACCAATTCTAATTTGGCTTAGGGTTATTTGGGGTCCATTTGTCTCTCCCAAACCCTATAAAAACTACTCAACCCCTCTCATGTTCTCACAGCTATCTCATTGCATTTGTGTGAAAATTTGTGAAGAGTTGTCGAGTTTGTTTTTGGAGCAGTAGTGAGGAGTTTTGGGCAAGCATTGGAGAAACAATGAGGAACTTCTTGGGCAAGCACTGGAGTAGCATTGAGGAGATGGCTTGTGCCTAGAGGTAATTTTTTTTTTGTTTCACTTCTAAAATATGTTTTTGCTTATTTATCTTTTTGTGCAAATTTGGAAATTGAAAAAAGTGTTTTTTGTAAATGAAATGAACATTGAAGCAATGCAATTTTTTTTGTTTTCATTTTCAGGTTTTTTCCTTTCATTTCCAAGTCAAAAAATGGCTCCTAAAGTGAAAGATTCCGCTTGGGCATATGCTCAAATGGTTGATAATCAAATGCATTGCAAATTTTGCCATAGAAAAATTAAGGAGGGTCCCTGGGGCATTCATAGGGTGAAACAACACATGGCAGGTATTAGAGGCCAAATTACTCCATGTGAATCACCACAAATTGAGGAGATTAGGAAGTAGTTGTTAAATAGTTTTGATAAGTTTTAGGAAGAAAAAACTAGGAATAGAGGCTGAAATTGGGAGGAAGAGGAGTATACAACAAATGATAGCTACCAACCCCCATTTTCATTTTGAGGGCTCTTCTTCTCTCCCTTGTACTGACGCATCCAACCCCTTCCGCTATGTTCATCCCTCTTTGGATTCCATGCAAGAAAAAAATGGTAAGGGTAAAATGAAAAAGAAGGGTGATATGAATATCAAAAGTTATTTCACTGTCACACCCTCCTCTCCATCAAATGCACATGGTCCTCAAGCTAGTAGAACTTTGCAGCCCACTTTAGATGACCATTGAAAGAAAGAATTGATGGAGACTTCTTGTGATTACATATCTAGATAGTGGTATGATGCTGATATCCCCTTCAATGCATCCTGTTCACCATATTATGAGCCTATGTTTGATGCCATATTTGCTGCTGGAAAGGGCTTCAAAGGCCCTACTATGCATAAGTTAAGGGGGTATTGTTTGCAGAAAGAAATTTCCTCCATTAATGAGTATTTGAAAGATTTAAAAAACTCATGGGCAAAAATAGGATGTACCATCATGTTAGATGGATGGATTGATCAAAGGAACCGTACCATCATAAACTACATTATCTTTTCCCATAGGGAACCATGCTTCTAAAATCAATTGATGTGTCTGATAAGGTGAAAGATGGACAATTGTTGTTTAAGATATTCGATGAGGTTGTTGAGGAGGTGGGGGTGGCAAATGTTGTTCAAGTCATCATAGATAATGCCTCTAACTATGTTCTTGCTGGTAAACTGTTAGAGGAAAAACACAAAACCATCTTTTGGACCCCATGTGCTACACATTGCATAGACCTCATGCTTGAGGATATTGGCAAATTAGATTGGGTCAAGAACACTGTTGATCATGCCAAAAACATAAAAAAATTTATCTACAATCATTCATGGATTTTGAGCCCGATGAGGAGACATACACGGGGCAGAGATATTATTAGGCTTGCCATCACAAGATTTGCCACTCATTTTTTGACATTGCAATCTATGCTTTCACAACATAGAAACTTGCAAAAGATGTTTTCCAATGATGATTGGTATCAAATCCAGTGGTCTATCAAACATGAAGGCACATATTTGAAAATGAAAGTTAATGAAGAAATATTTTGGAAAAAGGCAATAGAGTTTGTGAAGGTCGCTGAGCCACTGGTTAAGGTGTTGTGGTTAGTGGATGGGGAAAGATTGGATATGGGTTTCATTTATGAGGCTATGGATCAAGCAAAGGAGAAAATAAAGAGGGCATACAAGGATAGAGTGGCTAAGTATGGGCTCATTTGGGCAATCATTGATGAAAGATGGAATAATCAACTCCATCGCCCTATACATGCCGCTGGGTATTTTTTGAACCCACAGTATCATTATAAAGCTCTGGACGCAGGATCTTTGGGTGGGGAGGTTAGAGATGGATTGAATGACTGCATTTGATCGCATGATCCCATTGGAGTGTGATCAGCGGGAGATACACAGATAGGTCACAACTTTCAGCAAAGCCACAAGTACCTTTGGCAAGAAGCTAGCAAAGATTGCAAGGGAATCAGATGAGCCAGGTAAACAAAAATTTCAATTTTCAAAATTTTAATACTTATTTTGTTAAATTGTTTATAATTTGAAAGTTGGATATAATTTGTTGAGTTGACTCATTACACTACTATGTTTTTGGCAGCACAATGGTGGAAAGGTTTTGGTAGCCATTGTCCTCAATTGCGGAAGTTTGCAATTTGTATTTTGAGTCAAACTTGTAGTGCTACTGGGTGTGAGCGCAATTGGTCTGTCTTTGAGAGGATTCACAC
The DNA here is from genome assembly GCA_031772625.1 of Pinus tabuliformis. NCBI lineage: Eukaryota > Viridiplantae > Streptophyta > Pinopsida > Pinales > Pinaceae > Pinus > Pinus tabuliformis. Next base: position 1,310,211,168 of record CM062819.1, read on the forward strand.
GAAGAAGAGAAACTGTTTGGATAAAAAACGGTTAAATGATCTAGTCTATGTCCAATACAACCTACGACTCAGATGCAACCAATTGCTGAACAAAAGACCTGGATTCAGATCCCACTGTGTTGGAAGATATTTACAAGCGGAGGCATCACTCAAACAAAATGATCAGTTGAATGCAGATCCATTTGTACGAGCCTTAGGCCTAGCCCCAAGTCCTCTAGTTGCAGGCGATTCCTCTGCTTAGCCACAACGAAAACGCATATCTTGTCTATCTCAGGTGCCGCTGCTACACAACCTGCTAGTGCTACCATTTCTACAGTTGCAGTTGGAGATGATGATGATGAGGAGACATAGGTTTCCCTGTTTGACTCTGATTCAGATTCTGAGTCAGATGACATTGGCTCCTCAAGCAGTAGCCAGTGGTACTGGTGATTAGTGATGTTTCACAATTTACTTTTGTTGTAGAGGCCATTTTTAGCCTCCTTGGTTATGTGTTTTTGTTTTGATCTCTATATCATCATTCATGTATGTATGGGATAGTGCACTGGGTGCCATTTTGATATAATGGATATATTCAAGAGCTTACTTTGATCATATGTTGTCTTCTCTCTATATTCTAAAGCTTTGTGTTTGGAAACATGAAGGAAAATCTTTAAAATTATGTTTTTTTAATAAAAAATAAATATTTAATGTATTTTTTACAACGATCGATCTATTGAAATCAAATCGGCTGAGTCGATACCGAGTCAGAGTCAGAGTTGGAGCCGACCCTCGACTGTTTCTGAACTGGAGTCAGAGCTAAGGTGGAAGAAGGTTGAATATCACTTTATTGGCTATCATTTGAAGAACGGAAAAGCTATCTTGGAAGTACTCCCTATATGGCAAGTTATTTGAAGATGGGTCTCAATATCATAAAAGTTACAGGAAGCTAGATTGGAAGGATCATCTACAATCTATCTAGGGAAGTCAAGAGTGAAGGATTCTTCGCTGCACTTACAAGTACAATTGATGATGACAACACATGGATCATTGATGTTGGAGCCTCAAGACATATGATGAGAGAAAGTGGACAATTTCATACTCTACCATGGGAACCATCATCACATGCAATTGAGCTAGGAGACAACAACAATTATGCATTCAAGGGCCTTGGATCCACAACATTGAAGTTGGAAAGTGGAGCAAAGCTACACCTCAACAACATCCTTTATGTCTTTGAGGTGTTATCTTCGGAGTCATCGCATTCATGTTTGTTGTAATCGACGTTTTGAACCAACCTCTATGGTTCATCATTAGGATTAGATCCATGAGTGAATAAGTCAAAACTCAATAGGGTAAAAAATAAGGCTAGGGTAGGGATGGGAATGAATAACAACTGACAGGTATGATAATGTTATAATTCAGTTTTAGTTGTAATTTATTTATTTTAGTTTTATTATTAATTTGTTAATAGTTTTAGTTTTAGTTTTTAATTATCAATTTAATGGCTAGTCTTCTTTCTTTAAGAATATTAAAACTTTTGAGAAATGTATTTTGGTTTTTCTTTAATGATTGAAAATAACTATTAATTCATACTAATATCAATTAGTGAATTATGAACTAACTAATTTTTTTTGTAAAATTAATTAATTTTTATTAAATTATATGATTAAGATGAATATAATGATGTACATTTTAAATTTTGGTTATAAGTTGTATGAATCTTTTATGTCCCAGGTTTGAAAAAGAATTTACTTTCTAGTGCTTGTTTTGAAGATAAAGGATATAGGGTTGCTTTTGTAGATGGTATAGTTTTGGTTTGGGGAAAGGATTCAAGTATTGAAAAGGAAAAAGTTATTGGAGTTCATGAAGGAAGACTATATAGAGTTATAACACCATCTCTTCCAGCACTATTTGACATGGAGATCAACACTATCGAACTTTGGCATAAAAGATATGGGCATATTCATTACAAAATAATACCCTCTCCTAGTCAAATGGTAAAGGGCATCCCCAAAATCAAGGAAGATCATGGAGTATGCAAGGGATGTGCATTTGAAAGAATATTAGGAAACCTTTTACAGGCAATGATACAATGTTTAAGGAGATATTAGATCTCATTCATTCCGATGCGTGTGGGCCAATGTCTAATAAATCTCTTGGAGGCCATCTCTACTATGTGACCTTCATTGATGGGCACTCTAGAAAGACATGGCTCTATCTTCTCAAGACAAAGGATGAACTATTTGAAAAGTTCAAGGAATTTAGATCCGAAGTTGAGACCTTAACTAAAAGAAAGAGAAAAACTTTGAGATCCGACAATGGAGGAGAAGACACTTAAAAGATCCGTTTTCATATTGTAAAGAAGTAGATATTAAGAGGGAGCTCATTGTTCCCTAGAATCTCGAGCAGGGTAGAGTTGTAGAAAGGAAGAATATAACCATTGAAGAATGCATAAGGAATATGATATTTGATCAAAGATCTTCCAAAATGTCTATGGGGAGAAGCAACCATGACAACAATATATATACAAAATAGAAGTCATAGAATCCTTGATAATGTGACACCGAAAGAAGCATTCACATGGAAGAAGCCATGTGTAGACCATCTCCAAATATTTGGATGTCCCACATACAGTCCAAAAGATAAGAAAAATAACTTGGAATCTACAAGCATAAAAGGGATCTTTGTTGGCTATATCCTTTCATCAAAGGCTTATAAAATCTACATCAAGGAAGGAAGACAAATTGAAGTTAGTAGGGATGTTATATTTGATAAAAACCATGCCTACAAAATATCCAATGATATACCAATCGAATCCGATGAACAAGATATACCGCTATTTGAAGAAGAAGAGCATCATGACAAGACAACTACAAACCAAGAAGAAGAAGAAGGACCAAGTGAGCCTATTTAACCTATAATCATTCCCAAAACGAAGAAGAGGCCAAATTGGTTAAAAGCTACACTTGATGATGCCAAAGGACATGGAGCAACTAAAGGAGATTTTAGAGGAAGAAAAATACCGAAGAGATATTCAGGATATGCAACACACATGAAAAAATTAATAGAAGCAAAATGACTACCTTTGAAGAAGCCGCTCATAAAGAAGAATGGAAGAAGTCGATGCAGGAAGACTATCAATCCATCATGAAGAATGGGGTTTGGGAAATTGTTCCTAGACCAAGTGACAAATCGATTGTCACCTCCAAATGGATTTACAAAATCAAACACGCCATTTATGGAAGCATAGACAAATACAAATCTAGATTCGTTGCAAGGGGTTTCTCACAAAAGGAAGGAATAAACTATGAAAAACCTTTGCTCCCACTGCCAAGTATACCACTATAAGATATTTGGTTTAACTAACTTCTACTATGGGATGGAATATCCATCAAATGGATGTCAAAAAAACATTTCTAAATGGAACCATTGATGAGAAGTATACATTAAATGACCAAGAGGATTTGAAATAAATAGCAGGGATACACATGTTTGCAGACGCGAGAAAGATCTAAGCAGGCTCCCAGGGCTTGGTATGCAAGAATTGATGCATATCTCTTAAGGATTGGGTTCGTCAAAAGGTCTGTCGATGAAAACCTCTACATCAAGATAGTGAAGAATGAACTTTTCCTTATACTAATATATGTGGATGATTTGTTTATTACACGTGTGGAGCGCAAAATTCTAGAATGTAAGAAAACGCTGGCAACAAGATTTGAAATGAAAGATTTGGGACTCATGCATTACTACTTGGGCTTGGAATTTTGGCAGAGTTCTAGTGAGATATATCTTGGTCAAGGGAATTACATAATCAAGATGTTACAAAAGTTCGGTATGATGGATTCCATGCGTATGACCACTCCCCTGATCACTAATCTCAAGAAGTTTAGAAGCTCCGACTCTAGTGTCATTGATCCTACTAGCTATCGTAAGCTAGTGGGTTCTCTGATGTACTTGGTAAATACGAGACCTGATAAATGTTTTGTTATAAATGTTCTTAATCAATTTCAATTGGAGCCTCGTCATGACCATTGGATAGTTTCCAAGCATATCTTGAGATACCTATGTGGCACAATACATCATCGCCTAGCATATGATGGAAAGGAAGTCAAGTTTACAGGGTTTATCGATTTTGATTGGGGTGGCATTGAGACTGATGGAAGGAGCACTACCAGTGGATGTTTTAGTTTTGGATTTGCAATGATTTCATGGATGAGTAGAAAAAAAGTTCCCGTTGTGTTAAGTAGTGCTGAAGTGAAATATGCTACTGCATGTGAAGCAGGAAAATAAGATGTTTGGTTAAGAAAACTTTTGTCAGATTTGTTTGGAAAGCCTCTGGATCCTATGGTGATAAATTGAGATAATCAAATCAACATCAAGATGTTAGAAGTGTTGATTTTTGAGTAGCTTGGGAGGTACTCCAAGCCCTAGGGTTCGGGGTTTGGAGGGCAAAGCACCACAAGAGTCACTCGTGGGCTTGGAACCCAAGCTTAGGGTTTTTCACCCATGGTGGTTTTGGGAAATTCCATGGAGCTCTTTGGACATATGATGGGATGAGATGATAGAGGGTGGAAAGGAGAATCCAATGCTTCGAGAAACGTCGAATTCTGAGTTGTCCTTAGTGAGATAAGAATTTTGAAATTATGGAGTGGGTTTGCACCACAAGTTTCAAGGTTGGCTTGAGTTAAATAAGCTCCTTGATAGCTGGACAAGCCCTTGTTGGACGTTTTGAGAATCCCTTCTTATGTGTATATATAGAAGGTGATGGAGAGTTCATTTCCTCATCCAATTGTGCAACACAAAGGAGCTCATTGAGGAGTGAAACACCTCCGTGGAAGCCACAACAAGGTTAGAACAACGAGGGATTGGAGGTATGTTTCAGGGCTAATTTGAGGAGACCGAGCTGCTTTTAGAGGGTCAAACTGTGTTTGGAGGGCCGAGATAGGAGAGGTTCAAAGCAAGTCTATTGTGGCCAGAAAAGGTAAGGGAACTCATGCTTATGCAGGCTGTAAGCTACAAGATGGTTGTGCGTTAGGCCACAGGCCATAACACCACAAAAAAGGGTGTGCGTAAGATTGTTTGGGGCTGATTTGTGCCCTAATCTCTTGCGTAGAGGTAGATGGTTCACCTAAGGAGGGGCCGCAGTAAAAGGGTGTTGTTTTGGTGCGTGGTTAAGTGCTGGTGCAGATGCCCTAACCAATCACAATTATAAAAACAAGAAACCAACAGACTTGGAGCAACAATACCTTGTGTTGGGTCATAGTTTGTGGCTTGTTTTGGATCAATTTTTGTAGCAACCCGTGGGAGGCTCCAATTTGGAGGCTCGATTTGGTGATTAGGAGCCTTCATAGGAGCAAAACTTGAAGTGATTGGATTGGGTGCCATTGGTTTGGTGGAGGGCAACATCTTGGCTACCCAAAGTAGACATAGACAAGAAATCTTGAAGTGACGAAGAAAGCTGAAGGTTGGATGAAGTTTGGTGCCTAATGTGTAACACTTTGATGGAAAAAAGTGACTTCTAGATTGGCAGATTGGAGCTCAGGTATTGGCCATCCTAGAGAGTGGATTGGATAAACCGTGTACATGCAACATAAGTGACTTGCAGTAGTGTTAGGTGGAAACCCTCCTAGAGTCTCTATGTGTTGTCTAAAGGTTTAAGGGGTAGCTAGAAAGAAATACAAAAGTGAAGGAACGAAAAGACAAGATATGACATAGAAGCTGCAACAAATATTTCCATTGTATCTTATATTCCATAGAGTGTTGTATTATTCAAATTGGTTTAATATAACGAAGATTGGGTTGTACATTATTGTACATATTTGTTAAAAATTGTGTATACTTGTGTGTATGTGATCTACTACTTTATATTTTCCGCTGTGAAAAGTAGTTCTTATTGAGATTCTTGGTTTGGTAGCGTTAGAGATTCTAAGATTCTGTCCTAGACCCAAGATCGTGGAAATTAAACATGGTATCAAAGCGTGTTTGAGCTACTTTGGAAGTCAGTGAATCAGAGTTTTGCACAACAAAGTACAACTTAAGAGGGAGTTGGTCACATTATAGGTGACAATGTCGAAGTTGTAGGCTAGTATCTAGTATGAGGACAGATTGGAGGGCTTGTCCAACTATAGTCCATGGAAGGAAAGGATCAAGTTGGTCTTGCAGGTCAACAGGATCTGGGAGTTCATCGAGAAATCCATAAAGAAGCCAACCGACCTAGAGGAGTTGGAAGTGTACGAGGATTTGGATATGGGGGCGAGATTGATCATCCTTGATGGTGTGAAGGATTCCCTAATACCTCATTTTTCCGGGAGGAACACTGCACATGAGATGTGGATGGATCTTCAGAATTTGTTCCAGAATAAGAACGAGAACTAGGTACTGGTATTGGAGGATAATTTGAAGTCCTCCAAGATGATACAAGGTGAAGGAGTCACTTCGTATTTGACGAGATTGTCTCAGGTCAAAGATGAATTTTCTGCCATCGGTGTGAATATTTTAGATTCAAATATGGTGAGGATTGTTTTAAAACGGTTCACCGAGTAATGGAAGCCCTTCATCAAAAGGATTGTTTCCAAGGAGAAATTTCCAGACTGGAATAGGCTGTGGGACGACTTCATTCAGGAAGAGTTATGAGATGAGGATCTTCATTCGAAGAAGAGGGTTTCAGAGGATGACATGGCACTTGCAGTGCGAATGAAGGGTAAGCAGAAGGAATTGAGTAAAGTCAAGTGTTTCAAATGTGGCAAGATGGGTCCTTTTTCATTGAGATGTCTGATGAAGAAGAAGGGAGATGACGAGAAGAAGAAAGGAAAGCAGGTCGCCGGTGTTTCCACTTCTGCTGAGATAGATGCTCTCACCAGGAGATTGGAGGAGGAGGAATTTGCTATGATCTCTCATTTATTGCAAGGTACTATTGATGAGTATGGATGGTACGTGGACAGTGGTGCGTCAAAACATATGACAACGTCATAGGAGGTTTTTGAGACTCTAGATGAATTGGACTCGAAGTTGCACATGGTGTTGGGCGACAAGAGTCATAAGGAGATCCAAGGATCGAGAGTTGTGCCATTCGGGATGGAGACAGGACGAGTGATGTGGGTCCAGGATGTATTGTTTGTACCAGGACTCAGATATAGCGTGATTTCTGTCTTGATGATCGAGAAGAAGGGGTTTTAGGTCTTGTTCCAGGTTGGGAAGGCAAGAATAAGGCCTAGTGGCAGCCATTGTTTTGCAGCAATTGTGGTTTGTGGAAATTCCATGGAGCACTTTGGACATGTGATGGGATGAGATGATAGAGGGCAGAAAGGAGAATGGAATGCTTCGAGAAACGTTGAATTTCGAGTTGTCCTTAATGAGATAATAATTTTTGAAATTATGGAGTGGGTTTGCACCATAAGTGTCAAGGTCGGCTTGAGTTAAAAAAGCTCCTTGACAGCTGGACAAGCCCTTGTTGGACGTTTTGAGAAGCCCTTATGTGTATATATAGAAGGTGATGGAGAGTTCATTTCGTCATCCAATTGTGCAACCAAAAGGAGCTCGTTGAGGAGTGAAACACCTCTGTGGAAGTTGCAACAAGAAGGCTAGAACAACGAGGGATTGGAGGTATGTTTTAGAGCTAATTTGAGGAGACCGAGTTGTTGTTAGAGGGTCGAGGAGTTGTGCTTAGAGGACCGAGATATGATAGGTTCAAAGCAAGTCTATTGTGGCCATAAAAGGTAAGGGAACTCATGCTTATGCAGGCCATAAGCTACATGATGGTTGTGTGTTAGGCCGTAGGCCATAACACCACAAAAAAGGGTGTGCGTAAGACTGTTTGGGGCTGATTTGTGCCCTAATCTATTGCGTAGAGGTAGAGGGTTCACCTAAGGAGGGGCCATAGTAAAAGGGTTCTATTTTGGTGCATGGTTAAGCGCTGGTATAGCATGCTTTGATGCCCTAACCAGTCACAGTTATAACAACAAGAAACCAACAGACTTGGAGCAACAATACCTTGTGTTGGGTCATAGTTTGTGGCTCGTTTTGAATCAGTTTTTGTAGTAGCCTATGGTAGCCACTTCGGAGGCTCGATTTGGTGATCAGGAGCCTTCATAGGAGTAGATCTTGCAATGATTGGATTGGGTGCCATTGGTTTGGTGGAGGGAAGCGTGTTGGCTACCCAAAGTAGCCCTAAACAAGTAATCTTGAAGTGACGAAGAGAGCCGAAGGTTGGGTGAAGTTTGGTGCCTAATGTGCAGCACTTTGATGGAAAAAAGTGACTCCTAGATTGGCAGATTGGAGCTCAGGTATTGACCAACCTAGAGAGTGGATTGGATCATCCTGTGTACATGTAGCAGAAGTGACTTGTAGTAGTGTTTGGTGGCAACCCTCTTGGAGTCTCTATGTGTTGTCCTTTGAAGACAAAGGGGCTGCTAGAGAGCAGTACAGAAGCGAAGGACTGGTAGGACAAGATATGACATAGAAGCTGCAACGAAGATTGTTATTGTATCTTGTATTCCATAGGCTGTTTTATTATTAAGATTGGTTTAATATAACGAAGATTGGGTTGTACATTATTGTACAATATTTGTTAAAAATTGTGTATACTTGTGCATATGTGATTTTTATTTTTTGTTGTGCAAATTTGTTCTTGTTGAGATTCTTGGTTTAGTAGTGTTAGAGATTTTACGATTCTATCCTAGACCCAAGATTGTGGAAATTAAACACGAAGACCCCGTATTTCATGCAAGGATGAAGCATATCATTAACAAGTACCACTATATTAGGAGTTTGGTACAAGATGGGGTCGTGAAGCTACGATATATTCCAATAGATGAACAGGTAGCTGATGTGTTGACAAAATATCTTACAAATAAGAAGTTTGAATATTTTAGAAGCATGCTTCGATTAGTTGATGTTACAAATTTAGTTGATTGGGAGAGATGAAGCATCTTATGGAAAGATTCTTGGGAGGATATCTAGTCATCCTATGTGTTGATGTGTAGATCTCAAAGTAGGGAGGGTGGCATTGGTCATGGAGTTCTGACCTTGGATACGCATCTAGATCTTTGGGTTTGTGATAGAGCTTAAAACCCTGATGGTACCTAGAGTAGCTAAAGCTTGAGTTCACCTTAGTCCCACTCGATTAGAGTACCCTGTTCAGGTATCTATTCTATAGCACTGCATGTGCTAGAACTCTTCATAGTTCATATCATTTTGAGATCTTCCATGTACCTTTATATATATGTAATTATGATTACCTCCCTAGTTAAGAGGGAGCGTTGAAGAATGTGAATAGTGTCGGTTTTCATAATTGTACTTGTAAAAATAAATTTTATTAAAAAGAAAAAGACTTATTAAAGCATGAGTTTCATGCTTGGGTTAATGTTTTCTAGGTCAAAGCTTCCATTGAAGGGTTCTAGGTTTTTTCTTGAGTCAATAGAGTCATTGACATTTTTATTAGACCCTTCTTGGGCTTTTTTATCATGTAAAAGTAATTATTTTTGGGTCAAAAAGGTTATTTGTCATCTCCACACCAAGTTAGCCCTGTCCCCATTGTTGAAGAATCTAGGGCAAAGAGATGTAGAGCTATTCTTCAGGACTAGATAACAATTTGTCAAGTCTTTTTACAATTTGTTTTTGTTAGCTTAATCTTCTTATTCTCTTATTAATGCATGTGTGTTTACTTCATCAAACTACTATAAAAAACATAAAACAAGAACGCAAGACATTGACTCTCTACCAGGGCCAAAACCTCTCTTCTCTTGAGAGGAAAACCTTATGTAAGTTTTCTCTTATTGAAGTTTCTTTCTTGATCAATGCCAAACCCTAGACCTTTGAATAATAGATCCTCCAAGCACAAGTCAAGTCCTTTTCTCTGCACTATGTCTCCCCGACACTTTGTCCACCTTCTTCTGGCACTTCGTCCTCCTTCCGACACCTCGTTCTTCCTTCCACTGTTAGTATTCCTTTAGAAGAGACACTTATATTTTGTAGTTAGTGAGATCCTTCACCTAAAGATACTGCTTCCTTCTCTTGACCAACATAGTTCCTTCTTGATGTATAGTTGTAGGCTTTCTGTGACAACACTGCAACCCTAATTCTCGCACGTGTGAGAGGTCTCATTGATGTTATATGGCTCCTCTTTCCTTCGCTTGAGGTCTTTCTTCTTCGCTTGGATATGAGGCCTAGTAGGCCTAGTTTGTAACCCAAATGATGAGGTATGGTGGGAGGTGACTTGCTTCTATCCTAACCGTAGATATCCCTTCCTTTTCTTTGCACGTGTGGTTGGTATTGGCCCTAAAAAAATCCCAAAACCTTCACTCTTCCTTCTTGCTTCTTCACAACACTAGAAGCTCCTTCTTCATCCCTTTCTCGACTAATTTTCGGTCCTCTATCTTTGCTGAAAATCATAGTGAGTTACTTCTCGTTTTGAGGGAGTGGACAACCTCTATATTCCCTCCTTTAGGCCGACTTGCTGCCTTGAGGCTGACTTGACTTCCTTTGCTCTGATGGGTTCTTTTAATGGTGCCATTGCTTCTTTTAATGGTGTCTTTGCTAAGAGGAGACTTGACTTTGCTTGGAGGTGTCTTCTTTGACTCTTATACATAAATATACATAATGTAACATACCCTTAAGTTATTCAACATAATTCTTTTGACTCTTTGACTCACCTATAGCACTCTAACATGTGCTAGACCTACTTCAATGAGCAAGATACTCATTGACATATATTATAAAAATAATATTTCTTTTCTTGAATAAATACAAATACCAAAATTACATTTATGAAGATTGAACCTAGTTACATTTCCTTCAACACCCATGAAGTCAACCTACATTAGGGTAATTTGACCCAAGAAAAAGGCTATATATAGGGAGACAATTTGATCTATTTGAAGCACTCACTCAACAAGTTCGATCTACAAGAAAGAGAAGTAGAAAAAAGAGAGTGAAGAAGCTGGGAAGACCTAATTCGATTTCTTGGGCTATCTAGCTCTCACACGTGCAATGTTCTTAGGTAGTTGTAGGGGTTGACATTTTGTATCTATTACAGATCTAAAGTTCAGACGCTAGGCGCCGAAATTCTGGATTGAAGCTGCAATTGGGAAGTTTTCACGTGGAGACTTTGACAAGGATCATCTATTGGAAGGAAGGGTTGACTTGGTGGGTGGATGAGCTCTTTGTCTAGGTCTAAGAGGTCTTGGATTGCCTCATCTTGATTTGAATCTACTAGTGGAAGAGTTGGACTAAGTTTTCCCCTTGAAGGGGTTTTGCCTTGGTTGAGTCCCTACATCTTGTGTCTCTTGTTCTTGTGGTCTTCATATACATATAATTTGGTAATTAATTGATGAAAGATAAACTAATAAAGAAGTAAAATATGCCAACATAATTCACATGTAATTATCAATAAAGAGGAATCAAACCCTAATTCCTATACGCATTGATTTCTCAACACAAGGCCCTTGCATAAAAACAATCTAGACATCAGCTGCAAAGGTTAAGAAGAAGTAATGGAGGTGAATATGTCAATAATAAATTTACAACTTACTGCACTGCATAGGGCATTTAAATGCAACATACTGTACCATATACACCACAAAAAAATGGCGTTGCTAAAAGAAATAATGATATATTCAAAGAAGTGGCCAATTGTGTGTTCCAATCTAAGGGATTAAGTATTCATTATTGGCCGGAAGCCATCAACTGTGAAAATTACCTAGCACGTCGCACTACAACAAAGGCTTTAAGAAATATAACATTGGAAAAAGCATGGACTAAAATTAAGCCAGACGTAAGCCACTTTCGTATCTTTGGTAGTGTAGCATGGGCTCACATTATTGATGAAAAAATGAAAGCTTTATAGTCCAAAAATAAGAAGTGTATTTTTGTTGGATATTATGAATTTGTAAAAGGTTATTGACTTCTTCAACTTCACTCCAATGAAATAATCATTAGAATAGATGTTAAATTTGATTAAATTCTCTTGACCTATGAGCCTAATTCGATGGTTGTTCCCTCTTTGACCCGTGAGCCTAATTTGATGGTTGTACCCTCTTTGGCGTTTGTGCCACCATCTCTTCCTATTTTGGTTTCTTCTTCAAGTGATGACATTGAGGATGAAAATCCACCTTCGCTTTCTCATATTTCTCCAAATGAGTCCATTGAACGTGAACCTATACCAATGCCACAACTTATCAAATGGGTCCATTCAACACGTGAAGCAGTTGGTGACCTTGTCGGTGTTCCTATAGATCAATGATGTACTCGTTCATAGTTCCAACAAGCCTCCTCTCTTTTGGCTCAAGTTTTAGACTTATGATCCAGAAATATTTGCAGAAGATTTAGGGAATCCATATTGGGAAACAAAAATGAATGAATAATAATATTCCTTGATGGCGAACGATAGTTGGGAAATTGTACCTCTTCCAAATAGAAGAAAAAATGTCAAATGTAAATGGGTGTACTAGAGTAAGTATTCATCAAATGGAAGTATTGAAAGGCACAAGGCATGATTAGTTGCTAAAGGTTTCTTTCAAGTTGAAGGAATTGACTACAATGAAATTTTTTCCATTGTCACCAAAATGAATTCCATCCGTCTCGTTCTAGCCCTTGTTGCCTCACATGGATGGGAGGTCCATCAAATGGATGTTAAATCTACCTCTTATTGCATGGGGATTTACAACAAGAAATATACATGGAACAACCTCCTGGCTATGTTCAGAGTGACTCTAGTCTTGTTTGTTGCCTTAATAAATCTCTTTATGGTCTTAAACAATCTCTTCGAGCTTGCTATGCAAAAATGGTATGCTTTCTTTTTGACACTAGATTCTCTAGATGCCATTTTGACCCCATTGTCTACATCAAAAAAGTAAGAAGCCATGTCATAATCCTTGTTCTTTATGTTGATGACCTTAGCTTCACTGGTAGTGACCCTAAAATTTTAACCCATGTGATGTCAAGCCTACTGAAGTAGTTTGAAATGACAAACCTAGGATATTTTCATTATTTTCTTGGCCCCAAAGTCTTGCAAAACAAGAAAGGCATTTCTCTTTCCCAATCGAAGTATGCATGTGACATTCATTATTTTAACATGGAAGATTGTAAATTGACCCCTTCTTCCTTTCAATTTGGAGTCAAACTTACTTATACCTGCACTACACCTGAAGTTGATGCCACTTTGTACTGTTAGTTGGTAGCCTCTCATATGACTCATACTTGTCTAGATATTTCCTTTACTCTTGGCCTTGTTTCTCGATATATGGAAACACCACATGAAAGTCATTGGAAAGCAACAAAAATGATACTCTAGCATATTCAGGGTACAATTCAATTTGGGATACATTACAATTCAGTGGGGACTCCTTGTTTGGATTCACTAATTCAGATTGGGCTGACGACTTGGATGATTGGAAGTCTACTGCAGGTTATGTTTTCAGTTGAGTTATTGAAGTGCACTTTTTCCCTACAGATGATCAAGTTGTAGACATTTTCACGAAATCTCTTACAAAAGTGAAGTTTTCTAAACTTCTATGTATGTTAGGAGTTCAATATGTTGTCATTAAGGTGGGATAGACTCTAATACCTCATTCCTTCTCCTCTTGTTTCACCTTTTAAATCCTTCAATATTATCCCAAGTTGTTCTTAAGAGGGGATGTTATGATATTTAGCCACTTAGGAGTTAGTTAAGTTCAACTTGGTTTAATGTGTTTATTAGTTAAAATTGTGTTTCTTTAGTATGCATTAGTTGCATTGTAATATGATGATCACGACATGTTTTAGACATAGAGTGATCCGATGTCACTTCGATACTAATGGCTGTTGATATGTGGCTTAACACCCATTGGTCCATGATGGCTTGACACCCATTGGCCCATGATCTCTATTTAAAGGTCATGGAGGGTCATGGTTGATGGTCGATTGTGAGAACTCTTTATGTAAAATATTTTATTTGCATTAATAAAATTGCCTCTAGTGGGTGCGTTAGTTGGGGCCATGGATTATTTCTCTCTCAGAGGGTTTTAACCATGTAAAAATACTGGTGATGTGATTTTTATTTGGTTGTGTGAGTGGTTATTGAAGGTGTTCATCATGTATGGAATACCTTGTTTACTCGAACAAATATATGTTAGAGGTCCACTTTCCAACTGATCCAAAATGGATCCAAACCAATGAATGGTTGTAAGACTTGGTACCTGCAAGCCAATTTGGCATTTAATGAAGGTTAAAAGATTGCAAATGTAAAAGTGGCATAAGACAAAATGAGATTGGACAAATGGATTTAATTAAAAAAAATATAGGAGAGAATGGTGCAAGGAATGGGAAGTGAAAGGTCAGCCTATTGGACTTCCCATTATATCACTCTAAAAGAGTCTTCTCGCCAAGGAGGTGAAGATGCACTAAGAGTATGAAACATCATTGTAACCAAAGATTCACTGAAATGAAAGATGAGCACCCATTGGAAGATGGTTTTCCCATTTGGGTTTCTAGGGTAATTTTGTGTGTGTGTCAATAATGAGTTTGGTTTGATTGTTATGTGATGGAATTATACCTTGGTTGATTTATAATGGATTGGTATGAAAATATGACACAATATTGTTATAATTTCCTGCTTGGACTTGGTTTGTATCAATTCCTTGGTTAATTACAACAACTACTAGCCTTAAACCATCCATTTATATTGTCTAAGGGAGATTGAGGGTTGTGATATGAGAGCTATTTTACAATTGCAGGGATAGTTTCGAATTTAGTCTGTTTGGATAAATTTCTTTCTTCTCCCACACTGTAATTCCTCTCTCTTCTTCCCTGGGTTGAATCCCTGCTTGCTTGGGCATTTTATTCCTCCCACAAACCGTTCACTCTCTCTGGGCCAAAATTTAATTTCTAGGTCGTGTCCTTTCAATCCCCATAGGAAGTATTTCTATTTGGTTGTTGGCTGGGTGATTACTCTATTCTTTGGACTGTATCATTTCCCAAGATTGATTTATTTTTTTGGCTGGGTCAGTTACTCTCACCCATGCATTGTATGGTCATCACATGCATTGTACGTTCTCTCTTTGGTCTACATTTCACTCAGGGGATTTGTAATTTCTCATTACCCCAACTATACTATGTAGTTCCTTTCTTCCCTAGTTGATTTCATTGCTTGGCCAATTAGACACTTAGATAGTCGACTAGTTCTTCCTTGGTTGACTTGACTTTTGGTTGGTGAAGCGGCCTCTCACATAGTTGGCTTCATATTGGTTAGTCAACTCCATTTCCCTAGTTGATTCCTTTACCTGCTCGAGTTGATGGATTGGGGCGACTTCCTTGCACAATATGAACGCTATGTTCAAGGTTCTACATCGTTGGTTTTACATTGTAATGGTGGAGGAATGGCCGCTAGAATACCTCTATATGCTAGTTGGGTGATGGACAAGGAAAACCATTGAGAGCAAAATAAATAGTCTTATTCTGTCAGGGATGAATCTCATTGGCTCTGTTTCATCTCTACTGTGAACAAACTTAGTTCGATATCCAGATCCTACATATTCATGTGAGTTGGAGATTTTTTGCCACAAATAACTATCACTCTAATGTAATTTTAAAAAATAAATTAATTTAGCTTAAAATTGACCTTCTGGTAAGACAACAAATCCTTTAGACAAGAAATTTGACATAGCTAATAATTTGATGAAGTCCTGTCAACCCCATACATTTGGAATCCATAACAATAGAGAAGCTTGTTAGGCAGAGCAAGTTTGCAGAGAGCTTGTGGAATCGAGGTTGTAATGCACCATTTTATCGTTCAAGTGATGCAACATACCATTTAATCATCGCTGATAGTGAAGTGTACATCAACCAAGTGCAGTGTGCTGATAAGCACTCTCCAGGCACAAATGTTCAACACTCATTAGTAGGTTTATCATGTTGAGGGGGACTTGATGAAATTTTGGTGCTTTTATTTATTTTAGTGAGTCTTGTTATCCACCACCAGGGGGTGACAGCCATAGGATAAAATTTTCTCCTTAATTTGTCTTCAACCGGCAGCTAGCAGCCCTTTGCAGCCAAAAAATAACTCGATGTGCCACCTTTCTCCGCCACCTGAGCCAACCATCATGTGCCCTCGCCCATCTGTATGATCGTATGTTTGAAGATGGGCATTCCGATCAGAAGGTATGAATTTTCATTATGTAATTGGGTATTTTTACTTACTTATCATGGTTTCATCTGGACATGGATTAGTAGGGGGATTTGGTGGAAAGAATGGGCTTGGTCTGTACTCTTATACCCTTGTCCAAATTGGTGGTTAGTCTTGTATTCTAGCCCTATGCGATCTCCTCTAATGGTTACGAGCTTTAGGAATGGCACTACATGGGAAACCCTGATTTTGGTTGCATGGTCCCGCTTCCCGACACTACATACATCACTCCCCTCCGCTCATTATAACCCCTTTTCACATATTTCCCATTCAGGTCCACATTTGTCCATTGGGTCCACAAGGAGCTAGCCTCCCCCTCCCTTTGTCTACACTTTGGTTCGAGCCTGGAATGATGCCCCAGAGGTTGGAGAAGCTAAAAAAAGTTAAAATCATAATTTGGCCTCTTACAACAGGAAATGTACCATAAAATGCAAAAGATGGTCAGAGCATAATTTTTTTTAGCACGTGGGAAAAAGCCAAACATGAGCTCTACCTATTATCATGGCCATCAACCTGGTTCCTAGGGCCCATAAATGAGCCCCCTACATGATTAAGGAACCCATGATTGTCCCAACCCCTGGTGTTGAACTGCCTAACCTTAAGGGGGTATTCACTGCTATGTCATTTACATCATGCTCTCATTTCTTGGATGTTAGAAAATAAAAAAGGCAGAAATATTTTCTTATGTTGATAATTACTTGTGATATTCTTATGTTCTTATTAACTTTATTATGTTCTTATTTTATCTTTGTTTCATCAAGATATTATCAAAAACAAAACATTAAGATCAGGGACACCAGCTGTAGGCGGACAACCAAGGCTAAAACCCCTATATAGGGGAAAATATAGTCACAAACTCTTCCTTCAGTAATTCAAATTGAGATGGACCAAGCCCCTAGACCAATTGACCTTCCTCTTCCACCAAGTCAACCTTCCAAGATGATGTATTAATATTCTTCTTATCTACCAACTTCTGCCCAACAACAATCTAGCAATTCGACTTCCAATTGCAAAATTTCACCTCCAGCAACAAAATTTCGGCCTCCCAGTTACGGCAAAATTTAGGCCCCCTTCCAACAGTTGCACAACTTCACACGTGTGGGAAAGAGAGAAATTTTCAACTTTTTATGCTTGTGAGAGAGTTTCTTCTTCTTTGCTAACCTCCTTCCTCTTCTTCCTTGAAATTCACACTTTCTTTGGCCCCAAAAGTTGTAGATCAAACTCGTTGAGTGAGTGACAAATGAGGTCGAGTTGCTGCCTTTATATAGTGATTATGCTGCCTAGATTTAGGATGACTTGTCTAGTTTTGAGGCCAACTTGGTGTAGGAGGCCTAGAAGACTAATTTTAATATAAAATAAATTTATTTCTTGACAAATAATTCCAAGGGTTCTTTACATTATGACATATACAAGGACACTTGACACAAACCCTAGAAGCTTGCAACGAAGGCTTTGACCTGAAACTAATTGACCCAAGCGTGAAACCCATTCTTTAATAAGTCAATTTTAATAATAATAATTTTTTTCTCTTAACAAATACAATATATTTAAATACATTTATGAAGATCGAACTTAGTTACATTCTTCAACACTCCCTCTTAAGTAGGGAGGTATTCATAATTACAACCATATAGAGGTACATGTAAGATCTCCAATATGAACTACGAAGAGTTTAGGTACACTTAGTGCCACAGACTAGATACCTGACCAGGGTTATCTATCTGGGTGGGTCTAAGATGGACTCAATATTTCACCCACTCTAGGTACCATCAATCTTACTTGCTAACCATCAACCCAGGGATCTAGGTCCGTATCCAAGGTCAGAGCTCCATGACCAATGCCACCCTCCCTCTTTGGGATCTAGAAATCAACACACAAGCCGACCAAATGTCCTCCCACACATACTCCATTAGATGCTTCAACTCTCCTGATCAAACTAGATATGTCCATTTGTCTAAGCATGCTTCCAGAGTGTTCAACCTTTTTATGGAGAGATTTACCTGTATAAACACAAACCCCAATCAATAATAAATTTTCAAATATACATACAAGTAAACACAAACATTTGGGGTCTTCATTCATTCGGATGCTTCTTATATCATCATCAAGTTATCCAAATACATCTTGTCGGAAGAAACACCAAATATAGCCTCAGTGCTTATCAAGTATTTTATTTGCAACTTCATACTCATCAATATTACTTTTTCTTACTTCAATTATTCACTATAATAACATGACCTCCCTCTCAACTAGGGAGATATACCCTTTCTTCTATCCAAGCCCCCTCTTAACTTAGGGAGATCAACTACTTCCCTCTTCTATAGCATTGGAGAACCTTTCATCGCTTCATTTCTTCTCACGGTATCAAGGTCATTTTGATATATAGCTTCCTTCGTCATGCTTATATGAACATCTTCGTCATTTTGAAGATTATGCACCTGCAACACTTTAATAGAAAGTACAACTAAATATATATATAGAAGCATGAAGTTAACAATATCAAAGTTAAAATAATGGAACCATCAAAACAATCAAATACTTTAGATATCAAATACCTACACCTAGTTAGGTTCATAATCACTAAGAGACATATACTTCCAAACTTCAACTTCTTTTCTAGGGTTTTGTTACAAACCCTAGACTTCAACAACTTAGATCAGTCTTATTCTATCTGTTATCACAAAATCAGTACTAAGGGCTGCAGCCAAGCAAGATTTCATGTAACTCTTTCAACCAGACTTTAGACCAAGGATTAGCCTCCTTGATCAGAGAGGGCTCTCTCACAGACTTTTGATAAAAATCAATCACAACAACAGATGGCTAACTCTTTACAAATTCATGAAAACAAAGCTGGTTGAACACATATCAAATTGGTCTTCATTGGGCTATGGAGTCTTACACATTTAATAAACAAAAGCACAGTCATTTCATGGAAGTCAAGGCTCTTTGCATTAGATGTTCAAACATATCTCACACAAACTACAGCTTGCCAAACATACAGGAAGTCAGAGCATTAGAAATGAATTCTGAGTGATTATGTTATAACAAGGCTGTAAAAGAACATATAAGAGAAAACACCACCATCATATTTGAACAAAATAATCCATTGAGAATCTTGAGAAGAAACAACCACTGTTTTACTATTACTGTAACAAGTCTTTACATTGGCCCAAATAACTCTGTTTTTGTATAAAATGTCCAACCTTTTTTACATCAGAGTCATTTCTATATATAGGAAAACCAAAAGTACAACTACTTGAGACTCCTCAACAAGCATGAAGGGAGCTCGAAATCCTATCATTAATTGCCTTATCCATATCTAAACAAACTAATTAATTACAAAGGTATTGCGCTGTGAAAACATAGAGTCCCATTCCCATTGAAACTCTAAGTCTATCTCCTCGTGTGCATTGATGCTTTCTTGAAATTTGACACCTGTATCACTTCAGTAATAGCCAAGACATGCTGGAGGAACATTCACTGAATGAGCAGCTTCGGATACTTGATATGTGGATGACTCATCAACTGATGAGGATCTGTGTCCTATGTTCACGGTCTCTGCCTCCCATTAGTCTTCATGCATTAAAAGACTATGCTCCAAGCCATTTAATTCTTCTAATAACCACGCATAATTCAATATGCCTTATGATCTGGACACTTTGTGAGCTGAACAGGTGTACCACTCAAAATTTCGGTAACCCTACCAGAACCCTAATATTTCGGCTATAAAGTAACTTTAGGAAGACTTTAACCAAAGACAAAAATTTCACCTTTTCCTTACATACTCACACCTGTCACCTTTTGAATGCTTAGATAGCATTGTATAATCTCCATGCTGGCCTCGAGTCATCCCTTTTAAGATTTGCTGACCTCAGCATCAATTTCATGTTTTTCACATAAACAGTCATCTACAGCAGTTTCGTAGCGCGCTACGAAACTGCTGTAGGTAATCAAAACAAAGCATATGAGTCTTAAAGCACTGATGACTTAACTCCGTGATCTCTTCAGCTATTTTGTACAGGTGTAAAGGCTCCAAAAAGTTTCAAAATGATGACAGCCAAAATTTATCAAAACTTGAAAAGCAAATTTCCCCTTGGATTAATCAGCTAGTTTGCCTAGCTTCCTCTTTAAACTGCTAACTTCTTCCTTTAAAGCCTTGTTTTCTGCTCTTAAGCTTGTGTTCATTTGTTTCATGATTTTTGCCTGCTTCAGAGCTGGCACCGTCCACAAATATGCATCAGACACTGAGTCAGTTTGGCTCATTAGACTTGTTCTGCCTTTTATTACAGCCTTTTTATAATTTGCATATCTTACTGCCCTTTCCTTAGAAACATTTTTAATTTGAGGTATTTCTTCTTGTGTTGTTCCTGCTTGTTGCTTGATAGCAATGACATTTCCACCTTGACTGATGATAACCCTATTACCCTTATTTTTACTTTTGGCTGCTTGAACTGTTCTGGTCAAAACCTCAAGTACATCTGTACTAGGCACTTCTAAAGGTGCCTTCTCTTTCTGCGCTTTCTCCACTTCTTTCATTTGTCTTCTTGTGACTGGTCTACGTGGCTTGAAAGCATATTCTTTACTAGGCTCTTCAAATTTCAATCTTTTTGAAGCTCTTGGTTTTTTTGTACTTTCGGGTGAAGATTGAGTGAGGTCAATATGCATTGGCTGCACTGGGTGATCTTGCTCAAACTCTATTGGTTCAATCTGTATTGGCTGATCTTGCTCAAGTTCAATAGCTTCAAGTAAGTCATTTAAACTGCCTTTTGAAATAGGGCTTTCTTCCACAGTAATTGACTTACCCTTTTCCTTGTTTAGTTGACCTCTGGTTTTCACCCTTGAAATCTTTTCAACTTCACTTGGTTTAGCTTCATCCTTCTTTTTCTGGATCTTCTGCTTTGATGACTGAGATGTCTCCTTAGATGATGGCTTAGGAGTTTCCTTTGCTGATGATTTAGGTGTCTCTTTAGATGATGGCTTAGGAGTTTCCTTCGCTGATGATTTAGGTGTCTCTTTTGCTGCCACAGACTTCTCTGATTTCCTTAACTTGGTTTTAGGCTTCTTTTGGTCAGTCACCTCTTTTCTAAGCTCAGCCAGAGTGGGTTCTTCACTCCTTTCTTCCCTTTCCCTCACAGGCAATGGAGTGAGGCCTGTTTTGCTTGGGAAGCCGGCCATAAACACAAATGAATCCCAATCTCTGCCAATCTTTTGTAAAGCATCCAACACCAGCAACTTTACTAAACCATGATGAAACAGGGATGTTTCACAACCATCTTTCTTTAACTGGATTTTATCACACATTTTACTAATGCTTCTGAACAAATAGAAAGGTATGTCTATTGAAACCTTACCTGTGAAATGCAACAAAAGTTTGAAGTGGTAGGAGTAAACTTTATTGTACCTTCCCTCACATGTCAGGTATTTCTGGATGCATGTGAGGAGCATAGCATAATGTTCTTTTATGTAACTCCTTGGCACCGCTTTGGTGAGGTCCTCATTTACATAAGGTTCCTTCAAAAACTCTTTACAGGGACTCATGTCGAACTTAAAGTTTTTGAACCATTCTTGACCACCCCTCGGAATTTCAGTGACAGTGGAAATAGCTTCAGGAGACACAGGAAACTCTAACATTGACACCTTTGAATTCAGTCCAGTAAAATTCAATGCGAAAGCCTTCGTTACCTCTGCATGTCCTCCCTTCAATTTCTCGCAGAACCTCTAGCAACCAGCATTTCGAAAGGCTCTTGCTACACCTTCATCCCTGAGAGTAACATCTAACCCCTCCGGCTCTGTCCTCAAACACTTACCGGATCGATGTTCCCTCTTTTCCATCTTGCTTCGGATATTTTCGCACAGGAAACTAATGGCAGCTACAGCGCGAAAACAATCTCGACTTTGGAGTGCAGGCTCGCTTGCAATGATCCCTTTAAATGAGAACTTGGGCTTCTCATACAGCAAACATGTTTACACATTATGAAAACACATTATGACATAACCATACCTCGTAAAATCCCTTAAGCTGACATTCATATGCATGACTCTGGACCTTATGGCGGAATGATGATTTATCATGACCGGGAGATGACATCAACTGACAAACATGAACGGACCTATGACTCACCCCTCCCGGATTTGACATTCCAAGAACAAGCGCTACAAAAACCCTGAAACCCCGATTTCGTAGCGCGGACAGTTCAAATTTAACAAAACGCGCTACGAAATGGCTGATAAACAGTACGCTGCGAAAAGACGGAATCATCATTGCGCAGCTAAATGGACCAAACAAACATGCGCTGCGAAACTGTGCAAAGTACTAATGACATGACATGTCTTAACTGACAATGATGGAGGGTATCTAACGATTTTTCTTACACGAACTTACATCAATACCTTTTGAAATTCACATTTCAAAGTGACACACACATATAAACCTATTCACAAAACTGAAAACCTTTATATGAACCTTGTGGACAACATTACATACATGAACTATGGTTCTAAGTGATAACAGTGGCTCCACTTGGGATAGTGTGCTCCTGTAGTACACTAAGAACGCGTAGTACCAGTGCCTTTATCCATTTTATTTCACTCACATATGGCTGACAAGCATCCCTTTCAAACCTTGTGGGCCTTCTCCTCGGGCTAAAGTCTTCCTGTTCAGCTTGTCATTTATTTCTAACATGAAACATTCAGAAAACGATTATTTACAATGATCATGGACTACTTGGCAGATTTTCACTGATAATAATGCTTTAAGAACCTGCCATTAACAGGTCCTCCAGCATACGGTGATCCATCAATTTCTTGCAGAATATAAGTGTTGTTTCCATGGAAAGCAGAAATCAAATATGGCCCCTTCCATAAATTCTCAAATTTGCCATGTTTACCTTTTTCTTCAATCCTAGCTTCCCACTTCAAAACCTTGTCATCAATCTGAAATGTAACATCTTTAATCTTCTTGTCAAAAGCCCTCTTGACCCTGTTCTGATTTTGTTGATGATCTTCAACCACTTCATTCCTTTTCTCTTGTAATGCTATCAATTGATTAATCCTCCGCTGTATGGCATTAGGTTCCTCCTCTAGTCCTTGAATTAACTTCATAACTGGTACCCCAAGAGATGTTGGAAAAATAGCCTCTGCTCCATACACAAGCTCATAAGGTGAGGTCCCAATAGACCTTTTAGTGCAGATGCGATCAGCCCACAAGGCATACTTCAGCTTCAAGTGCCAAGTCTTTTTGTTCTCTTGCAGCAATTTTTTGATAATCCTCACAAGACTTTTGTTTGAGCTTTCAGCTAGACCATTACCCTGTGGATAATAAGCTGTGGAGTGACCAAGGGAAATATGGTATTGATGGCAAAAATTTATCATTCTCTTAGACTTAAAAGCCTGAGCATTGTCTGTGATAAGCTTGAGTGGACATCCAAACCTTGATAAGATGTTGTTCTCTAAAAAGGAAATAATTACTGCATCATTAGCTTGCCTAGTTGGTACCGCCTCTATCCACTTTGTAAAATAATCAGTGGCTGTGAGTATCCACCGATGTTGTCCTGATGAAGAGGGATGTATTTCACCTATAAAATCTAGCCCCCACTGTTGAAAGGGTGCTTCTACATAAATAGGAACTAATGGCATAGGCATAAGCTTCCTTTTACCTTCAAACATCTGACATTCATGGCAGGCTGCTATTTTTTTGTAAATGTCCTTGAACATAGTGGGCCAAAAATACCCAGCTCTCAATATTTTATTTGCAGTAGCCTTCCAATAATGGTGGCCTCCACAATCTCCCTTATGAAACTCATCAATCACCCTATCAGCCTCTTCTTCAATCAGACAACTCAATAGAATTCCTCCAGCATCCTTCCAAAACAAATTTTGCTCATAAACAAAATATCTAAGGGATTTCAGCTTGGTGAACCGAGCTTTAGACTTGGAAAGGTTATCAGGAGCTCTGTTGTGCTGTAAAACAAATGACACATCCTTATACCATTCAGATATCAGAAATTTTTCATTGATCTGAACCAACTCTTCCTCTTCTTCAAAAATTTCTGATATTTCTGCATTGAAATTGATGTCACTGCTGTCTAGATTTGAGTGAGTTAACAACTCTGCCAACCCTTGACCCTTCACCAATTTAGTTGGCCTAATTTCAATGTCATATTCTAACAATTTGGCTATCCATTTTCCTCTTTTTCCATCCGGGTCTGCTTGTGTAAGAATGTCTTTAATAACAGCACTTGGCACATATGCAACAATATGAGAATGTAACACATAGATTCTAAAATCCTTGATTGCCTTTACCAATGCATATGCCTGCTTCTCTAAAATGTTATACTTTAATTCAGCATTAGCCAATGTCTTACTAAAGAATGAAATAGGCTGTTCAGTACCTTGATTTCCTTTTTGCAATAGGACTCCAGCAATTGTATCCTCAGAAGCATATGTGAAGATTAGAAATTCCTTGGTGAAATCAGGGCTGATAAGGACTGGTGCTTGAGTGAGTGCTTTCTTAATTTCTTCAAATGACTTCCTTGCCTCAGCTGTCCACTTGAAGTCTGCTCCTTTCTTTAGCATTTTTGTGATGTGTTTAACCACTTCAGCAAAGTTGGGGATGAACCTTCTAACGAAATTAACTTTACCAAGAAAAGATTGAACCTCTTTCTTGCTCCTTGGCAAATCCAACTTTGAAATAGCACTGACTCTATTAGGGTCAATCCTAATTCCTTCTTCAGAAATGATATGCCCAAGCAATTTACCAGAAGTCAAAGCAAAGATACTTTTGGTTGGGTTTAAAGAAATACCAAACCTCCTACACTTCAATAGTATCTTTTCAAGATGCTTTAGATGATCCTCCTCTCTCTTTGAAAAGACTGTGATATCATCAAGATATACCACCACTGATTTATCTTTTTCCTCTGCAAAAGCAATGTCCATAGCCCTCTGGAAAGTCGCCCCTGCATTCATGAGGCCAAAAGGCATCTTTGCATACATAAATGTGCCCCATGGTGTAGTGAAGGCTGTCTTCTCCTGATCCTCTGGATGAACAAGGATCTGATTGTATCCTGAGAAGCCATCTAACATTGACATTCTTTGAGAGCCAACAATATTCTGCAAAATAAAATCCATTTTAGGAAGAGGATAATTGTCTTTCAGTGAGGCCTTGTTCAAATTCCTGAAGTCTATGCAAATCCTTATCTCTCCATTCTTTTTCCTAACTGGTACCAAGTTAGCAAGCCAATTTGAAAATCTGATAGGAACAATAATCTTTGCATCAAAAAGCTTCTTCACTTCTTTTTCAATCAATGGCATTAGCAGAGGATTAATTCTTCTTAATTTTTGCTTAAAAGGTTTCTCATTTGGCTTGATTGGAATTGTATGCTGTATAATTGAGGAATCATATTGCTTCAGATCAGCATAGTTCCATGCAAAAACATCAACGAACTTTTTCATTAACTCAACATATTTAACTTTTAGATCAGCTGATAAAAATTTTGAAATTTTAACCAATTTAGGTGCTACTGAATCACCTAAATTACAGCTCTCTACTTCCTCTTCATCTGCTTGCAACCTTGGTGCTTTAAACACATCATTCTGATCAAAAAGTTTCTCAAGTGGAATAAGACCTTTAGGAATCAGATTGTTTTGCAGCTGTAACACTTTACACTTTTCTTTTGTTTCCACTAACATGTTTTGCTGATCAATTTGACTATGTTCAAATTCTCCTTTCAACTCTAGGAAACTTTTCACCTGCTGGTCATCTTCAAAGACTTGCCAATTTAGGATATTATCCGGATAACTGGCCTATGGCGGACTTTCACTTCATAGCTATCAGAAGCATGTTTGGGGATGACAAAAAGACTAGCTGCTACAGCAAGAGAATCTGCCATAGAATTCTGATCTCTGGTTTTGATATTGAAAGTATATGACTGAAATTTCTCCAACAATTCCAATACCAAGTTTCTATAAGCTCTCATCCTTGCATCTTTTGTTTGATAAGCACCTTGAACTTGCTTTATGACTAGCTCAGAATCTCCATAAACATCAATGTTCTTTGCCTTAAACTCAATCAAATTTTCTAAACCTAAAACCAGGGACTCATATTCCGCCATGTTATTGGTACAATCAAAATTAAGTTTATATGACAAAAACTTACTTTCCTCAGCTGGACTCATGATCCAAATTCCACCTCCCGCACCATCTTTCCCTGCTGCTCCATCAAAGTACAAAGACCAGCAACCAGAGGCATCTTCTTCATCACTTTGCTGCAACTCTTCACACTGATTTTCTGCCTTTTCTTCCTTTGATTCTTTTCCCACTGATTCATTAAATAGAATAGCTGATCCAAGGCCTGTATCACAAGAATAAATGGGAAAATTCTGTGGTTTGTCCTTGCTGCTCACCATATATGCCATCCTTGTCTCACGGTATAACCTTCTTTGCTCCCCAAATACTGGAATAGTAGCATAAGTCAAATCCATCTGCATGGTACCTTTAATCTTAGCTGCCCATGACCTTGAGAGTAACATTCCAAATTTGGGTGGAACATCTGCCACAACAATATCCATGACAGTGGTTTTAGCTGGGATTTGTGTGAGTGCCACAACCACATCCTTTATCAACCCAATACAATGAACCCTCTTTGAATCAAAAGAAAATAAATCCTTGTAAGGCGTGGTCACTTCTAATCCTAACCTTTCCATAATGACTTTAGGCATAAGGTTATGAGATGCCCCTGAATCCAACATGGCATTATGAAGAGTCATCTCATGTATATTGATGCTTATATAAAAAGGAGGAAACTCATCATTTTGCTCATCTTCAAGTCTTGGACCTAAACAAATAACAGGATTATCCTCTTGCAAATTCAAAATATCAGCCCCTCCTGATGGAGAATTAAGCATTTCCACAATCTTACTTCTATACTTGTTTACTTTCAAAATTTCATTAAATGGGACTGATATTTTAATTTTAGCAATCTCATTTTCTATATTGAACACAGAAGTAGACCTTTCAATTTCCTTAGGAGGAGCAGGGGTTTGATTATCCTTTTTCTCAAGAGGAGAATCACTTTTTCCATCAGCTTGTTTTGGCTTTTCTTTTTTGTCTTCCACTGCTTTTGAAACATTCTTCTTAGGCTGAACCTTATTTGCTGTAATAGGGACATCTCTGTTTCTGAGGTTGTATTGCTTTTGGATTTCAAATATGGCATGCTGATAACCCTTTAAGAAATCTGAGGGTTCCTCCTCGGCTTTTAGTTGGCTGGACTCATCATGTTCCTCCTTTGTTAGAAAAATCTCCGAATCTTCTTCACCAAGACAATGAATAGATTCCTCAGGTTCCTCAGGTTCCTCTTCTTCATCCACCATATTTTGCTGAAAAGGAGGTCTTACAGGAGGATCAGCTTGCTGATTTCTATTTTCCCTTGGCCTTTGCTGATTTTGAGGCCTTCTAAACTGAGGATTTCTGAACCGAGGTTCTTGTTGTGCTTGGGGAGCAGCAGTATTCCCAAGTGCTAATTGGTCCATCAATTTCTCCATAGTCTTCATCATGGTTTCAAATTTCTCTTCTTGAGCAGAGGTAGAAGGCCTCTCCTCTTCCTTTATCTTAGTCTTAGCCATCTTGGACTTTTTAGCAGCAAGTATATTCACCTCCACTTTGATAGCATCATTTTGCATGTCAGCCAGTGTAGCAGACTCTCTTTCTCTGAGTAAGAGAGAGAAATCAGAATCAAAGGACTCAGCATATCTTAACTGTGCCAAAGCTCCAGGAGGTTTCAAGTGAGCTGGAATGGAATTATAAATTTTATTAAACCTCTTAGAAAAGTTTTGAACAGTCTCATCTGGAGCTCTTCTTAAATTATTATATTCAGTGAGGGCCTGAACAGGATTAGTTCTATTTCCCCATTTCCTCAGAAAACTATCTTCAAACTCAGCCCAACTGTGAATGCTACCAGCTCCCAAGGCTTTAAACCATTTCCTGACTTCCCCAATGAAAGACTGAGCAAACAATCTCAGTTTGACATCTTCATCATCCACTTCATACCTATCAATAAAATCATTGAATCTATCCACATGCTCTTCAGCTGTAATGTCTTCATCTCCTCCCCATGTTGGAATCCTAGCAGCATATTTATTAGGGAGATCATGCAGAACAGCAGGGAGAGCTAGAGGAGCATACCTAGCAGGCATAGCCATAATGAAAGGAGGAACAATGACAATAGGTATTGTATGACCAGAAGGACCAGAACTAGTATGAGATGTTGTTTGAGGGCTATTTGGACTAGCAGAGGCAGAAGACAAATTATGAGTACGAAAAGGACTATTGGGACTTTGTAAACCACTAACAAAAGAACTCCAATCTGGGAGAGGTAAACCAATCTTTGAGTTAAGCAAAATTTCAAAAGGGTCAAGCTCCTTGAGCTGTTTCAAATCCTCTTTTTCTAATAGTAACTCAGAAGAAACAATTTCCCAAAACTCCTCTTTATCTTTTTGTGATACTAAAGAAGAAGTATCAATACCTCTCCTTTGTAGATCCAAAATAATACCAATTAATTCTTCTTCATTCTCAGACCTTAATATAACCTCTTGAACTTTATCATCAACAAGTTTATTCTCAGGACTTCTAGAAAACTCAGGAAATAAGGACTTTGAAATACTTGAAGTACCTGGTATATCAGAGAATCTTTGTTTACCCCTTGAGATGATATTAGGATTCTCCACAGGACTAGGTGGGTTTGGGTCAGGATTACTCCTTGTGTATCTTCCTCTCGAAGCCACCTTTAAACTTTAAAAAACAATGGAGTCACCAAGGTAGAATGCAGCCTCGAAAATCATTTGAACTCCTGCTACCTTCAGAAATTCAATCTTCAAATTTCGGGAATAAGTAATCATCAGGCTCCCGGCAGACGCACCAAAATGTTATCACAAAATCAGTACTAAGGGCTGCAGCCAAGCAAGATTTCATGTAACTCTTTCAACCAGACTTTAGACCAAGGATTAGCCTCCTTGATCAGAGAGGGCTCTCTCACAGACTTTTGATAAAAATCAATCACAACAACAGATGGCTAACTCTTTACAAATTCATGAAAACAAAGCTGGTTGAACACATATCAAATTGGTCTTCATTGGGCTATGGAGTCTTACACATTTAATAAAAAAAAGCACAGTCATTTCATGGAAGTCAAGGCTCTTTGCATTAGATGTTCAAACATATCTCACACAAACTACAGCTTGCCAAACATACAGGAAGTCAGAGCATTAGAAATGAATTCTGAGTGATTATGTTATAACAAGGTTGTAAAAGAACATATAAGAGAAAACACCACCATCATATTTGAACAAAATAATCCATTGAGAATCTTGAGAAGAAACAACCACTGTTTTACTATTACTGTAACAAGTCTTTACATTGGCCCAAATAACTCTGTTTTTGTATAAAATGTCCAACCTTTTTTACATCAGAGTCATTTCTATATATAGGAAAACCAAAAGTACAACTACTTGAGACTCCTCAACAAGCATGAAGGGAGCTCGAAATCCTATCATTAATTGCCTTATCCATATCTAAACAAACTAATTAATTACAAAGGTATCTCCTCGTGTGCATTGATGCTTTCTTGAAATTTGACACCTGTATCACTTCAGTAATAGCCAAGACATGCTGGAGGAACATTCACTGAATGAGCAGCTTCGGATACTTGATATGTGGATGACTCATCCACTGATGAGGATCTGTGTCCTATGTTCACGGTCTCTGCCTCCCATTAGTCTTCATGCATTAAAAGACTATGCTCCAAGCCATTTAATTCTTCTAATAACCACGCATAATTCAATATGCCTTATGATCTGGACACTTTGTGAGCTGAACAGGTGTACCACTCAAAATTTCGGTAACCCTACCAGAACCCTAATATTTCGGCTATAAAGTAACTTTAGGAAGACTTTAACCAAAGACAAAAATTTCACCTTTTCCTTACATACTCACACCTGTCACCTTTTGAATGCTTAGATAGCATTGTATAATCTCCATGCTGGCCTCGAGTCATCCCTTTTAAGATTTGCTGACCTCAGCATCAATTTCATGTTTTTCACATAAACAGTCATCTACAGCAGTTTCGTAGCGCGCTACGAAACTGCTGTAGGTAATCAAAACAAAGCATATGAGTCTTAAAGCACTGATGACTTAACTCCGTGATCTCTTCAGCTATTTTGTACAGGTGTAAAGGCTCCAAAAAGTTTCAAAATGATGACAGCCAAAATTTATCAAAACTTGAAAAGCAAATTTCCCCTTGGATTAATCAGCTAGTTTGCCTAGCTTCCTCTTTAAACTGCTAACTTCTTCCTTTAAAGCCTTGTTTTCTGCTCTTAAGCTTGTGTTCATTTGTTTCATGATTTTTGCCTGCTTCAGAGCTGGCACCGTCCACAAATATGCATCAGACACTGAGTCAGTTTGGCTCATTAGACTTGTTCTGCCTTTTATTACAGCCTTTTTATAATTTGCATATCTTACTGCCCTTTCCTTAGAAACATTTTTAATCTGAGGTATTTCTTCTTGTGTTGTTCCTGCTTGTTGCTTGATAGCAATGACATTTCCACCTTGACTGATGATAACCCTATTACCCTTATTTTTACTTTTGGCTGCTTGAACTGTTCTGGTCAAAACCTCAAGTACATCTGTACTAGGCACTTCTAAAGGTGCCTTCTCTTTCTGCGCTTTCTCCACTTCTTTCATTTGTCTTCTTGTGACTGGTCTACGTGGCTTGAAAGCATATTCTTTACTAGGCTCTTCAAATTTCAATCTTTTTGAAGCTCTTGGTTTTTTTGTACTTTCGGGTGAAGATTGAGTGAGGTCAATATGCATTGGCTGCACTGGGTGATCTTGCTCAAACTCTATTGATTCAATCTGTATTGGCTGATCTTGCTCAAGTTCAATAGCTTCAAGTAAGTCATTTAAACTGCCTTTTGAAATAGGGCTTTCTTCCACAGTAATTGACTTACCCTTTTCCTTGTTTAGTTGACCTCTGGTTTTCACCCTTGAAATCTTTTCAACTTCACTTGGTTTAGCTTCATCCTTCTTTTTCTGGATCTTCTGCTTTGATGACTGAGATGTCTCCTTAGATGATGGCTTAGGAGTTTCCTTTACTGATGATTTAGGTGTCTCTTTAGATGATGGCTTAGGAGTTTCCTTCGCTGATGATTTAGGTGTCTCTTTTGCTGCCACAGACTTCTCTGATTTCCTTAACTTGGTTTTAGGCTTCTTTTGGTCAGTCACCTCTTTTCTAAGCTCAGCCAGAGTGGGTTCTTCACTCCTTTCTTCCCTTTCCCTCACAGGCAATGGAGTGAGGCCTGTTTTGCTTGGGAAGCCGGCCATAAACACAAATGAATCCCAATCTCTGCCAATCTTTTGTAAAGCATCCAACACCAGCAACTTTACTAAACCATGATGAAACAGGGATGTTTCACAACCATCTTTCTTTAACTGGATTTTATCACACATTTTACTCATGCTTCTGAACAAATAGAAAGGTATGTCTATTGAAACCTTACCTGTGAAATGCAACAAAAGTTTGAAGTGGTAGGAGTAAACTTTATTGTACCTTCCCTCGCATGTCAGGTATTTCTGGATGCATGTGAGGAGCATAGCATAATGTTCTTTTATGTAACTCCTTGGCACCGCTTTGGTGAGGTCCTCATTTACATAAGGTTCCTTCAAAAACTCTTTACAGGGACTCATGTCGAACTTAAAGTTTTTGAACCATTCTTGACCACCCCTCGGAATTTCAGTGACAGTGGAAATAGCTTCAGGAGACACAGGAAACTCTAACATTGACACCTTTGAATTCAGTCCAGTAAAATTCAATGCGAAAGCCTTCGTTACCTCTGCATTTCCTCCCTTCAATTTCTCGCAGAACCTCTAGCAACCAACATTTCGAAAGGCTCTTGCTACACCTTCATCCCCGAGAGTAACATCTAACCCCTCCGGCTCTGTCCTCAAACACTTACCGGATCGATGTTCCCTCTTTTCCATCTTGCTTCGGATATTTTCGCACAGGAAATTAATGGCATCTACAGTGCGAAAACAATCTCGACTTTGAAGTGCAGGCTCGCTTGCAATGATCCCTTTAAATGAGAACTTGGGCTTCTCATACAGAAAACATGTTTACACATTATGAAAACACATTATGACATAACCATACCTCGTAAAATCCCTTAAGCTGACATTCATATGCATGACTCTGGACCTTATGGCGGAATGATGATTTATCATGACCGGGAGATGACATCAACTGACAAACATGAACGGACCTATGACTCACCCCTCCCGGATTTGACATTCCAAGAACAAGCGCTACAAAAACCCTGAAACCCCGATTTCGTAGCGCGGACAGTTCAAATTTAACAAAACGCGCTACGAAATGGCTGATAAACAGTACGCTGCGAAAAGACGGAATTATCATTGCGCAGCTAAATGGACCAAACAAACATGCGCTGCGAAACTGTGCAAAGTACTAATGACATGACATGTCTTAACTGACAACGATGGAGGGTATCTAACGATTTTTCTTACACGAACTTACATCAATACCTTTTGAAATTCACATTTCAAAGTGACACACACATATAAACCTATTCACAAAACTGAAAACCTTTATATGAACCTTGTGGACAACATTACATACATGAACTATGGTTCTAAGTGATAACACTATCCAGGACCTCAATATTATTTTTAGAGATATATGACAAATTCTACTATGATCCATGATCCTTGAGCAATTAGCAAGCTTTCTTGGCCAAGGAAAAATATAAAGAGAAAGGTTATTAGCATTTAATACAAACACATATTGATAAGAGAGGGAAACCAAACATAAAAGATAAGACAAGGAGTAAGATACTTATTTTTGGTAAAATTGTGAGGGCTCCCTCTTAATCTAATTTTGAGGGATAACTGCAACTTTATCAAAATAAAAGGTATTCTAACAAGACCTGTTAAACCTACAAATTCTAGAGATCAAAACATAACAAAAAATAAATTAAAACTTAGAATATAAGACCAAGGGAGGATGTGTGTAAGGGAGGACTTAGTAGATAAGTCCTCGACTTCTGATTCTTCTCCAGTCTTGTTACTCTTTAGTGGTCCTTCATCAACAAAATTTGCTTGATTCTTATTTATTTTCTTATTTATTGGATTATCAGGATAATGACTTTGGTAATGTCCCATCTTGTGGAAATTGTCAAGAAATTGTGTCAAGGATTATTGTATGAACAAACATATGGCTTGTGGAGTGTTCTCCTTCCTTAAGGAGTGAATGTATGGTGTTGCCCCACCTTAAGGGTTTGATTAATAAAGAATCACTTCATATTATTTCTGGGTTTATTTACATTTTCATATCAGATCTATAATATTTCTGGGTTAGATCTATAACAAGTGGTATGAGAGCACTTTCTTGGGCAAAAAAGTGGAAATTTTTATTTTTTATTTATTTTTTATTTTTTGCAGGATTTCGGGGGTGGCGAGTTTGAAGATCAGATCTGTACGTTTTGGTGCAAGATATGCAAAATATAATTGCATATCTGGATTCTATGTGAAAAAATACCCTATTTCAAAAAAAAAATCGGTTGAATCGGAGTCCGGATGAAGGAGATATCGCTGATCTAAAAATTAGTGGGGTTGCAGACAATTTTTCAGGGCAGCGAGTTTGCGGCGTAGATCTGGACATCCTGGTGCAAGATCTGCAAAATCTGATTGTAGTTCTGAATTCTTTGTGAAAAATACCCGATTTCAAAAAAAAAATCAGTTGAATCGGAGTCTAGATGAGGGAGATATTGCTGATTTAAATTCAGCTTTTTTTTTTTTCTTCAAAATTTTTAGGTGACGACGGGAGAGTTGCAGCGCAAATCTGACATTCCACTGCCTGGATCAAGATTTCTATCACATAGGAAGATGCAGAATGATTGTTCCATTTCTGAAAACAGGTCATAATAGAGATTCTGAGCAATATTGACTAAACTGTGACAATTTCAAATTTTCGCCAATTTTTTTGTGATGGTGGCCCTAGATCAGAGTTTGAGGGACTTGTATAAATTTGATGGCTCTCATCCAGCCAAATGGCTAGCACAACTGGAGGAATGTTTTAGTTTGAATTACATCATGGATGATGAGACTCGACTGAGAATGGGAAAAATGTACTTGGACAATGAAAGATGGCAATGGTGGCAAAGGCATTAACATTGCTATCTAAGGCCCTTGACTTGGGACATATTCACAAAAGCTATTATGGACCACTTTGACCGTAAAACTAATCTTGTGGATAAACTCACACAGACAGACACACCGCGTAGCAAAGATTTTATTTTTACAGAAAAGAAGGAAACCAAGGAACCTAAAGGGTTATTTTCTGCTGGTATCTCCTTATTGCAGGTTCATGGATTGATTCAGAAGAGAAAATCATTGTTTCTATAAATCCTAGTTGCAAGCATAATTTCATCAACGTTAATTTGGCAAAAAAATTGCAAGTTCCTGCAAAACACATTGAAAACACACATGTGGATGATGAGGATGTTCAAGTGTATAAGGATTTGAAGATTTATATGGATAAGTATGTGTTGCATGGTGATTTTTATACTTTAGACATGGATAATATGAATGTGGTTTTGGGATATCCTTGGATGGAATCAATGGGTACTATCAATATTAATGTGCAGAAGAAATTCCTGAAGCTCTGGTATAAAAAGAAGAAAATTACACTACATGATATTTCCATCAATAAACAAGTAGAGTGCATGGAAGTTGATGCAGAAGATGTTCCAGGGACTGACATATCAGATGATGAGCAGTTGATGGTCGACAATCAGACACAAACAGAGGCTGAAGCCGAAAATGTTACAGGTGTTGGCACATCTGATAAGGGTTCAGTGGTTGAAGTAATATTGGAAGATAAGAAACCACTACAAGCACCACAACATGCACCAGATAAAAGTCAGGCTCCAGTAAATGGTGAATTAAAGAAAAAGACACCGTATGTTAAAACTTCAACATATCATCACCCACATCACCCAGCAAGACAACCATCAAGATGGCAACCAATTAGTCACAATGATAACAACCCCCGCAAGACAAATAGAGAGGAGTGAAGATCCACCTACTACACATCAACATAGAAGAGCTACCACGGTCAACTTCCATCTCAAGCGAGTGAGGCACCAGCGCAATCGAGGGTTCACCTTTCTCTTGGATGGCTAGATGCACGTGCATTGTACCAGTGGACTACTCTTTTGAGTAGATCTTATTATTTGTGTTCTTCCCATGTTTCGGGGACGAAACATGATAAGGGGAGTGGAATGTTATATACCTAGGGGGGATAATATGGGGTACCAAGGGAGGTACCCAAGGTAATAATGTAATAATGGGATGGACCATAGTAATAAATAAGGTGGTTAACCCATATCATGTAAGGGACCACAAGTAGTTAGTAATAATGTAATGGGCCCATGGTATTAGTTCGATGGTATGAGGGAACCATGGTAATGATCCATGGTATTGTATGTATGAGGCCTATATAGAGGCTAGAGACTCCACATGGAGGATGTCAAGGAATAATGTCAAGGATTATTGTATGAACAGGCATATGGCTTGTGGAGTGTTCTCCTTCCTTAAGGAGTGAATGTATGGTGTTGCCCTACCTTAAGGGTTTGATTAATAAAGAATCACTTCAAATTATTTTTGGGTTTATTTACATTTTCATATCAGATCTATAATATTTCTGGGTTAGATCTATAACAGAAGACCAAGGGAGGATGTGTGTAAGGGAGGACTTAGTAGTATAAGTCCTCGAATTCCGATTCTTCTCCAGTCTTGTTCTTCTTTAGTGGTCCTTCATCAACAAAATTTGCTTGATCCCTATTTCTTTTCTTATTTCTTGGATTCTCAGGATAATGACTTTGGTAATGTCCCATCTTGTGGAAATTGTAACATTCAACCTTGGATAGGTCCATTGTCTTCTTTGGTCCTTTGAATTTCTTGAAGTTTCCCTTCTTTTTATGATGAGAAGAGTAAGAATTCGAGGTGTTTTCTTCTTTCATTTTCCTTTTTGTTCTTTACCATTGATATTTTGGCTTTTTATTGGCTACATGCATTCCAAATTTGTTCAAATGTAGGCATATCCTTTCAACTGTTAAGTCCTGATGCAAAGGAACTCCAAGATTTAGGTAGTCCTAGAAGAGCGGAAATTACGAACTCCTTTTCTGGGATAACTTCATATATTGCTTAGAGCTCATCTATGATTGTGGATATCCTTATAAAGTATGATGAAGCAATATCATCATTTGTCATTTTAACAGTTCTTAGTTCATTCTTGAGGCTTGCTATTTGACCTATGTTCTTGATAGCGAATAACTTGGAGAGGTCCTCATATGTTTCTTGAGCGAAATTTATGTTGGATGTGTATGGAATTAAGTTATCCTTAACTCCGTCCAGAATTATATTCATAGCGACGATTTCAAGTTATCTAAACTTCACTTTATCTGCATTACTTGATTCATCAGTAAGATTCTCGACTCTTCCTTGAACAAGATTTAAGGCTTTATTCTTTTCGAGAATGAGTTCCATTCTCTTTTTCTAGGTCCTATAGTTGGAGGCTCCTTCTAGTTTGTTCTTTTCCTTCATTGAGTTTGTCATGTTGATATCTTCTATTTCTAACCTTGAAACTCCTTATTCTCCTTTCAATAGATCTTCAGGCTTCCTTTTTCCTTCCTTCTTTCACCTTAGA
Source organism: Pinus tabuliformis (assembly GCA_031772625.1). Taxonomy (NCBI): domain Eukaryota; kingdom Viridiplantae; phylum Streptophyta; class Pinopsida; order Pinales; family Pinaceae; genus Pinus; species Pinus tabuliformis. The sequence continues at coordinate 1,310,248,070 of CM062819.1, forward strand.
TTTGATACTATGTTAGGAAAACAGAAAGGTAGACAAATTTTACTATGTTGATAATTACTTGTGATATTCTTATGTTCTTATTTTATCTTTGTTTCATCAATCAATTATCAAAAGCAAAACATGAAGATCAAGGACACCATATGTAGGCAGACAACTAGGGCTAAAACCCCTATATAGGGGAAAACCCAGTTACAAACTCTTCCTTCAGTAATTCAAATTGAGATGGACTAAGACCCTAGACCAATAGAACTTCCTCCTCCACCAAGTCAACCTCCCAAGATGATGTAGTATTCTTCTTCTTATATACTAACTTCTTCCCAACAACAATTTAGAAATTCAAATTCTAGTTACAAAATTTCGACCCCCAGCAACAGAATTTCGACCTCCCAGTTATTGCAGAATTTCGGCCCCTTCCAGCTACTGCTCAACTTCACAGGTGTGGGAAAGAGAGAAATTTCGACTTTTTATGCTTGTGAGAGAGCTTCTTCTCCTTTTCTAACCTCCTTCCTCTTCTTCTTTGAAATTCACACTTTTTATGGCCCCTGAAGTTGCAGATCGAACTTGTTGAGTGAGTGACAAATGAGGTCGAGTTGCTGTTTTTATATAACGATTCCACTGCCCAAATTTAGGCCAACTAGTCCAGTTTTGAGGCCAACTTGGTGGAGGATGCCTAGAAGACTAATTTTAATATAAAATAAATTTCTTTCTTGACAAATAATTCCCAATAAGGGTTCTTAACATTATTACATAGACAATGACACTTGCCACAAACCCTAGAAGCCTGCAATAAAGGTTTTGACCTAAAAATAATTGACCCAGGATTGCTCCCTCCTATACCTATACACCATGTGTGGGCTTCCCTCATTTAGCTACCCTTGTACCATGGCATGTGGCTTGGAGCCTTCCCCTGCTACCCCACTTTGTTCCACCATTATTTCACATGACACCTTCCATTTGACAGAGGTACCATGGACCTGTCATTCCCTTAGAGGTTGAAACCACTTAATAGGGTTCTTTAATAACCTCTCTCTTGAACCTGGGGGCACCTGTACATTCTAAATCCCATTATGGAAGGGCATGCCACTATGAAGTGTCCACTTGTGCCCTTGATTTGTAAGCTCGTTTACTTGGTTGTACTAATGAAATTGTTGTACTGGAAGGTGAGGAGACGCATTGGATCTTATACAAGTTTGTAGGTGGGTCTTCATATTGGGGTTTGGCCTCCCCATATGGTATCCAAGTCCTCTAGAGAGTCATGATGGGAGTTGTAGGGTGAGAGTTGAGAGCCATGGGCCTCCACCATAGTAGAGAGTGGATATCCACACCATGGGATCCTCTATCACCACCTATTTCTTGCTCATGTCCCAGTTATTCAATGATGATGATGATGCACGTGGACCACATTACCCAGCCGGCTACGCACTTACACCACACACTTGGCATTTAATTCAGGGCCCAGATGGGGTTCTATCACACCTAGGGAGACAAGGGAGGGATTGAGTCATCATTCCAACCCTTATTGATGGAGCACAAACTTGCTTGATCCAGTTGGAGACCCATGAGGCCATTCTTTGTGCCCCCACAACCACTTGGGAGCACCACTAGTTATTTGCTTGGAGATTAAGGGGCCACCCCATTTTATTATTGTTGTTGAATCCCTCTTATTCATTATGACACATGAGGGACTCGATTTGAATTTCCAATGGCCCTATTGGCTATTGTTCTATCATTTAGGCCCTCTTGAGAGGCTCTTTACTTTTGGAGCTATTTGGTGGGCTTGTCAACAAAGTAGTGTTATTTTGCACACTATTTTATTCTAGGGGAATAATTAGGATAATTAGACATAATTCAAACTCCTAAGGCTCATATAAATACAAGAGAGCCTCATTGTATCATTCATCACCACTTGGATTAGATTTATTCTCTTAAAAAGAGTTCAAACCTACTATTGATGGATGAATTGGAACTTTCTTGATGCATTTTGAAGTTTGGATTATTGCTATCTTATCTTGAAGCTTCACTTTTTCAAATGTAATGGATGGATATACTCTTGCCATGTAATTTCTCTTTCATGCAAATTTTCTTATTGATACATGTCTAATGTATGAAACGCTATGTCATGATTTTACTTGTGCCCTAAATTAATGTGAATTCATGGAACACTTGGAACATTCAATGAAATTTAATTGTTCTTGTGACCTTCCCTTATCCTCACTTAACCTAGATACTCTCTTAAAGATCGTTCGAACCCTAGGTCAAGATTTGATATTCCCAAGGCTCTTTTTGTGTCCCATATCATAGTATGTTCTTTATCTTACAAGGGCATTTGAAGAACCTTGTTTCCTTAGAGGGTCTTAGGTATAGGATATCCTTCATAAGAGAATATCCCTACTCCCTAGGTCTAAGTCTCCCTTTGAGCCTTTCTTGGAGAGCCCTTACATCCCTTTTGAAGCATGCAAGCTATTATTTGAGTCTCTCCCTTGAATGAGCGTTGGAAGTCACACTGTACCTCATCACTGACTTTATCCCTTCTAGTGATTTCCTTCATACTAGGACTCCTCCCATCAGTGCAAGTCCGTAAAGCGCAGGTGACATCGACTGAGGTGATAATGGGTCCTTGTCTTGTTGTTGTCAGTTCGTTTAATAGTAGTTCCTTTGGAACGCCTCCTAGGACCCCTGCTAGATTGTGTGGTAACCTTTTTGACATCGTTGTCAGGGAGGTAGCATGTCTACCTCCCTGTGAATCATTGGGGAATTGATTCATTAAAGAAATTACAAATATTCCTCTGGTGACTCCATTCATTGTCCAATCCCCTAGTTTTCTTGGAGAAGACAACATTCCTCCTATAACTAGGACTGCTGTGAAAAGGAGAGAAATAACTGCATCACCTATTAGAACTAATCTTCTCCCTGGATTTGGTAATTCAACTCCCAATATGGAAACCACTTCCAATACCAACAAAAATCAAAACCCACCCAAGGTCCTTAGAAGTAAAAGGCACCTTTCTAGTGTTTTTGGGTCTTTGAAATTGAGTGAGAATCTCAAACCTTTTCCTGAGAAGTATCATGAATGGTTGCCCAAGTTCAAAGGGGATGCTACCAAAAGTGCCCATGATCACGTTGTTGACTTCTATTGGATGCTTGCCCCAAGGGAAATTGATGATGATGACAAGATTATGATGGTATTTGCTTTATATTTTGAGGGATGAGTAAGGGAATGGTATGTTAGTGTCACTTTGGGTAGTATAGTGACTTTGATGAGTTTGAAGATGACTTAAAAACATTATGGTCATCTGATGCCCACGGGGCCTTAAATATTGAAAGTTTTTACCACATAGTTGAGGGAAGGGAAGACATTAAGGAGTGTATTAAAAAAAATTGATAAGATTGTTAGGGACATCCTTGATCACCTTAAACCCCCGACACATTCATTCTTGACAAATTCACTAAGGCTATAGGAGGTCACCTAACATATTCATTAAGGGATAAAAAGCCTAAAAGTCTTGCTGAGGCTAAAAAAATTGTTATGGAAGTTGAGCAAAATCTAAATCTTTCCAAAATGGAGATGCCTGAATATCATAAAGCTAGGGTTGAAGCCAAGAAGAGTAAACCTAAATATCAGGTTGAGGAAGCCCTTGTCATATCTCTTAATAAACTTGATAAATTATCCTAGGACATAAACAATAGGTATAGGTTATATATGAATAAGTTTACTACTCTTGAAAAGTCTCAAAAATCAAGTTTTTCCAAGAACAAGTCTTTTTTCAAGAAAGCTAATGATGAAGGCAAGAAGGGTCCACCCCAAGTTCCAAACACCTTAGCCCAAACTAATGTTGTGGAAAAAGAATAATCTTTCGAAGATAAACAAAGTGATGATGAAGAAAGTGAAGATGAGGAAGGTGGTGAACAAGAAAATTTAATTGAAACCCACGCTTTCAACATCATGTCAAGTGGCACATTTACTCATCCTAAGTAGTGAAATAACACCTCGTGAAGAAAAGGATGAGCCTATCCTCAACACTGATGATAGTGGGAGATTCAAAGGGGCCCAATATTCCAAAAAATAATGACAAAAACCCCTCAACAAGCTCCAACGAACCTAAAGAAAATGAATATTTACCTAAGCAACCTCCTCCTAAACAACCTCTTCCCAATGAACCCACAAGGAAGGATCCTTCAAAGAAAGACAATACCAAAAAGGACCTTCCAAAAGGGGAACCCAAGCACAGGACTAAAGACAAAGGGGTTGATTTGGACATAGATGTGGGTGCTTCCATACAAAATACGACTATGCAAGTTCCTATTAAGGAGTTAGTTAAACTCCCATCCGAAAAATGGCAAGCTAAGAAAACTCTGGGGTTTGAGGAATATGACACATTGATCACATTACAAATCATACACGTTTCTAATACTAAACCTAGCCCTCAACAATTCTTATTCGCCATAGCCGCTAATAACTTCCTCTTGCACAATTATATGTTAGATTCTGGGGCTTTAGCAAACATCATGCCATTAAAGGTGTTATGAAGCAGCTCAATTTTAGCATCACTCGCAAGTACAAGAGCATATGTGGCTCCAACTCACAACTTGTCAAAGTAGAAGGCCTTAAGGAACTCAAAGTGTCACTAGCTATGAACCCTGACATATCATTACTCATGGATGTTGTAGTCATTGATATACCTGATGTATGGGGAATGTTATTGTCTAGGAAATGGGGTGCTACTGTGGGGGGGAAATTTCAAATGGATTTGTCTTATGTCACCATTCTGTAGTCTGATGGAACCCCTTTCATCCTTTATAGGGAGCCTTTGTACCCAACTCATGTGGTAAACCTTGGTCCTATCCCTTATTACAAGATTCCAGAGGTTTAGAAACCATCCTCTATCCTTCCTTCTCAAGAGATCCACATCCTTGAAATACCAAATAAAAAACAAACCAAGAAATGGAGGCCTAAAAGGGAATTCAAAGTTGGGGACGTATTGGTGGAAAAAAATCCTATTCCCGTCAAGATTCATGGTAGGGTTGGTGAGGGATTTTATTACATTGCTAGACTTGACGATGAAATTTGGGTTGGACTTATCAAAATTAATCATATCACCCCTTTCCTTGATACTTGACGCTTGTAACATACACATGTTAGAGTAGGGTGCATTGAATATTGTTTTTTCATTAGAACTAACACCATATTATGTTATCATGCTAGATTAGGTGCACTTAGAACAAAATTGTATTTAGAATTAGATTTTATTTCATGTCAATTTTATGAGTTAACAAAAGCATGGGAAATCATAGAACACCGTAAAAACATGTTGCTGAGTGTGCTTAGTCTTTCATGTGTAGGTAACAGGTCTACATTCCCAGGAGATCATTGGTGTTCTCATGACCTCCTCATTTGAGTACGTTCGTGCACTCGCCTGAAAGCTCATGCCCCAGTTGGAGCCAAATGTTACCCACTACTAGTGGGTGACACCCTTAGGAGAAATTTTTCTCCTAGATTTGTCTTCAGCCGAAAACCAACAACTCCTTGCATCCACTAGATAGCTTGATGTGCCACCTTTCTCTACCACCTGAGCCAACCATCATGTTCCCTCGCCCATCTGTATTATCGTATGCTTGAAGATGGGCCTTCTGACCCTAAAGGTATGGGTTTTCATTATGTAATTGGTATTTTTGCTTACTTATCATGGACTCATCTAGACATGGATTAGTGTGGGGATTCTGAGAAATAATGGGTTTGGTTTGTACTCTTGTTCCCTTGTCCAAATTGGTGGTTAGTCTTGTATCGTAGTCCCATGGGATCTCCTCTAGTGGCTACTAACTTTAGGAGTGGAATTACATGGGAAACCCCAATTTTGGTTGCATGGTCCTGCTTCCCCACACTACATACATCACCCCTCTTCGCTCATTATAGCCCCTTTTCACATAAATCCCATCCGGGTCCACATTTGTCCATTAGGTCCACAAGGAGTTAGCCTCCTCCTCCCCTTGTCCACACTTTGGGTCGGGTCTGGAACGATGCCCCAGAGGTTGATACAGCTAAAAATAAAGTTAAAAACATAATTTGGCCACTTGCAATAGTAAATGTACCATAAAATGCAAAAGAAGGTCGGGACATAAAAAATATAGCATGTGTGCAAAAGCCAAGCATAACTATACACCTTATCATGGCCATCACCCTGTTTCCTAGGGCCCCTATATGAGCCCCCTGCATCATTAAGGAACTCTTGATTGTCCCAACCCCTGGTGGGCGATGAACTACCGAACCTTAAGTGGGGTATTCACTGCTATATCATTCACATAATGCTCTCATTCCCTAGAGCCCCAAGTAGTTATAAAAAGAAAAACCATTAAAAGGAAAAAGGCATATGAAGAAGTGTGGAAAAAAAAGGTTGGGGTAACTCATGTACCACGATTTCTCCCTCCTACACCTATACACAATGTGTGGGCTTCCCTCATTATAGCTACCCTTGTACCATGGCATGTGGTTTGGATCCTTTCCCTGTTTCCCCACTCCGTTCCACCATTATTTCACATGACACTTGCCATTTGATAGATGTACCGTGGATGTGACACTCCCTTGGAGGTTAAAACCACTTAATAGGGTCCTTTAATAACCTCCCTCTTCAACCTGTGGACACCTATACATTCTAAACCCTGTTATGAAAGGGCATGCCACTATGAAGTGTTCACTTGTGCCCCTGATTTGTAAGCTCATTTACTCAGTTGCACTATTGAAATTGTTGTATTGGAAGGTGAGGAGATGCATTGGATCTTATGCAAGATTTTAGGTAGCTATTCATCTTGAGGTTTAGCCTCCCTATACGGGATCCAAGCCACCGAGAGGGTCATGATGACACTTGTAGGGTGAGCGTTGAGAGCCATGGGCCTCCACCACAATAGAGAGAGGATAGCCACACCATGGGATCCTTCAACACCACTTATTGCTTGCTCGTGTCTCAGTTATTCGATGATGATGATGCACTTGGACCACAATTTCCCAGCTGGCTATGTGCTTTTACCACACACTTGGCAATTGATCCAGGGCCCAGATGGGTTTTGTCTCACCTAGGGAGACAAGGGAGGGCTTGAGTCATCATTCCAACCCTTATTGATGGAGCACAAACTTGCTTGATCTTGTTGTAGACCCATGAAACCATTATTTGTATCCCCATAGCCACTTGGGAGCACCATTAGTTATTTGCTTGGAGATTAAGGAGCCATCCTCCTTTCATCATTGTTGTTGGAGCCCTCCTATTCATTATGATACATGAGGGACTCCATTTGGCCTTCCAACTGCCTTATTGGCTTTGTTATATCATTTCAACCCTCTTGAGAGGCTCGTCATTTACTTTTAAAGCTATTTGTTGGGCTTGTCACCAAAGTAGTGTTCTTTTTCACATTATTTTGTCATGGATTGATATGCTATTTTTGTCATGTAAGTGCTCTTTCATGAGATTTTCCATATTGATATATGTCTAATGTATGGAATGCTACTTGTACCCTAAATTACGCGAATTCATGAAACACTTGGAATCTTGATACATTGCATATGTTATTCATTTGAAAAGAAGAATGAATATTCTTAGGGGTTGGTTTGTGCACCTTTACCTTGAAACTCCATCAAAATTTGTAGAATGAAGTGAGAATCTCAAAATAAAATCCATCTTGACTCCATTCATCCAAATTGGCTAGGACTTGATCCTTGTCCTTGGTGATCACCTAAAAACTTCATTTTTTCACCTTCTTCCCAAATTTCAGCCCTAACCCTAGACAACCAGCTAGGGCCTTGTGTGAAATTCATTAGAGGCTTGACTTTGGAAAACTAATTGGATATATTAATGTGTTTTGGAGAATTTGGTATCTACGGATAAATACTAATTACCTAGATAAGTAGCCATATCTAGAACAACAGTTTAAAGTACTTTAGCCTTTTCGTATAAGCAATAGATAAGACGAAGAAGATGAGAAGACCTGCTTGTAGCTTCTCTTTCCTCTTGTCTCCTTTGTATCAATCCTGTCGCTTCTTCCCGTACTTAACACACTTGAGAAGTACCTGTAAACATCAACAAAAGACAAAGAGCTAATCAAAGGAAAATATCTATTGAATACAAGTAAATGGAATCAGATACATTCACACATATAAGCATCATATAACAAGATAAGCATATGGGAAAAAGGTTCAAATAATTTACTGAAACAAAAGAAGGAATTACAACCATCAAGTCTAATTCAAAGTCACTCCTCCAACTTGGATCCCAACCACATCACATAAAAAACATGACAAACTTGTAGCATAACAATACTGGTCTCAAAGTCAATTCTCATAACAACATTATCTCCTTACAATTTAACATAGTCCAGTCCCTGATCATTTAGATGAGTGTTCAATTTATAGGAGGATGAAGGAGGTTATGTCATAAATGGGGGTATTGAATGGCCTTCCATACTTAGAATTAGTTCCATGGAGGAAGGGATGAGAGGATAAGATGCATCTTAACTCATTCCTCATCCATTTTCGAGCTCATAGGAGTTGATAAGTGAGGGAAACTTCTAGATGACTCCAAGAGATAAGAATATTCCCCAAACCCTATGTGAATTTCGCTCAATCTCGCCTAGCGCAGGTGAAAGAGGGCCTAAGTGCTCTGCAGAGCACCCTGGCATGGACTCAACTACTCTGCAGCACACCCTTACATGGGCCTACCTGTGCTGGTCCCTCTAGAGGTCATTTCAGGATGTCTTCAGGTCATGAAACTATCTGGGAAGGAGACATTCAAAAGGGTGACTTGTTTAGGGCATGTAGCAACTGAAATTAGGGTTTGATGAGCCCTAAAACACTGATATGGATGATGGGAGTGATGTGCCCAAATGGATTTGTAATAGCTGCCCCCTAAAGCATGAAGTCAAAAAATGCAAATGTCGAATGAAATGCTTTACGATGTGATGAGGAGGTTTCAAGTGGAAGGTGACCTGCATCAATTACAATACATATATCATGGTATTTTGATTTTTACATGAATTGCTGAGGGAAGGTATACCCATGCTCAGCATATAAACTTTCATTACATGTACATAGATAGTCATCTACAGATATAGACCCATGATCAAAATGACTATCAATGTAAAGCCATTGTACATATGATTTAGTACTCCTGAAATCGCAGCCTGGATGGATGAAACTAGGTCAGGGGTCTTCTATCTCATTCAATTGTTCACTCAAGTATGAGTCTAACCATGTGAATATGTGATCTAAAGTCGAACATGGGAAGACATTGTCTGATTACCAACCAATGATGTAAGCTGTTAACATACGTGAGACAAATCACCGATAATGATAATGATCCTCAAGGTACTATAGTACATTCGGCATAGTGTGAATGGATGATTTGATGTCGAACACCATACAAATTCTTTCGGTCGAAGGTCATTGATGTCAACCTATCACTGGAAGAAAGAAACCTGCCATTGATGTATGCAAGCCTCAAGGTACTGGAAAGGTGTTTTTAAGTCAACTTCTTGGATAATGTGCTGATGTCGACAAGAAGTGACTCATTGCAAGAGGGCCTTGATGTATCCCACGTCAATGACACAAAACGAGTGTAATGATTTTGGAGACGGAATTTGACTGACGACACAAGGTTCAAGAATGGCGGTCATGAAAATGAAGGTTTATGAGTATTGCAAAGGATGAATTTTAATTGAATGACTTCTCTTGAACATATCAGCGATACTGAATGAATTGGAAGCATTGACCCAAAACCAAATTAATGGATGGTGTGATAGACCATAGGTATGATAACCATCAAGAAGATAACCCAACCCAAATAGTTTGAATGAATTGGCAACATTGACCCAAAACCAAAGTGATGGACGGTGTGATAGACCATAGGTATGATAACTGTCAAGTATATAACCCAACCCAAATAGTTACAGAGATGAAGTGAAAGTGTCATATTCAAGAGCGACCTGCTACCATAAAGTGGTTTACCCCTTTTTCCCATTTTCCCCAGTCATTGCTGATCAGTACCTCTTTATTTTAATCAAGCTTGAGGAGGATAACATATGCCTGTTGTATAATTCCACCCTTCGGGTGAATCCATCGCTATGTGATGTTTTAACGAGTCTAGCGAAGGTGAAACTCGGTCTTGTCTAGATGGACAAGTTTGTTGCTATTTGATGTTTTAACGAGTTTAATGACAAAGATAACTTGGTCCTTTTCATGTTTAGAGAGTTTGAAAAGGGACAAAAAAAAACTCCATAAGTTCATTTTCGTAGATTTGTCTCTCAAACCCGAAAAAGCATAAAACAATACTAGAGAGAACCTATTGACCATGTTCGGTCAACATATTCCTTTTTCATAGTTAATCTATCTTAGAGTGAAAAAGGGTTAAACTTATACTGAGTAGATGTCCTTTCCAATCTGTTAACGAGCTGAAAAGGACAAGTGCTTGACAATATTTTCATATTCGAGAGTCTTAAAAGAGCTTAAAGAGGACTCCGTTTTGAGGAACGAGTGGTGTCTGAGATAGAAACTGGTTCTGATGATGTTGGAACTTCTCAAAACATGTTGATTTATGTGAAGAGGGTCGCTAATAAGATCACTCATCGCAACTGTTCCTCAAAAAGGGTAAAACCCAAGTGAGAGTGTATGATCGACCAAGAAGATAACGACGATGGAAGGAGAAAAACCAAGGCTCATCTGACGGAAAATTCTGATAGAATGGAAATCACGAGGGTTAAAATGGAGATGGGTTCATTTTTACACAAGCTTGAACCATAGGGAACTATGCTTGGATTCAGTTTCATGTTTACACAAGCTTGAAACGACAAACTATGCTTGGATTCAGTTTCATTTTTACACAAGCTTGAAATGAAAAACTATGCTTGGATTCAGTTTCCATTTTACACAAGCTTGGAACGAAGAAATATGATTAAGATTGGTTTACATGCCCCCAACATGATGAAAGGGAGAGTCTCTTGTAACCAGATGGAAGTCGTTGCGGTGAATCAGGACGGTTCTCCAATACCTTTTTGGCTTGATCTAGATAAAGACAAAGGTGAATGGGGTGATTCCCTTCACATAATCTACAGGGAAACTTAACTTTACCACTAGTTGCATGCCCCCCAAGCTTCATTACATTCACCTAAGTAGACTACTCGTGGCTATCAGGTGGATGGAATGAAGGTTTGTTTACGAGATCAAGTGAAAGACTCGACTGGGATTTTACGAGATCTAATCAAAGATTCGAATTGGAACTTTACTCCAGGGGACCTTGTTTCATTTTTTAATGAGCTTGACACAAGACAAGGAACTCTGCTCAGATTCTTTGTTTCATTTTTTAATGAGCTTGACACAAGACAAGGAACTATGCTCATACCCTTGGTTTAATTTTTTTAATGAGGTTGACACAAGACAAGGAACTATCCTCATCTTCCTTGTTTCATTTTTTAACGAGCTTGACACAAGACAAGGAACTATGCTCGTATTCCTTGTTTCATTTTTTAACGAGCTTGACACAAGACAAGGAACTATGCTCGTATTCCTTGTTTCATTTTTTAACGAGGTTGACACAAGACAAGGAACTATCCTCATGGGAGCTGTTTCATTTTTTAATGAGGTTGACACAGTAAAAGAACTATCCTCACGGGCCTATGTTCATGACCCATAAGTGGTCATGACTTCCAAGAGGTTCTCATCAGATGGGAGAACAATGCTCTGGAAGGAGAGATTTGGTTCCAATGCCCCTAGTACATAATGTACAACATCATGGAATTGATCCTCTGTTGATGTAGGCATGGAACGGGTTGCCACATAATTAACCTGTGGCAGGGAAGATACCATTGGTACAAAATGACCATTTAGCGAAGATGGTTGACTGGAAGCCATATTTGGACCGGGAAATGGAAGCTGGTCAACGGTGACAATTATGCCTTCATGCGGGAAACACATCACTCGAAAGGGTGTTGAAACAATAGCTCCCATGTCATAAACATAGTCGTGCCCAAGAAGTAAATTGTGATATAAAGGGCTTGGGATTACCATAACATTCAAATAAACGATTTTTCCTCCCAAATTAATAGGCAACTGAGGAAGGATCCCTAATGATTGATTGGTTCCTATGTTAAAAGCCAACAGATTCTGGGTAACTGGCACAAGTGGCGGTGAACTGAGCACTTGCCAAGCAGTAGAGGAAAGGATACTCACTGATGTGCCTTCATCTATAATAGTGCCATATACAATCATATTACAAACCTGTACTATGATCTGGAAAGGCACATAAGAAGGAAGACGAAATCCTGCCAGTCGATTCCAATCAAAGGAAGTGACTAGACTACTTGGAGGGGGTACCGTAAGAACAAGAGAATTATCCCCTTGAGTTATGAGAATGGGAGGATTTTCCTCCTGTCTTGATGGAACAAGAGGGTTTCCCCCAAGCTCATTAGAATCTGAAGAAATAAAAATAACTTGAGTGGTATCATATTCACTCTCTTCGGGAAAGGTACGATTAACTGAAGGTGATATCGAGTTAACTGTTTCCTCGACCTGTGATTGGTAAAGTATAGACTCATGGAATTCACATCCAGAGAGAGTGGGTTTGACCGACGGTTGATTTTGGTTGGTCAATTCATCAATTAATGAAGGATTAAGGGAGAGTATCCTGTAACCAGATGGAAGTCATTGCGGTGAAGCAGGATGGTTATCCAACACTTTTTTGGCTTCATCTAGATAGGGACAAAGGTGAATGGGGTGATTCCCTTCACATAACCTACATGGAAACTTGATTTTGCCCTTCTTTCCATGAACTTTACTACCACTAGTTGATGGTGTGTCACTAGCATGATCACCAGAAGTTGATGACATAGGATGATGTGAAAGAGAAGACCATTATTCTAATATTTGAGGAATATTAGGACAATTTCGAATAAGATGGTATTCCGCACAAAGTTTGCATGGATATTGAACTTTGTGAGGATTGACATACGGTTTCTCATATGATGTTGCATTCAAAGCAATGGTTGCTTGGTTGTCCCTCTACTGAATTTGTTTCTTCTTCTTATTCTTTCATTTCTTCTTCTTCTTAGACACCTCGTTACTAGTCCCAATACTTTCACCAGGCGAAGAGGAAGAAGGGGAGGAAGAAACAACCGAGGAAGAAGACAAAGGGTGAACTTTAGGATCAACTGGAGGTTGATTTTGTCCAATTGGAGGAGTACTCGATTGCGGAGAAATCACAACATTTTGAACCAAGGAGGTTGAAAACAACCATACTGGCAAGCCAATGGTAAATTCCGGAAGGGACAATAGCCATATATGGAGCACCAATATTTCCAAAAGGAGGAAAAGGACTAGGATTTCCATCAAAAGGAATTCCTTGATGGGTGGACTCCAGATTTGTCACCATATGTTTCAACCTAAGATCAACTAAGGAGTGAGCATGAAGGATGTTATCCGTTTTCAATTAATTTTATTTTAATCAAAGTAACATAACAAAACAAAAGAAGGATAATATAGGCAAAAGGTTTACCAAGAAACTGTGAACTGCAGAATACCTCCCGACAAACCAAGAAGTACGAGCAGGTAATCTCCCCGAATGTTGTGTTCGGTGTATCACAGTGTACAAGGCGACTGACTTGGTTACCTAAGTATGGATAGCAACCTAGTTTTGTCCTCCCATATATACCCGAAAGTACGTGGAGTCCCAATCCGTATAAGCGTTGTCTAATGCAAAACTGCACAGTGAGAGCATTCCCATATACTTCACGTATTGTAACACCGCCCTATATACCTGAAGGTACGTGGACGAGCTACGATATACTCATGTACGTGGAATGAGGTATCACACTCGGGATGTATTGCAGACAAGTTAGTGACAGCTGCTTTGTTTTACGACGCCAAAACACGTCTCTAGCCTAGAACTACTAAATGTTTTTCATTAGGTGACAATGCTACATTAGGTAAATTCAGATAAATTTTAAGTTGATATTCTTTAGAATTTGCCTTTCAAGGTTCACCACATGATGTATTTTTGCAATTCCTAAAATGCAACTAATATGATAAACATTATTTTCATTCAATTGAACAATGAAAGCCTTAGCTAGTAGGGATAGAGCAATCAGATCTTTGACAAAGAGCACATCTAATGCAATTTCCCTAGCTATTCCTTTCAAGCATTCAAAAAATACAATATGAATGATGCAAGTTTTTATTTTCAAATCCCTTAATGTTATGATGAACAAAAAGGAAACTAATGCACATACAATCAATCAATATTTTTATAAGAACAAAGACTTTACGACAGTTCAATTTCGAAGGAAAAGAAGACTTTTACGACACTTTCAAGAAGGCTGAAATACAATCAATGAAAGGAGGTAAGGTTTGCTAGAGTTTCCTAGGATGTGGATAAGATACTTGGAACAATGATCATTCCACAACGGAGTCGCCAATTTGTTTTGGAGAATTTGGTATCTATAGATAAATACTAATTCCCTAGATAAGTAGACATATCTAGAACAACAATTTAAAGTATTTTAGCCTTTTCCTATGAGAAATAGATAAGACGAAGAAGATGAGAAGACCTACTTGTAGTTCCACTTTCCTCTTGTCTCCTTTGTATCGATCCTATCGCTCCTTTCCGTACTTAACACGCTTGAGAAGTACCTATAAACATCAATAGAAGACAAATAACCGATCAAAGCAAAAGATCTATTGAATACAAGTAAATGGAATCAGATACATTCACACATATAAGCATCATATAACAAGATAAGCATATGGGAAAAAGGTTAAAATACTTTATTGAAATAGAAGAAGGAATTACAACCATCAAGTCTGATTCGAAGTCACTCCTCCAGCTTGGATCCCATCCAATTCACATCACAAACATGACAAACTTGCAGCATAACAATACTTGTCTCAAAGGAAATTCTCATAGCAACATTATCTCCTTACAATTCAACATAGTCCGACCCCTGATCACTTAGATGAGTGTTCAATTTATAGGAGGATGAAGGAGGTTATGTCATAAATGGGGGTAATGAGTGGCCTTCCATACTTAGAATTAGTTCCAGGGAGGAAGGGATGAGAGGATAGGATGCATCTTAACTCATTCCTCATCCATTTTCGAGCTCATAGGAGTTGATATGTGAGGGAAACTTCTAGATGATTCCAAGAGATAAGAATATTCCCCAAACCCTATGTGAATTTCGCTCAATCTCGCCCAACGTAGGTGAAAGAGGGCCTAAGTGCTCTGCAGAGCACCCTGGCATGAACTCAACTAATCTGCAACACACCCTTATATGGGCCTACCTGTGATGGTCCCTCTAGAGGTCATTTCAGGATGTCTTCAAGTCATGAAACTGTTTGGGAAGGAGGCATTCAAAAGGGTGACTTGTTTAGGGCATGTAGCAACTGAAATTAGGGTTTGATGAGTGCTAAAACACTGATATGGATGATGGAAGTGTGTGGACACCTATACATTCTAAAGCTAGTTATGGAAGAGCATGCCACTATGAAGTGTCCACTTGTGCCCCTGATTTGTAAGCTCATTTACTCAGTTGCACTAATGAAATTGTTGTATTGGAAGGTGAGGAGATGCATTGGATCTTATACATGATTGTAGGTAGGTCTTAATCTTGAGGTTTGGCCTCCCTACATGGGATCCAAGCCCTTGAGAGGGTCATGATGACACTTGTAGGGTGAGTGTTGAGAGCCATGGGCCTCCACCACAATAGAGAGAAGATAGCCACAACATGGGATCCTTCAACACCACATACTGCTTGCTCGTGCAACAGTTATTCGATGATGATGATGCATTTGGACCACAATTGCCCAACCGGCTATGTGCTTTTACCACACACTTGGCAATTGATCTAGGACCCAAATGGGGTTTTGTCTCACCTAGGGAGACAAGGGAGGGCTTGAGTCATCATTCCAACCCTTATTGATGGAGCACAAACTTGCTTGATCTTGTTGGAGACCCATGAAACCATTATTTGTATCCACACAGCCACTTGGTAGCACCACCAGTTATTTGCTTGGATATTAAGGGACCATTCTCCTTTTATCATTGTTGTTGGAGCCCTCCTATTCATTATGACACATGAGGGACTCCATTTGGCCTTCCAACTACCCTATTGGCTTTGTTCTATCATTTCAACCCTCTTGAGAGGCTGGTCATTTACTTTTGAAGCTATTTGGTGGGATTGTCACCAAAGTAGTGTTATTTTGCACATTATTTTATTCTAGTGGCATCATTAGGCTAATTAGACATAATTCGAATTCCTAAGGCTCATATAAATACAAGATATCCTCATTGTATTATCCATCATCACTTGAATTGGATTTATTCTCTTAAAAAGAGTTTAAACTTGCTATTGATGGACGAATTGGAACTTTCTTGGTGAATTTTGATGTTTGGATTATTTCTATCTTATCTTGGAGCTTCACTTTTGAAAATGTAATGGATTGATATGCTCTTTTTGTCATGTAAGTGCTCTTTCATGCGATTTTCCTTATTGATATATGTCTAATGTATGGAATGTTACTTGTACCCTAAATTATGCATGTCATTCATTTGAAAAGAAGAACAAATATTCCTAGGGGTTGGTTTGTGCACCTTTACCTTGAAACTCCATCAAAATTTGTAGAATGAAGTGTAAATTCATTTTGTGACCTAACTAGTACCTCTCTAGGCTAGCGAAGTTATGAAAGGGCTCCTTGGTAGAGCGAGAATCTAAAAATCAAATCCATCTTGACTCCATTCATCCCAATTGGCTACGACCTGATCCTTGTCCTTGGTGATCACCTAAAATCTTCATTTTTTCACCTTCTTCCCAAATTTAAGCCCTAACCCTAGACAAATAGCTAGGGCCTTATGCGAAATTCATTAGAGGCTTGACATTAGAAAACTTATTGGATAGATTAATGTGTTATTGTCCCCTCTAGTTCTCCTCAAAATTTGAGGACATTTCCACAGTTAGTTTGAGAGAAAACTCAAATCCTAGCTCAAAATTCAAGACTAGTCTCTTGTGTCTTTGGTTAGTGGCCTTTGAAGGTCTATCTACTAAAAAACTCAATCGAAGTTAATTGTTCTTGTGACCTTCCCCTATCCTCACTTAACCTAGATATTCTCTTAAAGATCATTCATACCCTAGGACAAGCTCCTTTTGTGGTCCCATATCACATTTTGTTCTTTATCTTACTAGATCATTTGAAGAACCTTATTTCCTTAGAGGGCCTTAGGTCTAGGATATCCTTCATAAGGGAATATCCATACTCCATAGGTCTAAGTATCCATTTTAGCCTTTCTTGGATAGTCGTTACCTTTCTTTTGAAGCAAGCAAGCTATTATTTGAGTCTCTCCCTTGAATGGGCTTTGGAAGTCACATTGTACCTCATCATTGACTTTATCCCTTCGAGTGATTTCATTCATACTGTGACTCCTCCCATCGGTGAAAGTACGTAAAGAGAAAGAGACATTGACTGAGGTGACAATGGGTCCTTGTCTCATTGTTGTCACTTGGTCAAGTAGTAGCCCCTTTAGAACCCCTCCTAGGATGCTTGCTATATTGTGTGGTAACAAGTGTAAGGAGAGGCCATTTTTATGTTTCTGCTATAGAAATTGATGGTCCAACCAATGGTCTAGTTAATGTATTAGTGGTACATTTCTAAAATACTTTAATCCAGAGAGATTCAATGCTAAAGGATAATGAAACCCATGTGGAATTAATAACAATGATCTCCATGGTAACACAAAACAACAAGCCTTGAATCCTTTTAGACAACATCGCTGATTGGTATTTATCCTTAACCTACGAACAAAATTAACCTCACATGCCTTAGGAGAATAGTGACCAGAGAGGTGATCATAGGGCAGACTTGTGTTGTGCACAAAAGACCCGAAAATAAATTCCAAAAATAGAGTTCTCCGGGGCAGTATTGTAGAGCCTTGATTTTCATTGGCATGATTGATATTGTGTTGTTAGCAGTTTGATGTGTGCAGGTTATACCTAGGAACAAACAATTCTGAAGACAAAGCTCTCTTTATATGAGTGAGAACAAAGAACAAGACTTTCTTTCTACATTCTTTATCGGTGAAGCAAATGGGCTATAAGCCTATAAGTCCCTCGTTTACGGATCACTGACCGTGTGTTAAGTACTGTGAAAACATTTGTCATCCAGTGGGCAGCTAAGAAAACCTCTATTCATTACCAGAACAACACGATCCAAAAGTGTGGCAAGGTGCCCAAAAAATCCTTAGGGGTTCAAGTGACATCCAAAGAACTTGTGCTTTTGAAAAATTCTGTACTTTCATGAACATAGTATCCTCCATTTTAGTATGAGGAATGAGTTGCCTTAAACCAACCTCTGGTTTATCCTACTTCCTAATAGCCTCCAAGCCTCCAATTCTCTAAGAGAGGGATTTCATGGCCTCATGGATTTGGATTTAGAGCTTGTCTTGTAATTCAAGACTTGGGTGGGTTGAAACTCGAGAGTCCCCATGGTCTTGTTCTTTTGCTGTTTTCTCCTCACAGCTCCTTCTGAGGTCCTCCTCCTAGGCCTTGCTTCCAAATTTTGGGATCCTTTAACTTTAAGCACAATATATGGCTTGAGTTCTTGGTTCTGGATCCTTTATTTTTAAGCCCAATATATGGCTTGAGTTCTTGGTTCTAGAGGTGATACCATGATTTCAAGAAGATTTGGTACTAGGGAGGCACTCGCTATTCGAGATCAGGAATTATTCAGTTTACTCTTTGATCTTTATGGGGAAAAAAGAATTGGGAAAATTTACTTGGGCTTATGAGGATTTATAATCAATAATTTATCCACAATTCATTGTCAATTTGATTCTTTTTATTCAATATTTCTTTTCCGTTACTGCATCTTGTAACAAAGGGGTGTTCTTAATATGGTTATGGCATCTGTGAGGCCAATTTCTGATGGTTGGTCTGGTTCAGTGAGATGTAGTGAAGACCAACTTTGACTGCTCAGAGCTTTGCTTACCTACTCATTAACACTGAGGAGTGGATTCTCCATTGTTTCGAAATCTGTCCTAGTTTCAGTGCGATCTCCTGTGGGGGAGTAGTCTCCAGGGAAGCTTCAATATATGGCATATCGATGAGGCCAATTTATGATTGCTAGTTTGATTCAATGGGAGGTGTTGAAGACTAGGTTTGAGTGTCTAGATCCTTTCTTACTCATTAACCACTAATGAAGTGATTACCCCTTCTTGAATATCACCCATTTCACTGTGATCTGTGGGAGACTAGTCTTTCGGGAACTGTCAATGTTGGGCACTATAAATTTGTTCAATATACAACCCAATCTCAGGTTCTGGGGTTTACCTATGGATCTTACTGGTTCTGGACCTTTCTCTTATTAGTGGGTGCATAGGTTGGCTTGTTCTCGTATTTTTCTTCAATCACGGGTTTCTAAGTTTTCTAGGAATATTTTTCAAAATGGCTCTACTTGTGATATTTGCTACCCTTGAAAACCAATTCTAATGGTTGGAGATGGACCTAGTTGTTCAGATTTAGGTTCTCAGGGAGACCCTTTTCTAGATTGACCTTGTTACCTTGCAAAATCTATTCAGCCTTGAGCATGGTTCTCCTCTATCAATGTGTTTGGTTTTTCCTCATCTTTTTCTTCCATCATGGGATTTCTAAAATTTATGGGAATCTTTTGCAAATTGATCATACTCATGACATCTTCTACCCTTGAAAGAAAATTGCTTATAGTATAATGGTTGGAGATGGAACCTATCATCTATGTTCAAATTCAAGGCCTTAGGGAGGCCCTTTCCTAGATTGACCTCAATACGTTGCAAATCCATTCATCCCCAAGCACGATTCTTCTCTATCAACGGTTCTTCTCATTTGATAACTGTCGGTGTGAAATGTTTCATTATCCTATAAGATCAATGGTAGGTGGGGGAGAATTACCCATGATTGGGCTGCTGAGGGCATTTTTTCTTTTGGATTGGAGTCAAGATTTCATCTTTTCAAGTACATACCACATGGCCATATGTACCAAGGGATGTTCTTGAAAATAAAATCACGACCCTCTTTTAATTTAAAGAAAAGGTAGAGAGGCCCTGCCCACAGAGATAATAGTAAATATGAATGGGTGAGGGATACGTTGTTTTTGAAGCCATCTTTCCATTGCTTGTGGGTTTGGATAGGCTCATGTAAATTTCCCCATTAAGCATTTTCGACAAATAGAAGGGTTAGTTTATTGCAAGTGACTTGGGGCTGATAAAGTTAGAATCTAAATCCAAATGCTTAACAAATCTTTGAGCCAGAGAGTTTATTTGTTCAGATACATTCCGCATGTCCTTATGAACCAAGAACTGTTCTTGATTTTAAAATCACGACCCTCTTTCAATTTAAAGAGAAGGTAGAGAAACGATTCTCACAAAGATAATAGCAAATCTGACCAGGTAAGGGATCCATTGTTTTTGAAGATAGGTTATGTAAATTTCCCTATCAAACCCTTTTACACAAATAGAAAGGTTATTTTCTTCTGAGTGAACATAGGGACAGATAAAGTCGGAATCCAAGTCCAAACGCTTAACAAATATTCGAGCCAGATATGGTTGGGAACTCTTTCACTTAACAACCACAATTGTGACCATGATCCATTTGAAAGCTGCTACTACAAAATAAAAAGCATCACCCTAATCTATGGACTAGCTAGGGGCAGGGGAAACTTCTTCCTTCCCTTCCAGGGGAAGCCACTTTTTGAGAATATGAAGAAAACCCAAGCAACCTTCCATTGTAGAAATCCTAGAAGCTTTTTGATCCTTGAAGAACTAGTGATTTTAGTGTCCAGTAAACATTAAATTTTGACAAATAACTTTAAAGTCCCTTAAGGGCTAGTGATTCAGGGTTCCCTAAACAAGAAGATTTGACCACCTTTTGAGGAAGATATAGAATCCCTTGTGAGACATTGGGGCACAAAGTTGAGGTAATAAGAAAAATGACACTCCTTCAATCAATTAAGCCACAAGAACATTGTTATCATCAATGTTTTATTTCTGTCCTCCCCAATCAAGGATCAGGAATCGACATAGTGGTCCATGATGACTATTTGTAGTGACCACAATCACAATGCTTGTCACTCATCCTGATAATCAGTTAATTAAACTGCATGAGCATTTTTATCATCGCCAATCAAGAATCAAGTCTGGCATTGTGGTCCATGATGACTGTATTTGTAATGGAAGCTATAGAATCCCTTGTGAGACATTGGGGCACAAAGTTGAGGTAAGAACAAAAAAGGCACTGATTCAATCAATTGAGCCATAAGAACATCATTATCATCAATGTTTTACTGCTCTCCTCCCTAATCAAGGATCAGGAAATCCCATGGTGGTTCATGATGACTATATTTGTAATGACCACAATCATGGTGCTTATCACTCATCCTGACAATCAATCAATTAAACTGCATAAACATTGTTATCATCCCTAATCGAGAATCAAGACTGGCAGTGTTGTCCACAATGATTGTATTTGTAATGGCCACAATTATGCCACTTCCTGCCCATCTCGACAATCAAACTGCAAGAGCATTGTTATTGCCAATGTTTGATTCCTTTCCTCCCCTTTCAAGACACCACATAGCATTGAATATGAATGCAAATTAGCATGACATCTATGATGATTTACCCTGCATGTATGTAGAGTTTATCATTACACCATGGTTTGCAGATGATTCTTTAAATCAATGTTGAGAAGACTTCAACTTGCAAGACACCTTAAATATGATATGGTGTTTTGTTGCTTGAAAGAAATATCACCTCATAAAACTTCTTTCATTTAACAAATGATAATAATATGCACCTCAGAATTTAAATTATGCTTGGGAACTAAAACACACACGCACGCGCATGCGTGCACACACACACACGCACACGCATGCGTGCACACACACGTATATTTGCAAATGTATCTTCATCCTATTTGGATAATGATAATAGTTATTATTAGTTTTTGTTTTAACTCCTCTTGTGATAGTTTTTGTTGTTTATGTCTTGAAAATTCGTTTTGAAGTCATGGAATATCATCTTAGTGGGTCAATCATTAGTGCAATGCAAGGGACTATATAAGTTGAAAAACACTACAAATTGTAAATAAGATTTTTTAGGGAAGGAACTAGTGTTTCAGATAAGAGTCTTTCTATTTTTGAAAGTGTCATGGTTTATCACATGTGACAAATGGAGTATGAGATTTTTCACTGAAGACTTCACATGGAAACTAGCAAACTCATGTCATCATTGCAAAAACATGTTTTTGTATACATACATCTTGAACAAGAACCCTGAAATTAAACACTGCTAGCATATTCCTTGTTCTGGTTGAACAATTTCTTGTAATCTATTTGATAATGCCAAGAGCTTGAAACAAGAAGTCAATATAAATTTCAAATCTTGTATATTTTTGTAATCCTCCGATGTGAACATGGAGGAGTTTGTAGTTCAGGGCCAGAGGTGACATTTATAATGTCATAATGATTTACAATTATCAAGGATACAATTATGCCAAAGATGGAGTCTAAACAAGCTACAATTTTGCCCGGAAAACAATAGAAATTTCGGCATGATTTTGAGAAAATCCGGGGGAAATGTTTGAAAATATAGGATACAACTGTCAAGATTCAAGATTTTTGGTACCCCAGGGGTCCTTGATGGTGCTGAATCCATTTCTGCCATCAAAGATGATTTAAATAGTGCCATAAAGAATTTCTTGATTTTTTTTTTCTCCAGATTCAGGCGATAAATTTGCTGTCTGGGTGAAATTGTGGCCTCAGTAGACAACACCTTATTCCAAATTCAAAATCTACCAAATAAATGTTTGGTAACATAATTGTATTTTCTTCTAGAATTTCTACAGTATTCATGGTTCACTGTGTTTTTTGTACTTGCTTGCTAATTTTTAACGAAGCCAGGTGCTGAGTTCGATTAACTTACTGAACTTAAGTATCATAGGAGTGTTTGAGGGCTGTGACATTGGTTTTTTGTTAACTACTTGACCTGGTTTTATTCTTTTATATTTTATTATTCTTTGATGCGAGAACACGAAGGAGATTTTTATTAGAGCCATATAGGTGAGACTATAGATGATGTCATATTGACTACAACTTCTGATGACAATTATGCCAAATTATGGAATTTACCAAACAATTGTTTGGTGGCATATTTGTATATTTTGATAGTATTGCTATGGCATGCAACATTTAATTTTCCCTTTGGTGTCATTATCTCCATGTGGTTTGTTGTAGTATGTGCACTTAGAAGTGTAAAAGGGATTTGTTGTCTGCTTACAAGTTAAGGTTTTGAGTAGAGCTAAATCTATATAAGTTGAGCTAGTAGGTATCATACTGAGGTCTAAGAACTGTAACGGATTTATGTTAGCCAATTACCTGTTTTTATTGCATATTAATTACATTTACTTGGTTACAAACTATATCTTGTGCTTTGTGGAGGGCAACACCAAAGATTTTAAAAAAAAGTGTAGTTCATTAATATAAATTTGGATTTTATAGATAAATAAACAAAATTGATTGGTGTTGTCTAACTAATCTACTTGTTTGAGTTTTTTGGCTGGAATTTGGTGAACCAATTTTTGGTCAGAAAGTGTTTATTTGCTCCTTAACTTTAAATTTTTAATGGATAAATGGATTCAATTCTTGAAAAACCCTTGGGGCCCTTGTATTGTGCAGAGTTCACATATCAAACTTGTTGGTGCAACAATTTCGTTTTGGATTTTGGGAAAATTTGACTGGAAATTATACTTGGAAAACCTTAAAAACAAAGAACAATGAGACTAAACAAATTAATTCAATTTGAGAAAACAAAAAAAAATTAATAGAGGAAAAACTATTGTCTTAGGGCAATTCTCAATTGACTGGAGTTGCGAAAAGAAACCTTATGCATAGAGTGGTATTTGTTAGCCTTAATAGCACCAACATGGGATTCTCTAATCAAGCAGATACAATTGGATGGTGTAACATAGATGTCTATGCATAGAGTATATGTGATCCTCAAACCAATTTCCATTCTTAAGATGTTCAAATGTTGATAACGTAATGCAATTTGTGAGGTGACACTGAAGAATTTTACATCCCAAGGAGTTAAAGACCAATTATGTCTTTGTAATTTTTTTCTCTCAAGGAAAGAATGAATTTTATTCATTGAATGATGAATGAGCAAAAAGATGCAGACATTTAAAATCCAATGCTTATTTAAGCTATCAGTCTTAATGCTACTCTCTTCATCAACCATTTAAAAGTTTCTATGGATGATAAAAACTTGATTTTTTCTCACAAGGAAAGTATGACTTTTATTCACCCAAAGATGAATGAGAAAAAATATGCAAACAATTAAAATCTGATGCTTCTTTAAGCTATGGGTATTAACGCTACTCTCTCCATCAACTATTTCAGACTTGGTATGAATGATACAAAAACGACTTCGATTGGATAGCAGATATAATACTCACACTGAGTAAGGACAATACCATTGACTCTATTTGGATAGAAGATATGATAGATATCTAACAAGATCTAATTGACTTTATATTGTTTTTGAAATCAAATTGCTTAGATAATTAGGCTACTCTATGAATTACAACTTTGAAACAAAAGGTGCCTATACAAAAGTCATTTAGACTAGGCTTTAAAGGTGTGATGTCTTGCGACTTAAATTAGATAGAAATGGGTTATGCAAAATAATTGACATTAGAGAAATTTTGAGGTAAAAAATGGGTCTCAAAACAAAAATGTACAAAAATCAGATTTATAAAAACCAATTGGATTCAACATGATGATGTCATGTCAACCATGGGGGATGATTCATCATTTTTGAGGTAAAAAAAAAAAAAAAACTATTTTTCAAACTCTTATTTTCAAAATTTTACTCAAATTTTGAGCAAGAGTAGTCATTGGATGGAAATATGAGTTTAAAAAGTAGGTTTTTTTTTGCCCCTCCAAAACTTGATGAGATAATTTAATATTATTTTATTATTTCCACTATTATTTTATAATATTTCTTAAGAGACCCATTTTAGACCTCAAAATTTCTCTAATGATAGAGACATGTTTTTATCCTTTATCATAATCACCTACTAGTAACATAACCATGAACCTCATCTATTAGGTCTTTTAATGTGTGTGTGTGTGTGTGTTTTTCTAAATTTTTTTATCATGGCCACATGGATTTGCCTAAATGTGCTCTAATAACTATCAAATGGCCATTGTTAATATTCATTTTTTATGGTGCAATCTTATGATTTGGAATAAACAACTAAATAAATCAATATCAACCTATATGCCCATCTAATTGGACTTGATTGGCTAAATCAGAGTTGTGATGGAGACATGTTGACTATTTTCTCTTCACCACATGGGAAGGCCAACTCCAAGGGGGATCCCCATGGGCATTAGAGAGTGTGCTCCTCCATTTAAATAGAGATAGTAATCCTCTTTGCTCATTGAGGCATAGTTAAATATTTGAATAATATTATTTCTTTAAAGAGAAGCTTGTATTGGAGTCAAAACAATTTGTGGAACAACAAAGAAAGTTTCCATGAAAAATCTATAAACTCTATTAAAATTACAAGCTCACAAAGAGAATAATTTCTTGAGAAAGGTTTAGGGAACTCCCTTAATTGCTTTGTTTTATTTTCATTTTTCTTTGAAATTATATGGGTGCATAAAGGGGAATATTGCATAAAGTAGGGAAAGTAGATGTGAAAGAGGTGGGTCATGGCTATGATTTTGAGGAAGAAAAGACTCCAAGCATGATTGGAAACATAGTATCACTAGGGAATAATGAATTGGAAGCACTCATTGTTTTATAGGGACTAATTATTCTTAAATAAAGAGAAGTTTGTAAAGTCAAAATGATTGACAATTCCATGCTAATCATAAGTGCTCTATATCATTATAGTGCCCCTCACATCCTTCCTCTAGCTAGAATTTTTCAACGATGAAACTTTGTTTGGGAGGAGTTTGGAACAATAGAATTATATTATGTCTTTCTTTTCTACCTCAACTTGAAGGTAGATAAGAAAACAAACACAAGGTCTCTCCTTGGTGAGGGGTGGCTAAGCAAAAGAGGAGGCCATATCATTACTTTCCACTTATTCCTTGAAATGAATAACATTAAAGAGTGAACCTCTCACTTCAACATGCATCGTGGCATGTGGAAGGTGAGAAGGAAATCAACAAATTTTCACTTTACACAATACTTTAATCAGTTGTCCTCATTTCGTGCAATAAAGAATGATAAGATGGTAGGGACCTTTCCTGCATATGATATGAATTGACAGATTGAGTTGCTTAATTTAAGTCTTGTCAAAGGTAGAGGGCATTGCTTGTTTGTGGACCAAGAGGTTAGAAGCTCAACCAACATCATGCACTTTCATTTTTGGCAGACTTATTCCTCAACATAGCACAACCATGGAACATTGCCACTTCCACAATCAACGTTACACCCTTTGTAACTTGAACGAGTTGTAGAATGGTTTAAAACAACGTGAATGTTAGGCTAGGAGAGTAACTCCAAATGAACTTGTTTATTACATTACCCATATCATGAATTATACATGAGTGGAGACGCTTGGGATTCCAATTTTAAGGTCTCTTGGTTTTTTCAAATGCATACCTGACAATATTTACAATATTTACAATAATTCTTTTGGATTAGGTGTCAACATTCCCCCCCCCTTAATTTGAAGGGATGTTGGTGAGTCCAAGCATCATTTTGAATCTTTAAAATTTTTCTCTTCCAAACGATTTGGTGAAGATGTCTGTAATCTGCTCATTTGTGGAACTATGGCATAAGTGGATTGTCTTGGCCTCAACATGATGTCAAATTATTTTCTATTTTTTATTGATGTGCTTTGTTCGATCATGGAAATTTGGGTTCTTGGAAAAATTTATTGCAGAAGTGTTGTCAATCAAAAGAGGAGTTGAATGCACTTACTTATCCTGCAAATCTTCCAGAATTTTTCTGAGCCACACAATTTCTTTCATTTCTTCAGCTGCTGCCACATATTCTGCCTTAGTTGTGGAATCTGTTGGAACTGACTATTTGCAACCTCCAGGAGGCAATTCCCGATCCAAGACTCATAAAATAAATTGAAGTAGATACCCCAGTTTATTTATCTCCATTGAAGTTTGAATCAGATGATCCAATTAAGTTGAAGTTGCCCACCTATGTATACTTAAGTCCAAAGCGTTGAGTTCCCTTCAAGTACTTTAGAACCCTTTTTGCAACAGACCAATGACCCTCATAAGGCTTTTGCATAAACTTGGAGAGGGTTCCAACAAAAAATTAAATGTCTGGTCTGGTAGTAGTCACGTAGTTGAGACTTCCTACGAGTTGTCTATACTTTGTTGCATCCTCAAATTCTTTTCCTTCAGTGGATGTGAGCTTTAAGTTTTGTTCCATTGGGGTAGTCAAAGGATTTCACTCAACCATGCCAAACTTGTTCAATATATCTCCAATGTACTTCTTTTGAGAGAGGAATATAAACTTTAGATGTTGAGTTACTTCAATACTAAGATAGTAGTGAACATAGCCCAAATATGTTATTTGAAAACCTTTCTAAATTCCTTATTTATGGATGCAATGTAGCTCTCATTGTTCCCTGTCATCAGAAGATCATCTACATACACCACAAGATATACATTTTTTTTGCCAACTTTATTGACAAATAAAGTCACATCATCAAGATCATAATGTTTTAAGTCGAGTTTTAGAAGGTGCTCAATTAACTTCTCGTACTAGGCTCGCGGTGCTTGCTTGAGGCCATACAAGGATTTTACAAGCTTGCATACTTTGTGTTCCTGACACTTCACAACAAATCCTTCTAGTTGGGACATAAATACATTCTCTTTCAGATCTCCATTCAAGAAAGCAATTTTTATATCCATTTGAAGTACTTTCCAACCGTTTTGAGCATCCAAGACAAGAGTGTCTGGATGGTAACCCATTTTGCTGTGGGGGAAAAAGTCTCCTCATAGTCGACCTCTTCCTTTTGTACAAAAGATTTTGCCACAAGCCTGGCTTTATGCTTGTTAAGTGAGCCATCTGCTTTATACTTGTTTTTGAAGACCCACTTGCAGCTAATTGGTTTGGTTCCCAATGGAGGATAAACCAACTTCTAGGTTATCAAGGCATCATATTCTTTCTGCATCGCTTCTTTCCATTCATCATGAGAAGTGGCTTCTTTGAAGGAAGTTGGTTTGAAATCTATAGACAAATTCAGTTCATAATCATAAGAATCATCCATATCAACAGGTGAATCAAAATCTTCTACATCACCTCCATTTTGTCTGGTTGAGCTTCTTGTTCCTGTTTTTCCAACCTCATCAGGACGAAAAATTTCAAGTGTCTTTGTCAACCATTTTGGAGGACCTTTCTGAGATGGCCCAGGCTACTCAGTTGACTGAGATGGGACTGAATCAAGATTTAGTCTCCCAATTCTGTCAATCACATCACTCAAAGTGTCATAAGTGGTTGGAGATTCATGTGGGGGAGGGACTCCTTCAGTATAAGATTCGACAAATTGATCCAATATAGAAACCCCCTTCATGATGTGGAATTTCATTATCAAACTCTTGAAAATAGTTTGCATGTCTAAATCTATCCAAACAATCAAGCTGTCTCTCGGCAACATTGTCATTCTTGGAAGATTCAAGAAAGATCACATCTCTAGATATTATAAACTTCTTGTTCACTTCATCATAGAGACAATATTTTTTGAAGGTATTTGAGTACCCCAAGAAGATACACTTGCGACTCCTTGCACCAAGTTTGTTTATTTGTTCCTTTGGTATCAAGGCATAGCAAGTGGAACCAAAAACCCTGAGATGCTTCACTGAAGGAATGTGGCCATACCACATTTCATGAGGAGTCTTGTTTTTGATAGCATTAAATGGACACCTATTATTTATATACAAAACACATAGAATTGCATCAGCCCAAAACATTAGTTTAACATTCTTGAAAAACATCATGGAACATACCATATTTAATATTGTTTTGTTCATTCTTTTAGCTACTCCATTTTGTTGGGGATTATAGGGCATAATTGTTTGATGTTTGATCCCATGCTGGTGAATATAGTTTTCAAATTCATTTGAAGTGTATTATTTTCCATTATCAGTGCGAATAGAGCCAATATGAGATTATGCATCATTTTCAATCCATGCATGAAAGTTCTTGAATGTTTCAAAAGCTTTAGATTTGTTCTTCAATAAATAAACCCAACACATTCTGGTGTAGTCATCAATAAATGTCATCATATATTTATTACCATTTGCAGAAGGAACATACATCGGTCCACATAAATCAGAATGAATGACTTCAAGTTTTCTATGTGCTCTAGAATGAGAATCATGAAAACACTGTTTGCTGTGCTTTCCTAAGATACAAGCATTACATTTCTTAAGTTTCCTAGGAATTATAGGCAAACCAGTAACACCATTTTTCTTCAACAAATGAAGGTTGTCATAGTTCAAGTGTCAAATCTAGCATGCCATAAAAGACTTGATGGAAATTTACCTTCATCATAGTGAGAATTGTCTAAGAAGTTCTGTGCACGAGCAGAGGTTCCTTGCAGCTTCATAAGTCTTTCTTCTTCTATCCCCATCATGATAAGTGAGTGATTTGATGCGTTTCTGACCTTGACCTTGCCATTAAATATATGAATGGAGTGTCCTTGCTAGCGGATGTGGACCAAAGACAAGAAGTTTCTCCTCAACTCTGGGAGGTATAAAACATCATGTAGAATAAAGTCTGGAAGACCAGACAGTTTGATCTTGATGGTGCCAAGCCCTGATGGCTTGACTTTTGACTTGTCTGCAAAGTATACTACTCCATCAACATCGTCAGTGAATTCTTCAAAGAAATATCTTCTGAAATTCATGTGGCAAGTTGCTCCTGAATCAAACAACCAATCATCTTTCCATGAAGTAAGTGAAGCAATGAATAAGTCTTGAGTTACTACAATGTTTCAACGTGCCACAACATAATGAGTGGAATTAGATGCTTTAACTTTCCCTTTGTCAGTTGTTTTACCTTTCCCTTCATTTTTTTTCTTGCTCAATTTGGTCCCAGGAAAACTTACAAGTGGAAGCACCATGTCCATCTCTATTGCATCGTATGTAATGAAGATCAAAATTTTCTCCTTGGAACTGTTTGCCCTTCCTACCTCTAAAATTCTTCCTTCCTCTTCCTCTTCGACCACCTCTTCCTCTAGAAAAATCTTGTGCATGATTCTTCTCTTTATGTGCAAGACACACAACTTCTTCAAAAGACTAAGGAACCATCTTCTTCCCAAAGTCCTTCTATCTCTCAACAAAATTCTTCTCAAGGGAGTCAAAATTAATCTCCTTAAGGTTGTCACTTGCTTGCAATGACCCAAGATAATGTGAACAGGTGGGATATAGTGCCTTGACATAATCTATGAGAGGAATATCTATCTCAATACCAGTGGATTTTATGTCATGCATAATGGATCTTACGTTTGATGCTAAGGCAAGAGGGTCATCATTTTTCAATTCAAGACTGAACAACTTAATCATCAATTGAACAAATTCAAGTTCAGAGCAAGTCATAGAATTCCTTCAACTTCTATAGGGAGTCAAAATAATTTGAAAATGAAGAAATATGGTGAATCACCTCTTCATTCACCGACACTGTTCTTGTTTTCCCAAATGACAAGCTCCTTGTCTGAAGTGGGCTTTTCTAGTGCATTGTCTCCTTCTCCTTCACGAATTCCCTTCCACAATTCATTGAAAATAAGTGTGTTTTATTTTCCGAGACTACTCATGATATTTCTCTTTTCCAGAGAGAACTACACCCACAATGGATATGAGTGAATGCATCATCAAAAATACTATCTACTTTCGATTCAAAATCACAACCTTACTTGATGTCTTCTATTTACTTGATATCTTCTATTTAAATGACATTCCTTCACTTTTCATTATGCATCTAAATAATCATAATATGTCACACCATATAAATGTGAGGCCATACCATAATCACACCATATAATAGTCACACCATTCCACTCATACAATTTATGGTCTTAAAAAAGGGACATAAAACGTTATAAAACATCACTTATGAGTCATTAATTATCCCACCATTTATAATGGCCATACAACCTCTTAAAAAACTCAATGTTTATATATATGCACCCTTTAGGAACTTAATGGAACATGGCTTCACGATTTATATAATATTGGGTCTTCAAAAGTGGTTAAAGTACACACTGTCAATAATTTTCAACGCACAACCCAAGTAATCGTTTGAATGAAACACACTCACTAGTCAACATGACCACACAACACCACAAGGCTGCATCAAGACTGCACCATGGTTCTGTTGCACTGCATTCCTACGTGGAGGCACCACGGTTAAATGCACTCACTTCATTCTGAACTTGAGGGTGCTGCGAGACTCCTTTATGAACATGAATCAACTCAAAGCTCTCGATTTGGGTGGTTTTCGGGATTTGACCCTCTTTGCGGAAACACTTGGGAATATTACCACAATTGACTTTTCAGGTGTTGCAGAATTGAAGTTTGTGAGCCAACATTAAAATGAGTGATTCAACCCCAGAAAATGACGATTATATATCAGAAGAAAGATGCAGTTTCTCCTTATTTTATTTGTACAGGGAAACTAGAAGGATAATGCAATAACGCCTTTAGTGCTCAGGGCTACGCTTCACTGCAAACGATAGGTGGTGGTATTACGACCTGCCTTAAAATTTTACCAGAAAGTTGCATACAAGCAACAACAAAAGAGTATAATTAAGAATTGAGAGAATTTAGTCACTTCTCGTATTAGACAAAAAACGAATGAATGAAGGAAGCCTAGACCAATACTAATATTAACACACACAAACATAAAGAGAGGATGTAGCACAAAGATAATTCAATCACTATCCAAACACATAGAAATTTGGGACAGAGGGATAGTATGTAGCAGAGAATGGTAGGAGTTACCACATAAAGAGGCTAATTTGGGAGCTAGCGCCGATACCATGTCAGGCAGGAGGGTAACTCCAAATGAACTTGTTTATTGCATTACCCATATCATGAATTTATACATGAGTGGAGAGACTATTGGGATTCCAATTCCGAAGTCTCTTGGTTTGCTCAAATGCATAACTGACACTATTTACAATAACCCTTTTGGATTAGGTGTCAACAGTAAAAATAATGTGGTGGAAACAAACTACAATGTCATCTACTTGACTTTATAGTGGAGTTGGAAATAAAAGTTTTAACACTTCGCTGAAAGAGAATAAAAGGATTAAGGATCAATGTGTCATTGAAACTTAGGAAGCATGTATTAAGTTTGAGAGAATGGGAGGTAGAGTTCATGTGTCTTCATGGCAATATTCAAGGGGAAATAAGTGGAGATGGCCTCCATTATTGCATCATTGCAGGTTTTGGTAGGATGATTGGTAATTCTCTTCAACCTTCCTTTTCGCCTCATGGTGTCCTCCCCCCTGCCCCCCCTCCTAGTACCCTAGACACTTTTATAAGCACAACTTCATCTAGCCTACTTGGTGCTAGAGCATTTATGGACCACTTTGTTGTGATATTTTAGGGTTACTTTGAAAGTGTTTACACCATGTTTAGTCACACACTTCATAAAATTTGTGGTACATAATGTATGATTAGTGCTTTTATGGTCCATGATGGATTTCCACATTGAATTCTGCTTACTTAGGGGTTGCTTCACCTTAGTTGGATGCTCACATGGCATTTTTCATTGGAGCATTGAAGATATTCATACCACTTAGAACATTCTTCACATTAGCCACATTTCTTGTACATGAGTTGAATTGGTGAATGAGTTGTTTAATTCAAGTCATGTTAAAGGCAAAGGGCATTGCTTGTTTGTGGGCAAAGAGGTTAGAAACTTAACTAACATTGTGCAATTTAGTCTTTGGTAACTCTATTCCTATTGTGAGCACAACCATGGTACACTACCACTTCCATAATTGACATTGCACCCTTTGTGACTTGAAGCACTTGTAAAAAGGTCTAAAAAAATGTGAAAATGAGGTGGTGGAAACAAACTACAATGTTGTTGAGTTGAAGTTGTAGTGGAGTTTGATGGGACATTGTAATGAATGCTTAAAGACCCATCTACAACCTCGACCCACCTTAAAAACATGAATTCATGACCTTGTTCATTATACATTTTCTTGATTTATATGTTATGCCTTGTGTTGAGTGGATGATTAAGTGATTTAATCATACTAATGCTCTGTATGACCTTTGGAAATATTGGCACATTAACTTGAACACGTTTTTAGGAGAAATACTTCCACTTGTAGTAGCCCATCAATATCTCACCAACAATCCACCATAAATATAGGGACCTTGTTCCCTCCACTATCAATATGTAACTCCAAAATTGCTCGAGTCCAGTCATTATCAGTAGTAAGGGACATGTGGATGTGTAGTAAATCTAGGGAGACAATTTTCTATAATTTAGGGGGTTTGGAGGGAAATCAACTCTCCTATCGAGGATGTTGTTTCCTGAACATTTTGTATAAGGAGACTCAAGGCCGAGCTTAGGGGAGAGGAAGGAACATTGTTTTTAATTACCTTGTAGCTCCACAACTCTCTTTATTCGCACTAATATATTGTTAATACAACCTAATGTAAGAAAAATATTTCTTGCCAAGTAGCTAGTGTAGGATTTTTATCAGGCCTTTGAGCACCTTGGGTAGGGCCCACCCATAGTAACTTTAGATACCCCTTTATACTCCCCTATTTTTCATTCTTGTGCTGTTCATGTCTTTCATTTTTACTGTTATTAGTTTAGTAAATGATGAACTTTTTACTTTCTTGTAGAAACTTTGGAACTTAATATTTTCCATTTGTTGAGTCATTCTTATGAATTATATATGTTGGAAATAATTTTATTTACAATATTGAGGCTTCCTTTCATTGATTTGTTGCACTAAGTTCAAATATGGAAGTTCTTATAAGACTACATGAATTTTATGTAGCATTACAAAATCTCTTGTAGGAACAATCTTGATAGCTTCCACTTAGCATTCTTTCTTATGGTTATGCATCTTTCATCTGAAAAACACCTTAAACAACAAATAATTACATAACCTAGTGAGCATGGTAGATTAAGAAGAGGGCTGTGATTTCTACAGGATCACATTATTACTTTCAACACTGTAGATTTATTTTTTTATACACAGTAGGATTAGATTTACTTTTCTACCAAAGTAGAATTGGTTATTCATCACTACAATATTTATTTTCCTACAAGTACAATTTAGTTTTCTTTCCCTGCAAAGTAGCATAGTGTCTACTTTTTGCAGCCTCATATTCTACAATTAGTTTTGTTTTTTGCAAAACTAAATCAATAGAGTGATTGTTTCACTATATGATTACCCCCTTCACTTAATCAAGTAGACATTTACTTTCATCGATTCATATGCATTGAGGAGTGAGAAGAAATGTGGTTTGCATATACAATGCATGACACCTCTTAAGTTTGTACTAACCCTCGATTGACATGTTAAATTCGAACTTTTAGAGATACAACATTGATATTGTAATAATTTTGGCCCCATTACTGGGGAGGTGGCGAAAGCCTGTGAATTTTTCTTTCTTCTTATACATTAGCTTCATTTCAAAAAATAATAAAAATAAAAGAAACACAATTTTTTTCCCACATTTCTTAAAATAAAACAAGCGTGCCTCATAGACTTAGAGATAAGCTAGAGGAAATTATATAAAATACCCTCACTTCTAAACTTACAAGTACCAATCAACAAAAGTCAGTTGATTGTGAAATACTTCCTTCAACAACAAGAAGTTTTGAGGACCAAATAGAAGAGAAAGTTAGAGCATTTGAGACCCTCTCAAAAGGAGGTAGCTTTCCATTTCACTATGCAATGCCTGAAGATGGATATCAACCTAATGTCTTTGATTTTTATCTTTAGGAGACCAATGGACAAGCTAGGATATGTTAAAATTGGCAATTAGGGCCAAATTACAATTTGGACATCTCCTTTGAAGAAGACAATTATTGGATTAAATTCCTCTTTTGGAGAGGACCAAAATCGACCTAAAGATCATCAAATTTGGATAAGGAGAAATATAATTTTGAAATTAAACCCACACTTACGTAATTTATCAAGGTCAACTTGGAGTTAATTTTACAAGTGAAACCACTCTCCTCCTCCTATAAAAGGGAGCATCCTCCAACCTCATTTGAGCACCTCACGCACATTTTCTTCTCTTTGAAATGGGCGCAGAAGGAAGGTATCTCCTACGAAGGATGAAGGGCTAGATTGGTGTCATGGCAGGTGTTATTGATGGGCCAAGTCCCTTAGGCAGAAGGCCGAGCCTCTTAGGTTCAAGTCTGGGCACATTAATGGACTGTTCTAGGCTTACATATCTTCTATTGTGGGTTCGAGTTGTCTCTAAGGTTGACCACAGGCTTAAGGAAGATTTGAAGTGTGTGGGTACATTTTTTATGATGAGAAATCCCTCTCCTAGGTGGGCCACACCTACTGGAGCTTCTCACAAGATGGCTTCAGGCCTTATCATGCTGATTAATAGGTTAAGAGGGTATATATCTACCAAGGTGGATGGAAACTCTAATTTTATGAAGATTGGTAGATGTGGCGGCCTATTTGAGGACTGAATTAAGTGTATAATTGTATCAGAGGAAGGTCAACTTATCATGAAGAGAGGCCGCAACAGTAGAAGGATGTTTTGGATATGTTTGTGAGGCTGTTGTAGCATGTCGAATACCCTAACTAGGAGAAACAATAATCAACAATAATCTCCAACAATTGCATGTGCAAAGATGATGTGATTGGATAGTTTTGGATGCTTGTTGGATAGATTGGACAACTTACAATAACATCTTAATGAATTGAAAGTAACCCTAACTAAACCTATTTTCCTCACCTGTATGACATCATGAAAAACTTGACTACTCCATAATTACAATTGTGATTGGGTCATCTACTTATCTAAGGGTTGTGATACTGGATCTATAAATTGGAAAGTCAATTTTGAATTTGAATTATTGTACTCTCTCTCTGCTAAACATTTGATTACAATAATAAGAAGAATTGATCAAGGGCTTTCCCCATCTTGGGGTTTTTCCCTGGTTTGTGCCATATTCTTGTGTTCTCTTCTCTTGGCTTGTCTTCAGCACTTTTCATTTATGTTCTTTCCTCAGTTACTGTCAACATGTGATTGCTAATGGAAATGAAATTGATCGATAATTGGGCTAATAAGGAACACTGAAGTAACTGTTCTAAAGAAAGAACATGTCAACTCAAAAATTAACATGGTATAAGTGCTTAGGTGAGGAAAATCCCAAGGAAGAGTGAAAGAGAAAGCAATCACTAAGATGAATTTATTGACAAATCTCCATGTTCTCCTCTCTCTGCAAGTCTGAATTGTTCAGCTGTAATAATGCCAAGTTAAGGATCTTTGTTCTAAGGAGGAGAAGTATCCTTCAAGGATGAGATCTCTATCGATACCTATAGGTAACCTTGAGGAGTAGTAACGAAAGAATAAAAAAATGGATAGGGTTTGTTTATCATTTATTTTGATCTCTTGGAGGTTCAGACTTATTGCATTATGCTTTGAAAAATCCAGTGTAGTTCCTTGACCCTCATTACCTTCGGTCTTGTTGTTTAGACCTGATTCTTCTACCGAACTTCGGACCTATGGTAAAAGAATTCAGGATAGTCACTATAACTCAAAATTCAGAGTTCCATATGGTGGTATCTTATGTTGTTCAATGTTAAATTTCTTTAAACTTTTAGGATTAGAGATTTGCTTGAGTGTTTTTACTTGCAACTCTGTCTTTTGAAACAACGAAAATTCTTATATTACAAACATCAAACAAAAATATACTGTAAGGCATATATGACATTACATTTGGGTATCTCGGTCTGCAAGTAACATATCTCTCTTTTGCAACATAAGCGAAACTATTGGAATTAATTTAGAAGTACTAAAACAATGAGAATCTCTATGGTTAGGTGTTGTTGAAGCTTGGCTTCTTATGAAAACTGGTGCATAACTCAGAGTTGAGGTCACTTAGCCCATGCAACATAAGGAGAGTTGAAGTATGATAGTAGCTTTCCATTCTCATCACTGAAGGCAGTTCACATTGATCAGTCTCCATGTCTAGAAGAGAAACAAACATTTGTTTGAGTTGCAACCATTGTTGAAAGGATCAATGTTGCTACTACTCATAAACATATATTACTTGCATCTTGTACAAAATTGGAGCCGACCTAACTGAAGAAACTATAAGAAAGGATGCCAACAATGATTAAATCTATGCAAATATCCTTTATCTCAACAATATAGTTAACCTACTCAAAATGCAATTTACAAGCTATTGAGGACTAATTGGAGACACATAAGTGAAGATCTTGATCTTTGCAGAGGCTTATTAGTAGCAGTAAGTCTCTTGCAACAATTATTGTAGAACTTTTATCATCAAGATCAGAGCAGGCATTGGAAGAAAAGTCTTTCATCCTTGATTAGTCTCTGCAACAAGTCTCATCATCATTATCAAAAGCTCATAGATCAATTCACAAATTGGATGAATCAGGTTAAGTACATCAACCTTATAATAGTTCAAGTACCCTCATCTACTGCAAGGGGAATTGCGACATAAAGATAAGGTCTACTAATGAAAAAAAGTAAGGCAACAAGACATCATGCAGTAAGACCTATAGGGTTGTCTTCAATGTAGTAGATCCTTATCATCAAAGCACAGTATAATCATATTAACAAGGGAAAACAAATTTTAACATTGAAAGAAGATTGTTGTGGGATAGTTTGGCATATCTCAGTATTACAGACAATCAAATCTCCTGTATGACAGAAAGTACTTAACGTACAGATAACTCCATTAGCTTGAGAAATAAAGTCAAAGTTGTATTGCACTATGTGATAAGAACCATGTAATTGGTCCTAGACTACAACAAGTGTTCAATGACTTTCATTAGCATATTGTTTTGTAACAAACTCTAAATCTCGCTGCAGCGTTTGATCCAAGATTTGAAGCAATATACATTAGTAGATCCTATCATAAGTTGTTGTTGAGAGCTAATATATATGGCATATTGAAGAAATTCTTTGTAGTAGCCCCTATAATCATGAAGGACAGTGGTGCCTCTTGGAGAATGTATTGAAGAAGGAAACTGAGAGGACCCTGATATTGGTTGGGTCATTGGGAAATCTATGTAAAGCCTATTTTTTTTATAAAGTATAGTTGCATACAGATGCCTAGATGATAAAGACCTCCGCATAAACGATTGGTAGCTGTCATGGTGCAGCTGGTTGATTCAAGGAAGGATTTCTTCACTTTAGTGGAAAAATGACCATAATGGTAATGCTCTCTCTGATTTGAATTTTTTGTTATAGTTGCTGTATGATAAAACCTCATCTTAAAATGATGATCAACTGATGCAAGGATTTAGAGGGAGCTATAAAATCCATGGCTGTAGGTTTTAACCCTATACATAAATTACCTGCAAACGGATTCTTAAAAGAAGAAAATATACAATGGCAAGAATATAAAACAAATATACACAAAGATTTTCCCTTGGACCCTGAAACCAGGACTACCAGATTGATTTTTCATTATATTCCTTTCAATGTTACAATACATATTTATTCATGCCGAAGAATTCATAAACCCTAATAAATTAACCCTGGATTAGAATATAACCGTAGTTCCATTGATAGGATCTACAAAATACCATGGGCAGAAACCCATCATGCCCAAAACCATGTGAAAAACCCATGCATAAAACCATGGGTAGGTCTGCCCACCATCTTTGGGTCTGCCCCCCATCCTTGGGTTCACATATATGAAAAAATAATTTACCTTGGGCGCCGCCCCTGTGAGCCCCTGCTACATCGGGCACAACGAACAAGGGGGGCTACCTCCCCCCTTGTGACCCCCCACACATGCGAATAGTCGTGGAAATAATATAACACACACCCAACGTCTCCCAATTGTTGTTTCTCTTTTCCACATAGGGGGTCATAGGAGAGCTTAGTCATTGGTGCAACCCTGCAACACCCTATTTTTCTCTACACCAAGAAAACTTCTTAGTGCTCACAGACTTCGTCAATGCATCTGCAACATTCTTCAAAGTGTCCACCTTTACCAGCAACACCTTTTTTTCCTCAACCATATCCATCACAAAGTGATACTAAACATCAATGTGCTTTGTCTTTGAATGATAAGCAAGGTTCTTTGCCAAGAAAATTTCACTTTGGCTATCATAGTCTATCCTTATAGTTCATTGTACTAACCCATACTTGAACACAATATCTGTAACCATACTTCTTCCTTTCTTGCATGAGTGGCTGCTATATATTCTGTGTCTATAGTTGAAATTGCCACTACAATCTATCTCTTGCTCATCCAACTGATTTCTCCTTCAAATAGGTTAAACACATACCCACTTGTAGATATTTTCAAATCTAGATCTCTAGCCCAGTTTGCATCAACAAAGCCACAAATTTCCAAAAATCTGTCTAATCTTGGTCTTCCTTGGTAGTACAGATCATAATCACTAGTTCCATGCAAATACTTGAAAATCCACTTCACTGCTATCCAATGCTCCTTCCCTGGTTTTGACATAAACCTGCTCAATAATCCCACTGCATGTGCAATGACTAGTCTAGTACAAACCATTGATTACATTAGGCTATTGATTACACTTGCATATGGAACACGAGACATGTCCTCTTCCTCTTCTTGTGTCTTGGGACAATGTTCAACAAATAACTTTAAACCTACAAGAATAGGAAAGTTCACCAATTTACTACCTTGCATATTAAACCTCTGCAGTATTGTCTCGACATACTTTATTTGGTTTAACCAGAGCTTCCTCTTTGTCCAATCTTGTTTAATTTCCATGCCCAAAATATAATTTGCAGCAACAAGATCCTTCATGTCGAATTTGGAGGCCAACTAGGTCTTCAAATCTTGGATAATTTATTTGTCATTTACAATCAGCAACATATCATCCACATACAAGACCAAATAAATAACAAGGGCAAAAATTTATTTAAAATACACATAGTGATCTATTTTGCATCTAGTGAAGCCAAGTCCCCATATATATGTATCAAATTTCTGATACCACATCCTTGGTGACTGTTTTAACCCATACAAGGAATTTTTTAACCTGCATACCAGTTCTTTCTTACCCTTCACCGTAAAACCTTCAAGTTGCTTCATGTAGACCTCTTCTTCCAGATCCCCGTGAAGAAATGTTGTCTTCACATCCATTTGTTCTTCCTAAAAAACAAAAGCAACAACAACAGATAAAAATAATATAATAGAAGCTAACTTGGCAATCAGAGAAAAAATATCACCAAAATCAATTCCTGTCACCTGGGAATAAACTTATGCTACCAACTGAGCTTTGTATTTCTCCACCTTTCCTTCTGCATTCATATTCTTCTTAAACACCCATTTGCTTCCAATGGGTTTCCTTCTAGCCGACAATTCCACTAGATCACAAGCCTCATTTTTGTCCAAAGATATCATCTCATCAACCACGCCTCTTTCCAAAGTTTTCCATCCTCTGAATCTACTGCCTCCTTGACAGTTCTGGGATCATTAATAGTAATAGATAAAGAAAAATTTGAACATAAAGTAGATGGAATATACCTTTCTGGATGCCTTCTCTCTCTAACTGATCTTCTCAAAGTTGGAGTTTGTGGTTCTTCATCTTCTGATTCCCGTTCTGTTGTAGAGTTCAATTCTTCCTCCTTTAGCTCAAACTCTATCTTCTCAGGTTCCTTTGGTATTATTTCATGTTTAATAACATATTTTACCTCTGTAAACATCACATCTAGACTATACACAACCTTCTTTGTTTATGGGTTCCAAAGCTTATAACCTTTTAAACCATCCTTATACCCAATAAAGATGCACCTTTCAGATTTACTATCCAACTTGGTTCTTTTCTCCTTTGGAACATGTACATATGCATCACAGTCAAATACCATCAGATGTGAAAGAGAGGATTTATTACCTGTCCATACCTCATGTGGAGTCTTATCCTCCAACACCGATGAAGGTGATATGTTAACCAGGTAACATGTAGTCTCCACTGCCTCTGCCTAGAATTCATGTCCTAACTCTACACCACTGAGGAGGCTTGCTTTTCCATCAACGTTATGTTCATTCTTTTTGTAGCTCCATTTTGTTGAGGTGTGTATGGAGTAGTCTTTTGTCGTGCTATACTACACTTCTTACAAAACTCTTCAAATTCCTTTTTGCAAAACTCTCCACCATTATTTGTCCCCAACACCTTGATCTTTTCTCTATCTGATTTTCCACCAGAACCTTAAATTATTTAAACCTGTCAAAGACTTCATATTTATTCTTGAGGAAATATATCCATGAATTCCTTGAGAATTCATGTATAAAGGAGACATAGTACACAAACTTACTCAGTGATGGAACTTACACAAGTCCAAAAACATCACTATGCATAAAAACTAATATCCCTTTCGCCCTCTTGGAACTAGAGGGGAAACTCACCCAATTTTGCTTCCCATATACACAATGTTCATAGAAATTGAAATCCAGAGAGCAATTAGACATACCTTGTAGCATACCATTACCATGTAGTATTTGAAGGCCCTTCTCTCTAATATGTTCCAAGCCTTTGATGTCATAACATGGTATTTTCTCCAAATACCACTAGGTTTTATACTCCACTTATAGGAATTGCATAACTCTTGCACCCATCAATAATAGCGCTACCCAGAAGCTTGTACAAAGTTCCAATCCAAACTCGCATCAATAACAATGCTCCCTGAACCATCTTGCAGGTATCTTTCTTGAACACTACTTTTACACTTGCATCATCCATCTTGCTTATAGAAATCAGACTTATAGCCAATGCAGGAATATGCAGAACACTAGGAAGTTTTCTAATCCTTCTACCTTGCAACTTCAAATTTACTTTTCCGTGTTCGATGATTCTAGCCTTCCTATCATCCCCTAAGAAGACATCACCACCATCGTATTCTCATACTCACAAAACCACTCCCTATGGTAGTGAAGTGAAAGGATGCATTTGAGTCAATCAACCATGCCTCATGATTTACATGTGTACTTGAAGAAGAATCCAAGTACACATCCCCACCTTCATCTGAGGTGGTTTTCGACTCTGCAGAAGGAGCATCATCATATCCCTTTCCTTTCTCAGGAGCTTTAGATCTACACTCCTTTTTGTAGTGCCCTTCCTTTCTGCATTTCCAACATACCTTTACATGTTTTCCTAGAGATTTAGATCACCCTCTAGATTCAGATCTCCCACTTGAGGAATTATTTTTATTTATGTTTTGGGACCATCCTCATACAGACAAGGCATCTCTGTTCCGACTCTCCATATTTTTCCATCTCATCTCCTCTGACAACAAGGATGAGACTATTTTATCAGACTTCAAGATATTTGTATTACTACCTATTACAACAACCAGACTGTCCCACAAATCTAGTAGAGAACACAACAAACTGATGCACTTATCTTCATCTGAAATTTTTATATCAACAAATAAAAACTGACTTACCATAATATTAAAGGCGTTTAGATGCTCTATCACCAATTCTCCATCCTTTATCCTTAGGTTATACAAATTTTTCCACAGGAACAATTTGTTCACTGGAGACTTAGATTGGTACAAAGTCCCTAACTTGACCCACAAATCCTTCAACATAGCTTCCCATCATACATTCAACAATAATGAATCTAAGATACACAACCGTATTGTGCTCTTTGCCTTATGATCCAACTTTGCCTAATATTTTGCTGACATTGTTGTTGGTTTAGTACCCAGATCTACCGCGATCCACTGATATTTGTACACCAGCAAATCCTCCATCTTGATCTTCCACAACTCAAAACTCTGACCATTAAATTTATCGATCTCTATATTTCCACTTCTTGCCATCTTCTTTCACCAAAATAATCGATCCCGTAGATCTCCCAATGAATAGGGTCTACCACAAGCCCTAGCAAAAACCCTTAGCAGCAAAGGCATCCCCTTGGAGCCAAAAAAATATGATACCCAATGTAGGTTTTAACCCTGTACATAAATTACTTGCAAACGAATTCTTAATATAAATAAATAAATATATATATATATATATATATATATATATATATATAATGGCTGGAACATAAAACAAATATACACAAATATTTTCCCTGGATCCCAAAACCGGACTACCATATTGATTTTTCATTATATTCCTTTCAATTTTACAATACATATATATACATGCTGAAGCATTCAGAAACCCTAATCCGTGAACCCTGCATTAGAACATAACCGTAGTTCCATTGACCTGATTTACAAAATACCATGGGAAGAAAACCATCATGCCCAAAACCATGTGCAAAACCCATCAAAAAAACCATGGGTAGGTCTGCCTACCGTCTTTGGGTGCGCCCCCCACCATTGGGTCCGCATATATAATTTTTTTTTTCCCGGGGCACTGCATCGAACCTTGTGCACCGACAGGGGGGGCCACTGCCCCCTTACCGTGCCCAGTGCAACGAACAGGGGGGGATATCGCCCCCCCTGTGACCCCCCCCTCACGTGTGTGACTAGTTGTGGAAAGAATATAATAGGCACCCAATACTAGAAGTATGAGTCGGTGACTCTTTGTGCCCAATGTTTATTGATGAAGGAAAGTCATGGTAGTTGATTATGATTGTGATTGGTGACTTTGACACATGGATCTAAGGATCTATAGTTGGAAAAGGGACAAGTCATAGATACCTAGATGATTATGTTTTGGAAAAGTAATTTTATTTATATTCAGAGGGATTTATGTACACAACACATTGATTGGATTATAAAGATGCAAATATTGACGATGTCTGATTAATAACCCTCTCATTTATCAATGTAAGAAGGAGTTGACATTTAAAGTCAAGATGGAAGGCATGGCTTTGATGCACTATTTCCTGCACTTAAAAGTTAGATGTGATGAAGAAGTTGTTGGTCTGCATATGCATATCTTATGGGATCCCTAGTGTTCTTGATAAACAGCCTATCAGTCACATGCCTTGCTATGAAGACTCCGAGTCGATTTATCGATGCTCCTCGTATATTGGATAACTGCTTATTGAGATATCTCTGTGATTATATTTAAGGTACAAGGATGGAATCTAAGATTCCATTAATATTTTGATGCTAGCTTGATTGGCAGTGTGATGGATGGAAAAGAGCACATCTAGTGCTATATCTCTTGATTCAATTGCTTTATTTAGACTGAATGTATATAGCAACAAGTATGTCTTATTATGATGTGATGAAGAAGCTGTTGGTCTGCATATGCATATCTTATGGGATCCCTAGTGTTCTTGATAA
This sequence comes from Pinus tabuliformis, assembly GCA_031772625.1. NCBI lineage: Eukaryota > Viridiplantae > Streptophyta > Pinopsida > Pinales > Pinaceae > Pinus > Pinus tabuliformis. Next base: position 1,310,292,537 of record CM062819.1, read on the forward strand.
ACAACCTATCAATCATATGCCTTGCTATGAAGACTCCAAGTCGATTTATGGATGCTCCTCATATATTGGATAATTGCTTATTGAGATATCTCTGTGATTCTATTTAAGGTACTAGGATGGAATCTAATATTTCATTAATATTTTGATGCTAGCTTGATTGATAGTGTGATGGATGGAAAAGAGCACATCTAGTGCTATATCTCTTGATTCAATTGCTTTATTGAGACTGAATGTATATAGCAACAAGTATGGCTTATTATGAAGACAATTGGTTGAAGAATATCTTCAGTGAAGCAATTTGAGCATGTACTAGTAACCACCATTATATATTGCGATATCTTTGAATTGGATTCGTTTTTCAGAGAATCCATGTTCCATGTCAGCTCCAAGTATTGGGTACCACTTTATTTTGATATGGTACGTTAGTGAGCAACCAATCTCCACCATTTTGGGTTGTATGAGAAGATTACTGTCACAACCTCTTGATAAGGTCAAGATTATCTTTAGAGAAAGGTTGAAATTCATGGAAGGACCCTCCCATGAGGGTCACTCTTGAGTTGGACATAGAGATTTGGGAGCTCCTAGGGGCTTGGGGTACTTCTTGGAGATATGAGTGACCATAGGGTGAGTGGTTCACCTTCCCTTATAGGTGCACTATGTACAGGGTGAGTGGTTCACCTTCCCCTATGATTAATGATATATGCATAGGATGAGTGGTTCACCTTCTCCTATGGCACATGAGAAGGATGAGTGGTTCACCTTCTTCTATGGTACATGGGAAGGATGAGTGGTTCACCTTCTCCTATAGATACACTAGTGAGAGATGCATATAAGCATCTGTCGGTTGCCACATGTTGTCATGTTGGTGGGACGTGGTTCATCCTTTCAACACATGTAAAATATTCATTCCCTACGATCGATGGTTGACATGTTGGTGGGACATGGTTCTTCCTTTCCCCACATTTAGGATCCTTACTATAATTTTTGGTTGGCATGCTTATAAGAGGTGGTTCATCCTTTCCCTACGCTTGATGTTTTGCATGTGTGTAGGATGTGGTTCATCCTTTCTCTACAATGGTTGTGACATGTGACTGTAGGATGTGGTTTATCCTTTCCTTATGTTTGGTTGTGAGTAGGATGTGATTTATTATTTCCTTGATCTTTCCCCAAAATCATCCTACCCATGTAGTCTGGGACACATGGGAAGTACCTCTCATCTGGTTAATGAGTTGGGGAAAGTGGATAGGGACCATATCAATACTGATGGATGCGTTGTGTATTTCCATACTCCCTATGTCTAGGATGTATGATGATCAACAAACTTGATCACTTGGGATCAAGTCTGATTGTGGTTCTTCACCTGGTTATGTGGATTGAATTTTGTTAGTGGAGAGTGGTAAGGTCTTCTGACTCACCCTCGATCGATTCTTCTTCATTATCTATATTAGTGTTCAACAAAGTTGAGACGAGATGTAGATATGTTTTGTGACATTAGGATGGCATGATGTATTTGAAAGTTGTATTCTCCCTAGTTGAGAGTAAGTGTTAAAATTGGAAACTAGGAACAAATTCCACTTTGGGCAACTCCTTTTAAGAAGATAATTACTGAATTAAATTCTTCTTTTCTAGAGGACCAAAATTGACCTAAATATCATCAAATTTGGATAAGGAGAGATATATTTTTGAAATTAAACCCACACATGTGTAATTTATCAAGTCCGACTTAGAGTTAATTTTACAAGTGAAACCACTCTCCTCATCCTATAAAATGGAGTGTCCTCCAACCTCATTTGAGCACCTCACACACATTTTCTTCTCTCTGAAATGGTTGTAGAAGGAAGGTATCTCCAACGATGGATGAAGGGATAGATTGGTGTCATGGTAGGGCTGTTTGATGGGCTGAGTCCCTTAAGTAGAAGGCCGAGCCTCTTAGGGTCAAGTTTGGGCACATTAGTGGATTGTTCTAGGCTTATATATATTCTGTTGCAGGTTCCCGTTATCTCTAAGGTTGACCGCAGGCTTAAGGAAGAGTTGAAGTGTGTGTGTGTATTTCTTATGATGAGAAATCCCTCTCCTAGGTGGGTTGCACCTACTGAAGCTCTTCTCAAGTTAGCTGTAGGACTTATCATGTTGATTAATAGGCTAAGAGGGTATGCACCTACCCAAGTGGGATGAAACCCTAATTTTGCGAAGACTGGTAGACGTGGAGGTGTATTTGAGGGATAAGTGTAGACTTGTACCAAAGGGAGGCCAACTTATCATGAAGAGAGAATGCAATAGTAGAATGATGTTATGGATATGTTTGTGAGGGTTGTTGTGGTATGTAACATACCCTAACTAGGAGCAAAAATCATCAACAATAATCTCCAACAATTGCATGCTCAAAGATGATGTGATTTGATACTTTTGGATGCTTGTTGGATATAGTGGACAACATACATTAGATTTTTAATGAATTGCAAGTAACCCTAACCAGACCTAGTATCCTCAATTGTATGCCATAAGGAACGACTTGACTACTCAAGAATTATAATTGTGATTGTGCCATCTACTTATCTAAGGGATGTGATACCGGATCTACAAATTGGCAAGTCAATTTTGACTTTGAATTATTGTACTCTCTCTCTCTCTCTCTACTGAATATTTGATTACAATAATAAGAAGAATTGATTAAGAATTTCCCCATCTTGGGGTTTTTCCTTGGCTTATGCCATATTCTTGTGTTCTCTTCTCTTGGATTGTCTTCAACACTTTTGATTGATGTACTTTCCCTGTTACTGCCAATATGTGATTACTAATGGAAATGAAATTGATCGATAACCGGGATAATAAGGAACATTGAGGTAACTGTCCTAACCAAAGAACATGCTAAATAAAAAATTAACAGGATTAAGAATATCAATCCATCTGTACTCCATCACTTTTATGGACTAACCACAAAAGATCCTGACATTTTTGTTTGAGTTTTCTATAGTGTGAAAGACTTATGATTATATTACATATGATCAAAAACTCAAGCTTTTTCCTTTTATTTTAAAAGATGCATCCCTAATGTGGTTCATGAGTCTCGAAGGGAACACCATTACTATTTAAAAATAGATGAAACTAACCCTCAACAACAAATATAGAGATCCTTCAACAACCAGTATAGATATTATTGCATGGCTCAAGATACAAGGGATGAGATCTTTAGATGACCCAAGGAGATAATGAATCCTTGGATGGCTTTGAAGAGAAATTTCAATTAAGTTACAAAAGGACTTGGTAGAAGTATGCTAAGCCCTTTTTATTCATCCTCTGTACTTACAACAAATTAAATATGATTTTTAAAAGATATGAAGACATAAATCTTGCACTCACTAGCTTTGTAGATAGACACATTGTAGCCATAAGAAGCAAGAAAGGGCATAAATGGTATTGGCTATTTTTTGTCCCAATTACGCTAAAAGACATCCTCGAAATGGGAGCCCACTTAAAAAAATATAAATATATGCACTTTGTGAGGGCCAATATCTTATTGACAAATTTTATTCTTTGGTAGGATTGAAGGCTGTGTACCCGGGAATTGAAGGGAGTATGGAGTCAATATGCTTCATCAACCAAAAGAATCCAGCAGTGCCAAAACCTTGTCAACAAGGTATGGGATATAACTCTTAACAACATTTCAATAAATACCCTAAAATATTTCAAACTTAGCCTTGGTGTTCACCTAATCATTCACCTTGGACCATGCCTACCCCATGGTAGTACCCAAACCAACCTATTGTCTCTCCTTACCAACAATTCCCAAACCAACCTCTTCAATGGAATAATCCTTCACAAGGTTGGAGGCCTCTAATGGATTAGCCTTGAGCCTTCATTCCTCCTCCTCAACAACCTAGTATGCCTTAAAACACTGCTCCACCAAAGCAACCTCAACTTCAGGTGCAACCCAAGCCAAACCCTAATGATAAGGAGGCCAAACTTGTTTACAATGGTGAGACTGCTTATTAGAATTATTCACTGGAAGTTTAGGAAAGAAACCTTATATCAGAGAAATTAATCAAGGAACCTTCTCATCCTTCTCCAGAAGAAGATCCCTAAAGAAATTTCTTCAGTCTCCCCTTACATTGAGAGGTTGATCATAAAAAATACACGTACACTTGAAGAGACTAAACTTTTAAGGGTATGTTGACAGTGCTGGACCCGCCAACATATGAGGGATCTCCCTAGTATGAAGTCCTAACTAGACCTCACACCATTTGGTGTAGAAGTCCCATCCAGTACGATGGCTCAGTTGCCATTACCTTAAAGATATGCCTTATCTCTTTCTTGTTAGCACATGAGAGTGGTTTACTTAGTCTTCGAAAAACGAGGTTCACATGTCTGGTGAGTGCTTAGTGTCACTTGTGTCAAAATTCTTTCACTGCAGAGGGAGAGGGTGAGAGTGAGTCTCAAGTCGAAAGGGAATAGTCCCAACTCTATTAAACACACAACACAACGAGACATGTGCATCTTCCGATGGAGTAGTCCACATGGATGTGGCAGGAACAAACACAAGGTGAACATATAACACGTACAACACCCAACAGAATAGTCCACACAAGTGTGACAATTATTATAACAAGTTTACGAGAATGAATATATTGAGTGTCTGACAGAATAGTCCACACGGGTGAGACAACGTTAAGAACTGATACAATACATTTCCAACAACATATGTACAAAAAAAACTGAAATAGTTCAACTATATTAATATAGGTTAAATCAACATGTATTACAAGCATCCAAATAATAGTCTTACAAACAAATACAATACATGTGTGAAAACGTGTGGGCCTATTAATAGGATTTTGAATTAAGAAAAAGTTCTAAGACACATCCGTAGACTATAACATCAGTAACCTTGATAGCGTGGCATTGGAGCCACTGCTCGCTCCTCAAAGAAAATACTACAAAATTTCAAGGCTATGTGAGAGGAGCCAAGGTGAAAATTCTTTTGCATGTACAAATTAGGGGTACATATAGCCAAGGGTGAACTTGACCCTTGTGACTCTTTAACTTCCCTCATGACTCTTTCACTTACATGACTCTTCAACTAACATGAATCTTCAACTTCATATGTGGGTCTCTTAGACTTCCACATTACATTACATTGATTACAACAGTATGGCCCACAACAGTGACATGGCCAAGATGACTCATGACATGAATCGACCTAACAGTGCTGGTATGTTCATGTTGATCATGGTGTCCATGTTGAGTTGTAGTGCTGCTGAATGATGAGTGTGCTCTTGGTGTAGCATAACTTCACCTTCACATGGCAAGGTGTGTAGAGTTTTCAATGGTATTGGTGTTCGCTTGATGTTGCATGTGCATGTATCCCCTTCGCTGGTACTTGGCATGCTTCATGTGTTCATCCATTTATGAAGAATTCTCCTAGCATGCACTCCTTTTTCATCTTGTTCGTCATTGCTTCATGTCTCATCCATGTACCTGTATCTGTAATCACTCATGATGAGATAACATCAAATACATAAATCCCCTAGTCTACCATGATGCATAATCTTTCATTTTCGGGTGTAGGTGACCGAGAGAGAGGACAAGGCTTCGAAACTGTGCAAAGCACATTTTGGGCCGAGATACAGGGCTCTAGGCACTACCAAGAAAAATTGTGTAGAGGTCACTGCGAGACTAGGATGAGTAGTCTAGGACAACAGTGACATTCTACAGGATTTGGCTTTAGCTGGGAGGAAGAACTGCACAATTTTTTCCTGGAGGCAGTGCGGGAAGCAGGGAGGGCACTGACAATGAAAAATGTGCAGATTTTTAGGGGAGGTTGGGATCGGGCTCCAGGAGCTTGTTGGAAAAAAATTATGCAAAACTAGGAGGCAGGAATGTAGGACATGTTTGCGCAACTTCTGAGCTGAGCAGGGTGTCGGGAAGCTGGTGGAAAGTCCAAGAAAACTATGTAATTTTCAGGAGGAGTAGCAGGACGATTGATAGGGGGAATGACTGCCAGAAGTGTGCAATTTTCAGAGAAAGCTTTTTGACAGATAGTGGGTGCCTGTCCATCATGTTTGTCCAATTTCTTCAGTAAGCTGAGGTGGGCATGTTGGTAGCTTCTGTGCAATTTTTTGGAGGAGTGAAGCTTGGGGTCACTGTCCGAGAAAAATATCTAGTTGACCTGCAAGAGGCTTGATGGATTGGCTTGCGAGCAATGAAAATTGAGATGGATTCTTGGGAAACTTCTGCACTGTTCTAGGTGATAGTTAGGCAGGTCGATTCCAGGATTGCGTAGTGTAGACTGCCTAGGGGGAAGCCTCAAGCTCTGTGAAATTTTGAGTAGCAGTACTTGGTCATTGAGGGTTGAGACTGCATAGTGCAGCTTAGCAGAGTTTCAACTGATGGAGGGTGGTCTGGTCGACAGATCTTCAGAAAAATGACTAAGTGTGTGAGTAAGTGGACTTGTGTATACATGACCTTGCAAACACACACTCAACATCACTTGACGATAAGACACCTCAAACCAACAAGACAACATATGCTCAGTGTGACTAGCTGAAGGGTGCAAGTGACAAGTGCGACACTTGAGATAGATCATTGAACGACCATGACAACACTTGTGTGAAATTTTATACAACTTTTTGTGTGAGTGTGACAGATGCTTTCATAGTGAATACGAATTGTACACACGAAGACGAACCTTGAACATAGCCAGAACATGACTGCAAGCATGACATTGTGACCAACATGCTAAGAGATGTCTGGTGAATGGTCAAGAAAATAGGGTGTAAGACTCGACACGATCTCATGAGATGAGCCCGAGTGTTTTCAAACATCAAGGAAAAAACCAAGGAAGGCTCCAAAATTGGATGGAGGCCAAAAGTTTGGACGGTTTTGTAGCCGCTACAACACTTGGAAACACACTGGTTGAATACCAACTTCTCTGTTTTGGTCCATTGACAACACCGGGCCTTGGTCTATCAGGGAGTATTGAATCGATGTGCGGGTTACTTCAGTTTCCCCACTTACCCCATGGACAAACATGGTTCACCTTTTTCCAACTCAGTCAAACACAACAACAAGTTTTAGCTTGATCACAGTGTTTCAAAATTGGGAAGGGTAGCTTGAATTGTGAGTTTAAAATTTTTAAAGTATAAGTTTTCATCTCTAGTGTTGCTCCACTGCCAACAGGCCTGGACAATACCCCGACGGAGTCACGCAGGAACATATGCATTGCTCCACTGCCAGAAAACTTGGTCAGTACCCCGATGGAGTTGCATGCTTCACCTCTCTGTGTAGGAATCCTTTGTCTTCTTTCGCCTTTGTATTTTTTTTGAAAAGAGGACTGTGCATAGGCACTTGATTATTTTGGGGCGGAAGAGCGATCTCAACTTATTGAGAGAAGAAGAGTTTGTTTCTTCAGAGAAACATGTAATACCTTTGATATAGGTTTGCTCATTTAGATTTTCCCCTTCTTCATTTCTACTAGTTGGATTAACTTGAACACACAGAGCAGAAGGCTGAATACAGGCATGGGGTTTTCGAGTGTGGACATAGGTTCATGGTTGGACTAGAGCTCCTGTTAGAAACGAATCATATTTTCGGTCGGGACTTCATTGGCTGAAGGTTATAACCAAGCACAGAGAAGACAAACACAGGACTGGCCAAGTGATGCCGTGTCACAAGACTCTTTGGATCTCAGCCACATACTCATTCAAAATCCAGAACTTAGTAAAGGGAAACACTTATTGGAAAAACAAAAATAGCATGATATTAAGAAAACAAAACAAATCAAAGCAATAATAGTAAAGTAAAGCGAAAATAAAACAAGAAAGCAAAGCGAGAAAGCAAACAAACCAAACCAAGTTAGCAATTAAACAAACATGCAGACCAGAAAGAAAAGAATAGCAAGAAAGCAAACACTACTCCTACTCCTACGCTAAACAATTGGGGTTGAAATGAAATTTCTAGTGAAGCCACTGTAGGCATACCCGACCTGTAACCACAAAGATACAAGTGATTATAACAGATAAAAATAGTGTGCAATAGAAAATACCAAAAATTGACAATATTGCACACGAGAGAGAAGTTATTTCCTATGGGAAGAAAGATGTGTCACAACCACCCAAAAAACATGCTTACCTCTTCATGACTACCATTTTTCAAAAAACCTTGGAAGCCTCTTGCGAGTGTGTGTTCATTTTCACCAAGTTTCTTAGCATGTGCGAGGAAGGATTGAAGCTTGTTACTTGCAACATGACTCGCCAAGTAAGACTATTCCAACCATTCAATGATTGGATCCTAAAATTCGTGATGGCTGTTTTGAAAGACTCGTGATATTTGAGAAAATGGATTCTTGATTCAAGAGAGGGGATCATGATGGGAATCTAGTACAGATAGATAGATCTGATCATTCTCATCGGTCATGTCAAGGCAGTGAGGACTTGCCATAGCCGTCAGCGCAGGCTGAAGTGCCTCACTTGCTTGACAAAAGTCTGAGGAGAAATATGTTACATGGTGAAGATCATAGTGCGTGAAGAAACTGTCATTCGATGTACTGTTGGGAAAATGATAAATTGCATGACAGTCACCCAAGATAGAAGAAAGATTAGACCAATTGGTCGAGATGCCAGATTCCTAGTTTGACATGAATAGAGAATTTTTTTAAACAATATTGCGAACACTCTGAATGATGGAACCAAGTTCGCTGTGCACTAGATATGATAGAACACCGACCTATAACTGGTGAAAAATTGCGCAAGCATCATGGTTATCACAGAAATGTAGAAGGATGCCAATGTTGTGAATGTGTGAAGCCAGTTCGGGTGTGGTGAAATGAGAGGAACTTGATTCATGTGATAGCTTGTGCGCTCGTCATCACATAGGGGGATTGCTGGTGTGATGAGCAGGCAGATTTGACGTGCAAGATTCACAAGAAGGCTAAGGAGCTGATCACATGAGAGAAAATCTGATAAGTATGATTCCAAACAAAGATAGTCTTTGAGATGATCAACTTCACAGTTCCATGATTTCATGAGATACAGACACTCTCAACCCGAATTGGATGTAAGAGAAATGCATGATGATAGACACGCTGTAATAGACTCATGGATTTGGTCATTAGTCAAAATTTGAAATTTTGAAATATCACACCTGAAATAGTAAACATTTTTTACACGGGGATCCACTTCGAGTACAACCATGCAAATAGACAGATTTTGCATGAGAAACCATATTTGATTTAGTTTGAGGGGCATACTAGAGTCACGAGGTCCTGACATAACCATCAACGGATGTTGAAGTGCCTCGACTCACTAGCAGGTCCCAAAACTTTCCAGAATTGAAAAATGGCATTTTGAGATGTGAACAAATCATGCATGGCTTGAAGATGGCTGTTGTTGCTGATTTAAAAACTTCTCTTAGGATGGCAGCCATCTCTATCACAGGCTTCATCAAACTTTTCAGCTTCAGCAAGATACCTTGACGAGTTTTCTTCATGCAACATACAAGATGATGATGAGTGGGAAGAGTCCTGTGCATTGAGACTGTTTTCATCATGGAAAACCTCACTGCCTTGTGTCAATCGAGGAGATAACTCATTGGATGAAGAAACAAGAGAACGTGTAGTATCTCCAACACATGTCGATGTGCTGTGGATGGTAAGACACATGGGCAAGTGGGGTGAAGAGGAAGTTTCGATATGTATGTCTGCTTTGACCAGTGCACATTCCAGATCTAAGTTAGAGTGTACATGAGAGAACAACAGATCACGTGATGTGTTCGGGTGTTCATCACCAGATACAGAAGCATGGGAGTGATGACAACCCAAGATAGGAGCTTGATCGAAATAATTAATTGTGTATTATGTTTCACCAAGATTAGCGGATTGAAAGTCGATCAAGAATGGAAGCTCATTGTATTGATATGAACCATTTTGAAACATAGAAGAGGAATTGATTGTGTCTTCAACTTCCTACTCCTCCGCCTGTGTAATGATACTACCTTTCATATGACCGTAATTTTATCCAAGAACTTGAGAATCAAAAGAATGCACATAGCTAGCTTGTGAAGCAGATTGATCAAGCTAGTCATGGCACAATGAGCCATGGCTTGTAGATGATGGAGGATTGTAGAGATGTAGATCAGAATTGAGACTTAGGATCGAGACTTAGGTTATGAACAATGATTTCCTCTTGTGGAATGGAGGAGTGAGTCTTCGCCATAGGATTTTTGAGCCATTTTGGAATTCCTGCATTGAAGCGGGAGATGATTGAGAAGATGAGTTGGGAACATGCTGCACATATTTCTCATCTTTGCGACCACTACGAGGGGATACCCGCTACGTAAATTTCTTATCTTTGCGACCACTACGAGGGGGAACCTTCTTTAAGACCAGAAAGGGAGGAGGACTAGGAACAAATGGGGCGTTGGGCTCCTCCTCTGCAAAACTGAGGGGCCTCATGGTTTGTAAGAGTCAAGGGAGAAGGAAAACCAGGAGGCTCACCATGTTGGGAAACATGAACCAAGAGTTTCAACTCTTGGCTCATGAAGTCAAGGTACACAAACCGTTCAGGAATTTCGTGACAGAGGGAAAGGAAGCGGGTAAAATATTCCTCAACTGATTCTCCAGGCTTCATTCTTAAACAGGAGATTCTTTCATAGACATCTTGGTGGTTATACTTATCAAAGGCTTGATGGATATCCTTGAGGAGAGTGAGAAGGGAATGGATGGAAGCAGGTGGCATGGTATGACACCATCGGTTAGCATGACCTTCAATGGTGAGGAATAAAACTGCGGAAACAAGCTCTTCACTATCGATTTCATGAGATTTGTAGAAATGAAGAAAATCAGAAATGTGCTTGGTCATGGAGGTTTTGTCTTGACCGTCAAACTTTAACAAGGACAAGTGATCTAGAAGCTCATCGGGGATTGATAGCTGATTAAGGGAGAAATGAGAGAAATACTCAGGGAGCATGAATTGTGCATAATCCGTTTGGTAAGAGATGCAAACTAGATGTAATGGGCTCAGCTTGTCATCTGGACCTCCTTATAGCACCAAAAATGTTAACGGTGCTGGACTTGCCAACATTCAAGGGATCTCCCCGGTATGAAGTCCCAACTAGACCTCACACTGTTTGGTGTAGGAGTCCCATCTGGTACGATGGCCTGGTTTCCATTATCTTAAAGATATGCATTAGCTCTTTCTTCTTAGCACATGAGACTGGTTTACTTAGGCTTCAAACAACGAGGTTCGCGTGCCTGGCGAGTGCTTAGTGTCACTTGTGTCAAGGCTCTTTCACTACAGAGGGAGAGGGTGAGAGTGAGTCTCAAGTCAAAAGGGAATACTCCCAACTCTGTTAGAGACACACAACACAATAGACATGCGCAGATTCTGAAAGAGTAGTCCACATGGATGCGATAGTCATAAAAAGAAGTTGAACATATAACACGTACAACACCTAACGAAATAGTCCACATGAGTGCGACAGTCGTTATAACTATTTTACAAGAATGAATCAGTCAAGTGTTAGGCGGAATAGTCCACATGGGGAAGACATCGTTAACAACTGATACAACACATTTCCAAAAACATATGTACTAAAACAAAAATAGTTTAACTATCTTAACACAGGTTAAAGCAACATGCATTACAACCGTCCAAAGAATAGTCTTATAAAGGAATACAATAGATGTGTGAAAATGTGCTTGCCTATTAATAGGCTTCTGAATTAAGCAGAAGTTCCAAGACACATCCGTACACCATTACATCACTAACCCCAATAGCAGGGCATTGTAGCCATTTCTCATTCCTCAAAGAAACGACAATAAACTCTCAAGGCTATGTGGGAGGATCCGAGGTGAAAATTCTTTTGCATGTACAAATGAGGGGTACATATAGCCAAAGGTGAACTTTACCCTTTTGACTCTTCGATTCCCCTCATGACTGTTTGACTTACATGAATCTTCAACTGACATGACTCTTCAACTTCGTATGTGGGTCTCTCGGACTTCCACGTTACATTACATTGATTACAATAGTATGGACCATAATAGTGATGTGGCCGAGATGACTCATGACATGACTCGACATGACAGTGCTGGTAGGTTCATGCTGATGGTGGTGTCCATGTGAAGCTGCAGTGCTACTGAATGATGAGTGTGCTCTTGGTGTAGCATAGCTTCACCTCTGCATGGCAAGGTGTGTGGAGTCTTCAATGGTATTGGTGTTTGCTTGATGTTTCACGTGCATGTATCCCCTTCGCTGGTACTTGGCATGCTTCATGTGTTCATCTGTTCACGAACAAGTCTCCTAGCATCCGCTCCTTATTCATCCTGTTCATCATCGCACCATGTCTCATCCATGTACTTGCATATACCTGTATATGCAATCACTCATGACGAGACGACATCAAATCCATAAATCCCCTAGTCTACCATGATGCATCATATTTCATTTTCGGATGAAGGTGACCAAGAGAGAGGACAAGGCTTCGAAACAACAAAAATCACATTTCGGGCCTGGATGTGGGGCTTCGGGCACTATCAAGAAAAATTGTGAAAAGGTCACTGGGAGGCTAGGATGAGCAATCTAGGAAAACAGTGACATTTTGCGGGATCTGGATTCAGCTGGGAGGTAGAATTGCACAATTTTTTCCGGGAGGCAGTGCGGGCAACAGGGAGGACACTGGCAGTGAAAACTGCATATATTTTCAAGGGAGATTGGGAGTAGGCTGTGAGAGATTGTTGACAAAAATTGCGCAGAACTGGGAGGCAGGCATGCAGGACATGTTTGCGCAACTTCCAGGCTGATCGGGGTGTCGGGTAGCTGGTGGACAGTCTAAGAAAACTGCACAATTTTCAGGAGGAGTAGCATGTCGGCTGATAGGGGGAATGACTGACAAAACTGCGCAATTGTCAAAGACAGTGCAGTGACAGGAAGTAGGTGCCTGTCCCTCATGTCTGCACAATTTCTTCAGTCAATGGAGGCAGACATGCCGATAGATTTTGCACAATTTTTTGGAGGAGTGAAGCCTGTGGTCACTGCCCGGGAAAAATCTTCGGTTGACCAACAAGAGGCTTGATGGATTGGTTTGCGGGAAACACAGATTTAGATGGCTTCTTGGGTAACTTATGCACTGTTCTGGGTGACATTCAACCATGTCGATTCCAGGATTGCGCAGTGTAGACTGCCTGGGGGGCGACCTCAAGCTCTGCGCAATTCTGAGTAGCAATACTTGGTCACTGAGGGCTGAGACTGCACAGGGAAACTCAGTGGAGGTTCGGCTGATGGAGGGTGGTCTGGTCAACAGATATTTGTAAAAATGACTAAGTGTGTGAGTAAGTGGACTTGTGTATACATGACCTTGCGAAAACACACTCAACGTGACTTGATGACAATACACCTCGAACCAACAAGACAACATACGCTCAGTCTGACTAACCGAAGGGTACGAACAACAAGTGCGAAACTTGAGATAGATTGTTGAACACTTGAGATAGATCGTTGAATGACCATGACGACACTTGCACGACATTGCATACAACTTCGTGTGTGAGTGCAACATATGGTTACATAGCGAATACAACTTGTACGCACAAAGACGAACCTTGAACATATCTAGAACGTGATTGCAAGCATGACATTGTGACCAACATGCTAAGAGATGTTCGGTGAGCGTTCAAGCAAAGAGGGTGTAAAGACTCGACACGAGCTCACAGGATGAGCTCGAGTGTTTGCAAATGTTAAGAAAAAACCCAAGGAAGGCTCCGAAATTAGATACAGGTCAAAATTTTGGAGGGTGTTGCAGGTGCTACAACAAGGTATTTAACAATTTGTGTGTTGAGATACCTCTCTTATAGGCCATTAAATATGTCACCATCTATAACAAATTCATCAAGGAAGAACATCTTAAAGGGCCTGAGAGGTGAAAAAGGGATCCCCTCATAATGAATGTCAAAGGGAAACTAATTGATTTAATTCTTGGGAGGATGATTGTTGTCAACTATTTGGATCCTAATATCTCGATTGTATATTTCCACATCAATCAAATTGCAGTTCAAAATACTTTGATATATATAGGTACTACTATTAAAATAATGACTAGGGACACTATGTTCAAACTCAATCTTCAAGAATTGTTGAGAAAAACCACCACTGTATGTCAACTTGCTAATAGATCAACAATGGAATCAGAGGGCATGATAGAAGATGTCATGGTCTCAATCAATTTTTGGGAGTACCCTATTGATTTCCTAGTTGTGCAACCAAAGACCAAGTTTAATCGGTATCCAATCCTCTTAGGGAGACCTTGGTTGGATACAACAAATGCATATATTAGCTATAGGGTTGGTAACATGACCATTAATGATGGGAAATCCTAAAATAACTTGTATTATACTCTCCCGCTCAACCCTTGGTTGAAGTAGATTTTCCTACTTGTGTGGAAGATGAAGAAGAAGATATCTTCATCCTTACATATCCTATCCTATTTGTACCATTTAAAGGGCTCTTAGCAACAAAACAAGCTGTTGAAGTTGACTTGATTTCTATTTTTCTACAAAATCAGTATCCTGTTGTTATGAGAATTGATGATCTAAAAAATGGTCAAACTATAGGTAAACCTGGCAGCCTAAAGGAAAATGAGTGGGAAAAAATATTCACTACTGGATTTGATAATGACATCACCAAAAACTTGAAATATGTCCCTCAAAACTATGAAAAATCAACACCTCTTTCGTTGCTATTCAATAATAAAATCTGGTCACTATTTTGAGAAAGCACATTGATGATTTTGAATGGGATTATAAGGGGATGAAAGGAATTCATCCATTTTTTTGTACTCATCACATTTATATTAAAGGAGGCCATAAACCCATTCACCAATCTCTAATAAGGATGAACCTTGTGTTAAAATACACTATTAAATAGAAATTGCAAAAAGAAGATGTTGGGTTCATTTATCCTTTTTTCATACTGAGTGGGTATCACCTTTGGTTATTGTTCCTAAAAAAAATGAAAAGCGAAGAATATATGTGATTACTGAGAATTAAATAAGGCCAGTAGGAAAGACAACTTTCCTATACTTTTCTTCAATCAAGTATTATATGTTTTAATAGAAAATAAGTTCTCATTTTTGGATGGGTTTAATGGTTAAAACCAAATTCAAATTAGTGAGTAAGACCGAGAAAAAACCAATTTTTTCAGCTAATGGGGAACATTTGCTTATAAATTTCTTCCCTTTGGCTTATGTAATGCCCCAACCATATTTCAAAGAGAAGTGCTTAACGTATTCTCAAATCAGATCCATGACACTGTAGAGATTTATATGGATGAATTTACATCATATGGCAATACTTTTCAGGAAACTCTCACCAACACAAGGTTCTCTAGAGACGTGCAGAAATGAATTTATCATTAATTCATGAGAAATTCCATTTTCTTATGAGTGAAGTTGTTGTCTTAGGGTATTACCTATATTCAAAAGGATCGACATAGATCCAAGAAAGGTATATATTATCGAACATCTTCTTGTTACATAAAAGAAAAAAATATGTTTGAAGTTTCCTTGGCCATGTAGGATTCTATACGAGGTTCATTAAATATTCCAGCAAGATTGATTCTCCTTTTTTTTCTCCATTGGTCAAGGATTAGAATTTATTTTGGTCATCTAGGTGTCAAGAAGTTTTTGATTGGCTTAAGGAGAAATTCATTTCAACACCTATCCTACAAGGCCCTAATTAGAGCTTACCTTTTGAAATTGACATTGATGCTTTAGAAAGCTCACTAGGCACAGTGCTTGGTTAACAACAAGATAAGATTCCTTATGCAATTTATCTTATTAATAATAATTTGTTGAATTATTAATTTAATTATACTGTAGTTGAAAAGGAATTTCTTGCTGTTGTTCATGCTCTTAATAAATTCATGTATTATATTATATTTTTTACACAATGATCATGTTGCGATCAAATATTTAATGAATAAAATCTTGATGTTAATCGTAGGGTTATTATTTTATTATTATTATTGCAACAATTTCATAACAATAATTGACAAATCGGGGAAACAAAATCTTGTTGTAGATTTTTTGTGCAGACTAAATATTTTTGCAAAGGAAGGTTTGGTGGATAATCTCTTTCCGGATGAGCACCTATTCTCGATATTAGCATATACTCCCTGGTTTGTTAACATATCCAAATCTTTGGTTACTAGGGAGCTTCTTCTTCATTTATCCTATAGGGAGAGATGTAATATCATCACACAAATCCCCTCTTATGTTGGAAAATTCTATGTGGAAGCCATTAATTCAAAATTTCCTTTACCTTAATACTTGCTTGTGAACTTAGTTATTCTTCTTGTGTTCTTTAGTTAGATCTTTTCATAAAAAAAATCAAGAATGAAACAACAACAATAGAGGATGCATAAATTAGGCTCTTAGCCAGGGAAAAACCCCTCTAAGGGGAAAACCTGGTAAACTTTTCTCTTCTTATAAAATATGCTTCATTTGAGACACAAATACCTAAAACCTAAATCAAGTCTTTCTCCAGGTACCAATTCAATGCTCTAACAAGTCTTTCCCTAATTCTGCACCAACCAACTTCAACCTGCCAGCTTCAATATTACAATGCGTCCTGCATCTTTGACCCTGCAATTTCGGCCTTGAAACTTTTATGGCAACCCTAATACTGCCTCCTTTTGGGACCTTTCTAGAGCAAGACAACTCTTCCCGAGGTCAAAGAGGTCAAAGTAGGGTATATTTCCTTCCATATCTAAGATTCTGCACTTTGTCTTATTGCAACCTAGACCTGCAACTTCACCCTATTTTTGTAGCACTAGAAAGCCTAACACTTCGCACATGTGAGAGAGACAGATCCCAAAGCAAATAATTTTCCTTCCTTTATGGATTCTTCTTGTCTTCCAAACCTTCGCTCTTATTTTCTACTTGTCCCAACTACATATCAATCTCTTTCTTGATAGATAAAACTTCTTGAGTGAGTGAGTGCCAAATGAGGTCGAATTACTCCTTTATATAGCCTTTCCAAGGGGTCAAATTCCCTCCTTTAGGATGACTTGTAACTGCCAGGGCTATCTTGTACTTTTGGAGTTTATAGGACTCTCTAGACACAAAAATAATTCTTTTTAAAATTACATTTTTCCTGGAAGGATCTTATATACATGATGTTGACTGCTTTGACTCATGACAATAAATCCTAAGACCTAACTGTTGAGTCCCAAACTTGCATCTTCCCTATACACCTTTTTAGCCCTTTTCCATTTACCTGAAACTCCTAAGCTATCAAATCATTGCATATTAGTTTAAAAAGAGCATATAAAATGGTTTCCTAACTATGTCTTGTGACTGCTGTTTGATTTAGATTTTTTCTCAGTCAAATGTAGAATCTTGTCACTTTCTGCAGTCTTTTTGTTGAAGTCTATGTTAAAGGTGTCTATAGGAGAATCCAGCCACATGGGCAAGTTGCAAATGATGTGGACATGGAACGTGTCCTCTTGGTTCAGCCGAATCCCTCACAGAAGGCCGTGGTCAAAGACAGTCAAGCGGTGGTCAACCTAAGAGTTTTACGGTGGCAGAACACTGTTTTTCACCACGTGAAGACTTGCATGGAAAATTCCTAAATCTCAGGAGGCATGCTAAAACCTGTGGACTGCTCCATGAACCGAATCTAACAGCCACCCTCCTTGGATTTAATTTTCACGGCTACCATCATGCTAGCTTTCTGGACTTGGTTATTCACGTGTCTATTTATCAGCGCAGATTTTAGGAAAGTAGTTGTGTCATCCTCTGTTATAAATAAAGCGTTCTCATACGCATATTGAGAGCTTTTTGAATGTAATATTGACTGTTTATGAACCCACTGTGCCGTGACTTGTTCCTTATGTTATGACTGCATTTTAATACATGAGAAGACACTATTTTTAAGCTCAATCCGTGGTTGATTGCTGATTGGACGAGGTTGTGCAGAGGGCCCCTGTACACACCAAGGTCCTGTAATTGCTATATAGTTTCATGCTTTCTTCCTTTACGTTCTTGATGCCATAATTGTTTGTTTATATATATTACATTGCTTTTGGTATTCATGTTGATTGCTGTCCATAGTTTTTTATGCTTTCTAATGACTGTTAACTGATCAGTGTCTTTATTTCAGGTTCTAATAGACAACTCGGGCAATTGCACATAGCTTTTAATGACTGATGACATGGAATTATCTTGTCCTTCTGCTGATTTATTTTCTTAGTTCTAATTCCAACACTGTTTATTTCTTTCAGTTTTGTTTGTTCATTTACTTTTCTGCAAGATAGATATTAGATTACTCATGTCATTTTCAGTTACCTCCTATAGCCAGAGAGAGTCAAATGGTGAGGGATTGAAGTATGAATGCGTAGTTTGATATTAGTTTATTTTTCTGCAAGTTAGTTATTGAATTTCTCATGTCATTTTCAGTTACCTCCTATAGCCAGAGCGAGTCAAATGGTGAGGGAGCCTTAGTTTCATTTTATGCAAATTAGATATCGGATTGCTCAACTTTTTTATGATTACCTCCTATAGCCAGAGGGAGTCGAATGGTGAGGGGTCAGAATATGAGTTGATGTAATATGATTTAGTTTACTTTGTTTGCAGTTTTGAATTTCTTTGAGTTCAGTTTCTTTTTATACAGCAGCAAGGATACTAGGTTTCATAGTCACTAGCTCACTGTTTGGTTTAATTAGAATATAGGTACATCTTTATTTTCTCTTAGGAATTGATTTCATCATTGCAAGTTTTAAAACCTTTTTGAAAACTTTGAAGTTGGAAATCATTTTAAAGGTCACCATTTCCTTGAACACTTATATCCATACTTGACTTTGAATTTTGCCATCTCACATTAGGGAATCAACAAAAGATAAACCCAAAAACAAACCAAAAATAAAAAACGACAAAGAAGTAAGAAATCGGTTATCTTGCATATATAGTGCACCTCACTTCAGCAGTTTACGACTCCCGGATTGACAATTTATATAGCAATTTAGGACACACTAAATTGACCAAACATTTTGGCACCATTGCCGGGGAAGTGAAACTAGGTAGCCAATTTCTTAAAAAAAAAAACAAGAAAATTTCAAGGAAGGTAAAAATTGATAACTTCTCAAAGTATGCTCTCCTCTTGCACCTAGTGTGACCTAGAGGATCATAAAAGAGAGTTATTGGTTCAATAATTTCTTGAGTATGCTCTCTTCTTGCACCTAAAGTGATCTGGAAGATCAGAAAGAGAATTTTTAGACCGACTTGAAGAAAAATAAAAAATGACATGCATAGAGCAAGAGATTCTAGGGGAAGGTTTATAGCTAAGGCCAAGAGTTCGATTTTTACAACTCCATCTACTTCAAGGTATAGACAAGATACACCTCCATCATCTCCAAATCACACTCCTAGCCTTAGGATTCCTAGAATTCAAGGGGTAGCAGCTGAATTAGAAGAATCTCCCACACTATCCACCGAATTTGAGTTAGGAAAAGACCCTTTCTTTACTTCTACATGAAAACACATTGTAGTTGAGGAAGTAGAATCACCTGAAGAAGAAGAGGGAGAAATTCCTCCTCATTCGCCATTAGTAGAAGAACCAAAGGACTTTGAAATCTCTGAGGAAACTATCATGACAGAAGAAGTAGCAAAAGTATTTGGAGGAGGTAGAGGTAGAGGAGGAGGAAACAATGGAGGAGGTAGAGGTAACAACGGGGTAAATAGGGATGGAGATAACTCATTTTGATTTCCTATAGTTGATGAGGAATCTCGAACAACAATGAAAAACATCTCACCATCTGTCCTCCCAAACTTTTATGGGTTCCGAAGTGAGGATCCCGAAACATTTCTATTTGAGTTTGAAGTCGTGTGCCGAACTTATGATTATATGGAGGACTCTCAAAAACTCAAATTGTTTTCTTCAACATTGAAGGGAGTTGCTCTAAAATGGTTCATGGGATTAGTCACTCAATCTATTAGAACTTGGAATGATATGAAACAAACATTTTTGGATAGACACTTGGACTATTGTATGCCCACAAATCATTCAAAATGGTGCAAAAAGAAGATGAAAACTTGGAGGATTTACTTGAAAGATTCCAATACAACCTGAAAAGAGAAAAATTGAATAACCTAGATGAGGAAACCTTGAAAGCCATCCTATTAAAAGCCATTAGAGATGAATGGATAGATATTTTGAACATGATGGGAAAAGGAGATATATCTCAACTTCCACTTCATGATATAGCAGAGCTATGTGTCCATCTCTCAAGGGGAAAATCTAAAACTGGAAAAGGGCCTAGAGATCCTTCTCTCATTAGAGCAAACAAATCTGCAACTAGATCAGTAAGTAGGGCTGAGATTGGCAACATGCTTGATGAGTTCAAAACTGATATTTTAGGGAGCCTTAGTGAGCAACTAGACACCCTTAAGATACAAAACAAGCAGAAAGAAGAAGCTGAAGCTTTGGCCATATGTTGTCCAAAATGTAGGAAGAAACATGCTCTAAGGGAATGCCCTTGGATGCAAAAGTTGTAGAAACATGTATGATTTTTTCAGAAAGCCATGAGACCAAGGATTGTCCTTCAATTCCTGGGCTCAAAGCTGTCTTTCAAGAAGACCCAAATTCAATTGAGTCTCTTTGTTTTGTTTCAAGGAGACCTTGGCAGGGGCAACAAAATCAAGGGTTTAACAACCCCATGAACTTTCAACCCCCACCAAATTTGGATCCTTGGCAACAACCATGGTCCCAACCTCAAAATCCATTTCAATCATGGGTACAAGGTATGCAAAATCCTTATGGGAGATTTGGTCAATTTTATCAATATCCTCCATCTTTTCAAAATCAACAAGCTCCACAACTTCCAAATCAAAATCCACAACTTTCATTGCCATTTCCACAACAACAACAACCTTCTCAAAAAAATCCAAATTCCCAACTCTTGCTTCCATTCCAACAAAAGAAAAATCAACTACCTTCCCAGCCATTGCCAAATCCCAATAATAAAAACCTTCAAAATGCTTACATGGTAGAAGGACAACAATTTCCTACCTATATGATTGTTGCTCTCAATGATGTACGACTCATATTTGGTAGAGTTTTAGAAAAGCCTTCTATAGATGCTCAAAAGAAAAGCATTTATGAGGAAAATTCTCTTGAAGCCAATAAAGGTTCTGAAGCATCTCTTCAAAACCCAAGCACTCAAAAAGAAAAGGAAAAAGAGTCAACCCCCACAACTCCTATAGTTGAGCAACCTGCATCTTCATCCACGCCTCCTTTCCCTGAAAGATTACAAATTGAAAAAGGAGTGGAAAAACAAATCTTGTTGCCTGAATATGATTTTCTAGATGAATTAAAGAATGTCTGTATCAAGATTCCCTTGTTACAAGCCATTAGAGAGATTCCTATTCTAGCAAAAACAATAAAGGAGTTGAGTCTCAAAAGACCAGGAAGGAAACCAAGAGATACAAGAAGAATCCACCTGGTAGGAGAAATTGCAGATATCATGATGGGAAAAATTACCATGAAGAAGTATGTAGATCCCGGTAGTCCAATTGTCAAAACACATATCAATGCGGTAGAAATTCCAAATACTTTGATTGATTTAGGGGCTTCTATCAACATTATGAGTAGACAGACTATGGAACAACTAAAAATTCCTAACCTTCTTTTTACACCTACTCTACTGCAACTTGTAGATCGATCAATTATCAAACCAGATGGTGTATTAGAAGACATTTTGGTCTCCTTAGATTCTTGGGAATATCCAGTAGATTTCATGATTTTAACTCCCAAGAGTAATCTAGGAGGGCACCCAATCATCTTAGGAAGACCTTGACTATCCACAGCTGATGCTTTTATCAGTTGTAGATTTGGGGATAGTATATTTCTGATGGTAATTTGACAAAGAAATTCAATCTGTATCCTCCAGCAAAAGCAATTACAGAAGTAGGAGATAATGAATGGGTCGATGATGAGGACACTATACAACCTGTCTTTACCATTTCTAAAATCAGTGAAGATAGTCAAATTCTGAACACATTAGAAAACTTTGAAACATCTTCAGAATATGACCACACACAATTTTAGTTGGATTCTGACATTGAGTATCTATTATCTAGACAAATGTCTCTTTACTCTATGGAAGAGTTTGGTAGTTCCGCCATTGAGATCTTTCCAGGTAAAACATTGAATATCAACAAAAACTTGGAAAAATCAAAACAGGGAGAGCTAACCAAAATCTTGCAGAAACATTCTACTGCATTTGCATGGGAGTATACTGATATGAAAGGTATTGACCCTAAGACTTGCATTCATCACATCTACATCGAGGAAAACAATAGACCAATCAGACAACCTCAGAGAAGGATGAATCCAAACCTTAGGGAGATAGTGAAAGAAGAGCTCCAAAAACTACTCAATGTAAACTTCATTTATCCAATTTCAGATAGTCGATGGGTTTCTCCTTTGGTTATAGGACCTAAAAACAATGGTGAATGGAGGGTATGCATTGATTACAGGGAATTGAATAATTAGATACTCTAGCAGGCAAAAAGTACTTTTCATTTTTGGATGGTTTTAGTGGCTATAATCAGATTCAGGTAGCACTTGAAGATCAAAATAAGACCACATTTACCTTTCCATGGGGAACTTTTGCTTACTGAGTGCTTCCTTTTGGATTATGTAATGCACCCGCAACATTTCAAAGGGTAGTACTAGGAATCTTTTCTGATCTAATCCGTGATTGTGTAGAGGTATATATGGATGATTTTACAGTTTATGGTGATTCATTTGAAGAGGCATTAGAGAATTTGGAAAAACTCCTTATAAGATGTATAGAAACAAACCTTTCATTGAGTCATGAAAAATGCTTTATGATGTTTACTGAAGGTATTGTTTTGGGACATCACATTTCAGGGGATGGGAGTAAAGTTGATAGATCAAAAGTTGAAGTCATCTCCAAGTTGCCTATTCCAAATTGTCAAAAAGATGTTAGAAGTTTTCTGGGATTTACTGGGTACTATAGAAGGTTTACAGAAAACTTCACCAAAATAGCATCTCCACTCTTCAAATTTCTTACAAAAGACTGTGAATTCAAATGGGATCCTGATTGTCAATCAGCATTTGAAACTTTGAAAACAAGAATATCTGAAGCACCCATCTTGAGAGGGCCAACTTGGAAACTTCCTTTCCATATTTCTACAAATGCTTCAGATATAGCTCTAGGAGCTGTGTTGGGTCAAAAGGATTTAGTTCCTTATGCCATTTACTATGCCAATAAAAATTTGACTCCCACTGAGTTGAACTATACTGTGACTGAAAAAGAGTTCTTAGTTGTTGTTCATGCAATCAATAAGTTTAGACATTATATAACAGGCTATGAAACTTTTGTCCATACTGATCATTCTGCGATTAGATATCTAATGAAAAAACCTGTTACTAATGGCAGAGTTACAAGATGGCTCTTACTTTTATAGGAATTCAATATTACTGTGTTGGATAGACCAGGGAAACAAAATACAGTAGCTGATTTCTTGTCTAGGATCCAAAATACTAAAGAAGATTCTCCTGTAGAGGATAAGTTTCCAGATGAATATTTATTTGCAGTAACTACTAAGACTCCTTGGTATGCAGATATTGCTAACTATTTGGTTACAGGGAAACTACCTCCACATTTATTTCCTAGCGAAAGAAGAAGAATTATTCAGGAGAGTTCAAAATCTTTAGGATATTATTGGCCTTCCCTCTTCAAAGATGTAAAAGAATATGTCAAAAGGTGTGACAACTGCCAAAGAGTAGGGAAACCGACTCTTTCAAATGAAATGCCGTACTCATCGAACCCTTTGAAAAATGGGCTTTAGATTTCATTGGACCCATTAATCCACCATCTAAACAAAAGAAGTATATATTGGTATGCACTGATTATGTCACTAAATGGGTAGAAGCCAAAGCATTACTTTCTGCTACTGAAAATTCAGTTGTTAGTGTTATTCATGAGGATATTTTTACTCGCTTTGGTGTCCCAAGAGAAATTGTGACAGATCAGGGAAGTCAATTTACATCCAACATGATGAAGAAGCTGATGGAAGAATACAAAGTCAAGCATAGAAAATCTACTCCTTACCATCCGCAAGCAAATGGCCAAGTGGAGTCTACAAACAAAGTTATTGAAAGCATCATCACCAAAACTGTTCATCTACACAGAAGAGATTGGGCAGAAAGGCTTCCTGAAGCCTTATGGGCCTACAAACTACATGGAGGAATACAACAGGACATTCTCCCTATGAACTTGTTTATGGGAAAGAAGTCCTGCTCCCCATTGAGTTTCAAGTCAAAACTTTCAAGATGGCAGTTCAGTTGGGGATGGATCTATCAGAAGCCTAGAAGAACAGAATGGAGCAGTTGAATGAGTTGGATGAGATCACACAAGAAGCAATCCTAAGAACTGATCTAGTTCAACATCAAAGAGCTAAGTGGCATGACAGATACATCAAAGAGAAAAAGTTTCAAGAGGGAGATTGGGCATTACTATTTGATTCCAAGTTTAAAGACTTTAAAGGTAAATTTTAGACCCATTGGCTTGGGCCATATGAGATTGACAAAGTCTTTAGAAATGGAGCGGTAAAAATCAAGACCATTGATGAATTTCAAACTCCTCTTATTGTGAATAGCCACAGATTAAAGATTTATCATAAGCCACTCTCAAAAGAGGAATTTGTTAAAATATTTCAAGAGAATTCTGCAATAAGGTTGGTGAAGAAGAATCCTTCTTCTCCACCAACCTAGCCTTTGTTCCTTTCTGTAAAAAAAATAAAAAAAATAAAAAATAAATAAATAAATTTGTATAAGCCTGAAAACCAACCACTGATTGGCAGTATTATACAAAAAATGTAGAGTGAAAATCAGGAACACTTGACACTATATTTTCCAAAAAAAAAAATCTCTCTTTCTTTTCCATTTTCACTTCATTTCCATCCCACTCCATTTCATTTTCATTTCACTCCACTCCATTTCATCTCACTCCATTTCATCCATTTCATCAATAAAAGTCTCTTTCATGACCATTTCCATTCAGTTAGTTATTATCTAACTATCTTTATTCAGCCAAGTGGTTGTTGTGTCAGTTTCCGCAACCAGAAGCAGTTTCCGCAGCCACCACTCTGTTTTTCAAATTAATAGTCAAGATGTTAGTTCAATAATCATGAAAATGCAGGTATGATTGAGCATATGCTATGAAGACATGGAGCATCTATAGACATCAATAAGGAGCAGTTCATTAAGGGCTAATGGACAACAAATGACAAGGATTCCAAGGTATGAGTAAAAATTTCTTTCAAATAGCAATCAAAGGCACAATTTTGCAAAGTTATTAAACCTTAAAGCTCCACTATATGCAATGATTACCACGATAGCTCCATTACCATTCCACGACATTCCTCCATGAACCATGCATTTATTCCCTAAATGGTCTCATGATTAATTTTTGGGTTTAACTCGTAGTTGATTGCACTTTCACACTCCACTTGTACTCATGAGATGTGGCCCATTTAATTATGGCTCCTCTCCACCGCACTTTTCACAGCCATTTCATAAACGTGTAACATCCCCTACGTAGCCGTTCAGTTCAAAAATTCCGACTTCACTTCACTACCTTGCCATTTTGTTAAAGCCACACCTCGTTCACGTACGTCTCTACTCCATTTCGTGAACTCACCTTGGCTGCCTATCCTCTGTTTCCGCTTACAGTTCCTGAAAACTCCCGTTACCTGTTCTCCATCTTCCAATTTTAGCCACTATTTTCTTCTCCGTAAACTCTGCAACCTAGCCGTCTTACCTCTGCTAAACCCTCACATGCAGTTGAATTTCAAACAGAGGAAAGGATGGGATGGTTATTGAGGGCAGAACCAAAAGGGCCTAATTTCTTAGAAGGATACCCTCAAGTAAAAGACTTGCTGAAGAAGGCAAAATGGCTACGTTTCATTCAAAAATTTAAGGGCCACAATAAGGAGATAACAAAAGCTTTTGCAAGGTCTTTCAACGGCTAGGTGGTGGAAATTGGAGACCTTAAGTTCACAGTCACTGAAGCATCCATAGCAGCTGCTACAGACCTGCCCCAGGAAGGTGAACGTTGGTTTAAAAACAAAAGTTTGGACGAGCAAGCATGGAGAGTTATATTATGTAACCTAGGTATGGACGTTATTGTATTCACAAAAGGAATTCCTGTTCATGCATTAAAAGAAGAGTGGGCCAGCTTACTGTTAATCATTCAAAAGTTCATCACTTGTGAAGGCCGTTTTGGAGCAATGTACATGTATCATACTAGGTTATTGATGAACTTCTTAGAGAACCAAACCCTTAATCTGCCCTATTTCTTATTGCTGAGCTTGAAAAATATGAGCACAACAGTCCAAAAGAACATAGAAGACATAGAACCTCATTTATATCATCATGGGCTCGTGAGGATTCTAATTGAAGACCAATTGAAGAAAAACAAAGATACCTGGGAACGGTTTTTAGTAAGAAACTACTTTCAAGAGCCATCTGAGGCACCTGAAAGCAGTACACCAAAAACACCAAGAAGGAGTAGGAGAAAAGAAAAAAGTGCAATAATCCAAGACTCTCCTATTAGCAAAACTAAAGAAGTTGGTCAAAAAGAGAAGGAGGAAAGGACTAAGGATAGAAAACAGAGGAAATTGAAAGGAAAAAGGAACATAGAAGATGTCTACCAATCACCAGAACCATCTGTAGAGGAAGACTATCAAGTGTTGTCTGAGAGACTAGTGCATCTTTGAAAACAAGCTGCTACGGCCAAGAAGAAAGAAAAAGGAGAACAAAGCAAGGAAGAAGAGAGCACTAGCCCACAATATTTAAGAAGAAGCAGTAGGCTTAGAGGAAAGTGGAGGAAAACACAAGTAAAAGGACCCCACTTCATTGACTTGGGTGGGGAAACACCCGAAAAACCTCCAGTTGGCTGTAGCCCACCTCATCCTCATCCAAGTATTGAAACAAGTCCTCTAGATGTTGATGTAAGTCCTTCTCGGACATAATTAGAAATCAGTCCTCCTCCTCCACAAGACTTTGAAGTCAGCCCAAGGAAAACACCTGAAATAGATCCAAATCAGAAAGAGGTGTATGATTATCTTGAATCCTTAGAGAAGATAGCTGCAGGCCCGAACACATCATCTGCCTCCCATAGCACAAGAAGCACAAATCCAATCATTGAAACAAGAAGTGTTTGAATTGGAGGTTTTAAGCAAGCACATTAAACAAGAAAATGAAGCATTAAAGGAGCAAAGCAAAGTGGACAAAATCAGTCATGATAATACTATGTTACATTTGGGACTATGGCAGAAAAAGAACAAGAAATTAAATAAAAAGTGCAGTAAGTTGAGTAGGGAATTAATCAATCTCAAATTCAGATGTTTGATAAGGAAGCCCAGAATGGTAGTAGCACCAAGAAAGAAGAGAAGAGGACTGGATGTACTAGCAGAGGCTTCAGAACACATGGACTAAAGGGGGATGACCAAAATTTTGGTTGCATGAGGACATGCAACACCTTCATAGTGGGGGTATGTTGAGTCCCAAACTTGCATCTTCCCTATACACCTTTTTAGCCTTTTTCCATTTACCTGAACCTCCTAAGCTGTCAAATCATTGCATATTAGTTTAAAAAGAGCATATAAAATGATTTCCTAACTATGTCTTGTGACTGCTGTTTGATCTAGATTTTTGCTCAGTCAGCTGCGGAATCTTGTCACTTTCCGCAGCCTTTTTGTTGAAGTCTATGTTACAGGTGTCTACAGGAGAATCCGGCCACATGGGCAAGTTGCAAATGATGTGGACATGGAACATGTCCTCTTGGTTCAGCCGAATCCCTCACAAAAGGCCGTGGTCAAAGACAGTCAAGCGGTGCTCAACCTAAGAGTTTTACGATGGCAGAACTCTATTTTTCACCACGTGAAGACTTGCGTGGCAAATTCCTAAATCTCAGGAGGTGTGCTAACACCTGTGGACTGCTCCATGAACCGAATCTAACAGCCACCCTCCTTGGATTTAATTTTCACGGCTACCATCATGCTAGCTTTCTGGACGTGGTTATTCACGTGTCTGTTTATCAGCGCAGATTTTAGGAAAGTAGTTGTGTCATCCTATGTTATAAATAAAGCGTTCTCATACGCATATTGAGAGATTTTTGAATGTAATATTGACTGTTTACGAACCCACTGTGCCGTGACTTGTTCCTTATGTTATGACTGCATTTTAATACATGAGAAGACACTGTTTTTAAGCTCAATCCGTGGTTGACTGCTGATTGGCCAAGGTTGTGCAGAGGGCCCCTGTACACACCAAGGTTCTGTAATTGCTGTATAGTTTCATGCTTTCTTCCTTTACGTTCCCGATGCCATAATTGTTTGTTTGTATATATTACACTGTTTTTGGTATTCATGTTGATTGCTGTCCATAGTTTTTTTATGCTTTCTAATGACTGATAACTGATCAGTGTCTTTATTTCAGGTTCTAATAGATAGCCCGGGAAATTGCACATAGCTTTTAATGACTAATGACATGGAATTATCTTGTCCTTCTGCTGATTTATTTTCTTAGTTCTAATTCCAGCACTGTTTATTTCTTTCAGTTTTGTTTTGTTCATTTACTTTTCTGCAAGATAGATATTAGATTACTCATGTCATTTTCAGTTACCTCCTATAGCCAGAGCGAGTCAAATGGTGAGGGATTGAAGTATGAATGCATAGTTTGATATTAGTTTATTTTTCTGCAAGTTAGTTATTGAATTGCTCATGTCATTTTCAGTTACCTCCTATAGCCAGAGCGAGTCAAATGGTGAGGGATTGAAGTATGAATGCGTAGTTTGATATTAGTTTATTTTTCTGCAAGTTAGTTATTGAATTGCTCATGTCATTTTCAGTTACCTCCTATAGCCAGAGCGAGTCAAATGGCGAGGGATTGAAGTATGAATGCGTAGTTTGATCTTAGTTTCATTTTATGCAAATTAGATATTAGATTGCTCAATTTCTTTTATGATTACCTCCTATAGCCAGAGCGAGTCGAATGGTGAGGGGTCAGAATATGAGTTGTTGTAATATGATTTAGTTTACTTTTTTTTGCAGTTTTGAATTTCTTTGAATTCGGTTTCTTTTTATACAACAACAAGGATACTGGGTTTCATAGTCACTAGCTCACTGTTTGGTTTAATTAGAGTATAGGTACATCTTTATTTTCTCTTAGGAATTGATTTCATAATTGCAAGTTTTAAAACCTTTTTGAAAACTTTGAAGTTGGAAATCATTTTAAAGGTCACCATTGCCTTGAACACTTATATCCATACTTGACTTTGAATTTTGCCATCTCACATTAGGGAATCAACAAAAGATAAACCCAAAAACAAACCAAAAATAAAAAACGACAAAGAAGTAAGAAATCGGTTATCTTGCATATATAGTGCACCTCACTTTAGCAGTTTACGACTCCCAGATTGACAATTTATATAGCAATTTAGGACACACTAAATTAAACAAACACTAACAAACCCCAGAAGAATGAAGAACATGCTTTTACCGAGAAGACCATCAATAATGGGCATGCAACCCATGCTTCAATAATAATAACTTTTTCTTTTCTTCTCTTGTTTGTTACATAGGATACATATTGAAATGAGTACAAAAATAATTTTGAAGATTGAAACTAGTTACATTTTCAACACTCCCTCTTAACTATGGAGGTATTCATAAGTTTTACAACCAATATAACATCATTCTCAAACTAAAAATTTCTCATAAGAAGAGTTGAATTGATAAGCCATACTGTAAGCATCATCATCATGACCAACACTATCTCTAAGGTCTAACTAGACAAGCTCTACTTTAATCAAGAGCATTATGTTGGGAGGATTTACATGTGATACCACGCTACTTTTACAACACACGTACCCCGTCCATATTTCTACAAGGTATTTCATTTTAGGACTACTCTTATCTTGGATCTCCATACTTAAGTCCTTAAAGAATATCAGTGCTCTTCGAGCACTCTTCTCTTGAATTCCTGTCACATCCTCAAAGAGTGTCAGTAACTTTCCTTTCTTGGATGTCATTAGAGAAATTTAGAGGTTAAAAATAGGCCTAAAAAATGTACAACCAAAATAAAATTTATACGAACCAATCAGATTTAAGATGATGATGTCAACCATGGGGGATGATTCACCATTTTTGGAGTAAAAAGGTAAAAAGATTAAAAAATAAAAAATAAAATAACTATTTTTCAGCTCATCTTTTCAACTTAACTCCCTACAATTTTTCTCAAATTTCGAGTGGGAGGACTCATTGGTCATGGAATTTAATTTCTCATCCAACGAGTACCCATGTTTCATACGTTTGATGGACCCTACCACACGAAAAATGAGAAATACATGAAAAACGTGGATGCAATCACATTTTTTCATGTATTTCTCATTTTTGTGTAGCAGTGTCCATCAAAAGTATGCAACATCGGTACTCCTTGGATGAGGAATTAAATTCTAAATCCAATGAGTGCCCTCGCTTGAAATTTGAGTAAAACTGTAGGGAGCTAAGTTGAAAATACAAGTTTCAAACGCAGTTTTTTCTTTTTTTCCTCTAAAATTTGATGATGTCTCTTATTCCATCATATATATATATATATAGATATCGCAAAGAGGCTACAACTTGGCCCATTGCATTCCTTTCATCCCTTTACCAGTATTGTTTCCATAAAAGTTGCAGCTCCTCTGTATTGCGATATATATATATATATACGTCCTTAAGTCAAATTATTCCTATGTCTCTTATTCCATCATCTACATATATATATATATATATATATATATATATATATATATATATATATATATATGTCCTTAAGTAAGTCAAATTATTCCTATGTCTCTTATTCCATCATCTATATATATATATATCTATATATATATATATATATATATATATATATATATATATATATATATCTCGCAAAGAGGTTGCAACTTGACCCATTGCATTCTTCCTTCATCCCTTTACCAGTATTGTTTCCACATTACATGGAATGTATACTAACCTTGTCATAATGATTCTCCTAAGAACCTTCCAAAATGATGGTTATTCAAGGATCATATCGATCCACTTAAGCAAGATGAATACTTCTAACATAATGTTAGATAATGGATATATGATCAAAATACAAAATGGTCTATCTATCTACCTTTTAAGACTAGATGACTTCTACAAAGAAACTTAACCAAGTAGACTACATATGCTACTACCACATTCTTCTCTTCCATGATGCTATGCAAAAAATACTATCCTAAAGGAAAGATTAATCCTTATAAAGAACCTGACAGTCAGTGACCTTCTTTAGTAGTAAAGATCCTTCACTTATTCCTTCTTTGACTTCTTCTCAGGTTCTCCCATTGCCTCTGCTACATGAGCTTCACTTCTTTCCTTTTTCTTGTTGTTTTTTTTGGCTTGGACAATCCCTCTTAAAGTGTCCAAACTCATTGCACTTAAAGCATTGAACCTTGGACTTGTATTTATTCTTTGACTTTGCAAACTTTCCTTTCTTTAGATTCTTGACTCAAGCTATGTAAGGGTTTAGACCCACATCTGATCGAATATCATTGTTTACCTTGATACTTGATTCTTCGAATATTCACTGAGCCCAAAAATCATCAAAGGGATTTGAATCTTTCTTGGAGTAGATGCTTGTTGCAAAGCTGCTCCATTCTGGTGGTAATGAATTTAGCACACATATTTTCACTTCTAAATCAAAAATCATTTTCTCAAGCCCTTGTAGATGGTCTCTTATCTGAGGGACTTTCATGAGAAAGTATGCCATATCACCATCCTTTGATTTCTTCATTCTATATAACTTATTCCACAGAGACATCTTTTGTCCTGATGTACTTACATAGTACAAGTTCACTTGCTTGTCATACATAACCTTGGAAGTTTTCAAATTTGCAACAAATGGAACAAGAGAACATTTAATGGCTTCAACTATGATCCTTTGAGCCTTTGCTTCCCCTTTCTTGTAATTTTCTAGTTCTTGAGTCTTTTCTTTTCTAGGTTCAATAATTTCCCCAGTAGCATACACCATTACTTCTTGTTCTTTGAGTATCAGGTCAACCCTTTATTACCATGCTAGATAATTTTATGCTACAACGAGCTTATTACTCTCCTTGCAGAAAGAACCCATGTGACTTGCATATTCAGACATGATGTAATAATATGATACTTACTTGATAACTAAGATTCTCCTAGATGATGTCTTCAACCTTCTTGATGCCTTTAAGATCCTTGAAGAGACTTCCTTAAAAGATGTTCCATTAGAGTCCTCCAACAACAACTTCCAAGAGTGATGAATGATAAGATCCTTTGATACTTCCTTTAAAGAAGTCTACCAATGAGCCTTCAACTAGATCCCTTCAAGACACACTCCTTCTTTAAGTCTTCTTCTTCAGGCTTTCCTTAAGAGTTTCCTTTTTACTTTCCATTGACAAGTAATTCCTTCTAATGTCCTTCTAGTTGCCTAGCTTGTTCACCTTAGCTCTGATTCCAAGTTGGAAAATTCAATGTGGAAACTATTAATTCAATTTTTCCTTTACCCTAATACTTGCTTAGGAACTTAATTATTCTTCTTATGTTCCTTAGTTATATTTTTTCATTAAAAAATATCAAGAATGAAACAACGACAATAAAGGACACATAAATTAGGCTCTCATCCAGTGAAAAACCCATCCAAGGGGAAAACATGGTAAACTCTTCTCTTCTTATAGAATCTGCTTCAATTGAGGCACAAAGACCCAAAACTTATATCAAGTCCTTCTCCAAGTACCAAGTCATCCCTCCAACAAGTCTTTTCCTGATTCTGCACCAACCAGCTTCAACTTGCAACGTCGACCTGCCAACTTCAATACTGCATCTCGTCTTGCAATTTCAACCTTACAATATTGGCCTTGCAACTTCTATGGAAACCCTAATACTGCCTTCTCCTGAGACCTTCCTAGAGCATGAAAACTATTCCCAAGGTCAACGAGGTCAAGGTAGGGTATATTTCCTTCCAACTCTAAGATTCTGCACTTCTTCCTACTACAACTAAAACCTACAATTTAGACATCTTTCTATAGTAATAGAAACCATAAAACTTCGCACATGTGAGAGAGATAGAGCCCAAAACAAATATTTTTCCTTCCTTCTTGGATTCTTATTGTCTTCTCAACCTTCGCTATCCTTTTCTGCTTCTCCCAACTACAGATCAAGCTATTTCTTGATAGATAGAACTTCTTGAGTGAGTGAGTGCCAAATGAGCTTGATCTTATCCTTTATATAAGCTTTCCAAGGGATTGAATTCCCTCCTTTAGGTTGACTTGTAACTTCTAGGGCCGACTTGTACTTTTGGAGTTTCCAAGACTTTATAAACTCAAAAATAATTCTTTTTAAAATTACATTTTTCCCGAAAGGGTCTTATAAACATGATGTTGACTCCTTTCACTCATGACGATAAATCCTAAGACCTAACAAACCCTAGAAGCATAAATAACATGCTTTTATCTAGAATACCATCAATAATTAGCCTGAAACCCATGATTTAATAATAATATTTTTTTTACTTCTCTTGTTTGTTACATATGACACATATTGACATGAGTACAACAACAGTTATGAAGATCGAAACTAGTTACATTTTCAACATCCTACACATGGATTGTAGGTTGCTTGTTCAAGCTAGGTCTTGATCGGATATTAAGAATATTTTTGAGGAGGATGAAGTACATGATATTATAGAGGTATGCCATGATGGGCCACATGGAGAAAATTTTGCGACCAAAATGAAAACCTATATGTTTTTGTAGACTGGTTACTTTTGTTCTGCTCTTCATAAAGATGCTCATAAATACACCTCCCATTGTGATGAGTGTCAGAGAAAGAGAAATGAAATTCCCTTACATCCACGTGTCATTTGATCTTTTGAAAAATGCCAGATGGAATTCATTGGACACATTGATCCTACAACAGGGAAAAATAAGCATCTCATTGTCTCTACTAACTATTTGACTAAGTGGGCTAAGGTGAAAGAAATTAAGGTAGCCATAGAGCAGAAGGTAGAAAAGTCCTAAGGGGAAATTTTTTCTACAAGGTTGCATACCCAAGAGAGGTGGTTACAAATCAAGGAACTCAGTTCACTTCCAACCTTATTGCAATTATTATGGGGCAACATCACATCCATCACAGGGTATCCACTCTATATTATCCCCAAGATAATGCAAGGGTTGAGGTAACAAATAGAGAAATGGAAATCATCCTCCTCAAAGTGATCAACATAAGAAGAAGACATTGGGCTAACAGATTCACTGAGGTAGCATGGGCCTACAAAACCACATGGAAGACCACTATAGGGTTCACCCTTATCAACGAGTATATGTTAAAAAAGCCATGATTTCCATTGCGTTTGAGTTCACCACATTGAAGATAGTCACACAATTAGAGATGGATCTTACTAAAGCTCAAGAGGAAAAGAGACAACAACTAAATGAATTAGAGGAACAAAGGATGCAAGCTCTTTTTCATAATGAAGTGGTCCAAATGCAAAGAATGATTTGGCATGATAAATTATTCAATACTAAGTACTTCAAATAAGGTGATTGGGCCCTACTTTATGTTTTTGTTATTTTAATATTTTAAAGTTATATTTATGACTAGGTGGTTAGGGCCATATGTGGTGGAAAAGTGCTATGAGAATGGATTTATAAAAATTAGAACCATTGATGAAGAACAAATCCCCCTCTTGGTGAATGGTTTTAGACTCAAAGTCTAAAATAAATATAGGACAAGTTCATAAAATTAGTCAAAAGATAAGATATGGATGTGATTGAGAATGGAAATGCTCCCAATCCATTTAGTCTTTGGGAAAAATAAAAGAAATAAAAAGAAATTACTAAAATTCTTATGTGAAAGCTTCCTTTAAGGTGTTTGTGACAAAATGAAAACCTCTTTGAGGCAATTTTGAGTTTGTATAGTAAAAATTTCCTTGCTAGGAAAAATCTTACAAGCCTAGTAGGGTAAGGCAATAATGAAAACTAGAAAATGGCACCATTACCCTATAAAAGAAGAAAAGAAAAAAAAAACGCATTCTAGTTTTTTTTGGTTTCCCTAACTTCCTATTTTTCTTTATTGTGTGAAGATGACCAAAGCATTCTTACTGTAGAAATGAAATTAGTCTAATTAAAATCAGGAACATAAGGCTTCAATAACAATTTTAGAAAGATACAAGGAAAAGTTGGAACTTACCTATCATACCTTCTAGCAAGAACATTTTCTTGCCTATCACCTTCTTTCTTTTTGACAGAGATCCCTTTCCACCTACATCATCCATCACTCTCCTTTAACAACTCATATCCGTCCATATTTCATTAATTTATATCATTTCAATCCAATCCATCAACTCTTTTTCCCTAAGACAAGATTCTATAGGAAAACCACAAACAATCTTGTAATTCTACAAGAAGATATAAAGCTCACAAAAAATATGCAATTCAAGTAAATTATTAAGACCTACCTTTGAAACTTCAAGAATAGCCTCACCAAATTATCTACCAACCTGTTTTGGGCAAATTTAGTGTTTCAACAAACGCCTAACCCTCTAGACTTAGTAGCTAGCCTAGAAACAACAAACAAAGTAATTCACTGCCTTTTCTATAATTGACAGATAAGAGAAGCATGAAGAGAAACCGACTTGTAGGTTTATCTTGCTCCCTCTCTCCTTTTACCAATCCCACCACTCCTTCCTGTACTTAACTCGCTTGGAAAGTACCTGCACACAAGCCGAGACAAAACCCAATCAAAGCATACAATGAAGATCTGTTAATTAAACATATCATAGAATCTAGAATACGATATACATATAAACACATGAATGGAAAAAGATTTGAATTCTTTATTGATAAAAGTAAAGATTACAACCCATGAATGTTCATGCTTGATTCAATGTCTTCCTTCCAGTTCAATCCCTTCTCTCCTCATGAAGCAACAATTCGACATCATTATAATACTCTCAGTAATCTCATTCAAACAACATCTCCTTAGCTCAAGAAATTCCAACCTAGACTAGCCTTTGAATGCTTGGTCAATTTATAGCTGAAAGGAGGAGGTTAAGCAATTAATGGCTCTCATGAATTCTCTGCCAAACTGGGAGGTGGTTCCATGGAGTAAGGGATAATGGATCGAGGTTCATTGATCCTCTTCCTCATCCAAATGTGAGCTCAACCAACCTGGAAACTTCTATAAGTATCCATTGGATGAGGAATCCAATGGATTCATGAAAAGAATTAAATGAATCTCACTCAACGCAGGTGAAACAAAGGCTAAGTGCGCTATAGCACACCTAGTCAGTGCAGTTTCTGCATTGCATTGTAGCCTAATAGAAGCCTACCTACGTTGATCTCCTTAGGGACACTTTTTGGATGAATGGTGTCATGGAAACTCTTGGGAGGCAAGCATGATGTAGGTTGACCTCATTAGGGAATGAAAACAACTAAATTAGGGCTTGATGGATCCTAATAATACGGATCTGGAAGTCGGGATTGATGTGCCCATATTGACCTGTAATAGTTTCCCCCTAAAGCATGAAGTCGAAAATAAACATGTCGAGTGAAATGATTTACCATTTGGAGAGAAGGTTTCGAAGTGGAAGGTGACTTGCATCAGTTACAATACAAATATCATGATAATTTGATTTTTCTCATGAACTAGCTGAGGGAAGGCATATCGATGCTTAGCTTATAAACTTTCATTACATATACAAATATAGTCATCTACAGATATAGACCCATAAATGGATGACCATGAATGTAAGGCCATTGTACATTTGATATAGTACTCCTGAAAATATATATCGCAACTCAGATGGATGAAACTAGATCCGGGGTCTTCAATCTCGTCCAATCTTTCATTCAAGTACAAGTATAACCATGTGAATAGATGATTTGAAGTCGAACATGGAGAGACATCGTCTGATTACTAGCCAATGATGTAAGCTGTTAACAGACGCGAGAGGAATCACTGATAATGATAATGACCCTCAAGGTACTGCAGTACATTTCGCATGGTGTGAATAAATGATTTGATGTCAAACACCATACGAAGTCTTTCGGTCAAAGGCCAGTGATGTCAACCTATCACCAGAACCGAGAAACGTACCATTGATGTATGCAAGCTTCAAGGTACTGAAGGGGTGTTTCTAAGTCAACTTCTTGGATGATGTGCTGATGTCGACAAGAAGCGACTCGTCACAGGAGGGCCTTGATGTATCCCACATCAACGACATGAAATGAGGTAAATGATTTTGGAGATGAAACATTGACTGACGACACAAGGTTCAGGAATGGCGGGCATGAAAATGAAGGTTTACAGTATTGTAAATGATGAAGTTTTGAACTGAATGACTTCTCTTGAACATATCGGCGACACTAAAGTGAATGGGTAGCATTGACCCAAAACAAAGCAATGGATGGTGTGATAGACCAATGATGTGATAACCATCAAGCTGAATGACCCAACCCACATAGTCATGGTGATGAGGTGAAAGTGTCATGTTCAAGAGTGACATGCTACCATAAAGTTTTCTCGACTTTTTCCCATTTTCCCCGGTCATTGCTGACCAATACCTATTTATTTATTTATCAAGCTTGAGGAGGATAACATATGCTTGTTGTATAATTCCACCCTTCGGGTGAATCCATCGCTATTTGATGTTTTAACGAGTCTAATGAAGGTGAAACTTAGTCTTGTCTAGATGGACAAGTTTGTCACTATTTGATGTTTTTAACGAGTTTAACGACAAGGATAACTCAATCCTTTTCATTTTTAGAGAGTTTTCAAAGGGACGAAAAGGAAACTCCACAAGTTATTTTTTGTAAAATAATCTCTCAAGTCCGAAAAAGTGTAAAATAATACAAGAGAGTTATTGTTTCCAATTCTTCAACGAGCTGGAATAGATAAGCGCTTGACAATCTTTTCATATTTGGAGAGTCTGAAAAGAGTTTAAAGAGGACTTCGCTTTGAGGAATGAGTGGTGTCTAGGGTAGCAACTGGTTCCGGTGATGTTGGAACTTCTCAAAACATGTTGATTTATGTGAAGAGGCTGGCTAATAAGACCACTCATTGCAGCTATTCCTCAAAAAGGGTAAAACAACCAAGTGAAAGCATATGATCAGCCAAAGGGATGGTGGTGATGGGATGAAAACAACCAAGACTCATCTGACGAAAAAAGTCTGATAGAATGGCAATCACAAGGGTTAAAATAGAAATGGGTTCATTTTTACACAAGCTTGAACCATAGGGAACTATGCTTGGATTCAGTTTCATGTTTACACAAGCTTGAAATGAAAAGCTATGCTTGAGATTGGTTTACATTCCCCCAGCATGATGAAAGGGAGAGTCTCCTGTAACCAGATGGAAGTCACTGCGGTGAAGCAGTACGGTTATCCAACACCTTTTCGGCTTCATCCAAATAGGGACAAAGGTGAATGGGGTGATTCCCTTCACATAACCTACAGGGAAACTTAACTTTACCATTAGGTGCATGCCCCCCAAGCTTCATTACATTCACCTAAGTATACTACTCATGGCTATCAGGTGGAAGAATGAAGGTTTATTTATAAGATCAAGTGAAAGAATTGACTGGGATTTTACGAGATCTAATCAAAGACTCAACTTGGAACTTTCCTCCAGGGGACCTTGTTTCATTTTTTAATGAGCTTGACACAAGACAAGGAACTATGCTCAATTTCTTTGTTTCATTTTGTAACGAGGTTGACACAAGACAAGGAACTATCCTCATAACCTTGGGTTCATTTTTTAACGAGGTTGACACAAGACAAGGAACTATCCTCAGAGACCCTTGTTTCATTTTTTAACGAGGTTGAAACAAGACAACGAACTATCCTTGGCGACCCTTGTTTCATTTTTTAATGAGGTTGACACAAGACAACGAACAATCCTCGCATTCCTTGGTTTCATTTTTTAACGAGGTTAATACAAGACTAGGAACTATCCTCATGGGAGCTGTCTCATTTTTTAATGAGGTTGACATAGTAAAAGAACTATCCTCGTATTCCTTATTTCATTTTTTTTAACGAGGTTGACACAAGACAAGGAACTATCCTTGAACCCTTGTTTCATTTTTAAATGAGGTTGACACAAGACAAAAAACTATCCTCGAATTCCTTGTTTCATTTTTTAACGAGGTTAACACAAGACAATGAACTATCCTCGAATTCCTTGTTTCATTTTTAACGAGGTTGACATAAGACAATGGACTATCCTCAGTGATCCTTGTTTCATTTTATAATGAGGTTGACACAAGACAAGGTACTATCCTCATACTCCTTGTTTCATTTTTTAACGAGGTTGTCACAAGACCAGGAACTGTCCTCATACTCCTTGTTTTATTTTTTAACGAGGTTAACACAAGACCAGGAACTCTCCTCATGAGAGCTGTTTCATGTTTTTAATGAGGTTGACACCGTAAAAGAGCTGTCCTCATGGACCTGTTTCATTTTTTTAACGAGGTTGACACAGTGAAAGAACTATACTCATATTCCTTGGTTTCATTTTTTAACGAGGTTGACACAAGACAACGAACTATCCTCAGGGGCCTGTTTCATTTTTTAATGAGGTTGACACAAGAAAATGAATTATCCTCGGATCTTTTGATCACAACTCATAAGTGGTCATGAAGGAGAGATCTGGTTTCAATGCCCCCATTACATGATGTACAACATCATTGTTGATCGTTAGTTGATGTAGGTGTGGAACAGGTTGCCACATAATTAACCCATGGCGGGGATGATACCATTGGTATAAAAGGACCATTTAGGGAATATGGTTGACTAGGAGCCATATTTGGACCAGGAAA
This sequence comes from Pinus tabuliformis, assembly GCA_031772625.1. Taxonomy (NCBI): domain Eukaryota; kingdom Viridiplantae; phylum Streptophyta; class Pinopsida; order Pinales; family Pinaceae; genus Pinus; species Pinus tabuliformis. Next base: position 1,310,332,480 of record CM062819.1, read on the forward strand.
TGAAAGCTGGTCAATGGTGACAATTTTGCCTTCATGCGGGAAACAAATCACTCGAAAGAGTGTTGAAACAATAGCTCCCATGTCATAAACATAGTTGCACCCAAGAAGTAAATTGTAATCTAAAGGTCCTGGGACTACCATCACATTCAGATAAACGGTTTTTCCTCCCAAAGTAATGGGTAACCAATGGAGAATCCCTAATGGTTGACTGGTTCCTTTGTTAAAATCCAACAGATTTTGGGTAACTGGCACAAGCGGCGGCGAACCGAGTGCTTGCCAAGTAGTTGAGGAAAGGATACTCAATGATGTGCCTTCATCTATAATAGTGTCGGGTACAATCATATTACAAACCTATACTATGATCTAGAAGGGCACATAAGAAGGAAGACAGAATCCTGCTAGTTGGTTCCAATCAAAGGAAGTGACTAGACTACTTGGAGGGGGTACTGTAGAAATGGGAGAATTAACCCCTTGAGTTATGAGAACGAGAGGATTTTCCTCCTGTCTTGATGGAACAGGAGGACTTCCCCCAAGCTCATTAGAATCTAAAGAAACAAAAAGAACCTGAGTGGTATAATTTTCACTCTCTTCGGGAAAGGTACGATTTACTGAAGGTGAAATCGGGTCATTCCGGTACTTCGACCTGTTGATTTGGGTCGGGTATAGACTCATAGGATTAACTTTCAGAGAGAGTGGGTTTGACCGACGGTTGATTTTGGTGAGTCACTTCATCAACTAGTGAAGGGTTTAGGAGAGTTTCCTGTAACTAGATGGAAGTCGCTGCGGTGAAGCAGGATGGTTATCCAACACTTTTTTGGCTTCATCCAGATAGGGAAAAAGGTGAATGGGGTGATTCCCTTCACATAACCTACATGGAAACTTAACTTCACCCTTCTTTCCATGAACTTTACTATCACTAGTTGATGGTGTGTCACCAACATGATCACCAGAAGTTGATGACACATGATGATGTGAACAAGAAGATAATTCTTCTGAGATCTGAGGAATATCAGGACAATTTCGCAGAAGATTGTCTCCCGCACAAAGTTTGCATGGATATCGAACTTTGTGAGGCTTTATGGATGGTTTCTAATCTGATGTTACATTCAAAACAATGGTTGCTTGGTTGCCCCTTTGCTGAATCTGCTTCTTCTTATTCTTCTTCCCTTTCTTCTTCTTCTTAGCCACTTGGTTACTAGGACCAATACTTTCACCAGGCGAAGAGGAAGAAGGTGAGGAAGAAACAACCGAGGAAGAAGGAAAAGGGTCAAATTTAGGATCAACTGGAGGTTGATTTTGTATAGTTGGAGGTGCATTCAATTGCAGAGAAATCACAACATTTTGAACCAAGGAGGTTGAAAAAAACCATACTGGAAAGCCAATGGTAAATCCCGGAAGTGACAATGTAGCCATATATGGAGCACCAATATTTCCAAATGGAGGAAAAGGACTAGGATTCCCATCAAAAGGAATTCCTTGATTGGTGGACTCCAGATTTGTCGCCATATGTTTCAACCTAAGATCAACTAAAGAGCGAGCGTGGAGGATGTTATCTGCGGTCAATTAATTTTTACGACATTGGAACACAACTTCGTTTTTTCATTTTTAAAGAGTCGAGAAAAAACAAAAGATGACTCTAGTTTCCTTCGATGTTTAATGAGCCTAAAGGGACAAGTGCTCAGATGATCCTTTTATAGTTAAAGAGTTGAAAAGGAACGAAAGTGACTGCTCTGGAGATTCTATACAAGAGGGTTTACCAAACAAACCGAAAAACTCCAATATACACCTTGGTGATAAATGAAAGAGAAATGACCAAGGACTTTACGTATGACAGTAAATCTTCCTGAATGCTGTGTTTGGTGCATTATGACCGGTAAGACAACATACTCGACTTCCTAGGGATAAAGGATTTCAACCTATTGGGGTCTCCCACCATATACTCAACGGTACAGGGAGCACAAATCCGTACTAGTACTTATCGAATCAGAGAGAAGGAATCACCCAACCTCAGTGAAAACGACAGCCACTAGGTTTAAAGACGTCGGAACACATCTCTAGCATAGACCTCTAGATATTTTCGTTAAGTTCCAATGCGTTATTAGATTAATTGATGTAAATTTTAGGTTGATCTTGCATAAATTTGCCTTGGAAGGTTCACCACGAGATGTTTTCCGAAATTCCTAAGAATGTAAGTAGAATGAGAAGCACTATTTCCATTTAATTTTAGCAATGAAAATCCTAGCTACGAGGGATAGAGCATACAAGTACTCTTTGAACAAGCAACAAAGAGCACAAACTAATGAGATTCCCTAAACCATTCCTTTCGAACACACAAAATCTAATATGAAAAATGCATGTTTTCCTTTTTAGTTTCTCTTACTATGAATGATGCAATAAGAAAAACTAATGCACAAATGATTCATAACTCTTTTAATAAAAAATGACGATTTGTGACAATTTCTTTTAAAAGGGAAAGGAAGACTATACGACACTTTCGATTTTAAAGAAATGAAGATTTTCGACACTTTAAATGAAAATACAAATCAAATGCACGCATCAATCAATTGATCTTTCATGAATGAAGACTTTACGACAATTCAAATTTCGAAAGAAAAGATGATTTTATGACACTTCTTTCGACAAAGATCAATCAACCATATTCTAACTTTGACTGTAGATTGATAATGACAAAGAAAACATTAAAGAAACATTAATCAATCCAATCAAAGTAGGGCTGGATTAAGGAGATGAAAAAACTGTTTTCAGAGATAAGACATCATTGATATTCAACAAGCAAGAAATCAAAAGAATTTTGGCAACCCTTTTTCCAGTGGAGGAAACTTTAACTGGCTGTCCTCTAGAAGATCCCATGCAACAAGAAAAATAGATAGCATCAACCAAGAGTAATGGAATGACTTGGTCTCATCTTGTATTTCGCAACAATTTGTGAGGACTTTTGGCAGAGGTATTTGGACCAACTGAATAGGATACCTTCCGCGCACTGGTCCGCTGGAGAAATGACAGGCACCAGAACTTCGTTCGCGTGACACTTACTCATTACCTTGCATGCCAATATCTGCGTAGCCAACTAGACTGCAGAGTCAGATATGGACAGGATGGAGTATCCCCACAGCTCCTTTACCAGCTTATAAGTACTTTTCATGTGCTCACCCAAGTCCCTTTCCCTTGTTTTTCCGCCAAACGCCTTGGCCGGATTCAACACGTCATGTGGCAAGTGCGTAATCTTGTGAATCAACATATCAGTGATGTGGATAGGCTCTCCAAGCCATAAACACCCATCATGTACAAGTGTGAGAAGTTGGTGTATACACGCTATGTTAATGTTGGTGTAGTGGTAGTGTGGCACCCAAAGCAAGTTAAGCAACCTAGATTTCTCAACACCTCGGGCCCATTCCTCTGTTTCCAATGCTGTCATACTCGTGTCTTCATAGACTACGCACTTCATGAAGGTATCCATCGATAAGTGGGAGAAATTAGTGAGATCCGGGAAATCCCAATCCTCCATTTTCAGCAGTGGGAGGCAGGAAAGCCATGGTCCTTTGAATGACACCTGCTCGGGTAGTAGGGGTGTGGACATGATGAATTTGTTAGAATCCAGGTTTTTGGGAATCTTTGCCTTACCCTTCCTCGGAGGGACATATTGAGGGAGATTTGTAATGGGCTCTGATCCTTCATATTCTACATCTTCTGCTCCCCGGCTATCTTCAGCTTCTAGGTCAATAACCTTCTCTTTGCCTTTGGCCGGTTGTTTGCCTTTTTTCTGGGTTGGGGTCGTTGTATGCCCCCTTGGGGAAGCGCACGTCTGTACCAAAATTTTCATCTTTTCTTCAGCCATGGATTGTGTCGTCCTTGGTGCCATAGATTCAACATCATATATTTTAGGGCTTGGGGCATCAAAGGCTATTGCATCCATACTCAACTTCTCCATAAATAGTTTACGGGCCTCAATAGACATGTTTGTGAAGGCAAAGAACTCTTCCCAAAAGGCTTGACTCATCAACAGACAATGAATTCTAGAGAAAGCTCGAAAGGTGAAAAGTGTAATTGTTTGGATCGACATATAGGGGTTTTTGGAGTCATTTCCAACTGTTCCCTCCAAAATCCAATCATCAATGCTGTATTGGCGGCAGAACTTTGCAGATCTTGATCTTAAATGCCGCCAACCCATTCTTTGTACCCGTCTTCGAACTGTCAAATCATCAACGGTCACTTTCCAGCTGTGCGGCGTGGTACCACCGTCCATAGTGTAGCTACCTTTGCGTAGATCCTGATACTACACTGTCGCCAACTTCTGTGCAACCAATCCGCCGTGTAGTCCTCGAGTCGTGGCAGGGTAGTTTATAGCCCCGCGCTCCCTTACAACTGCCCAGAGCACTAAGAATGTCCTGCCACCATATAGTCATTGAGCTAGGTCTCCTGTATATGGCTTCAACGAACTTCCATTCACCTTTCCCAGAAATGATTCTCCATTCAGTTTTGCGAGCTGGACTGCGCCTTCATCTGTAATCTCTTTGATAACATATGGCCCCAACCATTACATCTGAAACATTCCTGGAAACTTAACGAACTTAATATCATATAATAAAAATAAATCGTTTACCTTAAATGTGCGCATCTTGATGTGTTGATCGTGTTTCACATTCCTTCTGTACTTCTTGATGGAATCTAGCCAAGAATCTATCCTCTTTGAGCTCCATCAGCTATGCGAGCCATTCTTCCAAGGATTCATGGTCCACCATCCCTGTGAAAACTGCTATGCAGAGACTAGGCATGATGTATTCCATAGGCATCACAACTTCTACGCCATAGACCAATCAATAAGGTGTCTGGCCCGTTAGCGTTTTGCAAGTAGTCCTGTACACCCATAGTACTGCCAGTACAGGTACATCCCAATTATTCCACTATGCATTGCAAATATTTTTCAGTGCGTTCTCCAAGATCTTATTGAAGGCCTCAACTATTCCATTGGCTTGAGGATGATACGGTGTGCTCTTCTGATGATAAACCTGGAACTCTTCAATTAACGCGTTGATTGTTTCATTGAGGAAGTGTGTACCACGATCGCTCATTAATACTTTTGGGAAACCAAATCTAGTTAACATGTACTCAAACAAGAACTTTGATTCTATTTCCCCTGTACAATCTTTCACAAGCTGTGCCTTCGCCCATCTGGTCAGATACTCTGTCGCAGTGATGATATAGCGCGCACTTATTTTCTTGCCCGGGGCTCAAGCGGTCCTACAAAGTTAATTTCCCATTTCTCAAATGGCTGTAATGACACCTAAGGTTTCAGTGGCAGCTCATCCCTCCGTGATGGTCTACCAGTTTGTTGACATGCATCGAATGCCCTACAATATGCTTTAGAATATTTATGCAGCATAAGCCACCACAACCCTACGTGCAAAATATTTTGTGTTGTTGCCTTTCTTGCATAATTTCCTCCTGCAACCCCTCCATGAGCTTCAACTAGGATGCTACTTCATTCGAAATCATGGACATACTATCGCAATATCTCATCAGCACCCATCTTATACAAATGTCCGACGATCACCGAAAAATCTTCCGTGCACACTACTAACTCTTTCTTCTTTTGACTAGTGTATCTTTCTGGGACTGTCCCTGTAGTAAAAAAGTGGATAATATTTGCAAAGTGGTTATCCGCTACGTGCACTGTGAAGAGCTATGCTTTGGGCAATCCTTCCTCCAAATTATTAGGCTCCTCCCTTGTTTCAATCCACGACAGATGGTCAGGTCTTGCATTCAATCTTCCTGGCTTCACAATTACCTCAAAGTCATATTCCTGAAACAACAATAGCCATCTGCATATCTCCCCCACCAACACAGGCTTGTTGACTAGGTACTTCAAGGCAGAATGGTCTATGTACATCTTGAAATGTCTGCCCATCAGATAGTGTCTGAACTTTTGGAGCGCGAACACCATAGCCAATCCTTCGCGCTCTGTTGTTGAGTAATTTTTCTCAGCCTTTGATAATTTCCTGCTCGCAAAGGCTATAGGGTGATCCATCTCTCCTTCGCCAACCTGTGTCAGAACTCCTCCCAATGCAATACACGAGGTGTCAACGATTACATGGAATTCCTTCTTCCAATCCGGGAAGACCAAGATCAACACGATGACCATTTTTTCCTTCAAGACATCTAGACTACCCTGACATTCTTCATCCCAACAGAATGTAGCATCCTTCTTCAGAAACTTTTCCATAGGTGCGTGTCACACGGAATTTGTCAAGGGTGCGGACACGACTGACCTTCCTAGAAGTCTAAGACGTTCTAATGACAAACAAGACAAAATGGAGTGATCTTTCTCTAAATACACCTTTTACAACATGAAAACTACAAGTGTTTAGGCTTACCTTATTCCAAAACGCTGTTGTTGAAGTCCGTTCTTGACGATCCGGATGAGCTCCTCCTTCAAGTCAATTCCTGCAACCACAAACAATCAAACAATTACCAAGCACTTGCATTTCATATAATAAAACATATATTCAACATGCAGACCAAGGAACACATGAAATAACTCATTAACACAAGCTATTGAGAAAAATAAACCAGTTTGTATTAATAACGAAACAAAGAAACTCTTACAACCTGGCCTTGGTGTTGTGCAAGTTCCTCCCAGGGTCCATCAAGGGTTTTCCTCTACTTTGACAAAGCTCACCCTCTCCCAAGTAGAATCAAGTGAAGACAATCTCTCCTCACAAAGGCTCTAATGGAAGACCTAAATCCTGCAGCATTTACCCAAAGAAAATGTATAGCTCCAACCTCCTCTCCTTCTGGCTCAATGCCTTTATTTATAGTGCTGTAAAGAGGTTATTCAGGTCCACTATCAATGGGATCATCCCCCTCTTTGGGTGGGATAGCTCCCTTATTGATGGGATAAGTTCCCCCTTAATAGAGATACATGAACCAACTGGAGGCGCATCCATTTCATCAAACCGACCTCTAGAATGTTCTAGAAGTAACCACAAGTAACTTTTTCAAGATAAAACTCGCGCATTTTGCCTTTTACAGAGGGACGCACCTGTCCCTTAACATATAGAGCATCCATGGACGCAGATTTTGTGAACATGGTCAGCGTCCCCGCAGGTAAGGCTAGAGAGAACCTGCGACCCCAGAGATAAACATAGTTTTTACAAGACTTTCTCTCTTCTTTGAGTTTGAGATGGATAACAGAGGCATGAGACTTGCCTAAGAGGGTAGCATGACTGTTGATTTGAGCCATACTAACTGTGAGTAGTCAAGGTGACATTTTTTAGTGTAACAGTGCGGTAATCTGAACATAAGCCTTAATGAAATTTCGATAATACCTAGTATGGCCCAGCGTTGCGCTTAGCTGTTTGACACTCCTCGGGGCCTCCAAATTGACTATTACTGTGATCTTGGTAGGGTCCACCATTAGTCCTTGCTTGCACACCACATGACCCAGCAAAATCCCAAAGGGGACACAAAATAAGCATTTATTTAGGTTCAATGCTATCTGATATCTTTGACACGTATCCAACATTAAGCGTAGACTGGCTACATGGTGCTTGACTAAGCCAAACACTGTCAAATCATCAAAATATACCTCAGAGAATTTGTGAATAAACTCCTTGAACGCCGCGATGACTACATGAGAGAATATCGTGGTGCATTCTTGAGTCGAAATGGCATCACAATATACTGGAAACAACCCCATTTCGTTGCCAAGGTTGTTTTACTCCTGTCTTCTAGCATGATCTTAATATGATGGTATCCAGAGAACCCATAAGTGAATGAGTAGGCCTCCTGCCCTCCAACAGTATCCAATACCTCATTTGTAAACAATGTTGGAAAAGGATCATAAACACATGCATCGTTAAGCTTCCTAAGATCTATACAAATTCGTATTTCTCCCTTCTATTTCTTTTCTTGGACTACCATCGGGCTCACCCAATCAGATTCCTCCACAGGTTTGATAATGCCCGCCTCAAGCATCTTATTCAATTCCAAGTAGACCTTTATATTTGGGGTTAAGGCGATATGGCCTCTACTTAATAGGCTTTGCATCCAGATTCATGGTAATCTTCATCACACCCAAATCACCTATGATGCCCTTCAGGTCTGAAAATTTTGTAGGAAACAAATCCTGATATTCGCAGAGCAACTCAACAACTTTATCCATCGTGGCATCATCCCAGTAATCCCCGATCTTCGCAAATTTTGGCTCTGCTTCAGTACCAATGTTCACTTGCCTAGTCTTCAATGACGCAGTGATATCTAGATTCTCTATCTGCAGAACTTCAACTGTGCGATGGACTTCTGCCTCTGGAATATTGATATTTCTTGGATATTCATCCTCCCCTTCAACAGTCACATTATAGCACTCTAGCACATGGCATAGTTGGGTGCTCCAGTCTAGCTGAACCAACTCCAAAATGTCCTGCGTTATTCTGAAGATTGCGACATTAACCTCCTGCAGGGCTTCATCAATGCTTTCGAAGCCATCTTCAAAACTGAAGGTCATTAAGAATCCTTCCCTTAATATATCCCACTCTGTGGTGCCATGGTGGAGATCAGTCTCCAGGTACCAATTCATAGGGATTATATCTAAAGTATGACATAATAAATGCACCCATTCTCGTTGCGGCTCTGCTCCATAAAATTTAGTCCATTTCGCTAAATGGTTGTGCAGATCATTTCTCCCATCATATTTCTCAGTCAGCCAAAGTTTTGGGTGACCAAATCACAACCTCATCATCCTTCTATAATCGCGCCATTCATCAAAGCTGTCTTTATGCGTACCCCACCACCGTGCGGGCGTAGCGTGCAACGCCAAATCCAACGCTTGAAAGTGATCATCCTCAGGTACTTCTCTTTCAAAGGCATCCAAAAACTTATCTACATTAGTTAAACCATCATCATAGGGTAAATTTCTTATCTCCGATGACACACAACACAACGATTTAGTCATCATGTTACAACACAACGTAGATACTTTGTGCAACTGATTCTGCCAATGCTCCAATTTTTCATATGAATCTGAGGTACAGGAGATTTCACGGTCCCATGCAGTCCATCCATCAGCTATTGGGTTAATCCAGTCTTGATATCGCGCTATTATTTTGTAAATCTGATCCAAATCATCATCACTTTATTCATAGTCATGAACCGGTTCAGTATAGAGCGGTCCTTCTGTAGGGTCGAATGGTACTACAATGCAGAGTGATTTCCTTTCAAACGAAATTATCTACTTCTTCAAGTTGATGACCCCATTCATATCAATAGCCTAATAAATTCCAAGGAGCATGGGGTATGGATTGCTATCATCAACAATTTCTATCACTTCAAAATCAGCGAGTGCCCTCACACCTTCTATATCTATAGTGACTCCATGCATTTGTCCCATAGGGATAATTTTCTGTTGGTTCGCCATCCTTAGTTGAATAAGAGACCATTGCATTGTAGGTCTCCCCATTCTCTCCCATGTCTGTTAGGAAAAATGTTCACATCAGACCCCAGATCCAAAATAATCTGGTCCATCTCATAGTCTCCTATTTGCATGGTAAGCGTCATCTCGCGCCCTATTCTTGCTTTATGCTTTCTAATCTTCTTGACTACACGGTGTCCATCATGAGTACTTTCCTTACTAGCACACTTATTTATCAATTTGTTGTAGCCCCTTTACAGCCTTTCTATCGTGCAACAGTTTCATATAGGTTTCCAAGAACGTGGTGAGTACAAAGGGATCAATCTCTGTGGGCGCACTGGTTCCTGGTAGTTGGCCCTGATTGCCTAAGGTAGATGCCTTAGCAAAGTTTTTCTTTGCCTCCATAAACGTCTCCTTCACGCATTCCAGATCGAAGCCAACTTCCTTTTCTGGGGCCTTGTAGACCCACCCACTTTCTTTAGGTTGTTTTCCTTTATCATCACCAGTCGTTATTCCACTTCTTAGCACAATATTTACATTTGGATCTTCCTTGCGGGGCTCAGCCATCATGATCTGCAAGTTCTGGGTAGGCTGTCTAGGTTGTGCTTTCTTCTCTTGTATCTTAGCTATTAACACAAGGAATTCTTCTATTGTGTGGTCAAATTGAGTGCAATATTGACACGACGGGCGTGTCTGATTCAGACACTCCTGCACGTAGTGCCATGGTGTCCCACAATTATAGAAAATGATCTATCCACGACCTCTACCAGGTCCTCCTCCTCCTCGGCCTTGTCCATGCCCCTTATATACTCAGTGTGCTCCCTCAATGCCTTGATCCGGAGGCCGAGTTTCTGCTTGCATTCGGTACATAGGCATCCTTTCCATCATCAATTCGTAGCTACGATAATGGTGCTTTTCATGGCCCACCGATTTGTAGAAATTGCAGAACAGTTTTTGTGGTGTCTGCACAAATTTTTGCAGCAAATGAAAATTATCTGTTACGTGTTTTCTGACCACCTAACAAATAGCGCACCATAGTGTGGGTCCCGCACTTGGTCCCGTTGAACCTTCCTGCCTTAGGGGCATTGTCCCCCCCCGTGATATAATTCTCAAAGACAGGGAAGTGATCTTTTTCATGCCCATAGATCTTACACTTGAGGCACCAGACTTCCTCATGCACCTCCGACCGAGCCTCTTTTTCTTTTTTCAAGCTCTGTAATTCGAAGTAGAGGTTCTGCAACTGTGAGTGAATTTGTTGGAATCCCAAAGATGTGTCTTGAATAGGTGTTTCATGCAATCTCATCACAATTTCCAGAGCTTCCACTTGAGTCCCTATCTTTTGCTGCGATAAAGCAATCCTTAGGTGGGGCAAGAGTGAGGCTATAAATCATTTGCGGTGTTGACTATCTGTGAGGTGCATATTAGCTTCACAGATCACGCACTTCAATCTTTGATCTAACTCTCTGGGTGTTTCACCGGCCCTCATTGTGATTTCCTTGAATCCAATTACTGATTGCGAGTCATACTTAGGCTTACCAAATTCTTTGTTCAAAGCAGCTTGAGTGTCTTCTAATGACACCAATGAGTTATTGGTGCAGTTCTTAATATACCATATCAGTGCGCGATCATGCAGAGCGGTAATAAACTGCGCCTTATTTATATTATCATCTGTAATTTGTTGTGCTGTCCACATAGCCTTCACAACAAATCAAAATTGATTTGCATCCTCACTTCCTAAGCCCTTGAAAAATAGAAATTTCATCGTATTCGACATGTTGAAAGGCGGTGGTAGTGGTGGAGGTGTGGGAGAAGGTGTGTGTTGTGGAGGTGAAGGTGGAGGTGGAGTGGATGGGTGATGTGTCTGTGGGAGACCTTACCTTATCAATTGGACAATGCTTCGTGGTGAGGCTTGTACCACTCCCTCGTTGTCACTTGAAGGAGGTCCAATCAACGACTGTATTCATGACCTTCTTTTTCTTGATTTCTAAAGCTTCGTCCACTTTGCATAGATCCAAACATCAAGGCAATGGCATAACCCACTTTTCACACAAGAGAATCTTCATCCAGGTATTCAAATATATCAAATACTTACCTCACAGTCCCTTGAAGAAGCATCGCTCTGCTTCGCTGTAACTAACTGAGGTGTCAACCATGAATTCTATAACGAATCCTCCTAGAACCTGATCCAGGTAATGATCAACAACGCGCACGATCTTATCTTTAGATGCTTCCAACCTCCGCACTAGCTTCAGAGTCCACACTATTGGATCGTCAAGCCTCCACCTCCCTTGGCTATTTGCCAACTTAGCTTATCCACTCATATAGTTTAATCGGGAAGGTGTACAAGAAAATTTCATGTATTTTTGTGTACAAATATATATCCAGCGACTGCCCTTTTTCAGGCGTGGATTTTTATTTTCTTGCACCGCGAACTCGTGGATCTTCCTATCCAACCACATATGAATTTCCTTTTTGGTCGGATTCTAGTGATGCGACATCACACATCTCTTTATGCAAATCCTAGTCCTGGAAACAAAACCATTTGTTGGCTTAGTGGGTCCTGTCCCAGGTTCAGAGTTAGTTGTGCCAAAAAAAACCCTATACTGTTGGCCCTTTCGGTGTCAACCAACTTAGCACGGAATGTAGTCCCACCCGAAGCAGTATGGGGGGGTGTTGGAACCAAGTTTCCGCACCCAGAGATTAGTGTGATGTCCTTGTTATGCCTTAGATCTGCCTACGCGCAGATCTTTAAGCCTTGCGGTTTCAACACTGTAATTTCCTTCAATTGGCCTCTAGACCTTCGTGAAGGTCTACGATTGACTTTTGTAGACCCTTAATAGATAGGTTATCTACTTACTCACATCATAGACTACTCTCAGATCAGAATCTACAGAGACTTGCTTACATTCTTAATAAACTTAACAGAAAGTATTGTAGTCTTTGCGTAAACACTTAACATGCATGGCGTTCAAGTAAAGAGATTCATCCAATAGATTTGCGCATCAATACATTATTAATTCATAAAGACATTCTTTTATCACAACATTAGTCGAAAACATAAGAAACATAAATAAACAGGTAAACACATGAATTTCTCCAACAGTCTTCTTTATGGAGTGATCTGAAAATCGGGCACTAAAGGCTTCTTGTCAGCTTACAAGAACCTCTCCCACTTCCAAAGCTTATATATTTCCAAGACCGTATGATTAACCAATTGTGGAATTAAAAAGTGCTTGAAAATAGGTGTATATCTTTTGTTTGCCTTTAGACTGTTAAAGTGCTTATGTTCATTTGCTTAAACTAGTATGAAATGCATGTAATAGTAAATAAAGCAGTAAGTAAGCAAACACATAAGACAACAATATAATTAGGAGTTCACCCAAAACTCTTGGGCTAAGTCTCTGTGAGCTCTAGTCAACTCAACTAGGCTCTCTGGGATTATGGCATAAATTCTTTTTACAAGCTCCACGCTCAACTCCATTGGTTTACAACTGAACCTATGGGTTTAGAATACCATCTTATCCCGCTGCTGTCCTCACTCTACAGACAGATCTAGGCTTCTCCGGAATTGACTCCTTCAATCAGCGCTCTGAGCGATCTTGCTCTAGCTTGCACCAACTCCCTCAGAATCCTCTTAACTGTCTCTGGAATGCCTTCTTTTGTCTTCAACACGCTTTGGACACCAACAACAACTGGATCATTTGATCTCTTTGCTGTTCTACAGCTTCACTACGGCTCCATGGCTCTTAGAAGTCTGCTATGAGCTCTTCGGCTCTGGCTCTAGCTCTCACTCTTGGCTCTGGCTCTGGCTCTTGGCTTTGGCTCTAGCTCTCTGGGTCTGGCTCTGGCTCTCTCTGAGCTTCTCTTGGCCTCTGCATGCCTCTGTAGTTTGCTTGACCTCTAAGTGACCCTCAGCAACCTTCCAGCAACCTTTTTGAGTCCTCTAGCTCCGTCGGCAACCTTCAACTACCTTCAACACTTGTGCTCTCTATGTTTTTATCATGCATCGGTTACAGTCCTCCATCATTGAAGAACTCGACTATTTCCTCACAAGAATCCCTTTACAAATGGAAAAGAATAGGCGAGCAGGAAAATCCGGTCGTTTTGCCTTCCTCTCACCAAAATAGCCAAATAACAGAATACACAGGAAACACACACAAAACACATCATGGGCCTTTGTCCCATACTTCAAATATTATGGAATCAACCCTATAAACCTATCGGGTCTGTCCAAATATTGCTTATCACTATCGCATGGCATAATGGCCAAAAAACCCAATACTCGGATAATACAAAGAAAATTTGAAAATCTGGATTTCAAAACTTATGAAATCGCGTCCGTAATTCTTATCGGGTCTGCCTTTTATCGGCATATCACAAGTCGCAATCGCAATGTGCATTGGCCATAGTATCGGGGGTTCACCGATTGCCGATTGGTCCATCGGAACATCGGCATATCCCTATCGGCCCCCTCACATTGGTGCTATCGCTGATCACATATTGGCATGTTGCAGTCGCAACGGCCCCAGGGGTCTTCCCTTTGGTCACGCCAATCGCCGATCCACTGATCAAATCCTAACCGTTGATCTGCGACCTCTAATCCGACCGCTGACAGTTCATTTCAGGCGCATGGCTTACACCGGGATTAATCGCTTGAAAAAGCGGTTTCCTCTCTCCTCCGCCATGCCACACGTTAGTCAATGTATGGATTTGGGTGGAGCCCATCCAATACTGCTTACTACTTGAAGCCCACCCAAAATACCACTTACGACCTTCATTTCGAAATTCAAAATTTTTACTTGTTTGATTTATAAATCCATCGGGTCTGCTGAAAGCCTTTGCACTTGTTTTAAGTCCTTCAGCCTTATTTTATTGCGATGCAATAAAATAATGTGATGCGATGGACTCTAAGGGTTTTTATGTTTAAAAACACATTTTCCCTTAAGTCCCATTTATATAAGAATTTTCCTCCTTTTCAAAGGACAAAGGAAAACTTCTTTTTGCGATAACTTCCTCATCTGAAGTCCATTTTAGCCCATTCAAATTGCAGTAGATTCAGAATGAAAAGATCTACACAATGGGATTATTTTCAAGAGCATCCTTGGACTTTAATTTTCCTTTGTGAGGAACACTTTAGACTTAGAAGTCTATCTTAGATCCATTTTGGATCACACCTTCCCACTAAAAGAACTTTTGGTCTCTAAAAGACTGACATACTGATCTAAACAGTAAATGAGAGTAACAAGGCCTCTGAACCAAAGCCTTTGACCACTCTCCTTCCTGGATGTGCTGGTCGCCTTAGGAAGAACTGTTTTCCTCCTTGACTTCATGCAGACCTCCTGCTAAGATGGTCACAGAAGGTACATTGAACTTCTCTGCCTTGATCATTGATCCAAACAACTGTTAACAACAACAGAAATATAGACAACAACTGGATGGCCTAAACTCCTGTTTCAACAAAAGAAACAGATTTCACATCTTGTGAACACCTCCATGTGTTACATCTGCATACAAATGATGGACTAGATAACAAGCCCCCAAAACATGCCTCTAAAAAAAATGACCCTTCAAGTCAAGCATGTAGAAAAAGACCATTAGGACTCTTTTTAAAAATATGAAACACTTCATCATTATCTCCATCTTGGAGACCAAGTTAACGTCTCCCAAGTCAACATTGCATCACATGCATGTCAAGGCAATCAACCCTTCAAGTTAATCACACACACATGTTCAAAAACAAGGAAATCATCAACATCCCTATGTTCATGCAAAACATTCTCATGCATGCATTTCATCCTTCAACTTTCGCTTAAGCACACTGTACTTTTGAAGCTGAAATGAAATATAATGTTTCAACAAAAAAGTAAGTCTCCTACTCAACTTCTCCATTCACCTTCTTGGTAAAATCTTGCAACTCGCATTCCATTAACAAAGAAATGCAAATATATGCATCAATAGACATGCAATCTTAATTGGATAATAACTCTAACCATTTCTTACCAATCCATTTCAAAGGTCTTTCCTTTGTCTGCACATCAGCATCAACATGTGAATCATCCTGAAACACATCATCCATGGAAACTTCCTTTCCATGCTTGCCATTTTCTCTTTCCACCTTCTTCAAGTTTCATGGAAGCATTGTTGGATTCTAAGTCCAACATTTTGCAACAAGATGTCCTTGCTTATGGTAGTAACTGCAACACATGTGCATCCTCTTGACAACATGATTTGCCTTGTCTAATGGACCTTTGGCTTCTTGCTTCCTTTCCTTCAAAGGTTTCCTGTATGTGGCCATTCTTTTCCAACATCTGGAAACAATATGGTTATCCAAACCACAAAAGGAACATGCAATGTTTTTCCAATTCTTATATGGAAATTTATCATGTTGAACATAATCAAAAGGAATATGGTTAGAACTAGATTTATACATTTCACTTTCACCTTTATTGCCTTCATGAGGAGGTGAATCAAATGAAGAAGTGGCTCCCTTTGGAACACTATCAATCTCTTCAAGGCTTTCAGAGTTTCCACAACTCTTTGGTTCAAGTGTGTGCTTCTAAACACCTGCATCCTGAAAATGATGTTTCAAGCTATTGCATTCCCCATGAATACAATCTTCACACTCTTGAGGTAGAAGACCTGCAATGTAACTCCTTCTTCGAGCTGTTTCAATGGCCTTCATGGCAGCTTTGGAACTTTCTCCATAAGACTGTCCATATTGAAGACCCAAATACTTAGGCCTTTCCTCAACTATTATTGGCTCAACAATACCTTGTGCATGTTTACCCAAGCCTTTTCCTTCATAGCCCATCTTGGACATTAGCTTGGAACCTATGCCTCTGGTATGTTTTTCAAAAGAACCAATATAAGCATTCTTAGAAGAATTTGAAGACAAACATGAATTGTTTACCTATTATTCAAGCTGATACTTGACCAAGGCTTCTTTGGCAACAAAGAGCTGTGTCTCCAACTCATGCATCCTTTTCAGGTTCATATTCGCAATATGAAGTTGCCTCTCCATTTCCTATAATTTGTCAGAAAGCAACTGCTTCTCTTCCTCCATGGAATTCAACTGCTCTCTAAGTATGCTACTCTTCCTTCCATCCTCATACATTTCCCTCACCTTGTACATCATGGTGAACCAGTCTTGCTTCTTGTCTTCATCAAAGAATCTTGTGAAGAAAGCAGAATTTGAAGACTCACTTGTAGAAGTAGTCATTATGCCAATGAACAAAAGAACTTCAAACAAGATTAATAACGAGCTTATTCAACAACCTTTTGCAACAAACCTCTTGTGCTTCAAGGATTGCCTTGAGGTCATTTGGGATAAGAAGAATGCCTTCAGCCCTTCTTCCTTCTTGTCCTCTCTTGGACTTAGCTATCAATAGCTTTCCCTTCACCTTTGTAAACTCAAACAATAGTCAGTCTACAAACAAGCATACAATCAACCTCTGACTATTTAAACACCTTTCAGACAAGCAATCTTTGCTCTGCCAATCAAGCATTTTGATCTGATACCACTTGCTTTGGTATAACCAGCTTTGATATCACCTTCTTGAAGGTGGGGTTAACCAATCTTAGGCTCTAATACCAACTGATTTGAAAATGGGGCACTAAAGGCTTCTTGTCAGCTTACAAGAACCTCTCCCACTTCCAAAGCGTATATATTTCCAAGACCTTATGATTAAACAATTGCGGAATTAAAAAGTGCTTGAAAATAGGTTTATGTCTTTTGTTTGTCTTTAGATTGTTCAAGTGCTTATGTTCATTTGCTTAAATTGATATGAAATGCATATAACAGTAAATAAAGCAGCAAGTAAGCAAACACATAAGACAACAATATAATTAGGAGTTCATCCAAAACTCTTGGGCTACGTCTCCGTGAGCTCTAGTCAACTCAACTAGGCTCTTTGGGAATATGGCATAAATTCTTTTTACAAGGTCCACGCTCAACTCCATTGGTTTACAACTGAACCTATGGGTTTAGAATACCATATTATCCTGTTGGCTGTCCTCACTCTGCAGATAGATCTAGGCTTCTCTGGACTTGACTCCTTCAATCATCACTCTGAGCGATCTTACTCTAGCTTGCACCAACTCCCTCAGAATCCTCTTAACTATCTCTAAAATTCCTTCTTCTGTCTTCAACACACTCTAGACACTAGCAACAGCTGGATCATTTGATCTCTTTGTTGTTCTACAACTTCAATACGGCTCCATGGCTCGTAGAAGTTTGCAGTGAGCTCTTTGGCTTTGGCTCTGGCTCTTAGCTTTGGCTCTAGCTCTCTAGCTCTGGCTCTAGCTCTCTCTGAGCTTCTTTAGGCCTCTGCGTGCCTCTATAGTTCACTTGACTTCCAAGCGACCCTTAGCAACCTTCCAGTGACCTTTTTCAGTCCTCCAACTCCCTCGGCAACCTTTAGCTACCTTCAGCACTTGTGCTCCCTGTGTTTTTTATCATGCATCGGTTACAGTCCTCCATCATTGAAGAACCCGACTGTTTCCTCACAAGAATCTGTTTACAAATGGAAAAGAACAGGCAGGTAGGAAAACCTGGTCGTTTTGCCTTCCTCTGGCTGAAATAGCCAAATAACGGAATACATAGGAAACAAACACAAAACACATCATGGGCCTTTAGCCCGGACTTCAAATATTATGGAATTATCACTATAAACCTATCGGGTCCGTCCAAATATCGCTTATCACTATTGTATGGCGTAATGGCCAAAAAACCCAATACTCAGATAATACATAGAAAATCTGAAAATTTGGATTTTAAAACTTATGAAATCACGTCCATAATTCTTATAGGGTCCGCATTTTTTCGGCATATCTCAAGTCGCAATCGCAATGTGCATTGGCCCTGGTATTAGGGGTTCTCCGATCGCCGATCATCGATATCGCCGAGTGGCCCATCGGAACGTCGACGTATCGCTATCGACCCCCTCGTGTTGGTGCTATCGCTGATTACATATTGGCATATCGCAGATCCTGAACGTTGATCCGCGACCTCTAATTTGATGACTGACAGTTCATTTCGGGCACATGATTTACATGGGGATTAACCTCCCGAAAAAGTGGTTTCCTCTCTCCTCTGCCATGCCACGCGTCAGTCAATGTATGGTTTTGGGCGGAGCCCGTCCAATACCTCTTATTGCTTGAAGCCCGCCCAAAATACCACTTATGGCCTTCCTTTCAGAATTCAAAAGTTTTAAATCTGTCGGGTCCGCTGAAAGCCTTTGCGCCTATTTTAAGTCCTTCAACCTTAGTTTATTGCGATGTGATAAAATAATGCGATGCGATGGAATCTAAGGGTTTTTATGTTTAAAAACACATTTTTCCTTAAGTCCCATTTATATAAGAATTTGCCTCCTTTTCAAAGGACAAAGGAAAACTTCTTTTTGCGATAACTTCCTCATCCGAAGTCCATTTTAGCCCATTTAAATTGCAGTAGATTAAGAATGAAAATATCTATGCAATGGGACTATTTCCAAGAGCATCCTTGGACTTTCATTTTCCTCTGTGAGGAACACTTTAGACTTAGAAGTCTATCTTAGATCCATTTTGGATCATTGAGCTTCAACGTAAGGTTACAGACTCAAAACTTCCCCGCGCACTCAGCTGTAGGGTTCCATGCACTTAGCTGTAGACTCGACTCTAGGCCTCTGTGCACTCAGCTGCAGAGCCTTTTTCCCTTCTCTACGACTTTCTGTGCTATCTCCTATTAACCCATTACATTCCTTCTTATCTCTTGTATGACATAACATTCCCTAGACTCTCTAGGACACACCTATTTATAGCTTCCTACATACAGTCCCATGGTCTGCAGACCATGGGTGGATCTCAAAACAGACCCAATTTACATAATCAAGGGACTAAAGCCCATTTTGACTTTTAACTATCTACGCGCTCCGCATCCATAAATCTTGGAGATTTTACATCTTTTTACAAAATTTACATCAAAACTTAGGTTTTTAACACCAAAACTAACCCGGGGGACCCCGTCCCAACAGTAAACTATCTCAAAATTTTACTAAAATATATCACTCCATGTTCTAACATATTTACACAGATACTAGACTTAAAATAAAATTACTGCCTATGCATTAAAAGTAACTAATTAACACTAAACACTCCAGCAGGGATAACACATTAAAAAAATTACATATTCTCATAATGTTTACTATTCTAGGTATTCAAAAAATACTTAAACCATTTCAAATTCTTGCTAAATATAATTCTATTTTATTCTTCTTTCATTTTTATTTGCACGTGTGTTCAAAAAAATTGCAAATCTATTGTTAAAATTGGCAACTAGGGAAAAACTTCATGTGGGTCATCTTATTCATGGCTGATAATAATTTTATTAGATTCCTCTCATCGAGAGGTGTAGGATTCATATAAATATCATCCAATTCCGATAATTATTCATGGAGATATGAATTTATTTTGATTATGGAATTATTATCAAGCCGACCTACAACTCATGTAGGCTTAGAAGCCCAACAGTCACATCTATTCACCCACCAACGTTGTGTATAAATATAAGAGGAATTTTTCTCATTTGGACTCACTCATCTCATCACATCTCTCTCTCTCTCTACTACGCAGAAATGAGTCTCTTCTCTACTGCGCTGAAATGGGTCTCTCTCTCACACATGTGAAGCCGAAAGCTGTTGAATTTGAAGCTGCAACTGCAGAAGTAAAGATTGACTTGCGTGGCCTAGAAGATATCCTCTTTGGAACTGCGTTGTAGGTTCATCTGAACCTCCTCTTAAAGCCGCAACTTTTGGTGGTGGAATGAAGTCAATCCGATGAACGGTTTGCAAGATATCGATTGCCCTAGTTTGAAGCAGGAAACTGCTGAAACTGAAGCTGCAACTGCAGAAGTAAAGATTGACCTACGTGGCCTAGAAGATCTCCTCTTTGGAACTGCACTGTAGGTTCATCTGAACCTCCTCTGAAAGCTGCAACTTTTGGTGGTGGAATGAAGTCAATCCGATGAACGGTTTGCAAGATATCGACTGCCCTAGTTTGAAGCCGGAAATTGCTGAAACTGAAGCTGCAACTGCAGAAGTAAAGATTGACTTGCGTGGCCTAGAAGATCTCCTCATCTAAACTGTGTTGTAGGTTCATCTGAACCTCCTCTGGAAGCCGAAACTTTTGGTGGTGGAATGAAGTCAATTCGACGGTCGGTTTGTGAGATATGGTCTGCCCTAGTTTGATAATGAAGCCGCTAATGCTGATGCTGCTGATCTAGGGTTTGCTACTGCTGTTATGAATTAGATTTATTGTACTATTTCTCTCTGCTGAATTATTGAAGATAAAAGAAGATTTGATTAAAGGGTTTCCCCACATATTGTGGGGTTTTTCCTTGGCTAGCTGCCACATCTTGTGTCTCTTGTCTTGGCTTGTTTTCTGTCGATCGTTTAATGTTCTATCTGCACTTTACTTTATGTACGTGTGATTGCTAATCTTTGGAATATAATAAGGAAAAGAAGTAAACTGTTATAAGCATAGAACATACCATAACTTAACATGGTATCAGAGCTGAGGTGAAGACAAAGCCCGAGCAAGAGCAAGAGCAATCATTGAAGAGAATATTGGCAAGGCTATCCTAAAAGAACTATGGGGTCCTCAACACTCTTTCCTACTGAAGACAACCTCCGTGAGAAAGCTCACTATCACGGATGGAAGATGTCTATCGATCTAACCCTTGAGAATCAAGGAGTGTTGGATCATGTGAGAGGCAATATTGTTGAGCCTCCATCAAATGCATCCGCTGCTGCCTGGAACAAATGAAAAAATGGAGAAGTCAAAACAATAGAAGATCGTCCGGGACTCTATCGAAAAGAACTTGGTGGCATACATCTCTGAACTAGACACCTCCAAGGAAATCTACGATAGACTGGTGAGTTTATTTAAAGTTAATGATGCAAATCAAGTTTTGTTTCTTAGAAATAAGCTTAGGGAAATCAAGAAGGGTAAAGATGAAAGTATGCAAGCATACTTCTTAAGAATCATCGAGATCAAGAACGATCTCCTATCTATTGGGGAAAGTATTACTGACAGAGAAATGGCAGTCACAACTCTCAGAGGATTACCATCTGAATGGTATGTGTTCAGGAATACTCTTTTGAACTATAATGTAATTCCTGGCTTCGAGGAATTAATGGCTAGATGCATTCAAGAAGAAACAAGGGAAGAAGTGCAAGAAATGCCCATGCCTAAAGGTCCTCCTGCTGCCTTTTCTTCTCATGCAAAGAAAAGAAATAATTCCGGGACTAAATCAAAAGGAAAGGCTGGACCTAAGGCTAGAAGAAAATGACGATGTTACATTTGCGATAAAGCAAGTCACTATGTATGAGATCATGAGCATCATGATGAATGAGATCATGGACATAAAGGGCAACATGAGATCATGGACATATAGGATAGCATGATGATGATGCACACTAGTTTGAGCAGCATTATGATGGATAAAATCATGGACATGGGCAGCATGATGATAATCATGATTAGAGAAGCATGGTACAGTATGCAGTGGTGCAACTCGAAATCCCTCTGATGGCAATCAAAGGAATGACAAATTCAACAGCAAAGGTAAGAGGAGAGCTGGGAATCAAGGAAGAGGACAAGCATTCAAGAAGGCTAGAAATTCTAGGATGTATTACATGCACCTGACCTCAAAAGGAACCTAGTGTCCATCTTGTCAATGGAAGTCAGAGGCTACAAGGTAACCTTCAGCAATGGCAAGGTATGTATATGGAAAAATAATGTTAAAGAACTCTTGGGTTTAGTGTTGATTCATTATATCAGGTTGATGGAAGTCCGCTAGGTGTCATGTCTTGTGAAACAACTCTTTAGTCCAAACTTTGGCATCGGAGGTTTGCCCACCTTCATTACAAAGCTCTACTCGATGTAAGACAGATGGTAACAGGGATGCTCAAATTCCAAGGAAAGCTCAAAAGGGGACCATTCCCCTCAAGCCAAAGCAAGACCTCTAATATATTACAATTGGATTACTCAGGCATACCTGAGGTTGGCATTAAGAGGGAGACTGTTGGACACAGATTGTCATTGATGTCAATATGGCAATATTCAAGAGGAGGAGACAGAGCATATCGGAGCCAAGAGGATCAAAAGGAGCCAAGAGGAGCGGACCAAGCCAGAGGAGCCACATATATTGGAGGAGTGCCAGAGCAAGGGGAGCCATATCGAAGGAGTGTCAGAGAAAGAGGAGCCATCGGAGGAGCTACAGGAGCAAACAGAGCAGAGAGGAGCAGATGGAGCAAGTCTCTCGAATGTAACTTGTATAGCTTAATCCACTGTGTATTGAAAGTGTTGGAGCGCTTATTTTTTGCATGATATGTGATTGAAGCCTTGGGAGTCATTTCCTTTTTATACAGACTCCTTAAATCATTTTACAAGTGCTATATCGAATATCTCTGATTACACAGAGAATTCAAAATATTTCCCCTTAGGTGGGACAGTGGCGGAGTTGAAAGAATATTAATTTTGGTCCAGACCCATATCGGGTCTGGAAACCAAATATTGCATCGGAGGAGAGGCCTTAGAACAGCCGAAGTGAAAGCTTCGAATTAACGAAGCCGAAATATTATGAAGCCAGAATAAAGTAGATCGGGTCCGGAAAGGGCCTTCAGCAGTGCAAAGTTCCGACTTCCGGAGCCGAGTCCATTATCAAGTGAAGTGTAAAATCATATCGGGTCCGCAGAACTCTTGTATCGCATCGGAGCAACAGTGCAGTGGACGCGATATGTGACTTAGCGCTAACCATCTGATCTGAAGGAATAATGGACGACGGAGATCTAATCGGCAATCAGCATATCGAAGTGATTGCGTCGGAAGGATCAGGGGAAGCAATATGTGACATCGCCGATAATTGGAGCCGAAATATTATAAAATAGAGCCTAAAGGTGTGTCGGGTCCACAGACCCTTTGTATTACAAAACTACCGATGCGAACCTACCGAAAAGCCGGACCCGAAATCATTAAGAAGTAGAGTATAGAGGGTCGTCGGGTCCGCAGAACTATCGCATCGCAAGAGGCCACGAAAACCCCGACATCCCAGACCCGAAGTCATTTTAGGAAGGGATGTAATCGGCATATCGGGTCCGCAAGGGCATTAGAGGTTGGAGTTAAGAGTTTATTGAGATCGCCGAAATTCGGACCCGCCGATAATTATAAAGGCGGGCGGATAAGATTTGAAATCCGTGAATGTTCATATTGAGCGGAATTACATGGGTTTCCCGTGTATTAAAATATATGTGACCGCAAGGTTTTATAGTGTTGGTGATATATTTGTATATGTGCATTTCCATGGGGCTTTAAAGCTTAGCCTGATAGTTAACACGCGGTTGGGCGGTGGCTTCCGATGATTGATAAAACGCTCGGGTGGTGGCTTCCGATGGGTGATTAAAACGCTCGGGTGGTGGCTTCCTATGGTTGATTAAAACGCTCGGGTGGTGGCTTCTGATGGGTGATTAAACGCCTCCGATAAAGCTTGTAAGGTATTAACCACAGGTCAAGGGCCGAGTTTTATTTAAGAAAGGGGAGTTTGGGTTTTTCTACTCAGATTTTGGAACACTTGTATAGACAAAAGAAGCAAAGGAATGGAAGCCGAAGTGTCAAGCGATCAAGTGAGGAGGAAGCCAAAGAGCCAACATGTAAGAGGAAATGAATGGACAGGGGCATGGAGCATATAAAAGCAGCAAAAACAGAGAACTGTAGTGGTTGTTCGTGAACGGTATAACCTGAGCATGAGATAGTGAAAGCAGAAGAAGAAAAGGGGGAAACAGAAGTAGTGGAAGCTGAAAAGAGCGCAACAGCACACCAGTGTATACCAAAGAGGTTGGAGCCTCAGAATTGAACAGGATTGAAGTCCTTGGGAGTTGGTGCTCCTAAGTCCAAGATTGGTGTCTTGGCAAAATAGAGTTGGTGCTCAGGAGGTTGGAGCCTCACCAAAGTCCAAGTTGGAGCTTGGCAACCAATTGTGACAAACTATTTATTGTATTTATTTTACTGCACAGTTATATTAATAAAAGCATTTATTCCTGCTGTTCATTTTGTGTTCTGAACATATATGTTTTAACTAGTAAAACAATAGTGAGAAAAAGAAATACTGATTCACCTCCCTCTCAGTGTTTCCAACAATTGGTATCAGAGCCAAGTTCTTCATTCTAGCCTAACAGCTTGAAGAAGGATCAGCGACCATGATGAGAAATCATGAAGAATCAGGAAAACATCCTCTGTTTGATGGCACTAACTTTGGGTTTTGGAAGAAAAGAATGACTTACTATTTAATGTCCCTTGGACCTGAAGTCTGGAATTTTTGTCAAACTGAATACCGAGCGACTTCCACTCTTCCAACATACCAAGATGAGAGGAAAGCCTACATTGCAAATGAAAAATCCATGAACTCTATCACCAGTGGAATCACTGATTCCGAGTTTACAAAAATCATGCACTGTAACTCTGCCAGAGAAATGTGGGAGAAGCTAGTTAGCTTGTATGATGGAGACTCAAAAGTCAAAAAGGCAAAGCTTCAAACTCACAGAAGACAATTTGAAAGTTTGAAGATGGAAGAGGAAGAAGATATTGCAGCATACCTCCTCCGAGTAGCTGAAGTGGTAAATTCCCTGAAAGGATTGGACGAAAAGGTTGAAGAAAGTACTATTGTACAAAAGGTATTAAGGTCCCTTCCATACATATTTGACTCCAAAATAAGTGCTATAGAAGAATCAAAGGATCTTGACACCCTCAAAATGGATGAACTCCATGGAATTCTCACTGCCTATGAAATGAGGAAAGGTGGACCTAGCTCCAAAGATGCAGCATTCAAGGCCTCAAAGTCAAAGAAAGGGAAAGAAAGGAATGACTGTAGTGATGAGTCAGATGTGGAATCCGAATTGGCTCAATATGTACGAAAGCTGAAGAGAGGATCTAAGCTTAAAGGCAAGTATCCTCTTATCTGTTTTAAATGTGGTAAAATAGGTCATTATGCAGCAAAATGTCCTCATAAACAAGACAGTGATGATGAAAGAAATTCTAAAAGAATGACATACAAAAAGAAAGGGTTCAATAAGAAAAACCTTCTCTCCAAGCAAGGTGAGTCTGATGAGGATGAGTTTATGGTCATCAAAAAGAAATCAGATGAGGAAAGCGATCATGATGAAAGCCAAGAAGCATTATTCATGGCACTCACAGATGATGATGACTCGGGGCCAAAAGGAAATGTGGATGAACTGTTAATAAGTGCCATTGAAGAGAACGAGAAACGGCGAACAAAATTATCTCTCTCAAAGTGGAAAACGAGGAAATAAGAAGGAGAGAAGATCTCTTGGAAACAAAGCTTAAGGAAAAAGAAGAGACTTGTGAAGAACGTGAGGCCGAAGTAGTATCTCTGAGAAAGGAGTTGGAGCAAATTAAAAAGGGTTGTAAAAGCTCTCAAATACTTGATACTATTCTGAAAAATAAAAAACCTCAACATGATAAGTCTGGAATAGGTTTCAAGGGAGAACCCTCAAGCACTAAGAATAGTGCGAAAAGCTATGCCGATGCACTTTCCTGCAACCCAAAAGATGAAAAAGTATCTTATCAAAAGTGCATCCCAGATTCCAAGAATAAAGAAAGAGTTACTCCAAAGAAGAATGTGGAGTCGAATCATGGACACTACAGCAAATACAAATCTGTACCCCACCAAGGGCCCATCAAAAATCCAAAGGACGAGGGAGGAGTAATTCTAAAAAAGGAAAGCGAATTAAACCGTGGTTACTTCAAAACCATATTTCTTGGACACTGTTTTCACTGTAAAAACTTTGGTCACCAAGCTAGACACTGTATGGCTTGCAGAAGTGAGAAGACAACGCAAAAAGACCGAGTAATCAACTCATATGCTCCCAAAAGACAGGGACAAATCAAAACCTTCAATTCATTCGATCCCTTGACTAAATTTGATCTGACTTGCTCTTTTTGCTACAATAATGGACACTATGAACCAAACTGCCCACTCAAAGGAAGAAAGACGAGCAGCAAGATCTCTACAATGGACAAATGCGGCCTAGCTCTATTTGCAAAAAATAATGGAAACCAGTGGTTTGTGGATAGTGGGTGCTCTAGACACATGACAGGAGACAGAAGGAAATTTATCTCACTGAGCAAAAAGGAAGGGAATGTGTCCTTTGGAAGCGGAACTGGCAAAATTGCAGGAAGAGGAACAATTACTCTGATCAATGGAAAAGGAAAAGCTCAAGATGCTCTGCTGGTTGACGGACTCAAACACAACCTTCTGAGTGTCAGCCAAATTTGTGATCAAGGACATAAGGTTGTTTTCAACACCAAAGACTGTGAAATAAGGAACTCTGCCTCAGGGAAACTTGTGGCAAAAGGAGTGAGAACACCAGACAATATTTACGTTTTGAACAAAATTCAGGAAAACAAATGCTACTTGAGTCAGGCAGATGAGAGTTGGTTGTGGCACAAGAGACTTGGACATACCAGCTTCGAAAATCTGGTCAATATCAGCAAGATCAAAGTTGTACAAGACATCCCAAGGTTGTCCAAACCAAAGCAAGCAGTTTGTGGTCCATGTCAACATGGAAAACAGACCAGAACCAGCCACAAGACAAAGGAACACTATACATCAAAGCCCTTGGAGATCATCCATGCTGATGTGTGTGGGCCAACTAGAAATCAAGCACTCCAAGGAGAAAGGTACTTTGTGTTATTTGTTGATGATTATACTAGAATGATGTGGATATATTTCATAAAGTATAAATCTGAAACCTTTGAGTTTTTTAAGAATTTAAAAGCCCTTATAGAAAATGAAAAAGATTCAAAAATTAAGTGTCTCAGAACAGACAGAGGAGGAGAATTCACATCAAATGAGTTCAGTGAGTTCTGCAATATTCATGGAACTAAAAGGGAATTCTCGGCTGCCAGAACACCTCAACAAAATGGGGTAGTTGAAAGACGAAACTGAACTGTCCAAGAAATGGCAAGAACCATGCTGTTAGCAGATGACCTACAACCTAAATTCTGGAGGGAAGCAGTAGGGACAACTGTCTATACATTGAATCGGACTCAATTAAGACCAAATTGTGACAAAACTCCTTAGGAGCTATGGAAAGGAAGACCTACTTCGGTGAAGTACTTCAGGATATTTGGAAGCAAGTGCTTCATAAAAATAAATGATGGCTCACGTGGAAAATTTGATTCTCGGGTTGATGAGGGGATATTTCTTGGATACTCTCCACGGAGCAAAGCTTACAAGTGCTACAATTATCGACTGAAGAAAATAGTGGAAAGCATTGATGTAAAGGTTGATGAAGATCTTCCAGAAAAGGAAACTGAAGAACAAGAAGATGACTTCCTCATTGAAGAAGAAGAATCTAAAGAAGAAGAGATAGATGATGAAGAAGAAGAGGAGGAAAGAGAACCATCCCATACCCCATCAAAGATGAAGTATGTAGAAATATACCATCCAGAAGAACAAATCATTGGCGATAAAGATGAAGGTGTGCAGACCAGAAGAAGGATAACCACCTCACCCAAGAGAAAAGCCATTGCCCTCCTATCTATGATAGAACCAGAAACATTCACAGAAGCAAGTAAGGATCCTCATTGGGTAAAAGCAATGGAAGAAGAAATGTCCCAAATTGAGAAGAACAAGACATGGGAGCTGGTACCTCGTCCGAAGGACAAAAACATAATAGGAACCAAATGGGTGTTCAAAAATAAAATGAATGAGGAAGGAAAGGTTATCAGAAACAAAGCAAGACTTGTTTGCAAAGGCTATTCGCAAATTGAAGGAGTTGACTTTGAAGAGACGTTTGCACCAGTGGCCCGTATGGAAGCTATCAGGATGTTTTTAGCATTTGCTTGCTCGAAAGGATTCAAAATCTATCAAATGGACGTGAAATCAACATTTCTAAATGGGGAACTCAAGGAGGAAGTCTACATGGAGCAACTAGAAGGTTTTGATCTGACAAGAGGAAAGGACCTAGTCTGTAAGTTGAAAAAGGCTTTGTATGGGTTGAAACAAGCTCCTAGAGCTTGGTATGCAAGACTGGATAACTATCTCCAACAACAAGGCTTCAAAAAGGGAGTGGCTGGAAGCAATCTATACATAAAGATAGATCAAGGTAAGTTATTAGTTGCTCTTTTTTATGTCGATGATCTGATTTTTGCTAGTACTAATGATGAAATGAGCCATGAATTTTCTCAAAGCATGGAAAAAGAATTTGAGATGTCAATGATAGGTGAACTGTCCCACTTCCTTGGACTTCAAGTATCTCAAACCAGAGCAGGATTGTGTATATCTCAAGCCAAATATCTAAAAGACATGCTCAAAAAATATGGAATGGAGGACTGTGCACCCATGAGCACTCCCATGACCACAAACTGCAAACTGAGCAAAGATGATGACTCCCCTCTAGTATATGCAACTCATTACAGGTCAATGATTGGAGCCCTTCTATACTTAACAGCCACACGACCAGACATAATGCAAGCAGTAGGAATGGTGGGAAGATTTCAATCGGCTCCCAAACAATCTCATTTATTAGCTATAAAAAGAATTCTCAGATATTTGAAGGGAACTTCTGATTTTGGTCTCTGGTACCCAAAGAGTTCAACATTGACTGTAACCGCATACACCGATGCTGATTGGGCTGGAAACATAGATGATCGGAAAAGTACTAGTGGGAATGCATTCTTCCTAGGAGACTGTTTGGTATCCTGGCTCAACAAAAAAACAGTCATCCATATCATTATCCACAACCGAAGCCGAGTATATTGCTGCAGCAGACTGTTGCTCTCAGATACTTTGGATGAAGGAAGTGCTAAAAGATCTCGACATATGTACAAATCAATCGATTATCGTCTATTGTGACAACACTAGTGCTATCAGTCTCAGCAAAAATCCAGTGATGCACTCAAGAACCAAACACATACCAATCAAGTATCATTTCCTCCGTGAGCAAGTAGCTGAACAAAACATCGCTCTGGAATATATCAGTACTAAGGAGAAGATAGCTGATATTTTCACAAAACCTCTTCCTCGGGAAGAATTCGAACATCTGCGACAAAAGATGGGGGTTATTTCTTTATCATCACTCAATTTCATTCATAAAGATGTAGCAGGACAGGGGGAGTTCGTATGCATTCCTTTGCCATTGATGTCAAAGGGGAAGAAAGCAGAAGAATATTGCCATCAATAACAAAGGGGGAGATTGTTGGACATAGATTGTCATTGATGTCAATATGGCAATATTCAAGAGGAGGAGACAGAGCATATCGGAGCCAAGAGGAGCAAAAGGAGCCAAGAGGAGCGGACCAAGCCAGAGGAGCCACATATATCAGAGGAGTGCCAGAGCAAGAGGAGCCATATCGAAGGAGTGTCAGAGCAAGAGGAGCCATCGGAGGAGCTACAGGAGCAAACAGAGCAGAGAGGAGCAGATGGAGCAAGTCTCTCGAATGTAACTTGTATAGCTTAATCCACTGTGTATTGAAAGTGTTGGAGCGCTTATTTTCTGCATGATATGTGATTGAAGCCTTGGGAGTCATTTCCTTTTTATACAGACTCCTTAAATCATTTTACAAGTGCTACATCGAATATCTCTGATTACACAGAGAATTCAAAATATTTCCCCTTAGGTGGGACAGTGGCGGAGTTGAAAGAATATTAATTTTGGTCCAGACCCATATCGGGTCCGGAAGCCAAATATCGCATCGGAGGAGAGGCCTTAGAATAGCCGAAGTGAAAGCTCCGAATTAACAGAGCTGAAATATTATGAAGCCAGTATAAAGTAGATCGGGTCCGGAAAGGGCCTTCAGCAGTGCAAAGTTTCGACTTCCAGAGCTGAGTCCATTATCAAGTGAAGTGTAAAATCATATCGGGTCCGCAGAACTCTTGTATCGCATCGGAGCAACAGTGCAGTGGATGCGATATGCGACTTAGCGCTGACCGTCCGATCTGAAGGAATAATGGACGTCGGAGATCTAATCGGCAATCGGCATATCGGAGTGATCACATCGGAAGGATCGGGGGAAGCGATATGTGACATCGCCGATAATTGGAGCCGAAATATTATAAAACAGAGCCTAAAGGTGCGTCGGGTCCGCAGACCATTTCTATTACAAAACTGCCGATGCGAACCTGCCGAAAAGCCGGACCCGAAATCATTAAGAAGCAGAGTATAGAGGGCCGTCGGGTCTGCAGAACTATCGCATCGCAAGAGGCCGCGAAAACCCCGACATCCCAGACCCGAAGTCATTTTAGGAAGGGATGTAATCGGCATATCGGGTCCGCAAGGGCATCGGAGGTTGGAGTTAAGAGTTTATTGAGACCGCCGAAATTCGGACCCGCCGATAATTATAAAGGCGGGCGGATAAGATTTGAAATCCACAAATGTTTATATTGAGCGGAATTACATGGGTTTCCCGTGTATTAAAATATATGTGACCGTGGGGTTTGATAGTGTTGGCCATATATTTGTATATGTGCATTTCCGCGGGGCTTTAAAGCTTAGCCTGATATTTAACATGCGGTTGGGCGGTGGCTTTCGATGGTTGATAAAACGCTCGGGTGGTGGCTTCCGATGGGTGATTAAAACGCTCGGGTGGTGGCTTCCGATGGTTGATTAAAACGCTCGGGTGGTGGCTTCCGATCGGTGATTAAACGCCTTCGATAAAGCCTGTAAGGTATTAACCATAGGTGAAGGGCCGAGTTTTATTTAAGAAAGGGGAGTTTGGGTTTTTCTACTCAGATTTTGGAACACTTGTATAGACAGAAGAAGCAAAGGAATGGAAGCCGAAGTGTCAAGCGATCAAGTGAGGAGGAAGCCAAAGAGCCAGCATGTAAGAGGAAACGAATGGACAGGGGCATGGAGCATATAAAAGCAACAAAAACAGAGAACTGTAGTGGTTGTTCATGAACAGTATAACCTGAGCATGAGATAATGAAAGCAGTAGAATAAAAGGGGGCAGCAGAAGCAGTGGAAGGTGAAAAGAGTGCAACAACACACCAGTCTATACCAAAGAGGTTGGAGCCTCAGAATTGAACAGGATTGAAGTCCTTGGGAGTTGGTGCTCCTAAGTCCAAGATTGGTGTCTTGGCAAAATAGAGTTGGTGCTCAGGAGGTTGGAGCCTCACCAAAGTCCAAGTTGGAGCTTGGAAACCAATTGTGACAATCTATTTATTGTATTTATTTTACTGCACAGTTATATTAATAAAAGCATTTATTCCTACTGTTCATTTTGTGTTCTGAAAATATATGTTTTAACTAGTAAAACAATATTGAGAAAAAGAAATACTGATTCACCCCCCTCTCAGTATTTCCAACAGAGACTACTACATCACATACTCCTGAGCAGAATGGTGTGGTGGGAAGGAACAACCACACGATGATGGAAGCTGTCCGGGCCATGCTACATGATCAAAGACTTCCAAAGTTTCTATGGGCTGAAACTACAATCACCGCCGTATATGTACAAAATCGATGCCCTCATCAAGCATTGGGTTCCTAAACTCCTAAAGAAATGTTCATCACTAGTCAAAGGGAAGTCGTGATTAGTCATGATGTCACCTTTGACAAAGATATGGCTCTCAGCAAGGTGGACAATCTTCTGACTTTGAGTAGCTCTCAAGAAGCCGACATCAGGGAACCGAAAGAAAAGGATGATGAATCAATGCCTGATGTAGAAGAACCCATGGATCCGATTGATCCTCATCCACATGAGCCTTCCTCTTCTAGGAAGAGGCCTTCATGGCTTAGGGGGATACTTGATGATGCTGAAGGACACGCTGCACCCTGAGGAACCTTCCATCAAAGTAAGAAACTTAACAGGTATCAGGGATACCTGACCATCATGAGCACGATCATACAAAATGAACCTTCATCATTCTCAGATGTCATCAAGCATTAACTATGGAAGGATGCTATGACCATAGAATATGAGTCTATTATGGAGAATGATGTCTGGGAAGTAGTTCCCAGAACCTGGATAAGACAATTGTTACTTCAAAATGGCTTTACAAGATAAAGCATGCAGCAAATGGAAGTATGGAAAAGTATAAGGTTCATTTTGTTGCTCATGGTTTATCCCAGAAGGGAGGTATAGGCTATGATATTTGCACTTGTTGCCAGATATACGACCATCCGCTTGATCATAGCCCTTGTGGCTTCACAAGGATGGAACCTACATCAGATGGATGTTAAGGCCACATTCTTGCATGGTTCTATCAAATAAGAGGTCTATGTGGAGCAACCTGAAGGATTTGAGATTTATGATTGAAAATCTCATGTATGCAGGTTGAAGAAGGCTCTCTATGGGTTGAAGCAAGCACCCCAAGCATGGTATGAGAGGATTGATAGCTACTTGATGAAACTGGGATTCACTAGGAGTGAAGCTGATCCTAACCTTTACTTTAAGGTTGAAGATGACAAGCCTCTCATACTGGTGTTGTATGTGGATGACCTATTTCTATCAGGTGCAAACCCTCTCATTCACAAATGTAAGAGGGAGATGGCTTCTGAATTTGAAATGAAGAACCAAGGACTTGAAGTGTGGCAGAAGCCAAGGGAAATTTTCCTATCTCAAGGAAAATATGTGGTAAATATATTGGAAAGATTTGGTATGATGGACTGCAAGCCTGTGACTACCTCGAGGATCTTAACTTTTAGAAGTTATATGGTAGTGATGTCGGACCAGACTTGGGAAATGCCTCTGAGTTTCAAAAACTCATTCGCATTGATGTTCTTGGTGAACCTCCGTCCGAACATATGTTTTGCAGTTAGCATTGTGAGCTCATATTTGGTTGAGCCTCACTGGATTGATGCTAGGAATCTTCTGAGATGTCTTCAGGACACAATCTCTCATGGATTAAGATACACTGTCAGAGATGTGAGACTACTTGGATGTACTGATGTTGATTGGGTAGGCAGTGTGGTGGACCGTAAGAGCACTTCCGGGTACTGTTTCACCTTGGGATCTGCTTCGATATCCTGGATGAGCAGGAAGCAGAAGTCAGTGGCTTTGAGCACCGCCGAAGCAGGATATATTATTGCTAGCATAACCTCATGTGAGGCAGTCTAGTTGCGTAAGCTCTTCAGTGAGCTATTTGGATTGGATACCACTGTGATTCTCTGTAACAACCAGAGGTGGGATTCGATTATTGAGGAATCCCGTATTCGTCAATTGCTCCAGTAGATAGACATCATCTGGGATATGGTAAGTCGATGAGCAAGGAAGCTCCATCACATTAAGATGATGTACAGGTTGATACACCTTGTCAAAGCCCCAAGGAAAGATCTAACCTGTGATTTTCCCAAACGACTTGGAGTCGGCAAGAAACCCTTGTACAAGGGTCCTGCATGTTGCATACATTGAGATCTGGGAGCTCTGAGGGCTTGCAGTTCCTACTGGAGCAAAATATGACCACAGGGTGGCTCACCCTCCCCTGGTGGTGCACACTGGAACAAGATGATTCGCTCTCTTGTGGGACAAGATTATTCGCTCTCTTGTGGAACAGGATGATTCACTCTCCTGTGTAGCAGGATGATTAGTTCTCCTGTGAGGCCTGGATTGATGTGTTCTCCATGGCAGCCTAGATTGATGTGTTCTCCACGACGAGTGTAGCAGGATTGATGTGTTCTCCTGTGAGGACAAGATTGATTAGTTCTCCTGTCGAGGCATCCTACCCATGTAGTCTGGGACTCATGGGAAGTACCTCTCATCTGATCAATGAGCAGGGAAATGAAGTTAGGGACCATAGTAGTACCGATGGACGCATTGTTGTATCTACCGTACTCCCTCCATTGATCTGGGATCAATGATACTGGTCTGGGACTAGTGGTAGGAGTTGTACCATACTATGACGCTAACTTCGGGTCGGTTGAGACTGGTCTGGGACCAGTGGTACATACTCCAAGACTGACTTCGTGTCAGTGCAGTACTGGTCTGGGACCAGTGAGAGTAGTACATACTATGACGCCGACTTCGGGTCGGTTGAGACTGGTCTGGGACCAGTGGTACACTCTCTGAGACTTTGATACTAGTTTGGGACCAGTGGTAGGAGTTGTACCATACTATGACGCTGACTTCAGGTCGGTTGAGACTGGTCTGGGACCAGTGGTACATACTTCGAGACTGACTTCGTGTCAGTGCAGTACTGGTCTGGGACTAGTGAGAGTGGTACATACTATGACGCTGACTTCGGGTCGGTTGAGACTGGTCTGGGACCAGTGGTACATACTCCGAGACAGACTTCATGTCAGCGCAATACTGGTCTGGGACCAGTGAGAGTGGTACATACTATGATGCTGACTTCGGGTCGGCTGAGACTGGTCAGGGACCAGTGGTACACTCTCTGAGACTGCGATACTGGTCTGGGACCAGTGGTAGGAGTTGTACCATACTATGACGCTGACTTCAGGTCGGTTGAGACTGGTCAGGGACCAGTGGTACATACTTCGAGACTGACTTCGTGTCAGTGCAGTATTGGTCTGGGACCAGTGAGAGTGGTACATACTATGACGCTGACTTCGGGTCGGTTGACGCTGGTATGGGACCAGTGGTACACTCTATGAGACTGCAATACTGGTCTAGGACCAGTGGTAGGAGTGGTACTTACTATGAAGCTGACTTCGGGTCAGCTGAGACTGGTCTGGGACCAGTAGTACGCACTCTGAGACTGACTTTGAGTCAGTGGAGGATGATACTGGTCTAGGACCAGTGGAGTTGTACTCACTATGACGCTGACTTCAGGTTGATTGAGACTGGTCTGGGACCAGTGGTACATACTCTGAGACTGACTTTGAGTCAGTATGATACATCCTCGATCATTTCTTCTTCTTCATAATTTGGACAAAAGCAGAGCAGAACAGAACAAAACAATACAGATTAGTGCAGGGCAGAACAAGACAAAGCAGAATAGGTAGAATAGAGCAGAGCAGGGAAAGGGTTAGGCTGTACAGGGCAGTGCATTTGATGGATGAATAGTAACGACCGATAGATAGATTGTAGATGAAGTTCTCCATGGTTGAGAGGGAGTGTTAAAATTGCAACCAGGGAAAAATTTCATGTGGGTCATCTTATTCATGGCTGATAATATTTTTATTAGATTCCTCTCGTTGAGAGGTGTAGGATTGATATAAATATCATCCAATTCCGATAAGTATTCATGGAGATATGAATTTATTTTGATTATGGAATTATTATCAAGCCGACCTACAACTCATGTAGGCTCAGAAGCCCAACAGTCGCATCTATTCACCCACCAACGTTGTGTATAAATATAAGAAGACTTTTTCTCATTTGGACTCACTCATCTCATCACATCTCTCTCTCTCTCTACTACGCAGAAATGAGTCTCTTCTCTACTGCGCTGAAATGGGTCTCTCTCTCACACATGTGAAGCCGGAAGCTGTTGAATTTGAAGCTGCAACTGCAGAAGTAAATATTGACTTGCGTGGCCTAGAAGATCTCCTCTTTGGAACCACACTGTAGGTTCATCTGAACCTCCTCTGAAAGCCGCAACTTTTGGTGGTGGAATGAAGTCAATCCGATGAACGGTTTGCAAGATATCGACTGCCTTAGTTTGAAGCCGAAAACTGCTGAAACTGAAGCTGCAACTGCAGAAGTAAAGATTGACCTGCGTGGCCTAGAAGATCTCCTCTTTGGAACTGCACTGTAGGTTCATACGAACCTCCTCTGAAAGCTGCAACTTTTGGTGGTGGAATGAAGTCAATCCGATGAACGGTTTTCAAGATATCGACTGCCCTAGTT
Organism: Pinus tabuliformis; assembly: GCA_031772625.1. Classification (NCBI taxonomy): domain Eukaryota; kingdom Viridiplantae; phylum Streptophyta; class Pinopsida; order Pinales; family Pinaceae; genus Pinus; species Pinus tabuliformis. The sequence goes on from CM062819.1 coordinate 1,310,368,712, forward strand.
TGAAGTCGGAAACTGCTGAAACTGAAGCTGCAACTGCAGAAGTAAATATTGACTTGTGTGGCATATAAGATCTCCTCATCTAAACTGTGCTGTAGGTTCATTTGAACCTCCTCTGGAAGCCGAAACTTTTGGTGGTGGAATGAAGTCAATCCGACGGTCGGTTTGTGAGATATGGTCTACCCTAGTTTGATAATGAAGCCGCTAATGCTGATGCTGTTGATCTAGGGTTTGTTGCTACTGATATGAATCATATTTATTGTACTATTTCTCTCTGCTGAATTATTGAAGATAAAAGAAGATTTGATCAAAGGGTTTCCCCACACATTGTGGGGTTTTTCCCTGGCTAGCCGCCACATTTTGTGTCTCTTGTCTTGGCTTGTTTTCTATCGATCGTTTAATGTTCTATCTACACTTTACTTTATGTACGTGTGATTGCTAATCTTTGGAATATAATAAGGAAAAGAAGTAAACTATTATAAGCATAAAACATACCATAACTTAACATCTATAATAACTATATTGCTTATACAAATTTCCATCAATAAATCTCTTATCAGTTAATAATTACTTAAAAACATAAGTCATTTAGTGTACCTTCTTGTAAAATTTTTTCTGGAAAACAATACTGGAGTTTTAATGCTCCTCAAAACCTTGACTGCTCCTCTTGGATGAGCTCCCCCGAATTTTAATGGGCTGCAAGCCATCCAAAACCTTTTTTCTTTTTTCTTTTTGTCCACTATACCTCTAACTCCAGTTCAACATTGCATGAGTCTAACTGCCGTATAGGACAAGAAAAACCCTTTTCCAAGATTCTGTTGGCAGTTAGTAATTACCTCCTACCTGATCCAATATTAGGTGGTAGGTAGTTACTTTTATCATGAATGAGCTCCACTCTCCCAAACTTTCTAAGACAATGTTCTATTTTTCTAGGAGATTTATTGATCAATTTAATATTTCATGATTAAGAATCTAATCCTTAGATTAGATGCGTAAGTATTACATCATCAAAGGGTTAATAAATCCAACCACTAGATTGCAGTCCCTAATTTCTCTTTAGCCATTTGCAACCTCAAAATTATTTTCTAGGTTTTTATTAATAACTTAATATAATATATTTACATAAAGTAACTATCAGTAACAAAAGACAGATAAAATAGTTCTACTTAACTCTTAAAGTCACAACATTAACACACTTGACATATAAAATATTCACAAATTAAATTAAGTCAAGGGATATCACATTTGATCATCATCATTACTTTTTTTTGTAGTACTATTCTTGGAGTAAGGTGTGAGGGTATTTGAGGAAACCCTAGGAGTTATTATGAAGAAGAGGGAGGACATACTTATTGGAGGATTTTTGTGAGATACTATTGCTTACTCTTGTGAAGAAGATTTTGGAGATTATGGCTGCTCATCATTGTGTCTTTTGATCATAATGTGATGAGAAGAATGTAATTCAATATTTCTATTTCTCTCTCTTTGTGATTTATCTTGTGTCTTGGAGGTGATATGGTTTCTTGGAGCTTTTGGAGCATGTTGAATACTATGGTTTGGGTTTGATTCATTGGAGACATTGGAGCTTGGGTTTTGTGATTATAACTTAAATTATATTTGTTGAGGAATGCAAAAGAGGATATTTTTTTCCTTGGAGGAATTGCTATTGTGATGCTTACTTGTTGAATCTCCTTGATATTGGCTATGGTTTTCTTGGTTTTCCCTACCTAGGATTTTTGAGAGGAGGATGATTCTATTTGAGGCATTGTATGGGCAGAGTTGTAGTACTCCCATCAATTGGAGTGATACAGTGAACATGGTAATTATTGGACTGGACATGTTGGCAGATATGGAACAATAAATGTAAGTAATAAAGAACAATATGAAGACAACACATGACAAACAAAAACATTATGTAGACCGAAACAATTTGTTTAAGGCGTTTTAGGTTGGGGAATAGGTGTACTTGCACATCAAGTTGAAGAAGAGATCCTTGCAGATTGGATCATGTGTCAAGTTGGCACCTCATTTTTGTGGACCTTTCAAGATTCTTGAAAGGATTGGACTAGTAGCCTATCGACTTGCAATGCCTCCAACAATGGAAGTCCATGATGTTTCCATGTGTCATTGCTTAAGAAATATGTTAAATATGTTGATCATGTGATTGAATGGTCTATATTCTAGGTGGATCCAGATGGATAATTCGGGCTGAAAACTCAGTGTATATTGCAGAGAAATATGCTCATGCTCTAGAACCGAGCAATCGATCAAGTTAAAGTGTGGTGGAAGCACTTTGGGCCCGATGAAGCTACATGGGAGATGACAGATTAGATGCAAGCTATGTATCCTTCTCTATTCACTTGTTGAACAAATGTTTTTGGTATATGACTTGGTGTGATGTTCTGGTATATGTACATATGTATATGGATGTAAATAATGCCATGAGTTGTGTTATAAATCTCCAATAAGATTTATGGGTGTGATTTCATTATGGTTGTCATGTTGGTTTCCTTTTCAGGAGGTTGAACTTTGTAAATATTGCATCGAGCTAAGCTATAAAGCTCCATGGGCAGTATGTTTTTCTTGCAATAGTTTTTTTGGTTGTAGGTTTCTTTAAACATCGAAGACGGTGTTCCCCCATGGGGGAGGATTCTGTCACAACACTGGTGAAATTTTCATGTAATAAAAGTTAATAAAGGAAAAATAATAACCACGTTCATGGGACACTTATTCCAAGCTCAATGTTGGGCAAAGACATTCTAGTGTGGGTGTTCATTTGGTTTATTATGGCTAAGGAAATTGGCAAAGGCAATGGAAAAGACTTTGGGAAGGAATGAGACATTAATTGGCATTTTATTTATGAAAATAATGGAAATTAGGAGAAAAGAAAGGTGAAAGGTCACAGGTTGCATGTGAGGAGGAAAATGAAGGAAAATAATGGAAAATTGAAGAAAACAAAGGCCTCATTAATAAAAAGGCTTATGAGGGTCAGTTGGTACCTTTTTTCAGTTTAACCTTTTGTCAGTTCAGTTTTGGAGCTCTCTCTCTATTCTCTCTCTCACACTCTTGGGCACTTAGAGTTTTCTTAGAGAACTCTTACATTGGATCAATGGAATCAGAGAAGGCAAGAGGAAGCAAATAACAAGCACATAAGAGCAATATAAAGTACCTACAACGAGATTATTTGCAGGTATTAATTTGCATGTGTGATTTCCTTGCTAGTTTTGGCATGCATGGTTATGCATTTGTGTTCTTGGTTCTCTTGCTATCATGAGCATGGGTTTTTCTAGGTGTGACAATGTTCTTCATCCTTTCCTTTCCATTTCTAGATAGCCATAATGTGATGGGTTCTCATGTTTTTGGTTGAGTTGTATTTTTAGATGGATTTAAAATTGAGTGAGGTGGATCTCTGAAAGAAATAACACATGGCCTAGTGACACATGAAGCAGATTGTGCATTGTGGTAAATTAATATTTTATGTTAGCTCATCAGGCCTAGGAATACTTAACTAGTGAATGGTGGGATATACACTAAAGCCTAGAGGTGGGTACTCTCCATCAGGCCCAGGAATCTTGGGATGGGATATACGGTAAAGCCTGGAGGGTGGAGTATCAGTTAGTTCTTACTGATCCGGTGTGGATCGCGGCTAGAGACTAGAGTATCAGTTGGGGCCTGGTGATCTGGTGTAGATTGCGGTAAAGCCTAGAGACTAAAAGACAAGAAAATTCCTCACGGTGTAGGTGGAGACACTCTGGTGGAATCCATGCTTGTTATGGCCTAGTGATCCAGTGAGGATTGCGGTAAAGCCTGGTTTTGTTAATGAGGGTGAGGTGGTGTAGCCTCGAGAAGCTCTGTTTGAGTTTTGGTTATGAGTCCCACATTCATGCTTGGGATATGGCACGAGGGTGATTGGTTAAAATAAATATTTGGTTAAGCCAATCTATGGTCAGGTGCTTTATGGAAGTCCCATACTTGGTTGGATTTTGCATCCTTTAATAAGAGTTCCTTTCCTTGGTATTTTATGAGAAAAAGTACTGGCTTATATGGTTGATGTATCTGTATTATTTCTGTATTTTATATGTTGGTTATGAGTATGTTTTATGACAGTAATGATGTATGGATTTCATCATGTTTTGATTTGTGAATGAATGAACAATGAATATATGACCTAATAGATGATAATGCAACTAATGTGACAAGGTATCAATGCTTCTTAGCAATTCTCAAATAACTATGAGACCCCTATGCTCATATTTGTTTTTATGACCTGTAGATTACATATTCGTGACATGTTTGATGAAATGTTTGTCCTGGCTAGTAGGGGTCCAATGAAGTCTTTATTAAAATATTTTCATTCGTATCATTTTCTCGATGTTATTTTTCATTCCTGAAGGTTTCATGGAGTTCTGGGCAGTGGTCTAAGTCCTGGCCCTCAAAATGTGGCACAAAATCCGGGGTCGTAGGCTTCGAACTAGCTGAAAAAGACCCCATTCACTTGGATGCCCATGCTACGAGAGTGGATGGAGGGCCCCAGTCACATGCATGCCCATGTCATGGGAGCGACTGAGGCTTTAGGATAGTGAAGTGTCAAGATGTCTCAGGGGTTGATCACCTAGAAGGGTTGGTTGGCTCCTGTAGGTTCCGTGACATGTGTAGAAGGTCATATTGGTTGTGTTGTGTTGGTTCTACTTTCCTAACTGTACATGGAGAGTTGAATCAAATTGTAGTAGCCTCTCGTCACATGTTTACCCCATTAGATTGGTTAACTTGGATAAATGTCTGAGGATTGTGCTACATATTAGGTCCAATCTCTTTCTATGGGGTGCACTATTAGTATTTGTCAAGAATAATGAATTTTCCTTGCAATTTTGCATAAATTATTGGGATTTGGACAAAACCACAATGAAAAATAGGTACTCAATACCTTGAGTAAATGATATTTTTGATCATATGAAAATAGTAGTTGTTTTCTCAAAATTAATTCATGATCATGTTATCGGTAGTGAAGGATTAAGGAAGGTGACATCCCTAATATTCCCTTCCAGAATCAGTTTGGGCACTATGAGTTCATAGTGGTGCCATTCAATTTAACTAATGCACCAATGGTATTCACGATCCTCATGAATAGTGAATCTTGAAAGTACTTAGAACACTTTTTGCAATTATTTCTATATTTTTTTTATCATCTATTCCATGGATTAAAAAGAACATGAGGGGAACTTGCGGTTAGTGATTGCATGCTTAAGATAACACAAGAAGTATGTAAAGCTGCCTAGATTTTCTTTGTTTCAAAAATAGATTCATTATCCTGGTCATATTATTTTAAGGGAAGGAAATTTGGTGGATAATAAAAATGTGAGGCCATGATGGATTAACCAAAACTAAAAAATTCTAATGGAGTGTAAAGCTTCATGGGTCTAGTTGAGTACTACCAAAGGTTTATGGAGAGGTTCTTAAAAATTTCAAAATCTATCACTACCTTATAGCTCAAGGGAATCAAGTATGAGTAGACTAAGGAATGAGATGTTTCATTCATCAAGCTTAAGAGGTTACAATCTAGCACACCAATCCTATGAGTGCTAGGTGTGGATAAAGAATTCACAATATATATGGATTCCTTGAAGCAAGGATTAGGTGTCGTGTTAATGCAAAATGGGGGAGTATCAACAAATGCGTTTTGCAAGTTGAAACCTCATAAGGATCATTATTCCATGCATGATTTAGAGTCGTGAATAGTAATATTATCTCTAAAGCTTTGAAGGAATTATCTTGTAGGGAAAAGAATTGTGCTAGAAATTGATCAGGAAATCTTGAAGCATCTCTTCGCAAAAAGGAATTAATTGCAAAATAGAGGTGTTGGAGTGAATCTATAGTGGATATGATTTTGGAATTTCATACCTCAATGGAAATAAGAATTTAGTGTTTTATTCCCTAATTAGAATTCCATGTAACTTCTCCTTAGTACCCTTAAAGGTCAACTTGAGGGAGTGAGTAGTAGGAAAACTTCTTGGAGATAGTTGATATTTAAAGGTTACATAAAAACCTAATAATGGGAGGTTGTTAGAGCCAAATTTAAAAGGGGTACGTCCTTGAGGAAAATGGATTGTTGCCATTTCAGGGGACAATGTATATCCCCAAGGAAGGCTATATTTGAAGCACTATCCTTAAGGAAGTTCGTAGAGCACATTACTATGTGCATCCTAGCGTGAAGAAGATGCATGCAAACATGAAGAATTTTTTCATCTGGGTAGGAGTGGAACATGATGTAGTATGACCTATCACTAAATTACTAAATAGGTAAAGGATTTTCATCACCACCTGATATAACTCTTACAATTGCATGACATTCTTATGTCAACATGGGAAGTCATTTACATATATTTTATTGTGGGATTTCCTCTGACATCACAAAGGAATAATTCCATTTTGGTTGTATTTTATAAAATGAACACAAGTAATCCCTTTATTCCAGTCAAAGAAACTTATGATGTCAATGATGTGGTGTTAGCATCTATAAGTGAAATTATCCATTGTCACGGGTTTCTCAAGAAGGTCATCTTAGATAGAGATTATTAGTTTAAGTCCATGTCTTGGACAATTTGCAATCAACATTGGGTACTCAATTGAACTTTAGCATAATGTATCATCTTGAAATGGATCTTCAAATGTAAAAAGTAAATCAAATGATGAAATAAATTCTTAGGATAGATGTTATGGGTAACCAAACTCGCTGGGAAAAGTATTTTCCTTTGGTGTAGTTTGCATACAATAAAAATTTCCAAAGCTCAAATATCCTTCCTTATCATGCTCTATATTGAAGGCCATGCAAGGCACCATTGAGTTGGGATAGGTTATAGCACCATGTTATAGTAGGGCCAAAATTGATTCAAGGGATGGAAGAATACATGATTTAGATTACGTAGTGGTTAAAGGAAGCATAAGGATAGATGCAAGAGTTATGTCAATGCACATGGGAATGGTTGGAGTTATATAGTAGGAGATGAGTTTTTTTATTTTCATAAGGCTTAATAAGAACACCATTCATTTTGGAAAGGGACAATAAGTATCCCCTTGATTTACAGGGCCTTTTAAATTTCGAGAAAAAATGAATCAATCTACTATCATATTGCACAACCATTCCACTGGCATAAAACTCGTGATGGTTTTTGTGTATCTATATTACAACATTACGTAGCTAATGAATCTCATAAAATTAATTAATTGAAAAGAATTGCAAGTTTCAAATTAGGGAACCTCCATGGTAGAACCCTTATGCATATTGGAGTGTAGGGTTCGACAACGTAGATACATTTAATGGGCCATGTTAAGGTCTAGTGGGGCGAGTGTATCCAAGTACACATTATTTGGGAGGAAAATGTTAGAATATTGAGAATATGAATAATCATACAATAATAAAAAAACAAAAATAGATTGCAAGGTAATGACTTCTAAAGAAGCATATGAACAACCTTCGTCTCCATGCAATAGGTATTAACATTATCAATCTTGTCATATAGAGGGCTAAAGTTTTCCACACCTCAACTAAGTTATATTCAACTAACATATGTACCTATAGACTATCTGAGACAAATTTTCCAATAAAACTTCTTTCTTGTTTATAACACATCCCACACAACTAAACCTTTGGCATCAATTGGTTTCTTTCTAGTACCATTAACTACGCGTTAAAGGTTTTGACTCCTAAGAATATCTATCATCTTTATCTTCCATGGAATATAGTTAACACCAATAAGCTTAGGAACCAAAAAGACCTTTGAAGTCATGAAAAATAAAATAAGTAATTGAAAATTTAAATCAAAGGAGTGAAATGAAGAGGAACCCGATACCTACAATAAAAAAAAAACATTAATATGACAATCACAATGAAATGAGTTATGCAGATGTATAAATCACAAATCTAAAATCTTGGATGAAAAATAATTATTTACAATTCTAAAACTATTGTGAAAAAGTTAGCGATGGAATATAAAGTATAAATGATCCCTATCCACAATAGAACTCAACCATTAGAGTATTATGCATTAATTTAGAAAAAGAATCATACACACAATTTGCGAGTGCAAATGTTATACTCTATGAAACCCAAATCAAATAATATTTTATTATTATTGAAACTTATGAGTTTTTCGTAATTAGAATAGAAAAAATGAAATAAGAAATAAATATTTAATTACTATAAAAAAATAAAAAAATACTTATTATAATAAAATATTTAATAGTATAATAAAATATTAAATAAAATAAATACATACTATACCGGATATGGCCACATATACCGGATGCTATTATATTATTATGTGAAAGGATTATATTTATACCAAATTTATACAAGAAATTATCATACTCAACAAGTACCTGCAAAAAAAACATCTTTGTCCGCTAGGAAAATATCAATATTAGCATTAAAAAAACTACCAAATGTAAAGGGAAACTCTTTGTATTCAATCTATAGTTGGTTAAATCCCATAAAATCATATTATTAATATTAGGGTACAATATCATATTAATATATGGTATTAATATCAATATGTGATATATTATAGGTTATATTAATATAATCTATCATATTAATATATGAATATAGGGTTAACATTTATTAATATGGGATATATGTGTGTTTTGAAAAAGAAATTTAGATAGTTGCATCTACACACGCACACATAAATAGTGAATGATGGATGCGTAAAACACAAATATAGTATATAAATATATCTCAGATAGTAGGTTTGTGTTATCAAAGTCATTATATTCAATCTGTGGGTTGGATTTTCTATTTTCTGGAGGATTTCAAATCTCTAGAAATAGCTATGTGACCATGGGATTGCAGCTTGACCATTGGTGTGGAGTTTCAACTTGATTATTTGAGCCTGATATGAAAAAACCAACACAAGAGGCCATGAATGGCCTAAATCCATATCGATCTAAAATAAGAATTATTTGAGTGGAGAGATTAAACTTGCAAACCCTAATGGATGTGCCTAAGATATGAAATCCCACAGTAGAAAAAAATTGGTGAAATCGCCCCAAAAAAATCGGTAGCCATTGACAGGGCTAGATATTGCAACCATACAAGGGATATCCCTGGTATAAGGTCCCAATTAGACCTCACACCATTTTGTGTAGGAGTCCCATCCGTAAATACAGACCGACTGTCATTTACTTAAAGGTTTTCCTTGGCTTAAGTGGTCAAAATGAGAGAGAAGCACACATGTTCTTTTGAATGAGAAAGAGTGTGTGCCTTGTGAATATTTAGTTGTAGATGTATCAAGGTTCTTTCATTGCATAGGGAAACAAACTGAGCCTCTAAAAGAGAAGTAATAGTACTAATCTAATGTGGACACACACACAGATGAGAAAGATTCATCTAACATCAAGCGAAATAGTTCACATAGATGCAACGATCGTTACAATCATTACAACACATTTCCAATAAGTTAAGCACCAAATTCACTGAAATAGTTCAATTACTTTAGTACATGTGAAAGCGAACATGAATCATAAATATTCAAATAGTAGTATTAAAACATCCACAATCCATGCATGAAAATGTGTTGGCCAAAAGGCTTCAAGTATTAAGCAAAAGTTCCAAGATACATAAGTACAATGAACATCACTAGCTCCAATAGTGGAGCATTAGAGCCATTAGTTGCTCCCAAAAAGTGCTAACTCTATCTTTCTAATGCGTTGTGGGAGAATCTAAGGTTAAAAGTATTTTGCATGAGTAATGAGGATCCTTTTATAACACGAGGCATGACCTTTCATATCCTCATGACTCTTGACTTTCCAACATCTAATGACCTTTGGACTTCTAGAACCTTTGGACTTCCAAATTACTTTTGGAATTACATATGACTCTTTGTATTACATGTCATTTGGAATTCTATGGCTCTTTTGTCCATACATGACTCTTAAAATTACACTTATTTTTCTTTACATTGCTTACATAATTACATCATAACTTCCACATCATCATGTGATGAGACATGACAGGTCACTATCCTTGATGATTGGGATTCATAGTGATTAATTTCATGGAATTTCTTCAGTAGGTGACATGGCTACCACTCGTGTCTTTGCTATGAGATGTAACTTCCGATCATTGATGTCTTCACCCTTCAAAGGGTCTTTGGTCTTGTTATAGGCCATTTTGTCACACCTGATCAATATGCCTCCTAATGGGATCAATCAGCATCCTATTCCCCCTTGTCATCATCTTTCACAAAGCCCTAATAATGCCTATTTCATTCCCTAGATTTTGTTTCCTGAAAATGCATCATCTTAGCTAGTTTTAGGACCAATTATTCCTTGCCTCTTATTGGACAATGTTCACATACAGGTTGCTCCAATGTGGTTTGCGTTGATCACCTACAAGTTGCTCCCCTTTGCACTTGCATTGGTTCTAAATATTCAAGAAAAAGAGAGAAATTCCAAAAGCTTCCTCTTCCATAAGCTTCCAGAATTTGTTACAACCACTTACCTCAGATAAAACATTCAGATCCTATCCTACCCTACTTTAGAGTTTCAATCGCTTATCCTTTGATCCCATCCTCCCATCAAATATGGATATAAAACCTTAGATTGGTAATTGGATAAGAACTCCCAACTTACCCAACTCTATATATTTACAACCTTCCATATGCAAGAGGTTGAATTTTGGAGAGTGATTTTACCCTTTTGTTGTGAGAGTTTCATTTCATGCATTTAGGCTGATTGGAGGTGCAAATTGTGACAAGGAAAGGACAAGTTAGCCTGGAGGAGCTCTTCTACAAGATCAACATCTATTTATGGTTGTAATTCCTACCATTTATATCAATGCAAAGAATTCTCTATTTTCCTATATGTGATGTTGTTATTTCATGTATTTCAATATCATGTTGATTTATTGAAAGATGATACTTCATAGATCTCATTGTTTCTTGGCTTGTGTTATCTGGATGTGCAGGTTCTAATTTTGGCAATCAGAGCTGGAATTGGAGCATTTAAACTAAAGAAGGAGTGAAGCATGTGACAGATTCCAGGTAGGCTTCATTCTATCATCCATTTACTTTAAGGAAAGCATTGGGTTCCTTGTCTCTTTGTTGTTCTAGGTTAGCCACCAAACATAGGGGAGATACTTTTTGTCTGCAATCATAAATATCACATAATTAATTAGCAAATTCACTGGGGAACAATGTATTCCCTTGGTGGTTCCTTTTTCCATTGTGTTTGATTACCTCTTTGATAGACCTTTTATGCTTTACCAACAAAGAACAAACCTAGGAAGTGATTTCAATGAGTCTCTTTTGCAATTTTGTGTCAGAATCCTCTATTCTTGGACCAACGCTCCCCTATTTCCTCTGACAGAGTGTTGCAACTCACCTGGGCCCACTCTATATCAGCATTGAAAGGCACTGGTGCCTCTTCTGCACCAGCGTTGGCTCCTGTTTTTGCATAAAACTTGCCCTTGTTTTTTAGTGTCTCTTTGATCATCCTACTTCCAGCTGACCTTCTATAATCCTTGACTGCCTTGTGGTCTCTCTAAAGCCTCCATTTGGTTTGCATTTGTGTTTGATTGCCTTTGGTAAGAATTGGTTTTGATTTTTCTTTGTTCTTATCATTTGGTCGCTTGCAAACTGATTTTGTTTGGTCATTGACCACTTGGATGAATTGTTGTTTTAGTCCTCATTCTGAAAAGTGCATTTGAATTAGTGATTAACATTCACATCTTAGTTTTCTTCATTTCAAAAATTAAATGCATTGAAAAGAATAAAATTTGCATTGGCATTTAGGGTTTTGTATGTGCATTGATATAGGAACAATTAAATTGAAAGGGAAATTGCATCTTGCATCATGTTGTATGATGCATATTGATTGTTTCTTCCCTTAGCTATATTTTCATTGAAAGAGAAAGATTTCGATTTTCTCATGATAGATTTTCATTTTACGAAAACTGAAATTTAATCAAGGATAAACAGTAAAATTTGTCAAATCATCCTAAGTAGCATTTGTAACATTACCACAAAACCTTAGAGGTCTACGATAGAGACATGTTTCAGTGTCATTAAATGTAGGAGTTGTCGTTGTTTTCCAGTGTTGCATCCCGGGGGTGAAATCTTGTTCCAATTATGTGAGTGTATAGGATCGTTCTCCATGTACCTTTGGGCATATTGGATGGCAGTCCACAGATGTAAATTATATGGGGATGCTCTCATTGAATGGTTACGCATTAGAAAACACTACTATGGATTGCACTCCCACATACCATTGAGTATATTTTTGGAGTCCCCTATAGGTTTCTATCAATCCATAGGTAACCGAGTTTGACGCCTTGTATACCGTGATACACCGAGCACAACATGCTAGCAGATTGGCTATCGTACGTTAAGACCTTGATTTTCTAAGGTGTATATTGTAGTTCATAGTTGCTTGGTAATCCTTTATGACTAGATTAACCTCTTTTGATTTATTTATTTTTGTGTTAATAAAATTTATTATCCTACGTGGAAGAAAAAAAAAACCCCCTCCCGTTGTTCATGTAGAACGCAAAGTAAGCCTCCTATTTCACCAGAGGCTACTCCTAGTCATCATCAGAAGCATAAGATATGCAAACTAATGAATCAAGAACTTCAAGAAATACTCCTGGCCCTCCTCTCGATATTGATATGCCAGAATCATCTATCCCTTTGAGTTCTAAGCCTGAAATTACATCTACTCTTGATGGTGAAACAAAAAAATTGAAACAAAAGTCCCTGAAACCTTGTTGCCTGAGGTTATTGAACCTGAACTTCCCAAGTCAAATACTTTGATTCCTGAGGTCGTTGAAGGTGAGGAGCCTCAACCATCTTCACTTGTTACTTTAGGACCTTCCTCTTCTCTTCCTTTGTCTCAGACAAAACCTATATATCTTGGACCCGATGGTGAACCTCTTCCACACAGACTTGTGAGTATTGAAGAGATCCCACAAGAAGAGCCTCATCCTTCTACTCCTATTCATTGGGAAGGAATCTATTTTTATCAGACTGATCCTCTTCCACCTCTTTAGACTTTGAAACAAACTCCTTTGCCTTATTCTTTGGACTTATAGACGGATCTCTCATGACAATATTCATTGGGATGGTTAACCATGAATGGAATTGATCTGACCTCTCAGCCCGTGTCCACCACTATGGTTGAGACATCGAATGTTGCTTCCTCATCTATGTTTGCAACATCACCAGAAACACATCTGTATGGTGGCCTGTCTGTCCCACCTGGTTATCAATATTTATCTGGTACCTTTTATGGTGCAACTTCCAGTCCTTGGACCTCTCCCATGTCATCTAATTCAGGAATAACATCTGGTACTTCTCTTATTAGTGCCGCATAGTCTTCTCCTCTTCCTGCACCTACACCAACAATCAAGCAGCAGGATGGACCTTATGTTAGTGGGAAAGGCTACCTTCAAAAACCTAACTCTTCTTATTTTGGGCATCCTTCATCTGGATCACAGTTGCCTCCATCGTCCCCTCCTCCTTTAGTAGGGAGGGAACCTATTGTTGGTATACTTCAAATTAGCAGTCATCGTTATCCTAGAATGGCTGCTAGTGTTTAGAAACCTACTTTTCCCGTTCAACCTGGTTCAGTTTGGGATTGATTGTTGAATCCTTAACCTGCACCATCTTCATCTCAAATTCCTATCCATCCATCAACACCCCAAGAAGCTCAAATACATGTGAGCCAACCTTTACAAGTTTTCGTTGCATCAAAACCTTTTCCATCGGTATCTGGCACTTTCCTTCTAGGTTCTCAACTGCTTGGACAAGGTACTCCTGAAGTTTTGATAGGTCAGATTATTCATAATATGGCGTAGCCCTAATCGAACCCACCTTACCTTTGGACAATGCAAACCCCTATCGGGAAATAGTATGGACCATATCAAGGTATAACTCAAGCATCTTTTCAAGGCCAACAAATCCAAACCCAGCCATTCCAGTAGCTTTATCATCATCTTGGCGCTGGACAACAAGGTCACTTGTATACTAGTTATCGGAATAACCCCTATCCTGGTATCTAGGTTCCTTATTATTAGAACCCTCCTTATTCGGGGATAAAAGTGCTTTTTTCTCAAGTTATTCCTTCATATCTAGGCCATCCTCCTTTAGACTTTAATCGACAGTTGCTTTTTGTGGCTACTCTCGAATTTCCAAACTTAACTCAACTCACTAATGACCCCATTTCTCATTCACCATGGTGGCCAATTATTCCCACTAAATTTCCTTCTGATATCCAAAAATTTAATGGGAATCCAAGAGAAGACACTTTGATGCACATTATGACGTATCATCTATGGTGTTCTTTGGAATCCCTTAATTATGATTCCATTCCACTTTGTCTTTTCCATTGAATGCTTAGAGGTACCAAAAATAAATGGTATATTGAATTACCTAGAGCTTTGTTTCATGATTCAACACTTTAGCCACCACCTTCCTCACACATTTCCAGTTGCCCATAAAATACTAAACTAGAAAAAAACTCTTGACCAACTTCAAATAATTAGATTCCACTCACATCTCAGATCACATTCATGAGTGGAGATGCTGTCGCCGGTTGGTCAAGACTTATGTTCCCAATCAATTGTTAGCGAAATGGTTTACCAAATCTTTGTTGTCACCTATAAAAAAAGATGTGGCTAAAGGTGGAGTCATGACCGAAGAGAAAGTTATTTCTCATACGCAATATTTGGACCTTGTTTATACCCAATCGAGAACACTCTATGATAAGATACCAAATGCTTCAAGACCTTCGAATATTTTTCTTCCTCCACCTAGTAAATAATCTCATGTCACTGATGGAATGATTGGTTTTTCCAGTTCGTAGTCAGTGAGTAAACCATCTAGTATTGGTATTACCAAATCTTCTCAAAACCCTCAATCCCATCCTCCCACGGCTTCTTCTTCCAAGACAAATTTCATTTCATCTGATAAAGGAAAGTATCAACAAAAACCTAGAAGCAAGAAGAAAGGAAAAGGTAAGAAGAAGAAAGACCCCTCACCACAGGATAAACAAACAAATTAGCCCTCCGATGAGAAATGAAAGCCTTGATACCCATGTTTGATTTTCAATGAGGATCACTTTACACGTGATTGTCTACATTGCACTGAATTGAATCAATTTATAAAATCTTCCACTTCTCCCACTATGTTGATCGACCCGTTTCTCAATTAGTAGACTCATATGGTTTCCTGTGATGCTTCTTCCTCTAACACGGTTTTGATGCTTTCCTCCTCAAAGATTAAATTTGATGTTATGGTGGCCAGTCAGAACAAGGACTATGGTAATGTGAATCCACCAAACATTCAAGCTGCTGATCAACCTGCCAGTTTGACATCAACTTCATATGACCCTACTCCACCTCATATTCCCGTGGAATTGACTATCAAGCCTTTGAAGGGCGTTATTCATAATTCTTCTTTCAACCCTCATTAAAGAGCAACCCAAAACTACAATTTAGTTGAAGACTTGCCTTAGTCTCCATAAGCTATGTCAACTCTTGAGGTGTTGAAAAACTACCCCCTCAAAAGAAGGCCTTGTTATAAACTATCAGATGTGTGGATCCATCGGATTCCAACCTAGTGGTTTTCTCTCATGAAAAAATACCCCTTGACTTCTAGCTCAACTAGCTTTTATAATTCAGGTCTTTGTCCATGGTAAGAACATTCACCACTCTACTATGGACGAAGGAGACCTGACCTGCATTATGTACTTATCTTGCTGGAAGATGATTGGTTCACCTCAACTGAATCAATCAACCACCACATTGAAATCCTTTGATGGAAGAACGTACAAACCTTGTTGGATTCTAAATTCCATTCAAGTAGAACTAGGGGGCAAAACCGTTTCCATAGACGTTGAATTTATTGACGACCTCTCGATTATAATTTTCTACTGGGACATACGTGGGTTTATGCCATGGATGTTATCGTTTTGACTTACTTCTGTATGATTGCATCTCCTCAAAAAGGCATGATTGTAGCCATAGATCAACTCACATTTTTCACCTTTGATTCTCACATTACTGTAAGTATCCCTCTTTTAGGGGAAAATCTACATTCGTATCAATATGTCAGAGCTGGATTGTTGAAGGATTCTTTGCTTATGGAAACCTATTTTCTCCCTCCTCCTCTCCTTCCCGACATCTCATCTTTGGTTGCTTGTATCAACATGATATCATCCTCTACTATCATGGATGATCCTTGTATTGTACCTGATGGAACTAAGATCCAAAGTTTTGGCGACCAAATGTCTCTTGGCCCTGTTAAGCTATATTACAAAGACATCTATTCGGCTTGTGCAGATTACACATTCTCTTCAATTAATTGGGTATATCGGTTACTAGATTATGGAACGTCTTCTGATCCTTTTTCTCACATTTTCTCTACTAATGATCACATCATATAGACCATGATGCTAGATCATGCTCCATGGGATGAACATCACCTTCATTCCTACTTACCAGATTCCATTGAGGATAATCTGAGTGATGTGTACTTGCCTAATTTTGTTGATCCTTTTACAAATTCTGCCTCCATTTATAAGCCTACTCCGAAAAGAACCTTTCAAATATCGAAGAAACAATACCTCTCGATATCTACGTTAAACCAAGTATTGTCTAAAATCTATACATTGGAGCACCTTGTTCTCCATCTGGGATCGAGATCCATAGAGCCCTATTTCGTGAGTTTCGGGATGTCATTGCCTGGACTTATGAAGAAATGCCAGGTATCGACCTAAATATAGTAGTGCACAAGATTAAAACATATCCTAATGCCAAACCCTTTTGGAAACGCCTCTGTTTGGTCCATCCCAAGAAGGCTGCAGGGATTAAGGCTGAAGTTGAAAAGCTTCTTTGGGTTGGTTTCATATATCCCATTCCTTTAACTGATTGGGTATCGAACGTTTTCCCCATCATGAAGAAAAAATGAACGATCTAAGTATGTGTTGATTACTGGGATGTGAATCATGCTTGTCTAATGGAAAACTATATTACCCCGATTATTGACCAGATTGTTGATGACTACACCAACTGTGAGATTTATTCATTCATGGATGGATTCTTGGGCTATAATCAAATCAACATTCTCCCGGCGGACCAACCTAAGACTACATTTATTTTTCCTTGGGGTACTTTTCTTATCGAAATCTCCCATTCAGTTTAAATAACATTGGGGACACATTTCAACGTGCTATGGATTACACTTTTCATGACATTAAACACATCATGCAACCCTATTTGGATGATCTCCCTATTCATTCTAAACATCAGGCTGATCACCCGATGCATCTAAGGGATATTTTCCTTTGTTTTAGAAAGTATAACATTCAACTTAACCTACACAAATGTGTGCTCTACATTGATTCTAGTTGACTCCTGGGTTTTGTCATTTCAAAATAAGGAATTCAGATTGATCCTCTGGAAGTACAGGAAATCATTAACTTGCTTGCACCTTCATCTCTCATTTAGTTACAAAGACTCCAAGGGTAATCTAACTTCCTATGGAGGTTCATCCCTAATTATGCTGAGATGACCAAAGGATTCACTCGCTTGTTTAAAAAGGGTTCCCCTTCCATTAGGACAATGCTACTCAGAAAGCGTTTGATTCCCTAAAAGATGTACTAGTTCAGGCATCTCTTTTATACCCCCCTAATTATTAGGGTGACTATTTCTTGTATCTCGCTGCTGCCATTTATACTATATAAATGGTATTGGTCCAAGAAGACGATATAGGGACTGAACATCCCATTTATTATCTAAGTTGAAGCCTTACCGATACCGAAATCAGGTATACTCAAGTAGAAAAGTTAGCTTTGGCGGTTGTTTAAGTCGTCCAAAGGTTTAGCCATTACATCTTGCTTCGGAAAACTACGTCATTTCGGATTGCAACCCTATGACATATATATTGTCATGTCGATTGCTAGGGGGAAATCACTCTAATTGGATCATTATTCTACAAGTCCAAGTCGAAAAATCCCTAGTTTTTGCTGAGCTAATGTGAAATCTTACTTCCCCTAATTCTGAATCTACATATGAAGATTTTTTCCCCGACGAATAATTGTTTATGATTTCATCATCTAACACATGGTATGGAGATTTTATGATCTATCTCTAGACCCAAACTTTCCAACCCAATACCACTCACTCTGAGCAGTGACAATTCGATACCAATCCCGAAATTAAGCTATTATCGACGACACCCTTTACCATTGTGGTATTGAAACAATTTTATGGAGGTGCCTCACCCTTGAGGAGGCCGAGAAAGTCCTTAATTAATGCCACTCGGGGGCATGTGGTGGACATCTATTTAGTTACACTACGACACAGAATATCTTACGCACTAGTTACTTTTGGCTTATAAACAATTTTCTTCAAAGGAAGAAATTATGACTCTAGATCAGGAAGCCTCTAAATTTCCTTCTTTTATCTTACCCTTTATCAATAACCAGAACAAAGCTCATGTCTTGAAAGAATTCTCAAAATACCCGCGCATTGAAGAAGATTTATATGCTGCTAATTCCAATGGGTATATTCTTGATGTAGATAATTCATCCAATCCTGAAGAACCTATCAGGATAGATTGAACAGAGATGGAACCGGATAAATTTCTTTTGAACTTAAGACAAGGGGGTTCCAATTTTCAGGGTCTTCAATTCTCTCATGTTCAATAGTATCACTTACTATCTTTCACAATTATATTCTCGCTGTCTAGAAGTGTCATGCATGCCAGATCTACGATCATAAGATCCTTTCTCTGCCTACTCCATTGCATCCCATTGTCGTTGTTGGCCCCTTTGTGAAATGGGGTATCAAATTTATGACATGTAACCCTCACTCGACCGGGGGGCATGGTTATATCATTATCGTTGTAGACTACTTTACTAAGTGGGCCGAGGCGATGCCTACATATAAAAACACTACCAAAATGATTGCACAATTTTCTTCAATCACGTTATTGATAGGTTTGGTTTTCCACAAGAAATAGTTATGGATCACGGAAAGCATTTCTAGAATCATATGATGACCAAACTAGCTGCTAAGCTGGGGCTTTCACATGAAATTTCCATTCCCTACTATCCTAGGCTAATGGATAGGTTGAGGTTGTTAACAAAGTTCTTAATACTATGCTTCAATGTATGGTAGGGGTCCACAAATCATACTAGGACTTTCTTATTTACGCTGCCTTGTGGGCATACGAACCTCCTTTAGGCCTGCTACCATATTCACACCCTTTCAGTTGGTCTATGGTCTGGAAGCAATTCTCCCCATCGAATGTGAAATTCCATCATTAAAACTAGATGTCAAACTTATTCTTGCCACTTGGGTAGAGGAGCGTCTTTTACATCTGACTTGTTTGGATGAAACTCGACGTGATGCTGCTTTAGCCAATGAAACTCATAAAATACACGTCAAGGCGTGATACAACAAAATGTCAAGCCTAATGTCTTCTCGGAAGGAGTCTTGGTTCTCTTATATGACCAGGAGGCCGATAAGTTAGGTCCAATAAATTTCAAACCCACGTGGTTGGGTTTGTACATCTTCAAGTGAGTCCTTGGAAAAGGGTCCTATGAGTTAGTATACTTTGATGGAGTTCCACTAGCGGAGCCTGGGAATGGGTTGTACCTCAAAAAATACTATGCTTGATTTCATGCGTAGTACACTGTATACATACTGTTTATAAATGTGTTGAGTGTGTTTGCAGTGTGTCTTTTCAAAGTTTCCCACAGTTTTTGTTGATCCCTTTTATGTTTGGTTTGCATATGTTGACCTCTCTCGAACCATATATTGGTTATGTTGATGGTGCTAGTCGTAGTACTCAGAACCTATCTTCCGCAACATGGGCTATGTTTGCTCCAAATGGTGAGCTAGTGAGTATGCAAGGGATTTGCATTGGTCTCTCTACTAACAACATCACTAAGTATAGCACAATGGTTGAGCTACTATCTGATGCTATTTTACATGGTATCTTCCGTTTAGTCATCAGGTTTGACTCACAACTCGTAGTACTACAACTTGCTAATGTCTATTCAGTGAGAAATCCTGCCATCCTTCGCATGGTTTTGAGAGTACGTCTTCTGGAAAGACATTTCGATTTCATATGATATGAACATATTTCTAGAAATCTAAACACATTAGCAGATGCCCTAGCTAATTACGTTTTAGATATACATTTGCAACGAATGTAAATAAGTTTCAATTCACATCACATCATATTGAAAGCATAATAGGAACTGGGAAACACTGAAAATATGTGTGTATCTATGTGGTTTTACAAAAAATTGTGCCCTCAGACGCATATGGCTACATTGCCCATATAAAAAACTACATGCAAATATCTAATTATACGAATCAATGGTGCTCATGATAATATGACACTACACGAGCTATCTTTCACAATAATCGACCAATACGGCTACACACTCTTATAGTGTGTCACTGACGTCACATTGGAATCTGGTCAACCACGGTCTCATCAATCCCATGTGTCAGCCCATTCAAGTGGCACTCCATGATCTCAGCTACCTCAAGATTTCGTAGTGTATCCCATCCTACCGCAACAAACTGTACTGGTTCCACTGCCTCCTCATGTGGTTGTTTCTCTGCACAACAAAGATATGAAGCACCTACTGGTCAAACTAGTCCAATATCTGCATGAAAAAATCAATAGTTTAGTCTCAGAAAGATAAAAAAACAAAAAACAAATTGTAAAACTTTCAAAAACTTAAATGGTTGAAATATTTTACCTGAAGCATCCCATTGCTCACCCTCAGGAATCATGAGCTCAGGATCATCATAGAAATCCATCTCTTCGTAATGATAATCATTGATCATGATGAACTTTCTACGCAACCACCCAAAGAATGTTGGTGAGAAGTTGATTGGTGACGAACCTGCATGTCAGGGCATATGATCTATACACCTCCTCATCCATGGGGCCTTCGAATCGATAGGCTCGAGTATAATCTGCTGAGGCTGAAGTAGTGGCACCTACTCTAGAGAAAAAGAGACTAAGATTGAACCATAACCAAAGTTATTTAACTTCCCCTCTCTTTATAATTAGTTGTTCCTTCATATTGAACAAAACTCCCTCTCTCCAATTGATCACTGTTGGCTCTAGACACTCCACCTCATACTGCATGTACAATCTACTTGCTACATGAAGTGTTGAGCTACCTGCCAATCTCACGATAATGAACATGATCGTTCTCAAAGGTAATTGGGTTACATCTTTTATATTGATCTTTCCATCCCTAGTTGGTTGGGCTCGAGGTCTACAATAGGTAGCGATATAATATTTCACTGTCTCCCCACCACTTCTCCCACCTAGGAGAGAGATGAGGGCACCCCTCCTGGATAAACCTGTCAAAAAGTAGATCTCTTCTAACTTTACCTCAAGCATATGTTCCCCAAACATGAATGTTTGTTCCTGAACATCCCATGAATGAACAAGATATTTCAACAATTTCATACGTTTCCTCATACCAGGAAGCTAGAAGAATTTTAGCAATCCACAAATTTTCAGTGCCTTGATGGTAGCAGGATCATTTGCTGCATTTAAACCATGTTCCTCATGTTATCTTTCGCTTCAAATGAATGCCATTTTGTGCTAATGAAAACCTGAAACATTAACAAGATATTCATTAGGCTCCTTTTTCATGCTAAAAAATTCAGGGAAAACTAATAAATAACTTAGAATTTTTCACCCAATGCACCCCAGTAGTGCATGACAGAGTGTTGGACCTCTCCCAGCAGTGACATTATGCCTAGGTGCAATGCACATTTCAATTTTGGGGGGTTTGTTATTCCTAGGGCGTGTTCTTGGAAACCCAGGCCCTCAAAACCTCAAAACATTTGCATGAAATCACAAAAATGGGCCGTGAAAATAAAGAGAAGGGTTTTAACTCCTACCTTGAAGTGACAATACTCGAAATGGTCCACCAAATTGGCTGTAATCAGCTACAGAATATCGAGGGAAAAAGAGCTCATAATTATCACTATTGAAGGTAAATGTGAAATCATGAAAATGAATATTCATTTTGAGTATTTATGGTCATTTATCACATTTATTTATTCATATTTAATGTTTTGACCTAGATATGCTTGATTTTTTTATATGAGATAGGCATCTTTAATCCTCTTTGTGATGTTTTGGGCAGGTCGAAAATTGCTAACATATTTTTATCATGCTTCAAACAAGTTATTTTGACCAAGGAGTATACTTTTATCTCTTTTTCACGCTTTGTAAACCTACAAAAAAGGAACCCCTTGGAGTCTCATTTCATCTCTTTTCAGACTCCCAAAATATGAAAATATCGTCGAACAATTGTCTTTTTGAACTCGTAAAATTAAATGAAAATATCTCTACTCAGTATAAGTTTAACCCTTTTCCCGACTGAGATAGACTATCTACGAAAAAGGAATACCTTAGTCAAACATGGCTAAGAGGTCCTCTTGAGTATTTTTTTCTACCTTTTTGGACTTGAGAGACTATCTACGGAAAGGGACATCTCGAGTTTTCTTTTTCAACTCTTTTTCAAACTCTCTAAACATGAAAAAGATGTTGAGTTTTACCTTTGCTAGACTCATTAAAACATCAAAAAATTATGGACTTGTCCAACATAACAAGGAAAAATCTCTCCTTCTCAGGGTTCATTAAGTATACTTGGAGGGTTCATCCGAAGGGCGAACTTACAGATCATGCATATGTTATCATCCTTAAGCTTGTTAAAAAATAAAGAGGTATTGACCAGTATGGTTGCGGACATTAGGAAAAAAGGGTATTCTATTTGCTATTGGTAGTGAGTCACTCTTCAACATGACACTCTTACACTTCATCTCCATGGCCATTGAGTTGGGTAATCTGCTTGTATTTTGGTTATCATACCATTTTCAGAGCCTCCATTTTAGTTTGGGTCAATGTTGCCAACTCCATTCAGTGTTGTCGATGTGTTCAAGAGAAGTAATTTAGTTAATATACATTACAATACTCTTAAGCCTTCATTCCATGTTTTCCTTTCCTTATCTATTTCCTAATCAACATCATTTTATCTCAGTCATGATGCTCGTTTC
This sequence comes from Pinus tabuliformis, assembly GCA_031772625.1. Lineage (NCBI taxonomy): Eukaryota > Viridiplantae > Streptophyta > Pinopsida > Pinales > Pinaceae > Pinus > Pinus tabuliformis. The sequence continues at coordinate 1,310,391,810 of CM062819.1, forward strand.
ATGTCGTTGATGGGGGATACATCAAGGCCCTCCTACGATGGGTCGCTTCTTGTTGACATCAAAGCATTATCTAGGAAGTTGACTTAGAAATAGCCCTTTGGTACCTTGGTGCTTTCATATATCAATGGAAAGTTTTCTCGCTCTCGACGACATGTTTACATCAATGTCCTTCGACTGAAAGACTATGCGTGGTGTTCAAAATCAACTAATTTTTTCACACCATATAGATTGTATTATATTACCTTGAGAGCCATCAACATCATCGCTAGTTTCTCTCACATCTGTTAATGACTTACATCATCGACCGGTAATCAAATGGTGTCTACCATGTTCAACCTCATCTCATTGATTCACATGGTTAGACTCATACGTTGGTTGGTCGTATGAAAAATATAGAAGACCCCATATCTACTTTCATCAATCCAAGTTGCGATTTTAGGAGATATATAGATATCACAATGTATGATGGCCATGATCATACAGACCATCATCCATTTATGGGTCCACCAAATTCCATCTGTGGACACATATTTTGATCATTGTACATGTTATGTTATCTTATGTGTTGAATATGGGTACGCCTCCCTCAACAACATAGAATCCATGATGAAAATGTATTGTAACAAGTGAAGCTCGTCGGTTGTTCTTGATCTTGACTTGTCACAAGGTAAAGCACTTCAGTCATCAATCATATTTTTTGGCTTTGAGATTTAGGGGGAAATCTGTTATAGGACATTTTGTCACATCCGATCAATAGACCTCCTAATGCGATCAATCAACATCCTATTCCCCCTTGTCATCATCTTGCACAAAGCTCTAAGCATGCCTCTTTCATTCACGAGAGTTTTTTCCTAAGACTACATCATTTGAGCTAGTTTTGGGACCAACACTCCCTGGCCTCTTATTGGAGAGTGTTCACCTACATGTTTTTCCACTGTGGCCTGCATTGATCACCTACAAGTTTCTCCCCTTTGCACCTATGTTGTTACTATAAATTCAGGGAAAAGAGAGAAATTTCAGAAGCTTCTAGAATTTGCTACAACCATTTACCTTAGATAAAACATTTAGATCCTATCCTACCCTACTTTTGATTTTCCATCCCTTATCCTTTGATCCCAACATCCCATCAAAGGTGGATCTAAAACCTTAGATTCGTAATTGGATAAGAACTCCCAACTTGCCCCACTCCTCTATATATTTACAACCTTGCATATGCAAGAGGTTGGATTTTGGAGAGTGATACTACCCTTTTTCCACTATTGTGAGAGGTTTCATTTCATGCATTTAGGGTGATTGGAGGTGCACATTGTGACAAGGAAAGGAAAAGTCAACTTGTAGGAGATCTTCTACAATATCAACATCTATTTATGGCTATAGCTTCTTCCATTTATATTAATGCAAAGAATTCCATGTTTTCCTATATGTGATGTTGTTATTTCATGTATTTCAATACCATGTTGATCTATTGAATAAAGTATTTAGATGATACTACATAGATCTCTTAGCTTCTTGGCTTGTATTATCTAACTCTGCCGGTTGTAATTTTGGCAACCAGAGCTGGAATTGGAGCATTCAATCTAAAGCAGGAGAAAATCATGTGACAGATTCCAAGCAGGATTAATTCTATCATATATTTAATTTAAGGAAAGCATTGGGTTCCTTGTCTCTCTGTTGTTCTAATTTAACCACCATACCTAGGGGAGATACTTTTTTCCGCAATCGTAAATCCCGCATTACAGATCTTATGGAGTTTTCAGGGTGCTTTGATCATCAAGACTTCAATGTGTTCTTTATTCTTGAATGATTCCTTTGGTTTCCTTCTTTTCCCAATCTTCTTCATGCATCCTTTCCATGTTGTTCCTGAAATACTTGTAACTAAAATCACTCATGGAAATAAAACATCAGCCTGGAAAATATCCTACTTCTAACATGTTTTGATGTAGATTTTATATTTGTCTTGTCAATGTGCTCAAGAGAGACAAGGAGGACTTCTGTGTGAAAGGGCACACTTTGAATGGTTGAAGGGCTAAATAGAAGAAGCTTCGATGCTTGGGGATGCGCTCATGCACTTAATAGGGGAGAAAGAAACTTAAGGGGGGTCGCAGGGCACATGTCTGAAGGAAAAAGGATGAGGCTTCAAGCTTCCAAAGTATGTTTTACACTCAAGGGAGATAAGGAGGACACATAGCGCACTACTGAAGGTGTTATGTAACCATATCACAAAAGATATAGATCAATGACTTCAAAATTATCCTCTTCGAGGGGTAAACTACCTTTACATCACATAAATGAACAATTATTGAATGATACAAATGACAAGACCTCCTTTCTATATATAATAGTCTAAGGGGTCACAATATAATCAAAGAGTGCATAACAATAATAATGTTAGGGCACAACAATAACAATAGTGGCTTCTATGGGGCACAATAATAACAATATGGGGGCTACATTAACAATAACAATAAGGGGAATACACTATTATTATAGGGACCTAACATGCCCCTCTCTTTCAATTTTTTTTTTGTCCTCAATGCTTGAGTAGTTTTGGATGCTTTTGTGTAACATTATCATCCTCCCATGTGGAATATTCAATAGGTAAGTTCTTCCACTTAATGAGATACTCTGAAAATGATTGATTATGTAGTTTTCAGGTTCTTGTTTTTGTGATCACTTCAGGATCCAATATTATTTTTCCTTCTTAAGTTTTGGTAATATTGTTTGAATTGGGAGCATGTCACCGATAACCTTCTTTAAGCATGAAACATGGAAAAATGGGTGTACTCAACAAGATGTAGGAAGCTCAAATTTGTAGGCCATAGTACCAATGTTTTGGAACAACTTGTAAGGACCATAGTACTTGGGTGATAATTTATAATCCTTAATAGCTTGCTTAAGGGACATTTGTTTGTAAGGTTGTAGCCATGAAAATACCTAGTCACCTACGTCAAAACTTCTTTCACTGCAATGTTGATCTACATGTTGTTTCATTCGATTATGCACCAAAGTGAGGTTATCCTTTAAGAGTTGGAGAGTTTGTTGTTGATGCTCGATGTGATCTTCCACTGCTTGAACCTTAGAATTTTCTCTTAAAGATTATGTGATGGACGATGGGTGATATCCATAAAGTGCCATAAATGGGGTTATTTTTGCTACAATATGGAAGGAAGTGTTATACCACCATTCAGCTAGAGGTAACCACTTGACCCTTTTTGTTTGTTTATCATATACAAAACAATGAATATATCCTTCCAAACATTTGTTCACTATCTCAGTTTTCCCGTCAGATTGAGGATGATAAAATGAGTTATGAGCTAATTGAGTACCAAGACAAGATGTTAAAATTGGCAAGTAGGGCCAAACTTCATGTGGATCACCTTATTCATGTCTTATTATATTTTTCTTGGATTCCTCTCATCGAGAGGTGTAGGATTGATCTAAAGATGATCCAATTCTAATAAGTATTTATGGAGATATGAATTTATTTATTATGGACTAATTGTCAAAGTTGGCTAGCAATTTATGTAGGCTCAGAAGCCCAACAGTCACATCTATTCAACCCCAATGTTTTGCATATAAATACAAGGAGTATTTCCCTCATTTGCAAACTTCACACTCATCACATCTCTCTCTCTCCTGTGCAGAAAAGAGTCTCTTCTCTCTCCTGTGCAGAAAGGACTCTTCTCTCACACGTGTGGAAGGAAGAACACAAAATTTAGGGCTGCAACTGCAGATCAGAAGTTTGATTAGCGTTCACCATCATTCTCTCTCTTTGGACTGCACAGTAGGTGAAACTGACACTATTTGGAAGGCCACATTTTTTGGTGAAGGAATGAAGGCGATCCGACGGTCAGTTTGCAAGATATTGACTGCCCTAGTTTAGGGTTGATCTAGGGTTTGCTGCTGCTGATGTAAATCATATTTTTGTACTATTTCTCTCTACTCAATTATTGAAGATAAAATAAGATTTGATCAAAGGGTTTCCCCATATTGGGGTTTGTCCTTGGCTAGCCCCCACATCTTGTGTCTCTTGTCTTGGCTTGTTTTCTGTCGATCGTTTAATGTTCTATCTGCACTTTACTTAATGTACATGTGATTGCTAATATGTGATAATAAGAAAGATAAGTAAACTTCTCTAAGCATAGAACATACCATAAATTAACATGGTATCAGAGCTAAGGTGAAGACAAAGCCTGAGCAAGAGCAAGAGCAAGAGCAATCACCGAAGAGAAGATTGGCAAGGCTATCTTAAAAGAACTATGGGGTCCTCAACACTCTTCCCTGCCGAAGACAAGCTCCATGAGAAGTCTGACTATCACGGATGGAAGATGTCTCTCGATCTAACTTTAGAAGATCAAGGAGTGTTGGACCATGTGAGAGGCAATATTTTTGAGCCTCCATCAAATGCACCCACTGCTGCCTGGAACAAATGGAAAACCAGAGACGTCAAAACAAAGAAGATCATCCAGGACTCTATAGACAAGTGCTTGGTGGCCTATGTTTCTGAGCTGAACACCTCCAAGGAATCTACGATAGACTGGTGAGTTTATTTAAAGTTAATGATGCAAATCAAGTTCTGTTTCTTAGAATAAAGCTGAAGGATTAAGAAGGGCAAAGATGAAAATATGCAAGAATATTTCTTAAGGATCACCGAGATCAAGAATGATCACCTATCTATTGGGGAAGTAATTTCTGACAGGGAAATGGCACTCACAACTCTTGGAGGACTACCATATGAATGGTATGTATTAAGGACTATTCTCCTCAACAATAATGTAATTCCTATATTTGAGGAATTAATGGCTAGATGCATTCAAGAAGAAGCTAGAACGAAAGAACAAGAAATGCCCACACTTAAAGGTCATCCCACTGCCTTGTCTTCTCATGCTAAAAGAAGAAATAATTTCGGGGCTAAATCCAAAAGGAAGACTGGACCAAAGGGTGGAAAAGGACGATGTTACCATTGCAATGAACTAGGTCATTATGCAAGGGAGTGTTCTGATAAAAGGAACTCACACCGGGATGATGATCAAAATCCCTCTCAAGGAAATCAAAGAAATGGCGGGTCAAATGGCTGAGGTAAAAGGAGTGTTGACAATCAAGGAAGAGGACAACCATTCAAGAAGGAAAGAAATTCTGGGTATGAATCTAACATTGTTGACAATAAGCAGGATGAATATTATCTACCAGTTGCTCTATCTACCTCTACTCCTACGGACTCGCTGGGAAATTGGCTTATTGATAGTGGTGCCTCAAGGCACTTCACTAGTTACAAAGAAGTTCTCCATAATCTGATAGAGAAAGAAACCAACCTGGAAATTGTCCTTAGAGATAATATGAAATATCCTATAAAAGGTGTAGGCAATGTCTCTCTTAAATTGAATCAAGGTAATACAATCCACCTACAGGATGTATTATATGTACCTGATCTCAAAAAGAACCTGGTGTCCATTTCGAAAATGGAAGACAAAGGCTACAAGGTGGCTTTCAACGATGGCATAGTACGTGCATGGAAAAAAAATATTAAATATGCCTTCACTCTTGGGTTTCGAGTTGATTCATTATATCAGGTTGGACGAAGTCTGTTAGTTGTCAATGTCTTGTGACACATCTCTTCAGTCCGAACTATGGCATCAAAGGTTTTCTCACCTTCACTATAAAGATCGACCTGATGTAAGAAAAATGGTGACTAGGATGTTGGAGTTCAGATTAGAGCAAGAAGGTGTATGTCCTAGATGTGCTGAAGGAAATCTAAAAAGGGGACCATTCCCCTCAAGCCAAAGCAAGACCTCCAATATATTGCAGTTAGTTCACTCAAACATATTTGGTATGATTCCTGTGAACTCCTTGGGAGGATATTCATATTACCTCACTTTTACAGATGACTATTCTCACAAGACTTGGATATACTTCTTGAAAAAGAAGGATGAAGTGTTCTCCTGGTTTCGACACTTCAAAGCCTTGATCGAGAATCAAATTGAAAAGAAGATCAAGATCTTAAGGATTGATAATGGGACTGAATATGAACCTAATGAGTTTCATGAATTTTGCAAAGAGGCCGACATTAAGAGGGAGACTACAAAACTGTACACTCCTAAACATAATGGTGTGGCAGAAAGGAAGAACCGTACGATTGTGGAAGTTGTCCGTGCTATGCTCCATGATCAAAGACTTTCGAAGTTTCTATGGGCCGAAGCTACAAACACCACTGTATATGTGCAAAACCGATCCCCCCATCAAGCATTGGGTTCCAAGACTCCCAAAGAAATGTTCACCGGTAAGAAACCTGACGTATCTCATTTTAGAATTTTTGGAAGCCCTGTATATTTTCATGTGCCGAAAGAGAAAAGGAACAAATTGGGTGCATTTGGAAAGAAAATAATCTTCGTGGGCTATAGTGAAAATAGTAAGGGCTATAGAATCTATGTAGCCGGTCAAGGGAAGTCGTGATTAGTCATGATGTCACCTTTGATGAAGATATGGCTCTCAGCAAGGTGAACAATCTTCCTACTGTGAGGAGCTCTCAAGAAGTTGACACCAAGGAACCTAAAGAAAAAGATGACGAAACAATGCCCGATGTGGAAGAACCCATGGATCCTATTGATCCTCCTCCACCTGAGCCTTCCTCTTCTAGGAAGAGGCCTTCATGGCTTAGGGGGACACTTGATGATGCTAAAGGACATGCTGCACCCCGAGGAACCTTCCGTGAAAGTAAGAAACCAAATAGGTATCAGGGATACCTGACCATCATGAGCACAATCATTCAAAATGAGCCTTCATCATTCTCAGATGCTGTCAAGCATCAAGTATGGAAGGATGCTATGACCGAAGAATATGAGTCTATTATGAAGAATGATGTCTGGGAAGTGGTTCCCAGACCCCTGGATAAGACAATCGTCACTTCTAAATGGCTTTACAAGATAAAGCATGTATCTGATGGAAGTACGAAAAAGTATAAGGCTCATTTTGTCGCTTGTGGCTTCTCCCAGAAGGAAGGTATAGACTATGACGAGATATTTGCACCTGTTGTTAGATATACCACCATATGCTTGATCATAGTCCTTGTGTATTCACAAGGATGGAAACTACATCAGATGGATGTTAAGATCGCGTTCTTGCATGGTTCAATCAAGGAAGAGGTCTACGTGGAGCAACCTGAAGGATTTGAGATTTATGATCGAAAATCTCATGTGTGTAGGTTGAAGAAGGCCATCTATGGGCTGAAGCAAGCACCTCGAGCATGGTATGAGAGGATCGATAGCTACTTGATGAAGCTGGGATTCACTAGGAGTGAAGTTGATCCCAACCTTTACTTTAAGGTTGAAGATGAAAAACCTCTCATACTAGTGCTGTACGTTGACGACCTCTTTCTAACAGGTGCAGACCCTCTCATTCACAAATGTAAGAGGGAGATGGCTTCTAAGTTCGAGATGAAAGACCTAGGACTTATGCACTATTTCCTAAGACTCGAAGTCTGGTAGAAGCTACAGGAAATTTTCCTATCTCAGGGAAAATATGTGGTGAAGATATTGGAAAGATTCGGTATGGTGGATTGCAAGCCCATAACAACCCCAATGGAGCTTGACTTAAAAAGTTAAGCGGTAGTGTTGCGAGACCTGTTTTACGAAATGCCACCGAGTATCGTCAACTCGTTGGAGCATTAATGTTCTTAGAGAACTACCGTCCAGATATATGCTTTGTAGTCAACATTTTAAGTCAACATATGGTTGAACCTCATCACATACATTGGATGGTGCCAAGAATCTGTTGAGATATCTTCATGGCACAATTACTTATGGGTTAAGATACACTGCTGGAGATGTGAGACTACTTGGATACACTGATGCTGATTGGGCAGGCAGTGTGGTGGACCATAAGAGCACTTCCGGCTGCTGTTTCACCTTGGGATCTGCTTCGATATCCTAGATGAGCAGGAAGCAGAAGTCGGTGCCTTTGAGCACCGCCGAGGAAGAGTATATTTCTGCTAGCATGGCCTCCTGTGAGGCAGTCTGGTTGCGAAAGCTCTTCAGTGAGCTATTTGGATTTACATTGGATACCATCGTGATTATATGTGACAACCAGAGTGGGATCTTTTTATCAGAAAATCTTGTATTTCATGATCGCTCCAAGCATATTGATATTAGGTACCAATATATTCGAGATATAGTGCAGCGAGAGCAATAAGGCTCCAACATATTAGTACAGATGAACAGGTCGCCGACATTCTGACAAAGCCCCTAGGAAAGGTCAAATTCCTAACTTTCCGAGAACGACTTAGTGTCATTCAAAGACCCTCCAATGAGGGTCAAGTATGATGTACTGAGCTCTAGGAGCTCCATGGGGGCGCGGGGTACTTCTTGGAGCGACACATGACAATAGGGTGACTCACCATCCCCTTTTGGTGCACTTGGTAAAGGGAAAAAGGTTCAATCTTCCCCTGTTGGTGCACTTGGTACAGGGAAAAATGTTCAGCCTTCCCCTGTGACACCTCGTGGCAACTATGGAACATGATGATTAGTTCTCATGTGGGCCTAGATGATGTGATCTCCATGGTGATTGTGGACAGGATGATTCGCTCTCCTATGGACAGGATGATTCACTCTTCTGTGGAAAAGATGATTTGCTCTCTTGTGGACAAGATGATTCTCTCTCTTATGGGACATGATGAACAGGATGATTCGCTCTCCTGTGGACAAGATGATTCGATCTCTTGTGGACAAGATGATTCGCTCTCTTTTGGGAAATAATGATTCGCTCTCCTGTGGACAAGATGATATACTCTCTTGTGGGACAGGATGATTCGCTCTCCTGTGGACATGATGATTAGTTTTCCTATCGAGGCATCTTACCCATGCACTTTGGGACTCATGGGAAGTACCTATCATTTGACCAATGAGCAGGGAAATGAGGATAGGGACCATAGTAGTAACGATGGATGCATCATTGTATCTACCATACTCCCTATGCTAGGATGACCTTCATTGATCTGGGATCAATGAGACCAGTCTGGGACCAGTGAGAGTGGTACACACTCTGAGACTAACTTTGGGTCATTGGAGGATGGTATGATACATCCTTGATCATTTCTTATTCTTTATAACTTGAGAAAAGTAGAGTAGATCAAAGCATAGTAGAACCAAGCAGAGAAAAGCAGAGGAGAGCAAGAAAGGTCAAGCCATACAAGACAGTGCATTTGATGAATGGACAACAGTGACAGTCTGACAGATTGCAGACGAAGTTCTCCCTGGTTGAGAGGGAGTGTTAAAATTGGAAACTAGGGCCAAACTTCATGTGGATCACCTTATTCATGGCTGAATATATTTTTCTTGGATTCCTCTCGTCGAGAGGTGTAGGATTGATCTAAAGATCATCCGATTCTGATAAGTATTTATGGATATATGAATTTATTTATATTATGGACTAATTGTCAAAGTCAGCCAACAACTTATGTAGGCTCAGAAGCCCAACAGTCGCATCTATTCAACCCCAACGTTTTGCATATAAATACAAGGAGTATTTTCCTCATTTTCACACTTCACACTCATCACATCTCTTTCTCTCTTGCACAAAAAGAGTCTCTTCTCTCTCATGCACAAAAAGGACTCTTCTCTCACACGTGTGGATGGAAGGATGTAGAATTTAGGGCTGCAACTACAGATCATAATTTTTACCAGCGTTGACCATCATTCTCTCTCTGGACTGTGCAGTAGGTGAACCTGACACTCTTTGGAAGGCCGCATTTTTTGGTGAAGGAATGAAGGCGATCCAACGATTGGTTTGCAAGATATTGATTGCCCTAGTTTATGGCTGATCTAGGGTTTGTTGCTGCTGATGTAAATCAGGTTTTTGTACTATTTATCTCTGCTGAATTATTGAAGATAAAAGAAGATTTGATCAAAGGGTTTCCCCATATTGGGGTTTGTCCCTGGCTAGCCGCCACATCTTGTGTCTCTTGTCTTGGTTTGTTTTCTGTCGATCGTTTAATGTTCTATCTGCACTTTGCTTAATGTACATGTGATTGCTAATCTGTGATAATAAGAAAGATAAGTAAACTGCTCTAAGCATAGAACATACCATAAATTAACACAAGAAAATAATTTCATCCAAAACTTTCCATTGGTAAGTACTACCACCATGATGACACTCTTTCCTTCAGACTTGGGTAAACCTGTGATAAAATCCATTGGGACCTCCTCCCAATGTTGACTTGGAATTGCTAAAGGTTGTAATAGACCTGGGGTCTTAATTGTCTCAACTTTATGTTGTTGGAAAACCAAACATTCTACCACAAACTTCTAAATATCATATTTAAGGCCCTCCCAAAAAAAATCCTTTTTGATAATGTGATAATTTTTAAAAATCCAGAGTGGCATCCTAAGGAGGAGGTGTGAAATTGAAAAAGAATATATTGTTTGAGTTGGGAATTCTTACAAAGATATAAGCGATCTTTGTACCATAATGAATCATTTTTCCAGCTAAATGTATCAGATATACTAGGGTCTTGCTGCAAATTTTGAATGAGTGTCCACACCTCTTCATTATTCTTCCATTCACCCCTTGCTTTGGTTATCCAATCAAGTTGGATAATAGAAATGGAACAAAGAAATGCTTCCACATCCTCATCCTTTCTTGAGAGTGCATCTGCAACAACATTTTCCTTCCCTTTTTTGTAGATGATTTCAAATTCATAACCCAACATCTTTGTGACCCATTTTTGTTGCTCTTCAGAAGATAATATTTTTCCCAAAAATGATTTAAAACTATCATATATGTTTTTACCTTGAAGTGTCTTCCCATTAGGCAAGGTCGCCATTTCTTTAGTGCATGTAGTATTGCCAACACTTCCTTCTCATAAATAGGTTTATGTAAATACTTTCCTTTGATTGGACGACTTACAAAAGCAATGGGTATTCCTTATTGCATTAAAACAACACCAATTCCATTTATTGAGGCATCACACTCCATAATAAAGGTTTTTGTGAAGTTTGGCATAGCTATGACCGATTCTTGGCACATTTACTCTTTAAGATGTTTAAAGGCCTTAGTTGTTTCTGGAGTCCAAGAAAATGCATATTTCTTCAGTAATGTTGTTAGAGGTGCTGCTCCCATAATTATTAACAAACTTGTGATAATATCCTGTTAACCCGAGAAATCCTCGAAGATGCTTTATGGTTGTGGGGATTTTCCATTGCTTAATGGCTTTAATTTTGTTAGGGTCTACCTTAACACCCTCATGATATACAATATGAACCAAATATTCCACCTCCTATACTCCAAAGAAACATTTGGAGGTTTTTTCATGTTATTGTTTCTCCTCCAATTGTTTGAGCACCCTATCAACATGTTGAGCATGATCCTTCCAATACTTTCTATAGATTAGTATACCATCAAAAAATAATAACAAAAATTTTCTAAGTAAGGGTTTGAAAATGGAATTCATCAAAATTTGAAATGTGGAAAGTGCATTAGTAAGGTGAAAAGGAATGACCAAAAATTCATAATGACCCTCATGATTTTTGAATGTCTTCAGCCTTCATTCTAATTTGATGATATCTTGATGAAGATCTAGCTTGGTGAAGTAAATTTCTCCATTAATTCATCCAACAATTCGTCAATGACAAGAATGGGAAATTTATCTTTAATCTTGAGCTTGTTTATTTCCCTATAATTTAGACACATACACCATGATCCACCTTTTTATGCACCAATACTACTGGAGCAGAGAAAGAACTTTTACTAGGTTAAATTATAATGACCTCTAGCATTTCTGCAACCATATGTTTAATTTCACTCTTTTGGGCATAGTGATATCTATAAGGCCTGATGTTTGTAGGAACATTTCCTGGAATAAAATTAATAACATGATCATGATCATGAATAGGTGGGAGGCCTTTGAAAGTTTCAAATACCTTAGAATGATGGTCCAAGAATTTTTTGAGATATGGAAAAATAGATTATTTCAATGTTCGAATATCTAGTAAGCATAATTGCACAATTATGCCCCATTGTTATATCTTTAGAATATTTTTCACGCCATTAGAATTGATTATCATTAATGGTTTCTATGCGATACCCCTTAATTCAACTTTATTTCTATCCCAAAATAATTTCAAGAAAAGTTCTTTAAAATTAAAAGTTATCATCCCCAAAGATTGTAACCATTGGAATCCTAGTACAACATCAGCACCATCCTTTGGAATGGAAAGCATTGGACTATTCAATACATATTACCCCATGGTTAGCTTGATATTATATAACTTTCCAAAGAAATTTATAGTTCCTCCATTTACAACCATCAATTGATACTCTAGTGTTGGATATAGGAAACAATTCAATTCATTAGCTATCTTACAATGAATAAAATTATGGTTACTACACGAATCAATCAACACTATTACCTATTTCTTCTTGATATATCCTTCTATATTGAGAGTTTCAAGAGTGGTGATTCCTGCCAATTCATTACAAGATATGGTCGGGTTCATTTCTTCTTTCTTTGGGGTTTGTTCTTGGTGTATGTCCTCCTCTTTTGATGCTTCTTGTTCCTTTTCTTCCTCCTCTTCACAATCTATGTAAAATAATATCTTCTCAGCACACTTATGACCTTTAGTGTATTTTCTATCACAAATATAACAAAGCCCTTTTTATCTTTTTTCTTCCAATTTTTTTGGTGTCAACCTTGTAGGTTGTGGAACACTAGGAGTAGAAACACTTCCATCTTTGTAGTTGTGAGTGGTAGACTTCCATGTTGCCATAATTTTGCTTACAACTTTTCTTTCCACCTTGAATGACTTCTACAATGAATTAGGTTCCCAAAGGTGAACCTCATGTTGGATGTTACCTTTTAAAGTCCCTATGAAGAAATCAATCATATGATCCTCTGGAATATCAGTTACCATGATATTTAATTTTTGGAAGTCCTCAATGTGCTCCACCAATGAACCCTTTTGTTTGAGATTTATCAATTGGCTAAAGAATGTGTTTCTCTTTCTATCCTCATAATGTGTTATCTTTTCCTCCATAAAAATGGACCAAGTGATAAGTGTTTTACGAGAAAAAAACCATCAATACTATACAAACTGATTGGGTTCTAAATATAAATATGCATTGCATACCTTTTGTGTGTGTTGCACATATTGGAGATCAAAATATTGCTCCATCTGTAGTATCCATGTTACCGAATCTTTGCCATCACACTTCCTCATATCGATCTTTGGAATGTGGTGAGTCTTAAACCAAACATTGGAGTCTCTAAAATGATAATTCATATTCCTTTTATCCTCATCATGATTTTCATGGATTACCTTGTCACCAATGGGAAGCTTTACTTGAAACAACTTTGTCAAACTTTCCTTCAAACCTTCCATGTATGATTTTAGACCTTCCATATCCCCTTTTAAACAATCCGTCTTAACATTCATCACTCCCAATTCATTTTTTGTTGTTCTTGAATTTTGTTGCACTTGGTTCTGTAACTTTGATATATCTTGTTGCATTTCTTCCTCTTGTTCATGCGTCATATTAGAGGTTTCTGGTTGCGCACTGGGTGTGTCCATTTTTTAATTTCAAGGAATATTGGAATGAAATAATTATATCTATGGTTCTCTTTGTCCTTTGAATCACTTCAAACTAATTCTTCAAGCTAAAGTTATGCAAATTAATTAAAATATACACACCTTTTTTCCTTGTTTTTTGGAGCTAGATATTGGAACTGTTGTATCTCTGTAATTTTGGCTCTCCAAGATCTAAAATTAGGTCCTGTGGTATCCCTATGGGTCTTATTTCCAATGCCACAAGTAAAAATAAATTTTGATTCTTCAAGATAAAGTTATGCCCAATCTCCCATGATGGCCTCATTATGGCCTAGTTTCGTAGAGCGAACTTGTACGAAGTGCCACATGTAACTGTTTCAACCTTCGGCTCTAAAAAATAAATAAAAAATACTAAATTCCGTGAAATTTTAGGAACTCTTTACAAAATTCAAATCCAATTCTAGTAGAGTAAGTTATGATGAGTTTCCCAAGGTCACCTATTTGAGGCTGAATTCTAGATCATGCAAAAGCCATAAATTCTTCAGACCATATCTCAGAAACTATAGCGAACCAAGATTGAAAGTTTTACAGGAAGTTAATTAGGATTTACGATCCACATGATAAAATTTCAGCTTATGAAACTTCATAGAAAAAAGTTATAGTGACAATTCCAAGATGAGCTGTTTGCAACAGCGAAACCCTAGAATCCAAAGCTCTGATACCAAATGTTATGTAACCATATCACAAAAGAGATAGATCAATGATTTCAAAATTATCCTATTTGAGGGGGAAACCTCATTTAAATCACATAAATGAAAAAATATTTAATGATACAAATGAAAAGGCCTCCTTCTATATGTAGGAGTATAAGGGGTCACAATATAATCAAAGCCTACATAACAATAATAATGTAAGGGCACAACAATAATAATGTATGGGAACAACAATAACAATAGTGGATTCTATGGGGCACACAAATAAAAATATGGGGGATACATTAACAATAAGAATAATGGGACTACACTATTATTATAGGGACATAACAGAAGGTTGAAGGGAAAGGCTCCATGGCTTCAGGGTCCGCTCATGCGCTTAGGAAAGCGAAGGAAGGCACAGGGCACAGTGTTGAAGGATGAAGGATGAGGTTTCAAGGCTTCAGGGTGTGATCATGTGCTCAAAATTCCAAGGATGACACATATCACATTGATAAAGTCTGAAGGGGTTAGGCTTCAGGTCTTCGGGGTGTGCTCATGCGCTCTAGGAGGGCACACTTCTTCGAGTCGAAGGAGTGCGCTCAAAGGAAGACTTGGTTTTGAGGGTGTAGTTTGCAACAAGGAAGGGGAATGATGCTTATGAGTGTGCTATGTGTTTTTTGGGGTGCATGGATCGCTTCTGAACAATGAAGGATTATCATTCAAGGCTTGAGAGTGTGCTTTTACGCTCCTATCCTTAATAGTTTTATATTCCAACGAAAAGTTTTCTAAGTGTGGAAGATAGAACAAGGGGTGGACTTGATGAGTTTAGACATAGAATCATGTGAAACACATACAAAATCATAAATAAAACTTAGAAAGACTCAAAAAATGATAAGTAGACATCAAAATTCCAATTTACAAACACTCCCCAAGTACAATGGAAAAAGTATGTGCGACTGTGACCAAAAGTGTCATTTTGCAACGAACAAAGGTGTCGTGGCCATGAAATGTAATAAAATAATTAAGAACACCTGAAACAAATAAAATTTCTTGACATGGCACTTGAATACCAAGGCAACACTTGATGTGATAGTTGAGTATGCTCCAAAATTTAAAGGTAGTGATATTTTGGGGGGTGTTGTAGCAGCGACAACAATTGACAACACATTGGAAAAACTTCAACTTCTCTGTTTGGGAATATATTTTCAGTTAGAGGATCAAACCTTCAGGAAGTATTGATTCACCAATTGGATTTCCTTGGCTTCCCCCCTCAATCCGGTTGAATACATAGTACTCGACTTCACTTTCACTTGGTTCCATCACACAAAAGATAGGTCATATCATAATTGTTTCAATCTAGGAAAAGGTAATGTGCGCAGTGAGTTTAGGATATTTTGAGTATGTGTTTCATCTCTGGTGGTTCTTTACTACCAAAAAGCATGGAAAACACCCCGACATAGTCACTTCAGGAGCACGAACGTTGCTTTGCTGTCAGGCCTAGACAGTTCCTGATGAAGTCACTTTTTCTCCTCCCTGCATAGGAAGACTTTATTTTCTTTCACCCTTTATTTATTTATTTAATAGTACTGTGCTTCGACACTCATTTTCAATTGGAGGAAGAGGGATCTTGACTTATTGAGAGAAAAAAAGGTTTCCCCTTCAGAGAAGTATTTTTATGACCTCTGATATTGGTTTGCTCACTTTTGATTTTCCCATTATCATTTTTCTTCTAGATTGGATAAGCATGTAACACACCAAATAGATATGCACCAAGTTGAGGAGTTTGGATACTAGAATAGATGTAGATCTAATAGGTTCCCTCAAGGTTTTCCTTTTAGATGTATCATATTTTTTGTTCGGAACTAGCTCAACCTAAGGCATCTTCCCAATAAAAGAAGGAGAACAAATATATAGCCAAGTGTTGTGGTTATCACATTTTCTCTCTAATTCCACCACAAAGTGTTTTTTGTGTTAAATTTTTTGATTGTTCTATGTTGTATCAATTACTTGAGCCCAATTTATCTTTTTATTAACAATGCATCCAATTATTAGCAGTATAATCAATCATAAACGTAACTGAAGAAAGAACAATATATACAGTGACAAAGAAGACAACAACACAACCATAAGAGACAATAGATTGGTATAAGACCAGGGAAAAACCCCACAAGGGGGAAACCTTTCAAATATTCTTCTTTAGTAGATTATCATAAAAATATTTCAGTGGAGAG
The DNA here is from genome assembly GCA_031772625.1 of Pinus tabuliformis. Classification (NCBI taxonomy): domain Eukaryota; kingdom Viridiplantae; phylum Streptophyta; class Pinopsida; order Pinales; family Pinaceae; genus Pinus; species Pinus tabuliformis. The sequence goes on from CM062819.1 coordinate 1,310,408,268, forward strand.
TACAATGAGCCCAATACATATAATTGCATCGAATAATAAAAAATCAGATCTACATATCTGTGTAAAAAAAGATAGAAATCCAGATCTACTAGATTACTGAAGTTGATTGAAGCCAAGATGTCAAACCCTTGATCTTAACTTAGGTCTCCTTCATCAACATTGTTTGTGTGCAATCGAAACTCCTGGGTCACTCTCTCAGATATTGTATGCAAGCGACTGGGACTGCAGAGTCGCTCTTAGGAAGCCTTTATGTGTGCAATTATGGCATAATACAACTAAAACCCAGAGTCTATCCCTTAATGTTGTTGTGTGAGTGTCCCTGATGTCCTCATTTCTCCCAGGATTACTCTGTCCAAGCGTATGGGGACCTGAACCTTCTGATCTGCCTCTAAACCCAGAGTCGCTCTCACTAAACTAACTTTGAGAAACCAGAGAGTCAGAGTCACTCGCTTGCTTACTCTGTGCCTGTGACCAAGGAGGAAAATGTCTTGTTCAATGTCAGTGATCGAGATCCAGAAAACCCAAACTTAGAGCGAACCTTTCACTTGTGATTTCAGACCTTGTGCGAACTCCTTCCAACGTACCTGTGCAAGCCAAGAAAAAATAGAATAATAGAAAGATGATCTGTTGAAATGAACTTGAGGTCACTTCCTTTTATAGGTTTTCCTGAGGGTCAATTTGGGGTTAAGATTGACCCAATTAGTTACCTATGTGGTTAGAGCTGACCCATTCCATAATTTATATATGAATAAAATAATTCAAAACTTAACTTCCACTTAACCAAATTAGGTGATCTTTAGGTCAATTTTGGTCCTCTCGAAAAGAGGAATTTAATGAAAGCATAATCTTGGTAATCTAAGTTGTGAAATTTGACCCTAGTTGTGAAAATTAACATTTTGAGCCATGCACTTTTCACATAAGGTCTTATTTATGTACAACGACCAAAACAAAAAACAAGACAAGACCCAACTTGACACAACACACATAAAATTGACACAAATTAAGACGAAAGAAAACAAAAAAAAGACTGTATAGGAAACACAACTTAGAGTTTCTATTGGAAGTAACATTTCAAATCTTGGCCATTTACGTGAAGAGGATTAGTCCTCCCATTTATGGATTTCAGCTTAAAAGTATTATGACCGAGCTTTTCCTCAACAGTAAAAGTGCCAACCCACAGAGGTTGGAACTTCATGTGTTTTCATTTCTCTTCATAGGCTTTGTCCCACTTCAATACTAAGTAACCCACATTGAAACTCTTAGTCCCTATGAATTTCTTGTCGAACCAATGTTTGATACAGTTTTAGTGAATGGGAAATGTCTCTTTGGCTTTGAGCCTTTCTTCCTCAAGTTTAAGCAAAGTGTCTATCCTTGTTTGAACTAGAATAAAATGTCTACCTTGCAACTCCTGGGAGAGTTGCAAGGTGGGGAGATAGATGTTCGGAGGTAAGATAACTTATTTGTCGTAAACCAGAAAGTACGACGAGGTTTTGAGGGAAGGATTAGGAGTTACATGGTGAACCCATAACAAATTTTTCAAAGCTTTGTGCCAGTTCCTTTGCTCAGAGAAAATGGTTGTCTTGATTATGTGGATGAGATTTTTATTTGTCGATTCAGCTAAACCATTTCCCTGCTGGTAATAGTTGGATGCATGCTTTAATACTATACCATTTTCTACTGCGAATTCATAAAGTTCCAACAGGGAAAAATAAGCCGCATTATTAAAGACAAGAGACATAGGAACACCAAACCTGGTTATATTGTTATGCTTCAAGAAGTGGATGACTTCTTGGTTGTTGAAAATGGCAACAAGAAAATCTTGATTTAATTTTCCCTTGAATTAAATTAGGAGAAAATTGTAATTCCACATCATAAGACAACAAGAGTGAGTTAACTAAGTTAATTTCACTTAGTTGGATCAATTAATTCAAGTTGAGGGCCTAACTTGAGTCATGTAGAGTGGTTCCTAAATTTCAGGAACCTAGGTTGAGTTTAATTTAGGTAAACTAATTTAATTTCAGTTAAGCTAGTTCCAACTATTGGAGGAACTAGTAGGAGGTCTAGCAGTGGGGTGCAACTTCAGTGTTCAACCAGTTAACTGATAAATAATCCATAATTAACTCATGCATGTATGAAATTTTAGTTACCCAGTTGAGATTGGAGTTCAAGGGAAGTGTACTATCAGTTACATATTTTTTCGAGTTGTACAGGTGGTGCATGCAATTAGAGAAGGGCCTATAGGGATTGCACAGTTCATGATGGGGATTTCCCTAATTAATAGGGGGTTAATTGTTAGGGTCCCACCCTAACCCCCTTATTTATGTAATGGGATCACGTCATAGTCAAAATTCAATAAAGCCCATATTAATAATTGTAAGTGGTTAATCCGCAATTAATGATGGAACCACAGTTAGTTGCAAATGGGCCGTAGTATTAGATAGATGGTATTAATAAAACCCACGGTATTGGCCTGTGGTATTGCATGTATGAGTCATATATAAAGGATAGAGACTCCCTGCAAGGGGCATCATGTCTTATTTTGTAATCGAGCTCTGCTCTATTGGAGGTTGCCCCCTCGAAGAGGCAAGTGAACATTACTCTCTGAATAATAAAATCATTGCTATTCTGTGTCTGGGTATCTTTTCTTCGCATATTCTATATTTGGGTATCATTTTGCAGGTTAAGAGCATAACAAGTGGTATCAGAGCACTTTCCAGGGCCGGTGGGATCTCCATTTCTTAGTAATTTTGTTTTGGCTAGAGACGTGTTCCGACGTCTTTAAACCACGGGATCTGTCATTGAGCACATAAACCTGTGGATTTGGGGAGGCATGCACGCAGGAAATACAAGAGGTGGTCATGTCTATTGGACTCCCTTGTGACCCCTGTGGGTACCCCTTCGAGTAGTAGTGCATTAGAGAGAACCGCGCATGGACTGTCTTCCACGTACCCTCTGGGTATATCGGAAGCCCCCTAGGCCCTTGAAACCTCGCCATAGATAAACTGTCGATCGTCTCGTGGCTACAGTACACCGAGAACAACACTCGGAGAGATTACTCGCCCATACAATAGGGTAGTCGGGTTGTACGGCTAAGGGTACGATCGATCCTCCTTAGTCAGAGCCCTGAAACATTGGGCCGAGTACTATTGCCAGACCCTTATGTATATTGCGATCTGTAGCACTTGGCACTCCTCAAGACCATAATTCCCTTTTCTATTGGGGGATCACAGATCATCTCTTCCAGATCCGCCTATGCAAAGGGGTGCAGCAGTAGCAGACATCAGTCCCGCAGTCTCGAGTTCGCAGATCAGCCATTCCGATCTATTAGATCCATCAGATCCACAGAAGCAGTCTGTTCCGCCGCCCAGAGCTATCAGATTCGCCATTCAGATCTCTCAGATCCACCAGATCAGAGTCGTTGTGAAGGGTTCCTATACCGGGGTATAATTTTCGTAGGACTTTTGGCCGCATTGACATTTTGAGGATTTGGCCACTGCAGTATTGATAAGGAAGGAGTAAAACTCCGTTAGGAGTTTTCAGAAAAAAAAAAAAAAAAAAAAGGTCTGAGATCTTTCGGGGCGCTTATTGGTGATCTAGCCCATCAGAATCAGGACGACGAGCTGAGCACGGTGGTACCATTCACTTATTAGTGAAAATTTTCTTAGGCGGTCCCAATTTTCAAAAAATCCAGTTGGTGTATGGTAGAAACTAGAGCTCAAGCGATGGCCAATGAAAGGATGGACAAACTTGAAGAATCAGTGCAAAACCTCCACATTCAACTTACTGGACTATGTAGTATGGTCTAGAAAATAGTCCCGAAGGGCAAGGAGCAAGCCCACGAGGAGGCGTATAATGGCAATGAACACAATGAGGGTGAGTCTAGCCACTCTCCTCACGTCTGGCACACCCACACACCACCCAGTCAGCGACCTCCCAAGTTGGATATGCATAAATTTGACGGTTCTCACCCGTCGGCATGGATAGCACAAATGGAGCAGTATTTCAAACTGAATCACATCTTCGATGATGAGACTCAGCTTATGTTGGGGAGCATGTACTTGGAAATGAAAGGTGGGAATGGTGGGAATGGCATCAACGTTGCACTGGACCTTTTAGGACTTGGACCAAATTCACCAAAGCTCTTCAAGACCGCTTTGACCAGGAATCATCTTTTTTGGGTCGTCTTACTAAGCTCCAACAGACTGGTACAGTGGATGAATATATTACAACTTTTGAAGCCTTAGCCTTCCGCACTTGGGGTCTCTCAGATGTGTTCTATACGGAATGTTTTATCAGCGGTCTTAAAGAAGCTATCAAAGCCCAAGTCCTACTGCACTACCCTCCCACATGGACGAAGGCTTGCAAGGTAGCTCGTAACATGGAACGTGCATTAGCAGCCCAATACAGTCACCCAAATTTCACCGCTAAAGGTCGCCCCCCACAGGCTCACAACACGACTCAAACACTTAAGGTCCTGTTGTGGCCAACAACACCCCCCCCCCCCTTGTTCATTTAAGTGTTGTCCAAAATACTAAATGAATGGGGACCCTTAGTTAAATTTTAGAAAAAAAGCAAGAGTTTCCTTTCTTCAAAATAAGGTTACCATCGTAAGCTTAGAAAGGTCTTTTGAATATTTTTAACCTAAGTCTATGATAAGGGAAATATCTTTAAAGCCGCATTGCAAAAAAGATAGGAAATGCCTCCATTTCTCTATAATATCTGTATGCACAAGACTCTCGTGTTAAGCATAATATCGCATCGTACTAAAGTAATACTCATAAGGAAAAAACTTCAAGATTTACCGATCTGCGATAACACCGATCGCAAGATCGCATATCGCAGAAAGGAGCTGACAAGATTCGGAAAACATTAAACTTCTGCGACCTGCGATGTTGCGATCGCTGCGATATTATATTCGTATGTTTGCGCGATCTGCGATGGTGCGATTTGCGATGGCGTGATCTGCGATGTTACGTAAGCAAATCATAAATCACTTCATCACGAATCCTTCGGGCATGCTATTCAAAGAAAAGCCACTTACCATAATCTGAATCAAGATCATGCGCTTTTAATGATAGTAAAGGAATTAGTTGTCAGCTATTAAATGAAATGAAGACGCGTGCTTTTGTAAAGAATTACTTCATGTAAGGTGGCATATTTGATATATCTGTTGCATTTAAAACTCTCCCATAACCTTTCTTGATCAGTCATTTCCATTTCACTCGTAAGCTGCAGGAACGAAGAACTAAAGACGATTCAAAGCCAAACGCAGGAAGAAATGGGAAAGAAAAATAAAGCTCAAGGCTCTGAGGTGAAGGAAAAGACGAAGGAGATGGCGCCTTTGTATACAGACACAGCCTGTAATAGAGATGCAGGGATATCGACATGGGAAAGCATGTACAAACTGCTTGAAGAAGAGAATCCCAGAATAATGAAGGTTGCTGCTGTCGCGGGCTCACAACGCTCTTCCGAGGCGTCCTTAGAGGAGCTAGCATGTTCATTTCTTCATCAGATAGCAGCAAGGCCCAAAATTCTACCATATACGGATATGATCAAGTGGATACTTGACAATGCAGAGATGAACAACAGACAATTCAAGATTCAAGGACATGGGCTCATCGGATCATACGCTGCACAAGATTTAAAGCTTATGTATCATCTTCTTGAACCGCAGGCGACTTACAATGCACAATTCGTTAAGAAATTTGTGGCAGAGAACCCAAACCTAGCAGAGACCACCAAAGATTGGTCCAGAAAAGAGGAGCCGCTCAAAAAAGACAAAAACGGTATGTACAGCACTGGTTCCCTCACCTCTCCGTATTGTTTTGCTACGGCCATGCTTTGTAGATTATTTGGGATGCCGGATATCAATAAGTTTTCGTCTGAATGGCTACCATTAATAGATGCTGCCACAAATGCCGATATTATGGATTGGGCCAAGATCTTTTCTGATAATCTATACATGGCTGTTATCAATTACCGGTCTAAAAGATCCTTGTCTCAAAGGATCTATCCTCCTTTTTATCTGTCCGCATATGTTATGGATTCTATTTGTTATGTGTCTAAATTTCCCACTATGGGTTGGAAATGGACTACCCAGGACCCATTACCTATCCATGTTTATCATAAGATGTTATGGGATTCTCAGTTCGTCCCACACTTCTACCAGATTTGTCACAGGCTTATCTTACCCCTGTATAGAATGATGTATGATGAAGACCCCCCGAGGTGCTCACCCGCGGCACAGATAGATATCATCCCCTCGCAAGATGGTTCGGGGAAGAATGGTTCACCTATATTAGAGTGTTTGGAAGCACTGTACCTCCTCATGTCTTGCCTCTGTATATCCCCGATAAACTTTTGGCTCGAGAAATTACATATCAAACCTGTTCAGAAGGTGGCCTGACCAAAGACCTAAAAGACAAAAAGAAGGCCATATGGCCTCAGTTTCCTGTAGCTTGTGGGGCATTTTCATTGTTCGATGTAGGACACGCTTTCACCGAAGTGGAGAATGTGACGTGTCTACAATTATTTAAATTCCCAGCAAGTCCATTTGACCCAAATGAAGTTGCCCAAGATTTCACAACGAACGTCAAAATAAAAGTATTCGTTGGAAAGAAAGATTTGTTCGATGATTTATTTCAGAGTAAAAGCTCACTCCAGGAAATTTTGCAGGAATCTCAGTCAAAGTTGTCTCCAGATGACCTCCAAAGATTCATGTTATATAGGGAAAGAGACTATGTAAATGAGAATTTACACAGGGTCAATTTAATCAAAGAGACCACCCCGGGGTACCTACCAAATAAACTACGACTGGAAGCAGAGTAGAAGCAGAAGGTGCAGGAAAAGGGAAAAGCGATCCAAGCATTAAACAGGTTAAATTGGGAGTGTTACTGGGCATACTTGGTCAAGCCGCATAGTCAATGGATGACTGTGAAATGCATCATAAACGCGGCCGAAAAAGTAGTGCCAGCTCTCATAGATTCTGTTTTCGCAGCCCAGCTCAGCACAGAAGTCAGCCAGCCGACTCTCCTCAAGCCCATGATGAACACTTGCAGCTTTAAAGACCAAATTCAGAAGTAGCCTTATTTTAGAATGTTGTTTTTTCTTTAAAATTAGATTAGAAAAAGGACGGTCATTTGAAAACCGCATCCTAAATTTTGTAAATACACTATTATTAGAATTAGGAAGTAGTATTTTAACCCTTCTCATGCATTTGGAGAAGGGTCCAGAAATTTGTCAAAAACTTGTCCTCGGAACATGCACTTCTGCACCCTCAGAGGAGGTTTTGATGAATGGATGGATCGAGATTTATTAATGTTTGCATTTGATTTCTGCTACTGATGTTGCACTTTTGTACTCTTAGTAGATGTTAGAACAAGTAGAGATAAATCGTTTTTGCTTGAAGCTTATGAGTAGGATTAGTCATAAATGGTACTTTTATCTCTTGGCCATTTCTGCTTATATTCTTAAAGTGATATACAGCTTTCAGTTGTTTATATGTTACTGCATGAATGTATGAGTTACCATTTGGCACTTTTGTACGGTGGAGCCATTTATTTATGTCTGATATATGAATAACTTATTATGCGATATGCTGTTCACAACTGTTTTGCCTAACTTTTTATGCAAAGTGGTTTATCTTAATTGATTTCTATTCTTATGATAGCTGAATGATCTTTATTACCAGTTATTGTTTGAAATCTCTTTAGATCGCATAGTAGAAGAAATACACCCCGGGTTAGCGTAGATTAGATGTGTTGTTTCTCATTAGATTACAATAACATAGAGTTAATTTAAAAGTTTGAATTAAATTAGCTTTAAGTATTCTTAGATCAGCAACATCCAACTCTGCACACACACACATACACCCTTAGATTGGGAAACTGGTCCCATTATCCCCAATCGGACCCGCTATACCAAACAAATAAGGAGCTGCCAACCAAGGTCCGGACTGGGTGGGTATCCCCCTTGTTGTCGACCCGATTTTCGGGGCTTCAACAGGTCCAAAAGGTGTCACCTACGGAAATGGCTGAAAGAAGAAAGCAAGGCCTATGTTACTACTGTGATGAAAAATACTCCCCAGGTCATAAATGCAAGGAGCCCAAATTTTTTCAAATTGATGCCACTGACTATAGCTCAACAGAGGAAGATCCACTACTGGAGGAACATGAGCCGTTAGAAGAAGACAACCAAAAGGACAATGTCTCTAACGAACTAGTTATTTCGTTGCATGCTTTGGCAGGGATTTCTTCCCCTCAAACTCTCAAAATCGGAGGTTTTATTAAACATCACCCAGTAGTAGTCTTGATTGATAGTGGAAGTACACATAATTTCATCCATCAAAAAGTCGCAGAAGCAGTGCATTGTTTAGTACGAGCAGTTTCTAACTTCCAAGTTCAAATTGCGGATGGAGGCACAATGAAATGTGAAGGCCGCTGTGAAAATGTCAAACTTCAAATGGGGGATTATCTGTTGAAAACCCACATGTTTGCCATACACATGGGGGGTTGCGACATTGTCCTCGGCGATGAATGGCTCCGCACTCTTGGGCTAGTCACAATGGATTTCTAGGAGTTATATATGAGTTTTAAGCAGAACAACTACACACATACCCTCTGTGGACACCAGGCGGGAGCCCCCTCTATCATCAGCTCATATAGGATGGAAAAATTGTTAAAAAAGGGCAATCATGGTGTTGTAGCTCAATTTAATATCATCCAGGCAGTCGAAACCAAGCCTCTGCCAATTCATCCTGAGATGCAACAAGTTTTAAATAACCATCTGCTGGTCTTTGACAAGCCTCATGAGCTTCCACCCTCGCGAGGGGAACATGATCATAGCATCACCTTGGTTCCAGGGGTCCAACCCCCAAATGTGCGCCCATACAGATATCAGTTCACCCAAAAGAATGAAATAGAAAAAATCATCAAGGAACTTTTGGAAGCAGGTGTCATTCGTCCCAACATTAGTCCTTATTCATCCCCAGTGGTCATGGTGCTCAAGAAAGATGGGGAGTGGCGGATGTGTCCCGACTTTAGGGCCATCAATAAGTTGACAGTCAAAGATAAATTTCCCATCCCGGTGGTTGATGATTTGCTGGATGAACTCAATGGGGCTCAATTCTTCACTAAGCTGGATCTTCGCTCAGGCTACCACCAAATTCACATGAAAGAAGTCAACATCCCCAAGACTGCTTTCAGAACTCATGAAGGCCATTATGAATTCCTGGTCATGCCATTTGGTCTTTGTAATTCCCCCTCTACTTTTAAGAGCCTTATGAACCACATTCCCAAACCATATCTCAGGAAATTTGTCCTTGTCTTCTTCGATGACATCCTCATCTATAGTTTCACCTGGGTCGCACATCTTCAGCATGTAGATCTACTCTTGCAACTGCTCCGCAAGCATAAATTATTTGTCAAGATGTCCAAGTGTTCGTTTGGCATGGAAAAAGTAGAGTATTTTGGCCACATTGTGGGGCGTGAAGGTGTCAAGGTGGACCCCAAAAAGATCCAGGCAATGCAGGAATGACCTCAACCTAAGACCTTGAAGAGCTTGAGAGGATTTTTGGTCTCACAGGCTATTATCGTAAATTTGTCCGCAACTATGGTCTCATAGCGAAGCCCCTCACCCAACTCCTAAAGAAAAATTCATTCTTCTGGAATGAGGAAGCACAACAGGCCTTTACAGCTCTAAAAAATGCCATGTGTTCCACTCCAGTCTTAGCACTACCTGACTTCACCAAATCTTTTGTCATTGAATGTGATGCTTCGGGTACAGGTATTGGGGTGGTCTTAATGCAGGAAGGGCGACCATTGGCCTTCACAAGACAACAACTCAGTGGGAGGAATCTGGGCCAATCTACCTATGAGAAGGAATGATGGCCATCTTACATGCAGTTGAGACCTGGTGACCTTACTTATTGGGGCGACGTTTCCAAATCCGCACAGATCATCACAGTCTTAAATATTTTTTGGAGCAACGCCTATCCTCCCCACAACAAAATAAATGGCTAGCCAAAATGATGGGATATGATTATGAGATCATTTACAAGAAAGGGAAAGACAATAGTGTAGCAGATGCATTATCTCGCCAATTTGAGGAGGAAAGTACTCTGCTAGAAATTTCCCTCCCCATTCTAGAATGGATTGAAGAGGCTCGCAGGGAATGGTTTTCACACCCTGGGCTCTCCCAACTCATTTCTCAATTGCAGGTAGTTCCAAATTCCACCAAGGGCTACTCGTGGCAGGATGATATTCTTCGCTACAAGGACAGAATCGTAATATCACCAACATCCACCCTCAAAAGTCACATTTTGACAGAATTGCACTCATCTCCCATTACAGGACATTCGGGCTTTCAGAAGACGTATGCTCGCACCAGAAGATCATTTTTTTGGACATGCATGAAAAAGGACATCCTTACTTTCGTAGCAAAATGCGATGTCTGTCAAGGCCACAAAGGGGAAACCGTCAACACACCAGGCACATTACAACCATTGCCCATTCCGGCATCAATTTGGACGAAGGTTTCTATGGATTTCATTACAGGTCTTCCAAAGTCAGGGAACAAGTCAGTCATCATGGTGGTTGTGGACCGACTGTCAAAGTATGCTCATTTCTGCGACCTACCCCACCCATTTACACCAACTTTGGTTGCTCAATCTTTCATGGATCAGATATTCAAATTGCATGGCATGCCCACTTCTATTTTGTCCGACCACAACCCGATCTTCACCAGTAATTTTTGGCAAGAACTCTTCAGAATACAAGGTACTCAACTAAAACTCAGTACTTCCTATCATCCACAAACAGATGGTCAAACCGAAGCCGTAAAAAAATGTCTAGAAACCTACCTTAGGTGTTTCACTTCAGAAAAGCAGCACCTTTGGGTACAGTGGCTACCTCTGGCTGAATGGTGGTATAACACCAACTATCATGCCACCACCAAAATGACTCCCTATGAAGCAGTATATGGTCAACTCCCGCCTTCACCTACTTCGTATCTCAAGGGATGCTCAAAAGTACAAGTAGTGGATCAACTCCTACAACACCGCGCAACCATGCTCACCCATCTTCGAGAGAATCTTCATCAAGCTCAGAACCGCATGAAGCAACAGGTAGACCAACATCACTCAGAGCACCAATTTCAAGAAGGGGATCAGGTCTTTTTACGGCTCCAACCATATAAGCAAACATCACTCAAAGACAAGGGGTGTCAGAAACTCTCTCCCAAATTCTACGGACCATATCAAGTACTTCAACGCATTGGAGAAGTGGCCTACAAGTTGGCCTTGCCACCTACTGCAAAAATCCATCCAGTTTTCCATGTCTCATGCCTCAAGAAAGTGATTGGGAACAATTGTAGAATTCAGACCAGTCTACCTGAATTGGACGAAGAAGGGTCCATCTGGCTTCAACCCGAATAGGTCCTAGACACACGAGACAAGCAACTGCGCGGCCGCATGATTAAGGAAGTCCTCGTCAAATGGAAAGACACCTCTCCGGAAGATGCAACTTGGGAACCAGCCACTATTCTTCAGCAGTTTCCGCAGCTTCAGCCTTGAGGACAAGGCTAGTCTTAAGGGGGAGGGCATGTTAGGGTCCCACCCTAACCCCCTTATTTATGTAATGGGATCACCTCATAGTCAAGGGTCAATAAAGCCCATATTAATAATTGTAAGTGGTTAATCCGCAATTAATGACGGAACCACAGTTAGTTGCAAATGGGTCGTAGTATTAGATAGATGGTATTAATAAAACCCACGGTATTGGCCCGTGGTATTGCATGTATGAGTCATATATAAAGGATAGAGACTCCCTGCGAGGGGCATCGTGTCTTATTTTGTAATCGAGCTCTGCTCTATTGGAGGTTGCCCCCTCGAAGAGGCAAGTGAACATTACTCTCTGAATAATAAAATCATTGCTATTCTGTGTCTGGGTATCTTTTCTTCACATATTCTGTATTTGGGTATCATTTTGCAGGTTAAGAGAATAACACTAATTTCTTGAGAAACAACAGAAGGAAATAGGAGCTTGGAAGGCAACAAAATTGGCTAAGCATTGGTCAGAGTCAACATGTGAGGCAGTGAGATAGATTATACATGTGTAGAGATTGTTCAGGATTGAACACGCATCGTATTTCTTCTCTATTTTTTGAATAATGCAATACATATAGGAAGGGATTTTAAGCAGTTTCTTTCCCCTTATATAAATCTATGTGCATGTGTGGTTGAATCTTGTCTGATATTTATGTTGTGATTTATAGGATTAATTGTTTCCACTGATGAGTAGAGTAGATTCAAGTCTTTTGTTTTAGCAAACTACATAAGTAGTTTGAATCTACAAGGAATTTATACATGGTATTAGAGCAGGAATCACAATAGAAGAGAAGAGAATTCAAAGTTTGTGCAGGAGGTTCAAATTAAAATATCAATGTTGCATGTTTTCTCCAGGACTAAGAATGTGACTTCCACCGGACTCAGGCTCAAGTATGCTATGGAAGGAACCATATATTTTATGGCATGGAATATTTGTATGGAGACAGTATTAGATGATAACATGCTACTATATTACATCAAGACAAATGTAGTTAAATTCCAAACAAAAGATGCTCAGGATATCGCTTAGTGGAAGAAGAATTTAGCTAAAGCGAGGAGGATCATATTGGAGGGACTTCGATATCATATTATCTCCAATCTCCATAGGAAAGAAACTCCATTCACGATGTGGAAAACACTGACCAAATTGTTTGAGAACAATAGTAACCACATGAAGTTGGCACTGAAGGACAAGCTTCATAGCATCAAGATGCAAAAGAGTGACATAATTATGCTGTACCTGATCAAGTTTACACAATGTCATGATGAACTTAGCGGGGTTTGTGTGACTATCCCTAAAGAAGATTTAGTAGCTCTAGCTCTATTGGGTCTTCCCAAGAGGTGGCAAAATTATCAATATTCCATGAATGATAGAGACAAAATACCAAGTTGAGAGTGGTTATGGTCCAATTTAGTGTAGGAAGAAATAAGGCGAGACAACTGAGATGGGACCTCATCAAAAGAAGAGAAAGAGGACCTTGCATTAGTCAGCAAAGGAAAGAAAGCTAAGGGAAAGAAGTCCCAAGGCGAGGATGGAAATAAGAAATAGTTTTCCAACATCAAGTGCTTTCACTGTCACGAATTCAGGCACTATGCCACGAAATGTCCACAGAAGAAGGCAAGCAAGGAGCTTGCAGTATTAACAATAGGTGAAGCTCTAGCTTCATAATTCAAGCTTGATTTTACTCTCATTGCATGCATGGCAAGCATAATAATGGGATGCATGTGGTATCTCGAAAATGGTGCCTTGTTCTATATGACGGGGAATAGAGATCTCTTTAGCGACTTGGAGGAGAAAAACCTTAAGCAGAACATTGAGTTTGGAGACGATAGAAGGTATAGCGCGACCAACATTGGTACTGTTACTTTTTAGAGGGAGTATGGCTCCCCTCTCAAACTCAAGGATGTGATGTTTATTCTGGGTCTAAAGAAAATATTGTTTTCTTCGCGATATTGGAATACCATGGCTACACTATGATATTTAGCAAAGGAAAGGTTTTCCTTAGACACATCACCACGAGAAAGGTGAAGCAGATCAATGTGCGAATCAAGAACCTGTATGAACTTGAGGTAGAAGATGCATGAAAAGCCTTGATGAGAAAGGAAAATATTAGAGACTTGGTGGTTGAGAGGGAGCATAATTTACCTCTCAAAATGGAGCCTTAGAAGCAGCCTCAACAAGTTGTGTATTAGCCACAATTAGAGAAGCAAAGAGGAAGAGGGAGCACATGCAGCCATACCTCTAAGTGTGAGGTGGGGCAATGTGAAGTAATGGTCAAAAGAGTTGCAGGAATTTCGGTAATGTCCATTGAGGTGTTTTTATCTCATGGATCATTACCTTGCTACGGGGGCCCACAATATTTAGTAGCAGGAGGATCAATGCCAGTCAAATACTAAGGAGTGCAGACCAGTGTTGACAACAGAGAAGGAGGCTCATGCATGTATGGAATTCGAGTTACCTAGTTCAGATTGGAGTTCAAAGGAAGTGTACTATCAATTGTATAATTTTCTGAGTTGTACAAGTGATGCATGCAGTTAGAGAAGGGCCTATAAGGATTGTGTAGTCCAAGATGGGGATTTCCCTAATTAATAGGGGGCTGATTCCTTGAGAAACAACACAAGGAAATAGGAGCATGGTAGGCAACATAATTGGCTAAGTATTGGCCATAGTCATCTTGTGAGGCAGTGAGATATATTATACTTGTGCAAAGATTGTTCAGGCTTGAACAAGCATTATATTTCTTCTCTATTTTTTGACTAATGCAATATAGATAGGGAGGGGTTTTGAGTAGTTGATTTCCATTTAGATAAATCTCTAAGCATGTGTTATAGAATCTTGTGTCATGTTTATGTTGTGATTTCTCAATCGATTAATTGTTTTTGCTTATGAGTAGAATAGATTCAAGTCTTTTGTTTTAGAAAATTACATAAGCAGTTTGAATCTACAAGGAATTTCTACACTAGTCATTTACTTGTCTTAAAGGAACTGCTTCTGTCCACCATGTTAAATAATATGTCTTTGTTAGAATATATCAATGTTTCTTTGATAAATGTGGAAATATTTCTCCAATAATATCTAGTCCCCACTGTTGGAATGGTTCCTCAACTGCTACCAGTAGTAGTGGGGTGGCTAACTTTTGATTGTGACCAAAACATCTATGACAAGTTGGGCACCTGCAAACAAAAGTGTAAGCATATTTAAATAAAGTGGGATAATACTAACCAATCCTCATGACTTTATCTGCAGTTGTATCACCCACATAGTTACCACTTGTCGATTCGTCTTGCAAGCCTCTAAGTACCTTCTCTATGTCCTGAGGATCAAGGCATCTTAGAAAGACACTGTTGTGGTGATTTCTGAAAAGCACTCCATGAATAAGATGATAAGATAGAGATTTAAAGTGAATTACCCTCTTTTATTTGTTCAATAATTGCGTAGGCAAGGTTCCATGCTCTACGAATTCTCATATGTTTGAATACCATGGAAATGTAGATGTGGTATCGGGAACTTGTTCAACATTATTCATTTATATTTACTGATCCTAACCTGAAATATCTTGCTTTGGATCATCTCTCGCTTCAGCTGCAAGTTGACAAAGGCCATGAAACTTAATGGTATGAACTTGTTTAAACTCTAGATCATATTCTTAAAAGTAGGTCATCCAATTTTACCTCTTCTCACCTAGCTCGTGCTTCACTAAAAGTGTCTTGACTGCTAGATGAGGTGCAAAAATGATTGTGTGAGCTTTAAAGAGATATGGCATGAAATATTTTATTGCCTTATACATAGCATACACTTGTTTAATGATGACAAGATAATTCATCTTTGACCCTTGCAAGCTAGTACTCATGAAATAAATGGGTTGTTTGTTTCCTTTAACATCCTTCTAATTTAGTACGACCACAATAGATGAATCTGAAGCAAAAGTGTAAAGTAGGAAAATTTTCCATAATTGAGACTAAATAATGCCAGTGCATTGACAATGAATTGTTTGATTTGAGCGAAAGCATCATTTTCCATTTTGTCCCATTTGTAAGTCACATGTTTCTTAATCATCACCTGTAGAGGTTTAACTATAAGAGTATAATTAGAGATGAACTTTCGCAGGAAATTAATAGTCCCTAAGAACGAGATTTGTGTTATAGCTTTGACCCTTTCGGGGTCAACTTTGATTCCACTCTTTGTAATTATGTGTCCTAAGAGAGTTCCTTTTGACACACCATATATTATTTTCTTAGGATTGAGAGAAATCTTATATTTACGACACCACTGAAATATTTTCTTTAGATGACGTATATGATATGATCTTATTTTGGAAAACACAATTACATCATCCAAATAAAAAACCACACCTTGACCAATCAGGCCACGAAAATCGATGTCCATCGCTCTTTGAAATGTAAAACTAACATTGATAATCTTAAATGGTGTTCTCTTAAAAGTGAATGTTCCCCATTTGATCCTGAAGGTAGTCTTAAGACGATCCAAATTCTGACACTATCACCTGATTATAGCAAGAAAAACCATCTAGCAATGAGAACATCTCAAAACCAAATACTGCTTCGAGGATTTGTTTGAAACTCAAGTGGAAGGTCTAACCTTGAGAAGGATCTGAGAATCCAACAACTTTTTCAACTCTTTTTGAATGAGGGACTCCAACATTGGATGAACTTTCCTTAGTTTCTGAGTTTCTGCTAAAAATATTTTACCCCTTATTTTATGAGAATGACATGTTGGATGATACGAGTATCTTACGTCTTCAAATCATCATATGTCCATGCAAACACATCATAAAAATATCTGAATAGGCAAATAAATTCTTGTCATTCTTGTGGAGAATAACATGTACTGAGGTTTACATACTTTGGATCTTCTTGAGTTCCCAAATTGACTTGTTTAGATGATAACTTCGAGCTTTGAGTCTTAGTATTGGTTAGTCATCTAAACTAGATTTGTAGGTCGTATAATTTTTCGAGGGAAACTATGACTTTAAGCACAATATTGTCTTTCATCACATTAGATGCCTCCTACAAAGTCTTGTTGTGCTAATCCTATTCTATGGAAACATCCTTGAATACATCTACATTAGCCATCAAATGCAGTATCTATTGGTCGTCATTGAAAACACGAAAAATAGTGATGTTATCAGGAACAAAAGGTTTATATATAATCTCTATAGAAAAATTATTTCTCAATGGTGATACTCTAGTAGTTGCATTAGATAATGCATCCACTGTAGCATTTCTAAGCCTAGGAATGAAAATGATATTGAAATCTTTAAAATAATTAATTAATCGCCATACCTCATGTTGTTAGTTTTTAAGATTTTGTGAACACATTGGATAATGTTATGTACCTGATGAGTGACCACTTCTGAGTCACCGATTACCTTGAGCAAATCTACCTTTAGATCGATGGATTTATTTAATCCAAGCATGAATGCTTCATATTCAACAATATTATTTCTATACTCGAACTCAAAACAACATGATAGGATATACTTCTTGTTGTGTGGGTTTATAAGTAGGCAACCAGCTCGAGAGCCATCTCGCGTTCTAGAACCATTGAAGTACATAGTCCATGTATTGTTAGCTACTAAACTGGTTCCTATAATGGGGGTCATATATTATTATAATATAATGTTACAGTGTTAACCACAGATTCAAGAGAACCAAAAGACTTACCAGAAACCTTTTGAGAGATAGAAGCTTTGTCACCTGGAAAAGGTTGTGAGAAGGCTTGGACAAGCAATTCTCATTGGTCTACTATATTCATGAGCTCAAAGATGGATATGTTGGTGCGATATCTCTTAAAATACTGAACTGTGTTATAATCAATTGTTTCACTTTTAGCAGGAAGTGCTAAAGTATCTATGAGAGTAGCTTTGTTTGACACTTTCGGGGTGATGGAATTGCTTTTGCTACTGGTGGAAGTGTTCTTAGAAGTATTAGCATTCCCAAACTTGCTTTGTGCATTATGAGTAGGAATGACCAGTGGTGAGATTCTACTTGATATTTTTTGCTTCAATTTCTGTTTCATCACCTCTTGTTTAGAAATGGGCCCTTGGCTCCTCAAATTATATCGACCACTTTGTTTATAAGAGGGCCTTGCTTTGATGGGGTGCTTCAACACTCTTCTTGTCAACATTGAGAATACAATCAAAAGAATTAATTGCATGTCCAATACTTGTACTTTCTTTAGCCTCTATAGGTTCATTTGTTTCCTCCATATGCTTAGGTTGCTCATTTGCTAGTAGGGTATCAACAAAGTGTGCAGCCAAAGCATTCATGTTGTGATTCCACTGTGAGCATGTTTTCTCTGAATGTCATTTGATGGAAGGAACAATAGTTACCCATGCCTACACTTTCAATATTCAACACAACATTCAAAATTTTGGAATATTTAGATGACTGGTTGTTGTTATTATTATTCCTTATGAAAGTGAAAGACTTGGGAGGCTTGCTACTGGTAGAAGTTTTGCCTGACCTTCTCTTTAATTCTAAAACCTCATTGGTGAGTGCTTTCAGAGATCTAGTCAAGCTATCAATATCCATAGAATCCTTTTATTTAGCCTTACTTGAAGAAGGATGAGACTTCTTTCCAGTCTCCTTGGAGTATTTAGATTCATTATCACCCTTAATAACTCCAATGGCACACAATTATTTCTCCACGGTGATTGCTTCTGCAAAGTTTAGAGCCAGTGTCTCCTTTGAAACTCATTTAATGAAAGAGGAAATGTTTATGGGAAAGGAAAATGTATAGTAATTAATAGTAATTTAATCGTGGGGTTGTGTATCTAGGGGAAACTTGTTCAATATTTAGCTAAACCTTTGATTGAAATCCTTAACTTTCTCCTTTCCCCCATTTTACTATTTCTGAGCTCTTTTAATGACATGGCGGGTGTTTTGTCTTCGACGAATTTCTCCAAAAATAATTTCTTAAACTCCATCCATAGATTGAATTGACATGAAGATTGTGGTACCATCCTACTACTCTACCTTCTAGTGTAAATGGAAAAATCATACAAGAAACATCATCATGCCATACCTCTAACATCCGTATATGCATGTAAAAATCATCGATATGATATTTTGCCTTAAACTTTCTTTCAGGATCAAACTTTGATAACAAATTTTCCAGGTGTCTCGGAATTATATGAAGGTTGTCTATAAGATCGAGTGGCCCTTGGTCCATCCAATCCAAGTTTTGGTCTGCCATGTCTTCATCTCTTTCCTCCTCCTCCTTTTCTGAGTCCAACGAGCCTTCTCCTTCACCGTCTAAGCCATTGTTAAACTCAAAATTAGTTCTCGTCTATTCTTTGTCAGAAAGAACACTATATTCCTCGTACTCTTCATGAATAGGTGGAAGCATCTCTTGTTGAAATGTCTCTTCGGAAGACTCTGTTAAATCTTCAAGATTGGTGAAAACCAAATATTCCTCCGATACAACCAACACACTAGTGCAGGTTGTTTCTTTCTTCTTAGGATGATGAGGAAGATTACGAGAAATAGGGAGTAAACCGACAAATTTTGCAAATCGACGAGTGATAGGTTGAATTGCCTAGAGTTGTTTGTAGGTGACCTCATAGGCCAACTCCAGACCAGGTTGAGAAGACCCTCCTACTTTAGGAATAGGAATTGGGATAGTAATCGGTATATTACTTCCTTGTCTAGAAGATGAATGATTGGGATGTGTATAATTATCAGCCATAAAAATATGGTTTTCCTCCTTCTAGTGCCATAATATTGATGGTGTTGGATACAACCAAAATATAGGGGATCTCCCTGGTATAAGGTCCTCTTTATACCTCACATTGTTTGGTGTAGGAGTCCCATCCATAAATATAACCTGACTGTTGCTTACTTAAAGGTTTTCCTTGGCTTAAGTGATTAGCATGAGAGAGAAGTGCACATGTGCTTTTGAATGAGAAAGAGAGTGTACCTTGTGAATGTTCAATTGTAGATGTATCAAGGTTCTTTCACTGCAGAGGGAAATAAAGTGAGCCTTTAAAAGAGAATTAATAGTACTAATCTAATGGAGGCACACACATAGATGATAAATATTTTTCTAGCATCAAGCAAAATAGTTCACATAGATGTGATGATTGTTACAATCATTACAACACATTTCCAATAAGTTAAGCACCAAAGTCACCGAAACAGTTCAATTAATTCAGTACATGTGAAAGTGAACATGAATCGTAAATATTCAAAGAGTAGTCTTAAAACATCCACAATCCATCCGTGAATGTTATTTTTGGTATGTTCTATGCTAGAGAAATTTATTTAAATTTTTACAGTTAGCAATCACATCAGCATTAACATAAACTGCAGATAGAACAAAAATATAAATCGCAGAAGACAAGCCAAGAGAAGAGGACACAAGATGTGGCACTAGCCAGGGACAAACCCCACAATGTGTGGGGAAACCCTTGATCAATTCTTCTTTTATGTTCTTCAAAGTTCAGCAGAGAAAGTGAGAGATAGTACATTTACAACAGAAGTCAACCCTTTGACTCATCTAGATCAGAGCATAGATCATCTCCTATAATGATGATGCATGAGATCAGTTGAAGACATTTTGCTTCAACTGATTCTCCAAGGTGATGGCTTCACCTATCCATTTCGTCCATGTGCTACATCTTACCGTGGAGCACCATCTCATCTGTTTTCATCATCATGCAGTCTCATCCATCATCATGCTGCCTCATACATCAACATGCTGCCTCATACATCAGCATGCAATCTCATTACCGATCATGCTGCCCTTTACATTATCATGATCATGCTGTTCTTCATAGTCCCATTACTAATCATACTCACATACATATATATTTATTGATCAACAATTATAAGTCATACCCTTACAAATCTGACTGGGAGAATGCCGAGGTATATTATGAGATCAT
Organism: Pinus tabuliformis; assembly: GCA_031772625.1. Classification (NCBI taxonomy): domain Eukaryota; kingdom Viridiplantae; phylum Streptophyta; class Pinopsida; order Pinales; family Pinaceae; genus Pinus; species Pinus tabuliformis. The sequence goes on from CM062819.1 coordinate 1,310,428,779, forward strand.
AATGATATTCTATAGTGATCTTCCATACTATAATAGTTCTGTAGACAACATAGCCCTTCTGATTCAAACCCTAACCATTGCTGACCATTATGCTGAGACTGCTACAGGAATACCACCTAGATCTATTTCATCAATGGTAAGGTGTTACAACATATAAGGTTTCCATGAACATCGTTGAGAAGTCTCCATGACTGTGTATGGTCTTCTAGAATTATATAGACAGCTCTTCATTCAACCGAGATCCTTACAAGTGTGCCATGGCTATACCATACCCCGCCTATGAGTCTTTTATGAACTACATATAAATGTCTTCAATGAACAACGTTTGGTGTATAGGGTTTACAACATATCAACGTACCATGAGCTGCGTATAGGTTTCCTTTCCATATATTGTGGTTCTTCTATCCCAGTGGCTTCATACATCTCCATGACAACGTTGGATTATTGCCTGCGTATATTACAAATCTAACTGGGAGAATGCCGAGGTATATTATGAGATCATAATGATCTTCTATAGTGATCTTCCATACTATAATAGTTCTGTAGACAACATAGCCCTTCTGATTCAAACCCTAACCATTGCTGACCATTATGCTGAGACTGCTACAAGAATACCACCTAGATCTATTTCATCAACGGTAAGGTGTTACAGCATATAAGGTTTCCATGAACATCGTTGAGAAGTCTCCATGACTGTGTATGGTCTTCTAGAATTATATAGACAGCTCTTCATTCAACCGAGATCCTTACAAGTGTGCCATGACTGTACCATACCCCACGTATGAGTCTTTTATGAACTACATATAAATGTCTTCAATGAACAACGTTTGGTGTATAGGGTTTACAGCATATCAGCGTACCATGAGCTGTGTATAGGTTTCCTTTCCATATATTGTGGTTCTTCTATCCCAGTGGCTTCATACATCTCCATGACAACGTTGGATTATTGCCTGCGTATATATATATATATATATATATATATATATATATATATATATATATATATATATATATATATATATCTATATCTATATATATATCTGACTGTCCTGCGAATATATGGCTATGCGTTCATGATCAACATTCTGACTGCGGCTTTTTATTTTATTTATTTTACAGTGGCTACATTTATGTTGGACAGTGTATAAGTGCTCCAAGCTGTGCGTATATATATATGCTGTGTGTAGACTGCGTTTAGGCTGCTACAGGCAACGTATGAAGGCTTCTTGGACAGCATATCACTGTCACCCTTGACCGCGTTTAGGGATGCTCCATTACTGCGGCCAGATCTCCTCTAACTGTGGCTCCATGCCTTGACTGCGTTTCCTTTTGATGACAGCGTATAACTCTCCATCATGTTCTGCGTATACATGGTCTCCATTAATTAAGGTCCAGCGTATAAGATCTTGGCGTGCATCCTCATAAGCCTACGACTTTTGACGGCTAGGGTATTATAGCAGTTAGGGCATCATAGTGGTTAGGGCATCAACGTATTCCTTTGGTTCTCTCCTTTTCCAAAAACCCAAGATGTGGAGAGGAGATCACCTCAAGAATACATATATCAAATGACTTCAAGTCCTCACCAATTTATATTAAAATGAGGATGATGAATATACACGTCTATTGGGCTTCTTGAGCCTACGTAAAAGCTGGTCGGCTTGATTACAATTACATAATCAAAATAAATTCATATCTACATAAATACTTATCGGAATCAGATGATTTTTGGATCAATCCTACACCTCTCAACGATAGGGATCCAATAAAAATATCAGTTGCCATAAATAAGCTGACCCACATGGAGTTTGGCCCTAGTTTCCAATTTAACACTCCCTCTCAACTAGGGAGAACTCCATCCACTGATCCATAAGTCTGACTGTACTATCTTTGTCATCAGTGCCCTGCATTGCTCCGCCTAGCTCTGCTCAGCTCTGCTCTGCTTAACTATGAAGAAGAAGAATTGATTGAGAATGTCTCATACCATTCTCCATTGACCCGAAGTCAGTCTCAGAGTGCGTACCACGGGTCCCAGACTAGTCTCAACTGACCCAAAGTCAACTTCATAGTAGGTACTACTCCTACCACTAGTCCCAGACCAGTATCACAGTCTCAGAGAGTGTACCACTAGTCCCAGACCAGTCTCAACCGACCCGAAGCCAGCGTCATAGTATGCACCACTCCCACTGGTCCCAAACCAGTACTGCACTGACACAAAGTCAGTCTTAGAGTATGTACCACTGGTCCCAGACCAATCTCAACTGACCCGAAGTCAGCATCATAATATGGTACACATCCTACCACTGGTCCCAGACCACTATCGCAGTCTCAAAGAGTGTACCACTGGTCCCAGACCAGTCTCAACCGACCTGAAGTCAGCTCCATAGTAGGTACCACTCCTACCACTGGTCCTAGACCAGTATTGCAGTCTCAGAGAGTGTACCACTGGTCCCAGACCAGTCTCAACCGACCTGAAGTCAACATCATAGTATGCACCACTCTCACTGGTCCCAGACCAGTACTGCACTGACACAAAGTCAGTCTTAGAGTATGTACCACTGGTCCCAGACTAGTACTACATTGACACAAAGTCAGTCTTAGAGTATGTACCACTGGTCCCAGACCAATCTTTACCGACCTGAAGTCAACGTCATAGTATGATACAACTCCTACCACTGGTCACAAACTAGTATCGCAGTCTCAGAGAGTGTACCACTGGTCCCAGACCAGTCTCAACCAACCCGAAGTCAGTGTCATAGTATGTACCACTCTCACTGGTCCCAGACCAGTACTGCACTAACACAAAGTCAGTCTCAGAGTATGTACCACTGGTCCCAGATTAGTCTCAACTGACCCGAAGTCAGCGTCATAGTATGGTACAACTCCTACCACTAGCCCCAGACCAGTATCATTGATCCCAGATCAATGGAGGTCATCCTAGCATAGGGAGTACGGTAGATAAAATGATGCGTCCATCAGTACTACTATGGTCCCTAACTTCATTGCCCTGCTCATTGATATGATGAGAGGTACTTCCCATGAGTCCTAGACTGCATGGGTAGGATGCCTCGACAGGAGAACTAATCAATCATGTCCTCACAGGAGAACACATCAATCCTACTACAATCGCCATGGAGAACACACCAATCTAGGCCTCACAAGAGAACACATCAATCCCGCTACAATCGCCATGGAGAACACATCAATCCAGACCTCACAGGAGAACACATCAATCCTGCTACACAGGAGAGTGAATCATCCTGTTCCACAAGAGAGCGAATCATCTTGTCCCACAAGAAAGCGAATCATCTTGTTTCAGTGTGCACTACCAGGGGATGGTGAGTCACCCTGTGGTCATACGTTGCTCCAGTAAAAACCGCAAGCCCTCAGAGCTCCTAGAGCTCAATGTATGCAACATGCAAGACCCTTGTACAATGGTTTCTTGACGAATCTAATTCGTTTGGGAAAATCACAGATTTGATCTTTCCCCCGGGGCTTTAGCGACCTGTACATCATCTCAGTGCAATGGAGCCTCCTTGTTCATCAACTTTCCATATCCCAGATAAGGCAGTATCTAATGTCGGTTTGCAGGAGCAATTTGTCAAATACGGGATTCCTCAATAATCGAATCCCACCTCTGGTTGTCACAAAGAAAAACAGCTCACTTAAGAGCTTCCGCAACCATGCAGCTTCATACGAGATCATACTCGTAGCCATGTATTTGGTCTTGGTGGTGCTTATAGTGACCGACTTCTGCTTCCCGCATCGAAGCAGAATCCAAAGAGAACCAACAACTAAAAAGTGTTCTAGAGGTCCTCCACACTGCCTGCCCAGTTAGCATTTAAATAACCATGCAGTTTTCATATTTCCAGTAGTGTATCTCAATCCTTGAGAGATTGTGCCCTGAAGACATCTCAAAGGATTCTTGGCACCAATCTAGTGAGGCTCAACCAAATATGAGCTCCCTGTGCTAACTGCAAAACATATGTTTGGACAGAAGTTCACCAATAACTTTCCTAAGTCTGGTCTGACATCACTACTATATAACTTCATAAAGTTAAGATCCTCGAGGTAGTCACAGGCTTGCACTTTACCTTTCCATAATCGGAATCCAACTCCCTCTGTCTTCTACAAATGAGATGGTCTGCACCTGTCAGACATAGGTGCTGCTATGAGAGGTCTATCATCCTCGACCTTCAGGTAATGGTTTGGATTGGTTTCACTCTAGGTGAATCTCAACTTCATCTGACAACTATCAATCCTCTCATATTACGCCCGAGGTGCTTTGCTTCAAGCCATAGAGGGCTTTCTACCACCTACATACATGAGATTCCCGATCATGAATCTCAAAACTCCTCGGGTTGTTCCAAACCTGTGGACCTGTGGCATGAGGGGAATGGTCCCCTTATAAGATTTTCCTTTGGTACATCTCAGATATGTATCTTCATGCTCTTTTTGAATTTAGGCATCCCTGTCACCATCTGACTCTCAGACTTCCAGTGCAGTGTCAATGGACATGGTCCCCAGTGGAATTCCTGCAACTTGATACAACCCTAAACTCAAAAACATCTTCCAAAATTAAATTTTCAAACACGTACCTTTCCATTGGCGAATGCCTACCATAAAACCTTTGACTTCCATTCCCTTTTCGGGATAGGTGGCATCGGCTCCAAGTGTAATCTCACGATTGTTTCCATATCTACCAAATTAGAGAGTGCACCTTATTCGATGAAGTGCCTTGAAGCACTTGGGTTCCTTGCTTCCTTGAAGAGTTGGCCGTGTCTTTGATGACTTGCATCTCTGTCATTCGGACACTCCTTTGCATAAGGGAAAAACTCATAACTACCTTTCCTCTTTTCACCCTTAGATCCAAACTTCCCAGTGAAGTGATCTTCAGGTATGCCATCAGAATTTCTGTTGTGCCATTCTGATAATATTCTCTGCTTTGATTTCACCCTTAGTGAATTAGAAGAGGGATGATGATCCCATAGATCCTGTTGTCCTGTCCCAACTGTCTTCGGTGATTGCTCTTTCACTCTTTGCTTGGGCATTGTCTTCACCTCAGCTCTGATTCCATGTTATTTTTGGTATGTTCTATGCTAGAGAAATTTATTTATATTTTTACAGTTAGAAATCACATCAGCATTAAGATAAACTGTAGATAGAAAACAAATATAAATCATAGAAGACAAGCCAAGACAAGAGGACACAGGATGTGGCACTAGCCACGGACAAACCACACAATGTGTGGGGAAAACCTTGATCAATTATTCTTTTATGTTCTTCAAAGTTCAGGAGAGAAAGTGAGAGATAGCACATTTACAACAGAAGTCAACCCTTTGTCTCATCTAGATTAGAGCATAGATCATCTCCTATAACGATGATGCATGAGATCAGTTGAAGACATTCTGCTTCAGCTGATTCTCCAAGGTGATGGCTTCACCTATCCATTTCGTCCATTTGCTACATCTTACCATGGAGCACCATCTCATCTGTTTTCATCATCATGCAGTCTCATCCATCATCATGCTGCCTCATACATCAGCATGCTGCCTCATACATCAGCATTCTGCCTCATACATTAGCATGCAATCTCATTATCGATCATGTTGCCCTTTACATTATCATGTTCATGTTGTTCTTCATAGTCCCATTACTAATCATACTCATATACATATATATTTATTGATCACCAATTATAATTCATACCCTTACAGATATGACTGGGAGAATGCCGAGGTATATTATGAGATCATAATGATCTTCTATAGTGATCTTCCATACTATAATAGTTTTGTAGACAACGTAGCCCTTCTAATTCAAACCCTAACCATTTTTGACCATTATGCTGAGACTGCTACAGGAATACCACCTGGATCTATTTCATCAATGGTAAGGTGTTACAGCGTATAAGGTTTCCATGAACAACATTGAGAAGTTTCCATGACTGTGTATGGTCTTCTAGAATAATATAGATAGCTCTTCATTCAACCGAGATCCTTACAAGTGTGCCATGACTCTACCATACCATGCGTATGAGTATTTTATGAATTGCGTATAGGTTTCCTTTCCAAATATTGTGGTTCTTCTATCCCAGTGGCTTCATACATCTCCATGACATCGTTGGATTATTGCCTGCGTATATATATATCTCACTGTCCTACGAATATATCGCTACGCGTTCATGATCAGCGTTCTGACTACGACTTTTTTAATTTTTATTTTACAGCGACTACATTTATGTTGGACAGTGTATAAGTTTTCCAAGCTGTGCTTATATATATATATGCTGTGTGTAGACTATGTTTAGGCTGCTACAGGCAACGCATGAAGGCTTCTTGGATAGCATATCACTGTCACCCTTGACCACATTTAGGGATGCTCTATTACTGCGGCTAGATCTACTCTAACTGTAGCTCCATGCCTTGACTGCGTTTCTTTTTGACGAAAATTTATTAATCTCCATCATGTTCTGCATATACATGGTCTCCATTAACTAAGGTCCAGTGTATAAGATCTCGACGTGCATCCTCATAAGCCTACTACTTATTGCGGCTAGGGTATTACAACAGTTAGGGCATCATAGTGGTTAGGGCATCAGCGTATTCTTTTGGTTCTCTCCTTCTCCAAAAACCCAAGACGTGGAGAGGAGATCACCTCAAGAATACATCTATCAAATGACTTCAAGTCCTCACCAATTTATACTAAAACGTGGATGATGAATAGACACGTCTATTGGGCTTCTTGAGCCTACGTAAGAGCTGGTCGGCTTGATTATAATTACTTAATCAAAAATAAATTCATATCTCCATAAATACTTATCGGAATCGGATGATCTTTGGATCAACCCTACACCTCTCAATGAGAGGGATCCAATAAAAATATTAGCTGCCATAAATAAGCTGACCCACATGGAGTTTGGCCCTAGTTGCCAATTTAACAGTGAAAATGTGCTAGCCAAAAGGCTTCAAGTATTAAGAAAAAGTTCCAAGATACATAAGTACAATGAATATCACTAGCTCCAATAATGGAGTGTTATAGCCACTACTTGCTCCTAAAAAGTACTCACTCTTTCTATCTAATGCCTTATGGGAGAAGCCAAGGTTAAAATTCCTTTGCATGATTAATAAGGATCCTTTTATAACTTGAGGCGTGACCTTTAATATCTTCATGACTCTTGACATTCTAATGCCCTTTAGACTTCTAGAACCTTTGGACTTCCAAATGACTTTTGAAGTTACATATGACTCTTGGTATTACATGTCTTTTGGACTTCCATGGCTATTTTTTCCATACATGACTCTTGTAATTCCACTTATTTGTATTTACAATGATTACATAATTACATCATAACTTCCACATCATAATATGATGAGACATGATAAATCACTATCCTTGATGACTGGGATTCATAGTGATTGATGACATGGAATTTATTCAGTAGGTGACATGGGTTCCACTCATGTCTTTTCTCTTGGATTTAGCTTCCGATCGTTGACATCTTCACCCTCCAAAGGGTCTCTGATCTTATCGAGTCTTTAGGGTGCTTCAATCATAAAAAATTCAATGTGTTCTTTGTTCTTGAATGCTTCCTTTGGTTGTCTTCTTTGCCTGATATTTTTCATTCATAGTTGCCATGTTGTTCCTGAAATACTTGTAACTTCAATCACTCATGGAAAGCAAACATAAACCTAAACAATATCTTACTTCTAACATGTTTCATGCATATTTTATGTTTATTTCTTGTTAGTTCTCTTGGGAGAGATAAGGTGGAATTCTAGGCGCAAGGGCACACTTCCAACGGTTGAAGGGCTGAATACAGGAAGCTTTGGGGCTTGGGGATGCACTCATGCACTCAAGAGGAGAGAAATAAACTCAAGGGAGGGCATAGGGCACATGCCCAAAGTATGAAGGATGAGGCTTTGGTCTTCCCAAGTGTGTTGTGAACTTATGGGAGGAGGGCATAAAGTACAGGGCTGAAGGTTGAAGAGAAAGGATTTGGGGCTTCAGGGTGTGCTCATGCATTCAGGAAGGAAAAATAAGGCATAGGGCGCAGTGTCAAAGGACAAAGGATGAGGCTTCAGGGCTTCAGGGTGCACTCATTCACTCAAAAGGCCAAGGAGGGCACATAACACATTGTTGCAAGATGAAGGAGTTAGGATTCCGGTCTTTGGGGTGCACTCATGTGCTATATGAGGGTGCACTTCTTCGAGTCAAAGGAGTGTGCTCAAAGGAAGACTTGGCTTTGAGGGCACAATTCCAAATAAGGAAGGGGAATGATGCTTAGGAGTGCACTATGCACTCTTGTGGGTGCATGGCACACTTTAGAACGATTAAGGGTTCCCACTCAAGGCTTGAGAGTGCACTTTTGCACTCCTAGTCTTAACGAGTTCATATTGCAACAAAAAATTATCTACGTGTGGAAGATAGAACAAGGGGAGGACTTGATGAGTTTAGATGTAGAATCATGTGAGACACACACCAAATCATCAATACAACTTAGACAGACTCAAATAATGATAATTAGACATCAAAACACCAATGTACAAACACTCTCGAAGTACAATGGACAAAGTATGTGTGACTGCAACCAAAAGTGTCGTTTTGCAATGAATAAAGGTGTCATGACCATGAAATGCACTAAAGATGTTCTAATCAATGCGACAAAACTTAATAATTATTAAGCACACTTGAAAAAAATAAAATGAGTTGACATGGCACTTGATGACCAAGGCGACACTTGATGTCACAATTGAGTAGGCTCCACAATTTAAATGTTGTGAAATTTTGGAGGGTGTTGTAGCAACAACAACAACAACAATAAGTCATTCAGTGTTAGCGAATTTGGTTGTACAAATTCTTTACAAGCTCGTATGGTGCACAAAGAGGGGAGTGAGGAGGCCAAATAACTAGAATACTAAAAATGGACCTATTTTTTTCTTTGCCAAAAATAGAATCATGCAGAAAAAGTTATCAACTTTGGAAGAAATCATTAGGCTTAGTAAAAACATAGACCACATAAAAAAACTAGGCATAGTAAATACCAACTCTAAAAAAGTGCCTAAAAAGCTTTATGTTAAAAAAATTAAATTAACCAAAGCTATGTTAGGAAAATTAATTAAAAACGGGAAAACAAAAGCCTAAGTTAATGAAGTAAAAAAAAATGTTCCAAAGCGAATGGTGAAGTAAAAAAAATGTAATTTTGTTGTGAAAATGCCCATACCTAAGATAAGCCTTAATGAATTTTAGATCTAATGACACTTCTACAAGATAATAAGTTCTCAACTAGAAAAAATGTTACAGATTTTTTTTATTGAAGGGGGTAGAAATTAATAACCCTCTCTAATACCATGTTAGAATATTGAGAATCTGAATAATCATGTAAAACAATGTAAAACACTACAAAGCTTTACTAATAGGGCTTCCTTTTTTTCTAAGGAAAGAAATCAACATCCCTCTCAACCTAAAGGAAAGAGTGAGGTTGTTAGTACCATGTTAACCCAAAATTATACTCACTTAAGCGTTCTTTTCTTAGGCTCAAAGACATACAAAAATATTCATCAATACATTAAATCTCATCATGTCACTAGTGGGGATTTGAACATAGGTTGGGAGGATAATATTCGTTTCACCCAACCACACCGGATAACCATAATTAACTAAAAGTTTGGGCATTAGGGATCGTTCAGGGAAATAAATCGACCTCTCTCTCATATTGAAGAAAAGAGAGAGGCTGCTAGTACCTGTCCAACCCACAATATAGACACACTGAAGAATGCAACATAGTTACTCTATTCTAGAGTTACAACACGTTAAACTACAAGATTTGAACTTGGGTAGGGAGGATCATAACAATTTTATCCAACCACCCAAAGCTAAACTCAATTGACATATTAATATGAAATCCTATGCATATAAGAACAATATTTAATCAATAAAATAAGGGATATACAAGATAAAAGAAAGATCACCTCATATTTATTTGGTAAAACCCCAATTGGGGAAACAACCACAAAATATAATAACATCTTTACTATCTTCATAAATCTCCAATCTTACAAACAAAACCATCACAAATGCTTCAGCACTTTACAATGATAAGGTCCTATCATATATTTTTCATTTGACTCCCGGGACTCCCTAACCTTTATTATATATCAAGAAATATTGAGGAAATATGTCCCCATAATACATGTTGCATAATGTAATTTCACCTCTTTGTACAATAAATTATTGCAATGGTATGTTACTCATGATAAATGTGGGATATACCTATTTTACATAAAATTAGAGTTTATTCTAACATAATATAGACATTATTACCTTCAAAAGCATGGTAAATTTTAGGGGAGAATTTTAGTCCAAGGGTGAAATTTAAGGGGTTTTTCATTTTAGAGGGGCGGAATTTTTATAAAACACCCATTTCATATATTTAGCCCAACTTTTATTTTAAAAATAATTATTTTTTTTCATTTTAGCCCAAACAAAAAATGGTGGATAAACTATGAAAAGACTCATTTGACCCGATTCACTTGGTTTGGGAGGTTATATTCCATTACAATCGCCCGATTTTATGCTTTGCAATGTTAAATTCGTTTGCAATCGCCCATTTTCTGGTTTGGGAGGTTGTATTTGGTCCCATTTCTTCTGTGAATGGCTCCCTGTTTTCAAATATGGCTTTCATCGATGGCAAAGGTGTAAATAAATAAAAATATAAATAAATTGGAGGTATGGTAAATAAATAAATCCTCTTTTTATACTTACTCCAAAGGTATGGTAAATAAATAAAAATATAAATAAACTAGAGGTATGGGAAATAAATAAAACTTCTTTTTATATTTAATCCATAACTCTCTTTCTATTTAAGAAGGCTAAAAAAAGAGGTTTTATTTAAGTGAATCCTATGAGCCAAATACCATATTTGTAAAAGAAGTATGGTAAATTAATAAAAATATAAATAAACAAGAGGTATGGTAAATAAATAAAACATTTTTTTATATTTACTCCATAAGTCACCTTATATTTACGAACACACAAGGGTGTAAATAAATAAAAATATAAATAAAGTGGAGGCATGGTAAATAAATAAAACCTCTTTTTATACTTAATCCAAAGGTATGGTAAATAAATAAAAATATAAATAAACTAGAGGTATGGTAAATAAATAAAAACTCTTTTTATATTTAGTCCATAACCCTCTTTCTATTTAAGAAGGCTCAAAATATAGGTTTTATTTAAGTGAATCCTATGGGTCAAATACCATATTTGTAAAAGAGGTATGTTAAATTAATAAAAATATAAATAAAGGAGATATATATATATATTATATATATATATATATATATATATATATATACTCCATAAGTCACCTTATATTTTCGAACACTCAAAAAATGAATTATATTTAGGTGAAGCCTATGGGCCAAATACCATGGGCCAAATTATTATTAATACCATGTAAAAAAACATTAATAACTCTAATATTAGTATTAATAAAAATAAAGGTGGCACATGGTATTAACCCATGGTATTCAAGCGTAATGTAACCTATTTAAAGGGGGGAATTAAACTAGCATAGATCCATCTTTACTCTGGATCTACTAAGCGTCGCGAGGGATCAAATATTGTGATATGCAAACTACATAGAGTGAAAAAATATTTGATCCCTCTCGAGACTTGGTAGATCAAGAGTAAAAATGGATCTTGTAATTTAATGTCACTTAAACATTTTTTTTTATTTTGCTTTCTAAGTTAAGACTAATCTAAGTACCCACGGGATTTGAACCGGTGACCTATCACAAGGAGTGCCTTAACAAGGCACCCATTCACCGTCAATCCAAAGCCCCGTGGGCTTCACTTAAACATTTTAACTCGGTTAAATAAAAAAATAAAATAAAAAACAATTATTATTTTTATTATTTTTTATAAATTACTAATAGTAGTTTGTAAGCTCCAGGTTTATAATAACCCATGGTATTGACTCATGGTAATACCATGGTATTCATGTGAGCATAGACTATTTAAAGGGGAAATTCTATCAGCTTAGATCCATCTTAATTTCGGGTCTACCAAGTGCTGAGAGGGATAAATAGATTTCATCCCTCTAAGAGTGGTAGATGTGGAGTTAAGATGGATACAGGTTGGTTTTTTATGATAATGAAGATATTAAATAGACTTAGGAAATTATACTGTAAAAAACATCTTAAGGTGAATGGTTAAATCTACATTTAGTCACTTCACAAAATTTAGTAAAAAATACCAATATCTCCATTACTATTGGTTTTTTCTGATTTAACAAAAAAAAAATCAAAACAGTGAAATCTTATCACTCTTTCGGCATCACCTTCGCAGAAGAGAGATAGTCACTGCCTAGATTTCCCACCATTTTTCAAACGTTGTCAATATGATATCTTCATGAAAAATTTAAGGTGTTGGATTAGTTGTTTGAAAAATATGCTGGTTTGTGCAATCTTTCATCTTCTCTGTTATTCTTAGTTTGTCGTAATGATCTATAGGGGTTGGGCCACTGCACCATATTGTCCTAAAAGGCAGAGATTGTGCACCAAAAAGGAATTTAATCCACAAGTTACAATGCTGTTAAAAAATGCAAGACATATGAAGGTAGTGAATTATGTTAATAAGCAATTTAGATTGGGAGAGACATAATTAAATTTTATTATTTAATTGAAGATTTCCAATTAAAATAATAATAAATCTACATTTATATATTTATATATTGATTGGAAGGCTTTTGAAAATGGTAACTTCTTTCCATTAGATCCCCTTCATGGCTTTGGGATACCTACTACTTTCTTATATTATATAGTTGGGGCTTGCTACTTGTTGGCGTGTTGGGGTAAACAAACTTGATGTGTATTTTTGATCTCGTAGTTGGAGTCTATGGAATAAGAAAGAAATGTAAAAACCATATCCAGACTGTATACATTTTTTTTTTATACAGCAAATACAACTAGCAAAACAACGCATTGAAATTCAAATTATATATTTTTTTTTTGTTTTGTTTTTGTTTTTTTTTGCACATACACATTCCTGTCACTCATTCAGGCATATCATAACAATTCATACTTTTACTAAGATCAATAGTCATGGAATACATATGTACCGTTCACTAGAAGGTGAGACTCCACTTGCTCTGTTGTTGCTGGTATTCCCTTGTCGCTGGTCGCCTCCGCGAGTAAATGATAACGCACTTGATCCGGATACGAAGACTCACCGGTTAACCTCCCAGCCTACTCCTTGGGTACTCTTCTTCCCCGCGGACCCCCGAGTTGCAATGGGGTTGTACAATGGAGACAAGCACTAGCTAGTAGAGGAGAGCACACCTTGGCTCAAGAGTCCCCTCTCTAAATCCTCTACCTCACCAAACTCACTATAGCTTCGTAATCACTGCTCTGACAACATCTCATCCATCCAACAATAGGGTTCCCAAAAAGTCCCTTCTCCCATGGCTTGCCCCTTCTTTTATAGGAGTCCTCATAGGTGACACTTGTCATGTCATGCATAATTGATTATTTTTTATAATTTAATAGCTTGATTATTCACCCACCCATGTGTCATTCTCACATCAAGGGTCTCCCAAAATTATTTACTTAAATTTTTATTTAAAACTAATATTTTCCTCACCTCAACAAGATTCCTATTTCTTCTCCTAGTTGTCTCTTTATTCCCTCCTTTTATTCCTTAATTTGTGTTCATTACTTGAAGTCAATTAATGAGTCAATATTTTATCCCCAATCTACTCCCTAATTTAACTCAGGTTATCTCCTAGATGGATATTCTTATGTTGGTTGTTGACACATGGAGCTTCTCTACATTTCTCTAATTTAATTTATTATTCTCATTTTAATTCACCTTTCCCTTTTCTTAATTAGGTTTAAATTAGTTTTAGGATTAATTTTTATCCTTACCATTATGTTTGTCTTTCCCCTTTTTCCTAATTTAACCACATAATCTTCCTAGTACTTACCAACATGGGAAGGATAGAACTTTTAAGGTACTCTATTTTAATTCTTCCTATGATCCTCCTTATTCCAAGTTTTATTTTTGGTTTAATTATATTGGTTTCTAATCATCATTTACCCTTGATGCAAATTTACCTAGTTTTTATTCCTTGCTTATATTTATTTATTATTATTTATTTTTTAAAGATTCCAAGGGTGCCAAGTTTGGTTGTGCCCTTCAAGAACTTCCCTAGAAGTTCCAAGGGTGCCACACCTAATAGTTTATTTGTGATGTCAGGGTGCCAGTTTGGTTGTGCCCTTCAAGAATTTCCCTAGAAGTTCCAAGGGTGCCACACCTAATACTTTATTTGTGATGTCAAGTGTGCCAGTTTGGTTGTGCCCTTCAAGAACTTCCCTAGAAGTTCCAAGGGTGCCACACCTAATAGTTTATTTGTGATGCCAAGGGTGCCAAGTTGGTCGTGCCCTTCAAGAAATTCCCCTGAAGTTCCAAGGGTGCCACACCACTTGCCCTTCAAGCATCCAGTGACTACGAGGGGAAAGTATAGTGCAACGTCATAGACTACTATCATCTCTTATGTTGCCTGCTATAGTGAGACTAATGGTGTCGGGGATCAAGGGATCCGCCTTGATGCGCGCCCCCCGGTAAAGTCCTCATGAGCGACCCAACTTTGGGACCTGCCCTCATGGCATCGTGATCTTCAAGGCGAAGGTGTTTCAACCCTTCCAACCCAAGTCACGGCGGGAGTGCTAGTGCGTGAGATCAGGGACTCTGTCCCACCCCTCCCATGTAGTTCCATCCACCTGTACAACCCCATCACCCATATGTGGGTCATTCGGTCAAGCAACTAGTCTGTGCCTGCAACCATTAACATATCATCAAAATATAGTTAACATATATAGTAGATTTCAAGCTCGACTTAGACTTTCAAATATAAGTTAATATGAATTTTCATCAAACCAGGTGTCATCAACTTGTCGTATGCGAATGCCTCTGATGGTTTCCTGCCATACTCAATAATCATCAGTAACAAGGTTTCTCAATGTTAGTCATTGTCATAATAGCATCATTGACAATTCCTAGTCATTCACATTATTGTCCGTTGTAAGCCGGAAATAGGTACACATCCATCATGGCTATCATCATTAAACATCAATGGAAGAATACATATTTATTAGTCTATCAACATCGTAACAACAATTAGAAATATACCTAACCATCAAATTTTCATCATCATGCTTTTAGTAGAGAGCATACATATTCTTTACTACCCTCATCATCATAAATTCGACTAAAGACCCAACTTAACTATTTAATGTTGCAATCATCAGAACACCAGTAGATAAGATACATAAACTATTTAATGTTGTAATCATCAGAACACCAATAGATAAGATACATAAACTATTTAATGTTATCATAATATCAACGGAAAACATCTATAAACATCACAACCCTGAATATCTCAATCACTAATAATAGTGTCAAGTGCCCGGATCCTCAACCTGAGGTCCTCAAAGAATAAAGTGTGGGCCTTATGGCTAAATAAATGTTTGTGTCATATCACTGTCAGTCAACTAGAGCGGGCACTACAAGAAATTTGATTTGCATTTTCTCATCCTGATAGGTAAATGTTTGTAGATGAAGATTCCATCTTAGCAACTCTATCACAAGGAAATTATGTATGTTGCTCAGTACAAAATCAAGCAATTTTATTTTTTTAAACTCAACATTGGCTGCATTTAGGAGCAAAGATTTGTCTCCATGTCTTCTTCACGCAAGAAAGTTGTATGGTCCAATGATCCTTCCATATGAATGTTGACAGCTAGCTTGCGGTACAAGGCTATCTTTGATGATGAAATAGTAGTAGTAGCTTGGTGGTGGGGAAGATTTGGAAAGTTAAATATTCAATGAAATCCATGATTTTTATGTGGTTGGCCCTAATGAATAATGTTTTGACGTGAGAGGTTCTACAAAATAGGGTAAGGTAGGGTCCTAGAATTTGTACTCTATGAAAATGTGAAGGGGAAACAATAGACCACGTGCTGGTGTTCATTTGTATTTTTGCTTAGGAGGTATGAGGTGTGATTCTCCCATTATTTGAGGATAGGGTACTTGGAAGGAGGCTTTCTTGTTGGACTATTTGATGATAGATCACTCAAATAACATAGATCATTACCCTTGATTGTCTCTAGAGCCATTTGGACAGGAAAGAAGGAATAATAATTTTGTAGACAAGGAGATCCCTCCTTTTCAGGTACATCGTCAAATAAAATACCTATATGAAGGCATAGAAATGACTCCAAAGGTTAAAGTTCCAAGGTGGGTTGCAATCTGGAGGTTGATAAAACTTATCCATGGCCTTTATTTGTTGGTGCTTGCCAAGGCGATATTCTTGTTATATATATTATTTGCGAATATGTGTGATATTCTCGTTCTATATATTACCTGCGATTTGAACCCAAGTCAGCTAATCCTGCATGTGTGATATTCTTGTTTTGTATATTATCTGCGATTCGAACCAAAGTCAGTAACGTGCAGGAGGAAAATTCAAACTGGTGCTGCTTTTGGTGTCTTTCATGTCTACCTCTGCTAGAGAATTATCCACAATACATCAAGTTCTGGATTCACATGTCTCTTGATATTTGATTATTTTTCACATTTTGAAGTGGGCATAGAGGATAGCTCTTGTTTCAGGTGCAAACATATTCATTACAGGTCATAATGGGCAATGGAGCAGTAGGGATGGGCTTGTTGGGTCAATATAATTTGAACCCAACTGCAAATTTGATGCCCAAAACTTCACAACTAGTTTTGGGGGTTCCTTGGCAACAAAAAAGCAGAAAATTAGGAGGTTTGAAACTTTGTGGCCTTGCCCAACATATAAACCTTTTTGTATCACAAAAATCTTGACAATGGGAAATCCTTGGACTTTCATGTCGGAGCAACCCTGCAACTTCCTAGGTGTGCATGTTGTTGACAATTCACGCTATGATTTATTTATTTATGTATTTGTTTTTGGTTGAAATTGCTACATGTATAGATAGCCTATGTGACATCCTTGATAATATTTCCATTTCAAGACCAAGTAAAGAAAGCACAGATCATAGTTGAATATAGTTTAACTTGGAGGTGTTTAGAAGATTCATTTATGAATTGAGTTGCTGCAAATAAGCTTCTTATCTTCTTTTAATGAACTATGTCAAATACCTCGGTTTTATTTATAGTTTTGTTGAGTTAATGGTTAGTGAATGACTCGATAAAGACTTTGTTCTTGATCTAGATTCCTCTCGGATGCCAACAAACAAAAATTGTAGACCTCAATAATACAATTAATGCTCCTGTCAAACCGTGCCTCAGTTACCGAGGATACTAAATTTATTGTGATTTCTTTATCTAGTTTGAAAATTACTCCATGCAGAGGGAAAGAAGAGATTTGTAGATCCTCCTCTGGGTGAGCTCGATCCTAAAATGGATGTGATAATTGAGAAAGAAAAGCAGTCGCAATTCAATGGCTTGGAACTTATTTCTTCTGAAAATTTTACATCCTGGGCGGTTACGGAAGCTGTTGGATCATGTCTAACAAACAAGTATTTAGAAGGAATCCCTGGTAAGAGGTAAGTGCCTAGAGATATAACTTGGAATGTGAAGAATGGCACCATCATGATTGTGATTGTGTTTGAGCTGCTTGGCAGTTTCTTCTTGCCACTTGGTATTTTTTTCTTGTTAAACTCAGTTTCTCTTAGCTTTTGGACATGTACTTTTTAGTTTAAATGTTTGACATATGTGTAATGGTTTATATTTTTTGGGTTATAGGATTCATTGACCATGAGATGCTTGAGAATAATGCCACCCTTTTTAGGATCAAGCTTATCATTTCTGGTGCTAGTGCATATCCCCGAGATATTGATTACCCTTGCATGAGGCAGGTATTGAAGCTGGGTATTTCTAGATCTTATAATGGCAGTCCTTTCAAAAATTTCTCTTTGTTGTGGAATATTACACCTACAAGAACTTTGTTGTGGAATATTATCAAAACTAATAGAAGGATATGAAAGAGTGTACAATAAGAACCTTGACAAACACGGCCACTGAAACTTGCAACATTGTTTGTAGGAAGAGAAAATTATGTTTCTTTTTTCCAAACATGTATGTTAGTATAGTACAGTTTAATGAATATGTTTTCCTATTATCATATATGGTTTCCTACTTTAACAAAACATTCGCCAAGACTTCACAATGTTTTATTATTTAGTGAAAGATTTTCCAAGATCTTACAAGATTTTATAATTCAGTGAAAGATTCGCCATGACTTTACAAGAAAATATAATTTGGTGAGAGATTCGCCGAATAAATTATATATGCATATTATATTATTGATAAAATAGCCTCCCATTTTTCCTATGTATCATGGGGATTCACCCATTTATTATACATATAAATTTAGGGTGGTTCTTAAAGTTTTCCCTGTTCTAAAATGACACATTCCAATAGACACACAGACCATAGGTCAATATCATCCAACATTTTTTTATTGTAACTTCAAAATGGAGTTTCTCGAAAGATGTGTTTGTGTAACACTCCATTTTTAGTTTTACAATTAAACTACATTATGACCTATTTAGTATTTCTCTTTCTTATTCTCTATTGAACTAAATCAAAATGCCAGAAATATATACACAAAAATATGGATCTACCTATATGAAAAGTTGATGTATAATTTTATTGTTTATGTTATAATTAATGATGATTGTTGTGTGATTTACTTCTAACATGCAAGTTAAAACTGATTTTTATGGTATGAGGATACTATTTTAAAATAGATTCTTAAATGAATCAATAGGAACCATGGACGTGATTTATAAAATAGTTTGTTTGCATTGTTTGTTAATAAGTAACATGGAAATCATGTGCAGATATTTATATGGTTATGCATTATCTTGTGTTTTGGTAAACTAACCTACAAGTTAATGGAATAAGTAATAACTAGACAATTAAATTAGTACGTATGCCATGGACATTAAAAGAAGAATGGTATGCTATGAAAAAATAATTAATTATTTCAAATATTGTTTTAGTATATTGCTATGATATGTGGGGAAGTGCATGTTTTATAGGAAGCATAGTTTCCCAAACTAGTCATTCAATTATGTAGGTCTAATAACCACAACAATAACCCATTATGATTGTTGAAGTATGGAATTGTTCCCTTTTTACTATAATTTTTCTCTCTTATTTCATCTTATTTCACCTTCTTATCACCATTTTGTAGCACACACAGCATGTTTAAGGTCAAGGTCAACTCTCAAAAATGTATTCATCATCCATAATTAGAATCTCTGCTTCTTAATGAATTATAATGAAAATATTCTTACAATTATAGAATTACAAACATTCTGCAATTGATATTTGTTTCTGCAACAGAATCCATTGTTAGACAGGTTGCAACACTCCAGTAAAGGGAAAAAGACTACCAAAAGGTGACAAATGGCTTCCAGATGGAAAACCACCTATTGGAATCACTTGGCAAGCTACACGGGTTAAAGAAATATCGAAGTCAAAGGAAAAGTCAAACCTAGGAACTGTGTGTAGCAATCAAACATAGGTAGTGGAGAAATAACAAACATCAAGCAAGCGAGACTGAAGATTGGATCAACTGTCAATATTGTAGATCGAGATAAAATCTCCTATGACTTGCTTTTTCAATAGCAAGTCATAAAGAGATTGAACTCTAAGATAAATCGGTCTCGTAGGTGTCGAAATAATTCATAGCATATCAACTTAAAAATCTTTCAAATTGGTTTTATAATTTGTATAAATGTTGTAAGCGAGACAAGAAAAACAAGGTTATTATTACTAATTTTATAGTTCTTTTGTGGAGAAGGTTGATACTCTATTTTATAATAAAAATCACTGTTGTTTCCAAATGCGTGCGTAAAGAAATTTTGATCAGTAATCAAGCCTGCACTCCGAGAGGGCCCCCTATGAGTTGCGAGGTCTTATTTATAGTTTTTTTTTTTGTTTCACGCATTATCATTTCTTTTAAGCGTTTGTTTTGCATTATAATTATATTTCTGATTGTTTTTCATTTGGTTGTAGAGTACTCATAAACAAAAAAGCATTAAAATTATTTTAGTCATTTCATAGTTTAAATTGATTTCTTAATTGTTAATGAAACACTCTTTAGAGGATAAATACACACAAAGTAATCACTCTCAAGTTGTAAAGATTTTCATTTCGTTTTCTGTAAGTAGATCTTTTTATGGTAATTCCTTTTTTCATGCAATTAATCTAGAATTTCTTTGCTGCAATTTAGCATAAGAGTTTCCTTATGAAAAATAGAGTAGAATGCTTTGAATTTTTAAAAATAGAGTTAGATTTTCTCTTTCATTTTGGCCTTTCAACATTTTATCTTCATAGAATAAAGTTTTGAATTCTGCAATTTAAGATAGATTTTCAATTTTGTAAAGAAGAGGTTTTCAATTTAGTTAATTAAGATTTAACATAACTTTAGAATGGAATAACATGTGCATAATTACTCTCCAATTTGTGTCCATACTTAGAACTAGTTTCATTTCTAGAATCAATTAGTTCACAAGAAGAGTCCTAGCATGTATAGTGCACATACATTGCACAAGTACATGAATCCTAGTTGACAATTAGTAAAGGAAATTAAGAACAATTAATTTACCAAACAATGATCCTAATAGTGTGTTGACCCTCGTTCTATCAAAAGGGGTGGAGATATTGGCCACCATTTGTCCTAAAAAAACTTGGAGTCATGGGAGGGTCATGTTAAGTCATGCTCCCTCAAGTATGTGATGGTGACTATCAATTTCCCATTGGGGAAGCTTGGTTGACATAGTTGGAACTTCCACTTATGGGTTGTATCTGGGGTTAGGTCAATATAGTTGCTACTTCAACATATTATGTTAATCCCTAGATAAGCCCCATGTTAACCCTAAAATGACTTATTAATCCCTAGATATTGAGTTACTACAATTCTATTGTTATCTTGTTCTATAGGCCAAAACCTTTCATTATAATTCTATCATTTGTCTCCTATATATGTACCAAGGATACCTAGTCTAAGGGTAGTCTTATCTTGTATTACACATTGTATTGATTCTAAAATGAGGTTTGCCCCTTTAACTGGACTATATTGGATTATTATCGTTTTTTAGGCACATGATTCATAACATTTTGTATCCAAGCATACAAATCTAGGGTTTCACTGCTTCAAATAAGTCATCGTGGAATTTTTGCTATAACCCTTTTTTCAAGATTCAAGCCATGAAATTTTGATACAATTGATAAGTGATTTGGAAGTACATTAGCTAAAAATTTTGGATTCCATTTCACTATACTTTAAGAGATACACCCTATGGAAGTTAGGGTTTGTGAATGGTCCTAAAATCAATTTCAAACAAGTGTTCTTCGACTTTTTTTTATATATTTTTTTTCTTCAACACTTCACATAATGAAATTTTAAACAAACTAAGGAGAAGTCTTAGGGTACATCTAGTAAAAACTCTAAATCCTTGTTCCCTATGGTTTTAGAGATATACCTTGCAGAAGTTAAGGTTTGTGAATAGTTCAAAATTGGTTTCAAATAAGTTTTCATAGCATATAATGTTCTTGCAAAATTTAACTACATATTTCCTAACACCTCAAACTTTTAGTCAAGCTTCTAGTAGAAAAGTCACCCTTCACACAACAAAATTTTCAAGGTGATGGCATGTGCAGTGATGAAGAGGCAACTCAGATTCAATATTTGGTAGAAATTGCAAAATTATTAGGCATCACACCAATAGTTGATACCACAGCCATCCAGGGAAAAGGAAGCTATCAAAATTGATCAAAAATATTGTCTTATTGTGGATTTGGCAAAGGAAAGTTGTTATGTAGACAATTCTGAGTGGAATGTTGATGAGAAGGTGACCAAGTAAATACAACTCTTAAATGTTATTACAAAGAAGTAGGCTCGATTTTTTTGTTGAAGAATGCAAGTTATTTCCTGCTTATTTCCAAACTCAATCCAAGTTTCTAGTGCGTTGATGGTTATTTTTAGAAGAATTTCTTCCCAGTTGGCAATGAATAGTGTGTGTTAGGTGGAGATGTTTTTCTTGGAGTGATTTTCTTCTCTTCTCTCATTCTATTTTTGGAAAAAGTCCTTAGACATTGGTGTGATGGAGAAAATCAACACATGAGATTTAGATGTCCCTCCATTGAGGTCTTGTGATTGTATCCCAGACCTTGGTGTGAACAAGATGCTTCAAAAGTGATATTCCATTCATTGAATTAATTATTGATTAGTTCTAATATCATTACAATTTGTACGAACAACTTTGGAATAAATTTCTGATGTCTTAGTGATAGAAGATAACTTGTTTTAACATACAAAGAAGTTGTCAAGCTTACAACAAATTGTTAATGATTTCGCTTCAAAGAAAAATCACAACCCTAATGGAGGCCATATGGAGGTAGAAGCATAACTACAGATGCAATTATAAGCCTTCCTTGAAATTGCAAGAGGATTCAATGTAATTTTACACAAAGGAAATTCGACTTTGGACTCATATGATGGGGCTTCCAAACTTACATGGATTGGGTCCAAAAACAAACAATATGTTGGAAACCTATAGATTTCTTCTAAATTTTCTCTACAACCTCCACAATTTGATGGATTCATATGTTGCTACTGCTATTGAGTTAGGGTAAACAATAGATGATGATTCAACTTCTCCAAAAGAGTCATCCTCTGCTACAAAGTTAATATTTGAGTATGAATCTATGACTACTTTAAATTGTGATCTTGGAATTATTTTAGTTTCTTGTGCACATGATTAAGGAGTAGAGTGTAATTAGGACTAATGTTATTTATTGAAACCAACCATTCTATGGAAGAATGATTTTAGTAACACATGGATGTTTGGACCTCTCAAAGAAATTTTTGTGCGTAGGTTGAAGACATAGCCTTTTATTCCTACAGATGATTATGGAAGATGAATACAACACTCAAAGACCATGAGGATGCTAAGAAGTGAGGAAGCTAACCTCTCTTGGAAAGAATCTCACAAATTATCTGAATGTTCTTTTCATGACCAATGACACCAAAAATTAAAAAAGGATCGATGTTCTTCATTGATTCCCCCCCCATGACCTACTCGATAGCTAATAAAGGGAGGTTCAAAAATGAATCCCCATTCTCTTGGTGGTTTTTAAAAAAAACTAAGGAACCCCAAAATACATGGTAAGATGAGAAGTGACATAGTGGTTTCATAACTAAAATACGTGTCACTCTAGCCCTATATGACAGGTCTCCCATCGCGTGGAGAAGTTCAAGACTACGATATTCACATTATTTAACATCTTAGCTGCAAAACATTAGGCTATTAATCGTAGGAAAAGCTTTCCAAACTTTGACGACCCTGAAATTGTTAAGGAGCTTTCCATTCAGGCAACAAGGGAAGGAACAAAAAATCAAAATCTTGAAATTTTATTCAAGAGAAAAAATTCAAGGAAACATTCTTAGAGAATTCTCAAGCAATTATCATTAACAACTCACACAAACCATTGGAATAATTTTTTCTCAAAAGAAGATATAATTTATAGCTTCCCTTTGCTTTAAGAATGATGCCTTTTCTTTCATCAGTGAGGTCTTCGATAAAGTTAGCATTTGAGATAGAGCACATTTCCATGGCTTTCCTGTTGAAAAGTGGACAACAAGAAATGCTAAATTTAGAATGTGCTAAAAATAGAATTCTAACAATCACAGTTTGTCCAGGGAGGTCATTGGACAACTTGGGTGAGAGATGAAACTGCTAAAAATAGAAAGTTCTAAAAATAGAATTTCTGGGTCCCTTCCTATTTATAGCAGTCCCTAGTTTATCTATAGGAAGTAAAATTAATCTTGGTCTTAACAACAGTTGGAAATATTAATTAATTAATTCAGTTGAGTTAATTAGTTAAGGAAATTCGAATTTGAAGTCTTTGTGAGCATGCACATGAGTTGTCCCATGATTGAGGGAATAAGTATGAGTTCTATAATGAGAGAATCAGTTGAATTAGTTCTAACTAGTCAAGTCCAGTTAGATTATTTTAACAAGTTGTTAAAATAATAAAATATAGTTTGTTAATGCTTGCATGTATGTGACAACTATTATTTTAGATAACTGAGGATTCACTCATGGATAACTGTTGCATGTCAGTTCTGTCAGAGACCCAGTTGAGATCAGATGAGGGACAATGTACTATCAAATGCTTGGATCTTCCCATGGAATATTCCTTGCATGCAGGAGGAACTAGTGTCCTCAAGGATTGCATAGTTGGACCTATGGTTGATAGTAGGTATGATTTGGGGCCAATGCTCATATGTTATGAATTGGACCCCAATCAAAATTACGCAAGGAAATAGGGGATTGATGGATGGTTGCCTACATATTGAGGCATAGTGAGTCTATCATCTTCATCTTTTGATTGTAGAGAGTACAAGATAGCTCTTGAGCTGATATTTTTTGTAAACAGAAGAGGATTTCCACTTGATTGATAATACAGTGTTGGGGGTTTTATGCTAGTGCTTTCCCTAGTGATATATCTGTGTTATGTGTGATTATTTCTCTTGATCAGTTATATGTGTTTATGGTTGATGTTGCTCATGAAATCAATTTTGCTTCTGCTTAATGTTTTGTAGAAGTAGATCATGTGTTTTGCTTTAGTACATTGCATTACCAATTTGATCTACAGGTGAAATTTCTACATGGTATCGGAGCACAGATAATCAAGCAAGGAACAATATACAAGCAAGAGAAAGAAAGTCAAAGTTTATTATTCGGGATATAGATATCTAGTTCTCATCACAGTTCAGATTTCATCCAGATGGCCTTCACTGGGTTGAGGCTTGAGTATGCCCTTGATGGCAGCTCAAACTACATAGCTTGGAAGGATCGCATGGAGGCAGTATTGGAAGATAATGGCATTAAGGACTTCATTGATCAAGATGTCCCTAAGCCTATTGATGCTACTCAGGTTGCAAACTGGAAGAAGAACGTGGCTAGAGCTAGGAGAATCATCCTAGAGGGAGTTCGAGATCACATAGTCTTGAGCCTCCATGGGAAGGAGACTCCGTTTGCAATGTGGAAAACATTGAAAGATTTATATCAGAATAGCAGTGATCAGAGGAAGTGGCACTGAAGGACAAGCTTCGAAAGATCAAGTGTGAAAAGGGCGACACAATCACTACATTCCTGAACAAGCTCACCAACTATAGAGATGAGCTTGCAAGCATAGGGGTCACTACCGCTGATGATGATATGGTGAGTCTAGCACTCCTTGGCCTTCCTAAGAGCTGGCATAGCTACCAGGACTCAGTGAATGGAAGGGATAAACTGCCAGATTGGGAACAACTATGGTCAGATTTGATGTAGGAGGAGATCAGATGGAACACCAGAGATGGAGCTTCTTCATCAAAGAATGATGATGAAGAGAACTTGGCTTTAGCATCTAAAGCTAAGAAATGGAAAGGGAAGGCATCCCAATCCAAGTCTTCTCAAGGAGGGAAGAATTTTGACAAGTCGAAGGTGAGATGCTTTCATTGTCATGAGTTGGGTCACTATGCTACTATTTGCCCAAAGAGGAAGAAGTCCAAGAAAGGTTCGTCCAAGGAATCTGATGGTGATGCTATAGCTTCACAATTTGAGATGGATTTCTCACTTATTGCATGAATGGTTTCATCCAGCATGGAATGTGTTTGGTACTTGGACAGTGGAGCTTCTTTCCACATGTCAGGTGACAAGACTATTTTCAGCACTTTGGAGGACAAGGATCTCCATATACAGATCAAGATGGGTGATGATAGAAAGTACCGTGTCTCAGGTGAAGGTATGGTTGTGTTTCAGAGGGAGCATGGTTCTCCCCTCTCTCTTTCTAATGTTATGTATGTACCAGGGCTGAAAAATAATCTTGTGTCCATTGCTTTGCTTGAGGATAAAGGCTATGATGTAGTCTTTAGTTTGGGAAAGGTTTTCCTAAGGCATATAGGAATTGGATAAAAAAATAGATAGGGATTCGAGTGAAGAATCTCTATTAGTTACAGGTAGAAGACTGTGCTGCTTTGAGTTCCAAAGCAGAGGTGATGGATGACTAAGATATTGGTGAGTTATGGCATAGGAGACTAGGCCACTTGCATCATAGGGCCTTGAAGATCATGCAGAAAATTTCTACCGGATTACCCAAGTGCAAGCTGGAGAAAGTGAGCACATGCAAAGGCTGCACTTTGGGTAAGTATGCAAAATATTCTTTTCATGATCGGGATGGTAGAGCAGGAGCAGTTTTGGAGTGAGTTCATTTAGATGTATGCGGGCCCTTATCTACAACCTCCATTGAAAAGCAAAGGTATTATGTTATTTTTGTTGATGATTTTTCTCATAGATGTTGGATCTACTTCATGCAAAATAAGGATCAAACCTTCTTGAAGTTTTGTGAGTTCAAAGCTTTGACAGAGAAAGAATTAGGGATGAAAGTAAAGGCCTTGCGAAGTGATAACGGTGGAGAGTATATTTCCCAGCAGTTTAAGGACTTCTGTGCTTAAGAAGGAATTAAATGGGAACTCACAACACCTCATAACCCACAACAGAATGGGGTGGTGGAAAGGAAGAACAGATCTATTGTGGGTGCAGCTCCATTGATGTTGCATGACCAAGGCCTACCACTTCATCTGTGGGCTGAGGCATGCAATACAATAGTATATCTTCAGAACATAAGTCCTCATCATATTTTGGGGATGAAGAAACCTATGGAGGATTTTTTGGGGAAGAGACTAGATGTGAGTCACTTCCGCATCTTTGGATCACCAGTCTTCTGTCATGTGACCAAAGATGCTCGAAAGAAGCTAGACCCAACAGCTATGTTGGGAATACTTGTGGGGTACATGGATACACCTCACAACTATCGTGTGTTTCTACCTGCCAGTCAGAAGACCATAGTGCGTAGGGATCTGAAGTTCGATGAGCAGTGAGCCATGCGAGTATCACTTGAGAGGGAGCTCAAGTTGCATGGTGATGATGAGGAACTATTAGTTCCTAAGGAGGAGGAGGCCCCTGATGATGTGGATCAGCCGCATGCAGAGATTCCAGTAGTGGAGATCACCACTGCTGGAGAGTCTTCTAGAGAGGGGCGGAAATGCTCACGAGAAGTTGACAGATTGGCGCAGGATGCAAGAGAGAATGTGGGGCAACCATCCTCTCAGCGCAAACAGAGGAGATCTCTTGATAGATACACTGGCTACATGGCCCTCGTTGGGGAATGTGTAGCGATCGAGCCTTCTTCTTTTGAGGAGGCAGTGCAGCAGCCAGTTTGGGTGGATGCGATGGTAGAGGAGTATGATTCTATCATGCAGAACAGTGTATGGGATGTTGTTCCTAGACCGGGGGACAAGTTAGTGGTTACTTCCCGATGGCTTTACAAGGTAAAGCAGACATCTAATGGTAGTATTGAGAAACACAAGGCAAGGTTTGTTGCCTGTGGTTTCTCACAGGTTTAGGGGATTGAATATGATGAGACCTTTGCTCATGTTGCAAGGTACTCATCGATTAGATCGATTCTAGCACTATCAACACAGATGGGTTGGCAGATCCATCAGATGGATGTGAAGACAACATTCCTCAATGGGGAGATTGAGGAAGAGGTATACATAGAGCAGCTATACGGATTTGAGACCTTCGATCGTGAGTCACATGTGTGTCGGCTCAAGCGAGCATTATATGGGTTGAAGCAAGAACCCCGTGCTTGGTATACTAGGATCGACAACTATTTCACCGGGTTGGGCTTCACCAAGAGTGAAGCGGATGCGGATCTCCACCACATCATTGTATATGGTAAGCTATTGATTATTGTACTTTATGTCGATGATCTAATTTTGACAGGTGATGATCAATTTATCAAGTCTTGCAAGAAGGATCTTGCAAAAGAGTTAGAGATAAAGGACATGGGCCTCATGCACTACTTTCTAGGCATAGAGGTGTGGCAGAGAGATGGGGAAGTATTTGTGTCTCAAGGCAAGTATGCCAATGAGATACTCAGGCACTTCCACATGGAGATGTGCAAGCCCATGGAGACTCCTCTAGCAGGTAACTGAAGGAAGGAGGATGCTACTTCAGGTGAGGTAGTAGCTGCTATTGTTTATAGGCAACTTGTGGGTTCACTCATGTATTTGGTGAACACACGACTGAATTTGTGCTTTGTGGTGAACTAGCTGAGTCAAGCTATGGTTCAACCAACCAAGTTATTTTGGAAGCCGGTAAAGCATGTGCTGAGATATCACAGAGGCACTACACAGTATGGATTATGGTATAGGTGGATAGAGGGAGTGAAGCTCCAAGGCTTCACAAATGCAGATTGGGCAGGTAGTCCGTCAGACAGGAAGAGCACTTCTGGAGGGATCTTCAACCTTGGGCCAGCTACAATTTCTTAGTATAGCTGGAAACAAAGATCAGTTGCACTTAGCACAACGGAGGTAGAGTACATGGCAGCTAGTCAGGCTGCATGTGAGGCCATCTGGATGCGGAAGATTCTAGTGGGATTGTTTGGTCAGATGATGGATCCTACAGTGATATATTGTGATAATCAGAGTTGCATTAAACTCTCTGAGAATCCAATGTTTCATGACAAGTCCAAGCATATAGATATCCGCTATCATCATCTACGGGATTGTGTGGTCAAGAGGATCATGATGTTGCACTACATTTCGATCGAGGAGCAGGATGCAGATATTTTGACAAAGGCATTGTCAAAAGGAAAGTTTGAGTTCCACAGAGATAGGATCGGGGTTGCTGATAATCCCTTTCTTATTGAGAGGGAGTGTTGAAAAGTGGGCAACAAGAAATGCTAAATTTAGAATGTGCTAAAAATAGAATATATAAAAATAGCATGTCTAAAAATAGCAGTTTGGCCAGGGTGGTCATTGGCCAACTTGGGTGAGAGATGAAACTGCTAAAAATAAAAAGTTCTAAAAATAGCATTTCTGGGTCCCTTCCTATTTATAGCAGTCCCTAGTCTATCTATAGGAAGTAAAATTAATCTTGGTCTTAAGAGCAGTTGGAAATATTAATTAATTAATTCAGTTGAGTTAATTAGTTAAGGAAATTCGAATTTGAAGTCTTTGTGAGCATGCACATGAATTGTCCCATTGATTGAGAAATTTATCCTTAATTTCCTCCACTGATCGAGGGAATAAGTATGAGTTCTATAATGAGAGAATCAGTTGACTTAGTTCTAACTAGTCAAGTCCAGTTAGATTATTTTAACAAGTTGTTAAAATAATAAAATTTAGTTTGTTAATGCTTGCATGCATGTGACAACTATTATTTTAGATAACTGAGGATTCACTCATGGATAACTATTGCATGTCAGTTCTGTCAGAGACCCAGTTGAGATCAGATGAGGGACAATGTACTGTCAGATGCTTGGATCTTCCCATGGAATATTCCTTGCATCAGGAGGAACTAGTGTCCTCAAGGATTACATAGTTGGACCTATGGTTGATAGCAGGTATGATTTGGGGCCAATGCTCATATGTTAGGAATTGGACCCCAATCAAAATTATGCAAGGAAATAGGGGATTGATGGATGGTTGCCTACATATTGAGGCATAGTGAGTCTATGTTTCTGGGAAAACTAGTGTCTTTTCGAGCGATTAGCCCTCTAGGTTTGGCAGCTACCCTAGAAACCATAGTTTAAAGTAATTCAATGATTTCTTCTATGTGTAATGGATAAGAGAAAGAAAATAGGACCAACCCGGAACTTCCACTTAATCCCTTGCTTGATATCTCTCCCCCTTGACAGAGCTTGCAACTCCTCCCCGTACTTACCCCACTTGGAGAGTACCTGTAGAAACACAGTAACAAAGAACCGTCAAAGCATCTTGATCTATTACAACATACACATTACAGAATCAGATATATAATGAACATATAATAGCATTCACAAGTGATAACATTCACAATTGCACAATCATATGGAAGAAAACTTGAAGAACTTCATTAAATAGAAGGGATAATTACAACCTAGTTGTCTGACCCAGCATCATCCTCCCAGCATCAAGCCCTCTACACCTCATGAAATAGCAAGATCACACCAACAATACAATGCTCTTTTCTCAATTATAAACTATCAACACTTACTTGCAATTCACAACATTCCAGCCTCTGGATCTCTTAGATGGGGGATCCATTTATAGATGTGTGTAAGGGTGTGAGTCATCTATAGGTTTTTGATTAGTGTCATTCCACTTATTACATTTGGTTCCACAAGAGGAGAGATAACTGAAGTTTAGATCTCTTACTCTTCCTTGGGCGAATTTAGAGAGGCAAATGTCATAGGAGAAGTTTCTAGAAGATTCCATGAGCAACCACCTAGAAAACTGTCTCAGACATTTGCCCATCCTCACCCATCGCACCCTATAGAAGGCCCAAATAATATGCATCGCACCTGAGCAGTGTACCACTCAGTATGCATCGCACCTGGCCAATGTAGTAGTCAATATGGTTCAGTTTAGGCCATTTCGGGATGGTTTTTCAGGTGGAACTTTTCGGGAATGATGTAATCAGATGACTATGTACTTTTAGGGTATGAAACAACTCTTTTAGGGGTTGAAAAGCCCTAGTTTATTGACATATAATATTGGGGTTGAAGTTCCCAAAGATGTCTATAACAGTCTATCATCTTCATCTTTTGATTGCAGTGAGTACAAGATAGCTCTTGAGCTGATATTTTTTGTAAACAGAAGAGGATTTCCACTTGATTGATAATACAATGTTGGGGGTTTTATGCTAGTGCTTTCCCCAGTGATATATCTGTGTTATGTGTGATTATTTCTCTTGATCAATTATATGTGTTTATGGTTGATGTTGCTCATGAAATCGATTTTTCTTTCGCTTAATGTTTTGTAGAAGTAGATCATGTGTTTTGCTTTAGTACATTGCATTACCAGTTTGATCTACAGGTGAAATTTCTACATTTCCTTCCGGGCATGTATGTGAGAATTGTCACAATGAATTTATATGGAAATATATTATTTCTAACATGATGGAATCCTAATTGGGATATTGTACTGCCTCAGTTATCATGGGTAGTGAGGCAAGCTCATTTATATTTTATCTTCTATTTTTTATATAATGGGAATCTAATGTTACTCTACATGCCTTATACTCCTATTATGAGGATACTTCAAAGTAGGCTATTGAGAGGATGCATCAACCATTGTCACTCTTTATTGGTGATATCAAATTTGTTTTATATATCACCCTCACAAAATATTGAACTAATGATATGACATGGGCCATTGGTGATGGAGAAAATGATGTTTCTATGCTCCAAGTGGCATATGTTGGAGTAGGAATAAGTTTCCAATAGGGAAAGAAATCCATAATGGCATCATATTTCGCTATGAGATAGTTGTAGGTAGAAAATAGAAAGATGTCTAGATATATCACAACAAATACCTTTCAAGTGTTGAACTAGATGTCATAATATATCATAGAAAATACCTTTGAATTGTTGAACAATTTCCACTAGCCTTATCATTAATTTAATTTAAATAAGTTGTTCCAAAATTCAGGCATCAAATCAACATTCAATAAAATATTAAAGGCAAGATGAAATAGAGAAAAGATGGATGAATAATAATTGGCAACAGTCAAAATCCCTATTACCCCTCCGTCTATGGGGGTACATATATTTTTTTTAGTGTACTATTCACCACAATTGTAAACCCAAGGTCACAAGTTAAAGTAATGTAAAAACCATGTGAGGCCTTGTATTCCGACTCCTAGACCTATGTCTTGTCATTTTGAGTGCGTATCCATTTGTTTGGTTAGACCATGCCCTATCCCTTGAAAAATTCACCTAGGTGATATCAGCGTTTAACATATGAGAGGACCTTAAGAATTTTTAGGACTCGTGGTTTTATGGGAGCCTGCTATTTGTTGTGGTGATAACTGGTGTATGGGCCAGTGCACCCTGCATCAAGGTGCACCTATGTCATTCCACATGGTTAGTGTCCATATATTCTGTAGGTGACCTTGGACTTTGTGTAGTATTCATCATGACAACTATCACAACATAGCAGTCTTAAATGACAACTTTCACGTTTTCTAAGGTAGCTCACGGTTTCTAATGCAAAAGTGGTCTCGGTGGTCAAAAGGTTAACCTAGTCTCATATTACAGAGCATAACTAGAGGATTCAACGTCACATGTAATTTTTTCAATCAAATCATTTGGTGGCTAGTTACAGTCTAGTAAAACTTGGTTAACAATACAAGAAATGTTTCCAAAGGATTTTTAGGAAAAGAATTGGGCATAATCCTATGTGTGTTATGTCAAAACTAATAAACATGACGAGATGAAGAATACCCAAGTGTCATAATTTTGAGATTAGCAAAAAAATTGCAGATCGGGCATAGGGGAAAGATGACATGGTTGTCAAGGTGATGATGTGGTAATGTCCTAGCAAATTTGAGGAAACAAAGATAGACCTAGTATAGATCAAGACATGCAAAGAAAAACCCAAGATCCAGTTTTTCCAAGAGGGCTAAGGCATTGGAGATATACCATTGTGGGCCCAAGTCAAATTATTAAGGGAATATTCAATGCCAATTCAAAGTAAAAAAGTATTTGTTTGGTCATTCTCCCCATTGAGGACCAGTCTACTACCAATTATAACCAAGTTAGATCAAGAAAGTAAAGATGTGGACCAAAACTAGCCGCTGATGAGAATTAATGACCAAAATACCAAATTGAACCTTCAATGGCAATTTTCACTTCCTTTTGTGGACAAATTGAATTAGAGAAGGACCATCCAAGCTAGACACTAGAGGAAAAACACTACTATTTTGACTCTAGATCATTTTTGACCACTTTCAAAAGGATTCCATGCTCTTCCTTTAGGAATTTGACTCCCTTAGGGGATTAATTAAATTATTTTGTGATATTTTGAGAAAAATATAATTGCTAAGTCTCCAACCCGTGGATAACTAGTAAATATTTTATTGAGGAAGAGTCAAACTAGCCATTTAAATTTTTTCTATAAATACTGGGCTCTGCTCATTTGCAAATAGTTGTTGTTCACTTGAGACAAGTGCTATCTAATAAAAATAGCTCATTCCTTTTGCAAAAAATTGTCTTGTATAATTGTGGAGTGGCTATTGTTAATATTTTTCGTCTTGCTATTGTCATTGAGTATTTAATTATTTTTTAAATCTAATTTCATTTTTCTATTTAGTAGATTTATCCTAAAACTAATGTTATCTACCATTGATGAGATAATACACTATGTGGAAGAAAACAAATCGGGTTCTCCACTTGTTTTGTTATGGTGTTGTAGGTAAATCAATATGAGAGTTTTAAATCACTTTAGGAGAAGCATTTATCATCTCAAGGGATTAATATCTTGCCGCACACATAAAAGGGCCACTCGGGAGAATTGAAGATTGCATAGTGTATTACGCAAAAAGTGGGGGTGATTTCTGGAAAAACCAAGCCTACTCCTTGGACACAAACTAAGCATATCGACCTAGAGAGATATCTACTTCACACTCCAACAAAGGGTGAGAGTCCAAGACATTTGTAAAAAAATTTCCAACAACTAAATTAATAGATTCTTCAAGAATTTCCAAATTTATTTTACTTTTCTGCATTAGGATAGGTTTTCTTCTTGTTATCATTTATTGCCATATTAATCTACAATAAGATTTTATTGGGGAATAATGAATAAAATGCAGATCTAAACTCCATTTAGGTAGAGGTTATCAATGTTTACATTTACGCCTGTGTCTATCCTTCTGGTTGCATATTACCGAGTTAGGAGGGTGTTTTGCTTGATGGATCTACATATTCAACCATAAAAAAACCAATTCTACAAGCTTACAATTAAGTATATTACATTAAAAATTATAATTTTAAGCTATTTACTTGTTTATCAACAACATTTTCACATTGGAGTTGAATAAAATTCATTTAATTACAACTATTTAAATTGAATATTACTTTTCTATAACTTTTTTGGGTTATTAAACATAACCCAAATTTCTGAAAACCAATTTCCAACTAGCTGAAAATTGACTTTTCAGCCCAAATTTGATAGAGGGGAGGCCTAAAGCCTCTACAATCACCCTTTAGCCTTTCTACACTCTAGGGTAAGTCCCTAGAGGTGTTTTCCACACATTAGGTTGGTTGACATCAAATTAGCTTTCTATCCCTGTGTTCTTACATAAGTTTTACATTTTTTCATACAAGACAACAAGTCTTTTTAACTCATAAATCCTTAACCATACTATAGAATAAATAAATAATCACATATTTGGTTAGGGTAATTCATAGACTAAAATCCATACTAATAATTTTTATAGAAATATGTTATGTTTTCAGTACCATTTTACACAAGTTAGCAAACAAATCAAGAACACCTCCACCCCATTGACTACATATAAGACACTGGACATCAACTAGAATTATTGGGGGATATTTTGGTACTCCTCCCTTTGATGTTTAGTAGGTGTTATGCCTTAAATGTGGGGGTTCGTCCTGAGGTGAAAGTGGGTACTTTCCCTATGTGTGCCTCATCTAGCATGACTGCTAGGACCTCAACGACCTTGCTAAAAAGATAATTAACATTTTTTGGCACCATTGCCAGGGAGAGGGTCATTCAACCTGGTCACATACAACATTACTTCACTTTGGTATGCATGCTATTTTGTCTTTGTACTTGATGAGATATTTGTTAAGGGATAATTTGTAGGATCTCATTTGGCAACTCCACTTCAGTAAAACATAAAAAAGTACAATACAAAGGGGTTGTTATCCAAGGTAAGAATCAAAGTAAGTGGGAAATTTTAAATTTAAAGGATCATCATTCTAATGTGTGAAATATGGGTACTAATAAGAGTTCAATATTTGACCGTTTATATCTTCCTTTGGATTTATCATGCATTTCAAGATATCCACATCCTATCATCACTGATTTGTATTGGCAAGTTCATATGTTTGGCGGAGATATATGGTTAGCTTTATATTTATTAGATTATTTTATGAATTTTATTGTAGATAATAACCTTGTCTTTCAAGATGAAACAATAAGATATTTTTCATTAGGAATTCAAGGATATGAAGCATCGAAATGGTATTGCATATTTGAACCCAAATAGATAAAATCATTCCCGCAATGCATCAAGAATTTTCAAGAAAGGTGGATATATGGGTATGAGGAGGTTGAATACATTTATGTCTTCATTTATATACAATGGAGAATGCAATAAGTATCAATGACTTTGTTGCAAAATTTGGTGAGCATCCTTTCGACAATATTATCATGGAAATAAAGTGGAAAGAGCATACACTCAATTTCTTGAAAAGCTATGTGAAAAAACACTATGGTGAGCCTTGCAGGAAAATGATAGAAGAAGGTTTCCATGAGGAGGATCAACTTTCTCCCCACTCTTCTCAATTGTTATTACATGATGTAGAGAATGAGGATGAATGGATAATTAGTTGGAAAATGATCCATGAAATTCACAAGGCAAATAGCAAGGGATACACTTTTGGAAAGGGAAACTAGGAAAATGTGTCTCCATTTAGGAATGCAGAAATAAATGAGGATAACTCATAAGAATCACACCAAGACAAAGAAAGACTCAAAGAATTCAACCAAAAAATAACCCTACTATAGAATTGAGTGTCTCACTTCAACAATAAAAAAATAGTGAAGAACCCCACCTCATTGAGGAGGAAAAAGTATTGGAATTTAAAGAAGGCACTTCTACTTGCATAGATGAAGAGGATAAGGACTCCAAGGCATATAGAAAAGAAGAATAATATCCTTGTGCTTCTAGCAAGGATCAACAACTAGGTGAGGATTAGGGATAGATAACTAGGTGAGGATTAAGGATAGATAACTTAAGAACTAACCCACCCTTCTCCAATTGAAATTACTGGTTTAACATGTTACCTCCCTTTCCAAGAAATTGATATTCATGATTTATCTACTAGTGACTTGGAGGTTGAGGATTTGGTAAATATGCCTATTCTTGAAAAGGATGGGGGGCATGAAGAACCTAAATCTATTGATGCATTCCTGAAGGTTGACAAATGCAAATGGGACTTGACTTATTTTGTCTTTAGAGGTGATCCCATATATGATACAAACACCAAGGGATGTGAAATTATAGAACCTTAGCCACATGAGCAACCAAGTTGACCATTTGAACTTGAGCATCCATATCAACTCATGCAAGAGAAGGCACATGTACATGTGCAAAAAGGGGATTTCTAAATGCATGATGCAACACGAGCTTTTCATCAATGGATAGCTTTGTCATATAACTCTTAGGTGTGCAAAGATCCATTTGACAAGAATGAATTGAACCTTGCAATTATAATTAGGCCACAATATCTTTAGATTCAAACATACTCAACAAGATTCCAACATCCCTGGTCAAAGCATACGATGATAAGTTGTGGTTTCCATTATATTTTGGATTTTTGTGTTTTTTCACATAATTTGTGTCCACATGATTAGGGACAACCAAGAAGGGCAGTTATATATTCACAAATCCTAGTTGGAGTTGGCGTCAAACCCTCCCCTAATTACCGATATAATGAAAAACATTGATGAATGGACCTATGCATAAAATATAGATTATCTTTATATTAGTCCCATAGATATGTGGATCAAAGAATCCTATAGTAACAAAAGAAACCTTGGCTCTTCTTTGATTTCCTTATGTATGACGAAGATTCCCCCGCAGATTTGGTAAGAGCCCTAAAGAAAGTTCCAACATATGTGTTCTATAGGTTTGATGTTTCATTGTTTTGATTAGTGACCAAACACAAAGGTAAAACCAAAACAAATGATGGATTAATTTTTTGGTCGCTTTAAGTAGGTTAGGATAGGTTGAATAAGCTATTTAGCATGAGCATTAAATTAGTCTAAATTCTTTTTCCATTCATTCTAACATAGTTGTCATTTTTGTTAATCATGTTTCATTAGAGTGCTTTTATTTTCATGCTTTAATTAGTTACATATTTTTCCATATCACATTTTCATTTATGTTATTTACTTAAATGTTGTTACATATCCTAGAATAATTATCATTTCATTGATGATTTTATTGCTATGTTAGGGAGGGATAAGACTTTGTTTCGATTCTCTCATAGGAAACTGATTTTTTTTTTTTATGGTTGAGCTTTTAGGTGACAGGTGGAAGATTCTGAGGTTCTCACATCCTCCCGAGTGAAGAAAGTGTTATGCAGTTGGAGCCAAATACTATCCCTCTGTCTGTGGGGGTACATATATTTTTTCAGTTTAACATTCACCATCATTTTAATCCCAACGTCACAAGTTAAAGCCATGTAAAATCCATGTGAGGCCCTGTATTTAGAATTTTAAATCCATTTCTTGTTAGTTTGAGTATGTATCTATTTGTTTGGTTAGACCATGTTTTGTCCCTTGAAAACTTCACCTAGGTGACTTGTCCTTGATTAGATTGGAGGAACTTGGGAATTTTCCCATGATGACTCATGGTTTTATGGGAGCCTATTGTTTGTAGGGGTGATCACCAATGTATGGACTAGTCTAGCTTGCATCAAGGTGCACCTATGTCATTCAACATGGTTAGTGTCTATATAGTCTATAGGTGACCTTGGCCTAGGTGCAATATTCCTCATGTAATCTCTCACAACATAGCTCTCTCAAATGAAAGCTTTCACATTTTCCAAGGTAGTTCATGGTTCCCAATACAAAGTGGTCTTAATTGTCAAACAATCAACTCAATATGAGATTGTAGAGCATAACTAGAGGATTCCATGTCACGTGGAATTTTTTCAATTAGAGCATCTGGTGGCTAGTTACAGTCTGACAAACTTGGTCAACAATAAAAGAAATGTTTCTAAGGGATTTTCAGGTAGAGTGTTGGGAAAAATCTTGCATACATTATGAAAAAAATGATTAGCATGATGAGATGAAGAATACCTAGGTTTTAGAATTTTGATATCAGTAGCAAAGCTGGATATTAGGCATAGGGGTAGGATGACATGGAAATCAAGGTGATGATGTTGCAATGTCCTAGTAGATATGAGGAAATAGAGACAAGCCTAGTATAGATCAAGACATACAGAGCAAGACCTAGGTTCCAATTGTTATAAGAGGTCTATGGAATTGGAGATATACCACTGCGGGCCCACGTCAAATTGTTAAGGGCATATTCAATGCCAATTCAAAGTAAAAAAATAGCTATTGGATTAATCTAACTATTGGAGGACCAATCTACTAGATGTTATAACAATTTGGATTGAGAAATTAAGGATATGGACCAAAAATGTAGTTGTTGAAGGGAATTGATAATCAAAGGACCAAATTGAACCTCTAAGGGAAATTCACATTTGTTTTGTGGAGAAATCAAATTAGAGAAGGATCATTCAAGATAGATATTGGAGGAGGGGACTACTATTTTGACTCTAGACCACTATTGACCATCTTCAAACAAATTTCATGTTATTCCTTGAGGAATTCAATCCCCTTGGAGAATTAGTTAAATTATTTTGTAATATTTTGAGAAAAACAAAATTGCCAAGTCTCCAACTTGTGGATGACTAGTAATATTTTTTTGAGGAAGAGTCAAACTAGCTATGATAATTTTTTCTATAAAGGCTATGCTCTCCTCATTTGTAAACCATTGTCATTCAATTGAGACAAGTGATATCTAATAAAAAGAGCTCATTCATTTTGCAAACATTTGTCCTGTACAATTGTGGAGGGGCTATTGTTGATATTTTGTTAGACATATGATTATACTGAGAGGGGGATTGAATCAGTATAATGGTATTTGAACAATCATTAACAATTTACAATATTTCAAACCATTCTGCATGTAGAAATTAATAGAAATTTTCTACTACTGATGAAATCGAACTGAAATCAAGATATTACAAATTTCCTCTACTATTATGCAGAATGGAAATCACAATTTAGAAACACATGCAATGACATGCAACCATTAAAACACCACAATAACACAATGATTTATAGGAGAATCCAAATGGGAAAAACCCCTCCGCCGTTTTTCATTAATCAGATGAGAATGAGAAACTATTACAATGTCTTTCTTCAAATCTGAAGCACACCATGCACTATAAACTTGTTCTCCTGTTGACCGTCTTGCTCTAGCCAACACTTAGCCAATTCAAGCTTCTAGCTAGCTCCTATTTTCTTGCACAATCCTTGAGGAAATTAGCTCCTAAAAGGTAGGAATTTTCTCCTGTTTTGCTTGCGCAATTCCCAAGGAATGATTCACCTGCTCAATGCAAGCTCTATACACTCATCTAGTAAACAATTGATAATTACAATGTGCCTTTTCCTCCACTACAGCTAGGCAATTCGAATTACATGCATGTTTGGGCTATTTTTAGCTGATTGACTAGTTTAACTGAGAGATCATTGAGTTAAAAACAATTCTACTACTCAACCAACCTTCAACTGACTCAACTAGTTACTTGAGCTCAGTTAACTAAGTCAAATTGAAAATAATTGAACTAGATTTTAAATCTTAGAAATCACTACACGCACAACTCTACTTCTAGCCTATAGATCAAATTTACTGAGAAAACTAGTAGACAAAGTCATGTTACACAAGTTAATTGCAATCCAAGTCATCCTTCTAATGTAGAAAATCTAATTACTAAATTTGACTAAGGCACAAGTCAAAGTTAGCCTTTCTTGCTACATTTTCTAATACAAGAATCAATAAAGTAAACAACACATAAAACACCAGATGTATGTGGAAATCCATAAAGGGGGAAAGCACAAAAAATATGTCTATATTTTATTGTAAGTTGTAACCTATTATTACATCAACTTTTCTGGCTCCAATTAGAAGGAGATACCCATCCCTTAAATTTACAAGAACCCACATGAAGGAGGCACCAACCCTTGAAATTTATAGGAACCAACTTGAAGGAAGCACCGGCTCCTTGATGTGCAAGAACCAGCCTGCTTTGCCTATCATATCCCTCTTTCATCCATTTTTAAACTCATACTCACAAGATTTCTTCCACTTTAGTCTTCAGAATTATTTGTGTTTCTCTCACTACTTCAACTCTTAGTCAACTAGATGTATATTGCAACTCAGACATACTTAGACTACCATAATTTCACTTAATCACTTTTTGAAACTCTGTCTCAGTTATGCATCTCTTTCTTCATGCCCAGATCTAATCACAACTTTTCAAATCCATTTGGGCATTTCCTTCCTTAGATCCATGCTCCTTTATGCTCTCAGGTTATTAACAACTCTACTACATCTTGGATCTATATTCAAATATGCTCTAGTCTCTACCTTTTATCAACATTTTCAATTACCACAATCAGGTTCTTTCACTCTGCTATATGATCTGCTTTGGTTTCTACAATTCTCTCTAGATTTTATTTCTTTAGATATGCATGAGTTCAACAACTTCATCTTCCTATATTTACATATCTATAGACCCACACTTCTACTTTTCTATTTACACACTTCTACTTTTCTATTTACTATGTATTTATAACTTGTGGCCTCCTTTACCATGGGTGTTAATCCATGGTATTTACCCATGGAATTTCTTACTTGACTATATTAGTATTTTCACCTTCACCATATGAGAACATGAGTTGCTTCGGGTTCACATCGTTTCATTTCTAAATTTCTTGGGTCTATCTAATTAACACTTCAATTCGTCTTGAGGTTGTAACACCCCCTCCCAAGTCTACCCAAAGTAACCATGCCAATCAGGATAAACGTGAGAAGAGAGGTTACTATGATCATATTTGACCTCCTACGTCACCATAAGGAAGTGGAATCGACGGAACATCACATACAATCATCCAACATCATCAACATAACCCTTAGGAGAGAATTCAGCCACTCAAACAACCTATCCCTGGGTCCCACTGCTATTCTACAACTCTTAGGCCATATTCGCTCTCATGCTATGGGCAAGGGAGCAACCAGAAACCCAATGTCGCTCTCACAAGCCTGCTTGCTAGTGATTGTGGACCAAAATTTCTAGTTTTGTGCCAGCGACCCCAAGATTTAAGCCACTTTTCTAGCCCAGAATCATGGCCTTTGCCCATAACTTGTTGTAACTTCCAGAATTCATTAAAAACATGATAACAATGCTGATAAATCAAAAATCACCCTCAGGACTAGGCTTGAACATCCCCAACTGGGACTGACATTGTGTCAAACACTTGGCATCAATGCAACCTACATGTCTAGGATACAAGATAGAGAATAAACGTTTGAAACAACTTATGAAACATAACCAAAAGGATCACCTCCTTCTCCATTGAACTACTACATCATCAATTAGGTCTTGCATCCATCCATTTAACAGTTACAAGTAAATATATGAAATAACCATGACATAAACTAGTCATTCAACCATGCTTATAACCAACATAAAACCATATAAATATCAGATATATGAAAGGCATTAAATCTACATATAAATCAGTGAAAAAGTAAGAGAACTTAACTTTTATTAATCATATGCAAATCCGACTAGGTTCGGGACTTCCTTGTACCACCCGAACATAGACATGGTTGAACCAAATCTCTCTTTCAGCCAGTCACCCCCATGCCATATTCCAAGCATGAATGTGGGATCTCATAGAACAACCAATCCAAGAACAACCAAGGGAATACAGAGGTTAAACCACCTCCACCCTCATGAAACTATGATCACACCAAAACTGATGCTCCGATCATAACCGAACAGAACTTGGAATTCCATCCAGAATCCATCACTATCCTTGAGGAATTTTCCGTCTCCTTGTCTCTCAGGATTTACTGCAATCCAAACCCAGATCACTAGTCCCTAAATTGAGACTGCTCCCTCAGGCTTTATTGTGTATCCCGCCAAAACCGGTCAAGGGATTCCTAGGCCATTGGGAATGAACCTTGAGACCACCTCTGCCCCAGATTCCAAAATCCATCCAGCAATTCCAAAGTTCAAAAACCAAAATAATATCCCAAGATACCATGGCATCCGGAAAAAGGCTAGGCTAGGGTGAAATCCACTGTCATAACCTGACAAAACCATGCCACTGACAACAAGAGAACCATACACCAACATGTCCAAACCAGCTTGGAAAGCACACATGAAAAAGGTTACCTGCAAGTATTCCTGTTGAAGCTACTTAAGTCTTGCTTTCCTTTCCTTGATCCTTGCTTGATTTTCCTTTCCTTTCCTTGCTCCAATCTAGGGTGCTCCAAGAAAAACTCTAGTGACCAAGAGGGAGAGAGAGAGAGGATAATGAGAGAGCTCCAAACTTGAACTCATAAAAGGTTACCAACTGATCCTCAGAAGCCTTTTTATGAATGAGGCCTCTATTTTCTTTATTTTCCATTATTTTCCTTCAATTTCCTCTTCATATGCAACTTATGACCTTTCACCTTCCTTTTCTCCTAATTTCCTTTATTTTCATAAATAAATGAGCCAAAAATGCCTTTTTGCCTTTTAATGCCTTTGCCTTAGCCTTTGCCAATTTTCCTTAGCCAAAACACGCATCCAGTGATGCCCACTAGGATATCTTTGCCCAACATTCAACTTGGAATAAGTGTCCCTTAACCGTGGTCTTATTTTGCCTTTATTAAGTTTTATTACATGAAATTTTCACCAGGGCTGTTACAGAGGTAACATTTTCACCTTTTTCAATTCACAAGTGTTTTTCCATTCAAGAAACACCAAAATTCCAACACCTAAATTTGGTGCACAAACACCAAATTATATTTACTCACATTTCCTAGTGTTTGTCTCCTTTTCGCATGGAACCATGAGCCAAAATCATGGGATTCAACCCCAAGGTCGCTTACCCCTACATCGTTGCAGATCAACACTTCACCATTATATCTAGTTCCCACAGGGGTCTACTAATTCATTGCACTCCCGCCACGCGAGAGGGCTAGATAGTGCCCTTGTGCTCATTCCTCAGCTTTTAGCAACTTGGGTTGTGACCACTACTTTGCCACCACCCCGGTCACCACTTGATCCCTTAAGGCTTTCAATAGTAGTCTTACTTAACATTCTGCTAGGTAGAAGAAGACATCAATGATAACACATACTTATCATTCTGCGAACACACTCAACATAATTTTCTTCTTGCTATCGTCATTGAGTATTGAATTATTTTTTAAATCTAATTTCATTCTGATAGTTAGTAGATTTATCCTAAAACTATTGTTCTCTACCTTTGAGGAGCTAATATGCTACGTGGAAGCAAACAACTATGGTTCCCCACTTGTTTTTCTTTTGTTTTGCAGATAAACAGTTTGACGGTTTTAAAACCCTTTATTAGAAGGCTTTATTATCTCAAGGGCTTTTTATCTTTCCGACATAGAGAAAAAATGTTAGATTTGTCACATAAGAGGTCTTCTCCTAAGGATAATCGAAGATTGTAGGGTGGCTTAAGCCAAATTAGGGGCAATTGTTGGAAGGAGCAAGCCCACTCCCTAGACACAAACTGAGCA
This sequence comes from Pinus tabuliformis, assembly GCA_031772625.1. NCBI lineage: Eukaryota > Viridiplantae > Streptophyta > Pinopsida > Pinales > Pinaceae > Pinus > Pinus tabuliformis. The sequence continues at coordinate 1,310,472,308 of CM062819.1, forward strand.
TAGTGACCTAGACAGATATTTACTTCACACTCCAACAAAGGGTGAGACTCCATGGAACAAGTAAACAAATTTCCAACAATCAAATTAATAAATTCTTCAAAAATTTCCAAATTTCTTTTATTTTTCTGCATTAGGATAGGTTTTCTGATTGCTAGTTTTTACTGTCATATTAATTTATAACAAGATTTTATTGGGGAATCTTGAATAAATTGCTATATCTAATCCCCATTTAGGTACAAATTATTATTGTTTGCATTTTATGCTTGTATCTAGCCTTCTAGTAGTAGATTACCAGATTAAGGGGGGTGTTTTGCTTACTGGACCTTCGTATTCAACCAACTAAAAATAAGTTCTACAGGCTTACAATTAAGTATATTGCATTAGAAATTGTAATCTTAAACTCTTTACTTGTTTATCGCAAACATTTTCACATTAGAGTTAAATAAAATTCAATTTCCAGTCATTTAAGTTGAATATTAATTTTCTGGAAATTTTTGGGTTGTTAAACATTACCGAGAGTTTTGAAAACCAAATTCAAACTAGCTGGAAATTGACTTTTCAACTGAAATTCGATTGAGGGGAGACCCCAAAGCCTCTAGAATCAACCTCTAGCCTTATAAACTGTAGGGTGTTGCAACAAATTAGCTTGTTGTCCTTGCATTTTTACACAGGTTTTACCTTTGTCGTACATGAGAAAAGGTAATTTTAACTCATAACTCTTTAACCATATTTTAGAATCAATAAATAATCACATATTTGGTTAGGGTAATTCTAGTAGACCAAAATACACAGGTCATAAATATATCATTAAAATATTTTGGCTACTAATATTTGCCCTAGAAATCTGCTTTGTTTTTAGTACCATTTTACACAGGTTAGTAAACAAATCGAGAACACCTCCACCCCATTGACTCTTTATAATGAACTAGACATCAACTGGGTTACGGGGGATATTTAGGGAATCCTCCATTGGCTATTTAGGAGATGTTATTCCTAAGTAGCAAGGACTTGGGCTGAGAGTGCTTGGGCTGAGGTGATAGTGGGTTCTTTCTTTGTGTGTGTCCATTTAGCAAGGCTACCAGGACCTTAGTGGTCCTCCTACAAGGATTGGCAACAAGCTTGAGGGGCATTTTTATTGTAATTTTTTGAAATTGAAGGGACTATCCATGGATTCATCTCTCTGAAAATAATGGTGAGCCTCTTGTCAAGTTCTCTTGAACAGAAGACTTATATTCCAGCTTCTACAGTCACTAGTATAGCTTGTGACCAGCCTACAAGGATTCTTCCTTGGGTTTTAGATAGATATAAGCCACTTGAACTGCGATCTATCCTCCATGATATGCCTTCAAAAAATCTCAAGCATCTTCCCAAGCTTAATGGTAAAAATGATGTTCCAGTAGAGCAACATATGGCGGCCTTCCAAACCTTCATAGATTTCTTTGAAATCCATCATGATGATGTCTTCATGAGGTTGTTCACTCAGTCTTTGGAAGGAGAAGCAAAATATGGTTTGGAGACTTGGAAGCTAACTCTATAAGTTCGTTGGATGATTTCCATGATATTTTCCTGACTTTTCCTTCTATCTCAGAGAAAGAAAGCCTCCCACTTTATGGCAGATGTTTTCTAATGCTAAGGAGAGCTTGCAGCAAATTAATTGATTACCTAGAGCAGGAGGAGGCGAGGAGCTGATTTTAGAAAAGCAGCAAGTTCAAGCAGAGCAAGAAAGCCAGATGTATATCTTTCTACAGTTCAGAATTTTGAAAGTCAAACATAGCCTTGCATTCTCAAAGGAAAGGCAATGGAAGATATTCAGATTTCAAATCAGCAAGCTCTCATTTCTCCTATATCTAAGAAATTTCTAATTAATGATGATTACTTCATGGATTTTGTTGATGATTTTTATGATGACAATTTTGTAGATGTTCTTGATGATGAAGAAGGTAATGTCTGCCATGAAGGTTTTGAGCTGGAAAAATATATTCCTAAGAATTTTCAAGATGAAGTCTTAAATTTTCATGATGACACAACCATCCAGAAAGAACTAATCGAAGAAAATGAAGAAAGCATTGCTATTTCAAAAGAGAAAAATCAACAACCTATCGAGGATATTGTTGTCTCTTCACGAGAGAACAAGCATGAGTTACAATTGTTTTTTAAAGGTTTTAATGATATTCCAGTTGTATTTCCTTTTACATTAAAATTTGATCAGCAACTTCATGAAAACACAAAGCTTATATTTTATAAATAACTAGCCCCTCTACATGATATCCATGAATCAGAGTTAGAGGAAGGCTTTCTAGAGAACATCTCAATTGAAAGCTATTAGAGAAATTGAAGGTAATTTATTACCTATTTCATTTTCTTCATTAGAATTGCGAAGGGAAACATCTTAATAAAATTTTATTGAGAACATCTAGAATTGAATAAAATTTTCTAGAGAACCATCTCAATTGAAGCTTTTAGAGAAATTGAAGCCTGAAGGTAATTTATTGCCTATTTCAATTTCTTCATTAGAATTGCGAAGAGAAACATGGTATTATCCAAGAAGTGGAGAAGACCAAAATCCTACAAAGACAGATCATTCATGTTGATAAAGACATAGTATTTAGTGATCAAAATATTTTTGTTCATAGCTTTCAAGATTAGTGGCAATATGGATGGAGTCAAGATTGATTAAGATACCAAATACCTCCACTTTCATACGAGCAAAGTTTTATGTTTGTAAATATGAGCTTCATGAGAATTTTTTACGTTTTTCAGTCTTTCCTGTCCCATTCTTGCAAAAGGTGAAAGTAAGGCTCATTCAAGAAGAAAACTGGTAGCATGGTTGCATTGAAAATTTCATATCTTGATTACATGGGTTGAACACCTTAGTGTACACTGTAGGGTTGATTATATAGGTTTTTCATAAAAGCATTTACTTCAGTTTTCCAGTTTCATATATGTGATATATTTTTGTCAAATTGTATAAACAATTCGTTCTCAGTTGTGAATAAACATAGATGCTTTAGGAAATGGCTTCAGAACAGGTTATAGGTTTAGATTCTACAATTTTCAGAGATGGGCAGAGATAGATAACAAACGCTAAGCAGGGAGAGGCACGTGGTCTGCATGTTCTTTGTGCATCATAGGTAGGTAGACATTACCCCCCGTTGGAGAATATACTTGAAACATTAGCTACCTATTTCCTGAAATCTCAAACTTTCAGTCAAATTTCTAGGGGAAAAATCACCCTTCACGTAGTAGAATTTGCAAGGTGATGGCATGGACTGTAATAAAGAGGTAGCTCAGATTCAATATTTGGCAGAAATTGCAAAATTCTTAGGCATCACGTCAACAATTGATACCGAAGCCATCTAGGGAAAAGGAAGTTATGAAAATTGATTGGAAATGTTGCGTCTTATTGTGGATCTACCAGAGGTGAGTTGCTGTGTAGAAAATTCTGCATGGAATGTTGATCAGCAAGTGGCCAAGGATATACAGCTCTCAGATGTTGTTGCAAAGAAGCAAACTCAAATAATTTTTTTTTGAAGAATGCTAGTTTTTTGTTTGTTTGTTTGTTTGTTAGGTAATGCAAGTACCAAGATTACTGGCACACCTAACTTGTGGTTTGAGTATCCACGACTTAGGGCAATTAAGTCGTCAAAATCACGCGTGATTTGCACTTGGCCTGGGCCACACCCGCTCTTAGCATGGCTTGATTTTTTCCAACTAAATTTCAAACCGGTGACATTTTTTTCCAACTAAATTTCAAACTGGTGACATTTCACCACAGAGTACCTTAGCAGAATACCTTGTCACCGTCTATTCTATGCCCCGTGGACTTCTGAAGAATGCTAGTTATTTCTTGTTAATTTGCAAATTCAATCTAGTTTTCCGGGGTGTTGATGGATATTTTTAGAAGAATTCCTTCCTAGTTTTCAATTACTATTGTGCCTTCGGTGGAGATGCTTTTCTTGGAGTCATTTTATTCTCTTCTCTCATTCTATTTTTGGGAGAAAGTCCTTACAAGTTGGTGTGAAGGAGAAATCAACGAGTGAGAGTTAGATGTCCCTCCGTTGAGGTCTTGTTATTGTATCCCTGAGCTTCATGTGAACAAGATGCCTCAAAGGTGATATTCAATCGCTTGAAGTAGAATTATGGATTAATTCCAATATCTGCACAACTCTAGACTAAATTTCTGATGTCTTAGAGCTGGAAGATAAGTTGTCTGACAAGACAAAGAAGTTGTCAACATTACAACAAATTGTTAATGAGTTAGCTTCAGGGCAAAACCACAACCCTAATGAAGACCATACAGAGGTCGAAGCATAACTGCGATGCAATTAGAAGCCTTGAAACTGCAAAAGCCTTCAACATAATTTAAATTATTTACTGTTGGACTCATATGTTGGAGCTTCCAAAATTACATGGATTGGGTCCAACAGTAAATAATATTTTGGAAACCTACAGAGTGCTTCTAAATTTTCTTCGAAACCTTTGCAACTTAAGGGATTCAAATGCTGCTGTTGCGATTTGGTCAGAGTCAACAATAGATGATGATTCAACTTCTCCAAAAGAGTCATACTCTGTTACAAATATCATCTCAAGTGTGAAGCAGCTTTGGCTACTTTCAATCATGATCTTGGAATTCTTTTAGCTCCCTGCGCACGAGATCAAGGAGGAAAGTATAATGAGGACTAATGTTATATATTGAAGCCAAACTTTCTATGGAAAAATAATTTTAGTAACACGTGGATGCGTGGGCCTCTGTCGAAATGTCTGTGCGTAGGTTGAAGACGCAACCTTTTATTCCTACAGATGATTATGCTAAGATGAAGACAACCCTCCAAAACTCGGGAGGATTCCGAGAAGCCCAAGAAACTAAGCTCTCTTGGAAGGAAGGTTGAAAATTTTCTGAATTCTTTGTTCATGGCCAGTGACACCAACAAGTAGAAAGCGATCGATGGTATTGGTTAATTTAGCCGCCCCTTGACCTGGTTGATAGTTAACAAAGGAGCGGTATGAAATGAGAAACTGTCCGGTTTTCTTTAAAATGAAGTGGCAACAAATGGTTGGGTCCAGCCCACCTCCCCTCGTGGTTTTTAAGACAACCAAGGGATCCCTGAAAAACATGGTAAGTTAACAAGTGACATGGTAGCTTGATAACTAAAATACGTGTCACTCTGGCTTTCTATTACAGGTCTCTCATCGCTTAATAAATTCAAAGCTACGATCTTGACATAGATGAGCATCCTGGCTACTAAACATCAGGCTATTAATTTAGGCAAGACTTCCAAACTTTGACAACCCTGAAATTGTTAAGGAGGCTGCGTTTCAGGCAACAAGGGAAGGTTAAATTTTTTTTTCAAGAACCCGACATGTTTCTCTGAGAAGGCAAACCCTCTCAGAGAACACTTAGGCCGTTCTCATTAATGCCTCACACAGCCCCACTGCAAAAATGTATTTTTCTCGAAAGCAACTAAAATTTATAGCTTTTGTTTGCATTATGAATGCTGTCCTGGCTTTCAAGAGTGAGGACTATTATAAATCTAGCGTTTGAGATAGAGGACATTTCCATGGCTTTCCTACCAGGCATATATGATAGAATTGTCACAATGAATTTATTGGGAAAGATATTCTATCTAACAGGGTGGAAGATTGGTTGGGATAGGGAGTTGGGCAAGCTCACTTTTAATCGATATTTTCTAACATTTATGTAATGGGAATCTGTTTTTTCTCTACAGGTCTGAGCCTCCTACTATGAGGATTCCACTTAGCTATTGAGAGGATGCATCCACCATTGGCACTCATTATTGGTGATGGAGCAAATGATGTTTCTTGCTCCAGGTGGCATATGGGGGAGTAGGAATAAGTGGCCAAAAGGGCAAGCAAGCTGTAATGGCATCAAATTTCATTGTAACACCGTTGCAAATAGAAAATAGCATTTGTTAGAATAGAAAATAGCATTTGTTTTAAAGAAGAAAGAAAGAAATAATTATAACGTCCGCGAGGCTAAAGATAGTCTATGGGACAGATTGTTTCTTCATCTGCTTGATGTATTCGGCCCTTTTTTGTGAAGCTTCAAAATAAATGCTCCCAGCTTCTCGACAAACCACTCGTTAAATAGATTATCCCAGGAGCTAGCTGCCAGCGTATTTGCATAACTTTCACTGTTGTCTTTGAAGGCCTAACATTTTAAAATGAAAAGTTTTTTTGTTTCCATTTTTCTAGAAGAACAAAAAATGCATACTCTTTCCTCCCACACTTCCTTTGCCCTTTTCCAGCACAACGGAGTTGATGAGAATTAGTCTTTAACTGAGCAATAAGAATTTTGGTTCTCCAAGAAATGTTGACCTCTATGTATGCTTTTGGTTGATGACTATGAGTGGAATTAAACACTTCAATATAGTATTTTTCTTTCTTCCTAGCTCCGTATCCCAAGTATGCTTGTGGAACTTTTCCATAACAAAAGATTTTATCTCTTTGTGTTTATGGGACATGCGTTCAAGCAAATACCCCATTTACTAAACCATTTGTTATTTTGCTACATCCAAGTTTTTTTGCTCTTGGACAATCTATCATTAAAGACAACCTTAGGCCATCTACCCTCTTCCATTTGCTCAATTTTTTTTAAATACCTTATTACTCACACCATAGGAATTGCTTCAATAGGAGCAATCTTCGTTTCACTTAACAAGATATCATAATTTTGTGAGAGATTTTCAGCATAAATCACATGGAAAACCATTTGTCGACGCGTTTCGAACCAACTAGTGTGGTTCATCGTCAGGACAAGTTGAAGAAACAGATCCAGCCTAGCAAGTTAAATTGTCTGAGCAGAGCCTCCAACGGCTATCTTGACCAACGGCCTAGGACCGGGGTTAAAATTATTTTATTAATTTAATTAGGAATCTGAGGGATCAATAAATATATAATTTTTTTTTAATGGTGTTAGTTCAAAAAATATTATAAAAATAATAAGTTAATTAGAATTTACAGGAAAACCAGGACCTTATAATATATGAATAAAAAGAATAAATATATAAATTAATTTTATTAAAAGAATTATTAAAAATTATAAGTTAATTAGTGCATTATAATATTAGAATAAAATAAATATCCAAAGGGATGTTAGGTTAGTTAGAAAAATATATAAAAAGTATAAGTTGATTAGAAATTAATTGGAAAATTAGTTATGAAAGGGACCTTATAATAACTTATATGCATAAAATATATAAAAATAATTGAAAAGGGTGAGTATTTAGAGGAATTATTAAAAATTAAAAGAAAATTAGTACCAAAGGGCCTAATAAGTTATAAGAATTGAGAGAATTAAAGAGTAAAAAAAATAAAAAAATAAAAATATTTTTTTTTTAATAAATAAATAAATAAAAACAAAAATAAAATTAATTAATAAATAAATGAAAACAAAAATAAAATAAAATACAGATATATAAAGGAAAAAATAAATAATAATAAATAAATAAATAAAAACAAAAATAAAATAAAATACAGATTAAAAAATAAATAAATAAAATAAATAAATAAATAAAAACAAAAATAAAATAAACTATATATATATATATATAATAATTAATAAATAAATAAATAAATACAAAAATAAAATAAAATCATATATATATATATATATATATATATAACCTAAGAGGAGGGCGGAAAAACGCATAAGAAGGGAGTGTTGGGACCGAACACCTACTGATTTTCCAGCCATCTTCCCTATTGAGATTGCTTGGCCTCTTTTCAATCTCAAGCACTTCCCTAAATTTACGATGATGGAAATGCGAAACCCTAGCAATAACACTAGCCCCCTCAATACAAACATGATGATTGGTTTTCTCAGCATGTTCAGCTAAAGCGGAAGACTTAGCTCTCCTATGCTTAAGGTCCGCTGCATGCTCGCTAATCCTTTGATTAATGGAGCGACCAGTCTCCCCAATATAGGGGGTTCCACAGGAACAAGGGATCATATAAACACCTTTCATATCCTTAGGGTCGATAGGATCCTTCATCGATCTGAGGGACATACGAATGGTGTTCAAGGGCCTAAAAGTCACAGGGATACTATGCTTCCTGAGAATCCTTCCAATTCTATCAGTGACCCCCTGAACATACGGAAGATGGACACCTGGAATTCGTTCCTTCAGTTCCTTTTTAGTCAGAGAATTCTTGGAAGCTTTAAGGAAAGCCCTCTCACCCATGTATCTACTATAACCATTCTCAACAAAGACATCAAGCAGATGGGATTTTTCTTTCTCAAAGCTCTTCTTGCTTGAGATCCTTAGGGCCCGCGTAGCAAGGGTATTGAGAACACCCATCTTTTGAGCCGGGAAATGGTGGGAACTGGCATGAAGATACTGCTTCGTATGAGTTTTCTTCCGAAAAACTTGATGGGCGAGGGAACCATCACTATTCTTAGAAATAAGAATATCAAGGAACGGAAGGCATCCATATTTTATTTTATTTTTGTTTTTATTTATCTATTTATTAATTTTATTTTTGTTTTTATTAATTAATTAATTAATTAATTTTTTTTTCTTTATATATTTGTATTTGTATTTTATTTTTGTTTTTATTTATTTATTAATTTTTTTTTACTCTTTAATTCTCTCAATTCTTATAACTTATTAGGTCCTTTGGTACTAATTTTCTTTTAATTTTTAATAATTCCTCTAAATACTCACCCTTCTCAATTATTTTTATATATTTTATGCATATAAGTTATTATAAGGTCCCTTTCATAACTAATTTTCCAATTAATTTCTAATCAACTTATACTTTTTATATAATTTTCTAACTAACCTAGCATCCCTTTGGATATTACTTTATTTTATTCTAATATTATAATGCCCTAATTAACTTATAATTTTTAATAATTCTTTTAATAAAATTAATTTATATATTTATTCATTTTATTCATATATTATAAGGTCCTGGTTTTCCTTTAAATTCTAATTAACTTATTATTTTTATAATATTTTTTGAACTAACACCCATTAATTATATATATATATATATTTATTGATCCCTGAGATTGCTAATTAAATTAATAAAATAATTTTGACCCCGGTCCTAGAGTCAAACTAGTCGTTGGTCAAGATAGCCGTTGGAGGCTCTGCTCAGACTATTTAACTTGCTAGGCTGGATCTGTTTCTTCAACTTGTCCTGACGATGAACCACACTAGTTGGTTCGAAATGCGTCGACAAATGGTTTTCCATGTGGTTTACGCCGAAAATCTCTCACAAACTTGATATGGATCACAGAAGCCTGAACTCTATAAGATATCATAAGGAACTACACTTTTAATCTTAAATTTGTTTGTAATCAAATGCTTCTGAATTTTCTCAATTTGTCTCCATTGCATGTCGGATGTACTGCTGGCCCATAGTTCACAACCATAGAGAATCACCGGAATCACTAGATGCCCAAAACGAGTTTGAATGGTTTTTCAGTCCTATAACTCTGCCTCTCAACACCTATTTTGAAAAGCATAAAATGCTTTCCAACCCCGCAAAGTTCTTTTCTTTCTACAACCATTCCAGCTTAGATTTTTGCTGAAGTCAATTTTGAGGTATTTGTAATCCACAACTTCTTCCAGAATGTTGTCTTCAAAGTAGAACTTATGCTGGTTATGTTTTCTTTTCTTAGAGAAGACCACTACTTTGGTTTCGCTGGATATTGACTTGCATCCCCACACTTCTACAAAAATTCTCAAGGGATAATAAATGCTTTTGCAAATCAAGAGCCAATTTAGCAATCAAAATCAGGTCATTTTCATAAAAAAGAAGCCTTATAACAAACTTGCCCAAATAGATACCATCACCTCCTTGCGAATTTAACCACTCCTCAAGCTTGTCGATATATAAACCAAAAAGGGCAGGAGACAGTGGGCAACCTTGCTTGACCCCGATATCGCTTCTAAATCTTTCAGAAATCCCTGCTAAAGTTCTAATTTTGACTTTCACCTCTTCATACAGCCTATGCATAGCGACTCTCAAAAGTTTTAGGAACCGCAAGTTCCTCCATTCTGTGCCAAAGATTATCCCTAGGAACCGAGTCAAACGCTTTTCTGAAATCAACAAAGCAACAAAATATTTCTTCATTTTTCCCCCAAACTTTTTCAATGATGTGCCTTAAAGTTATACAATGATCAATTGTGGAATGTTTAGGTTTGTTATAGCTCCAAATCTCACTCTTGATATTTCTGATGCTGCATTTATGGCCTAGGGCAACCCCTCTTTCCAGACTTGGTCCAAATACTTAAAAAATAGTGTTTTACTCCTTGTACGCGGCATTGCTTGAGCTAAACGCGTGTGTACGTGGACCAGTGTATACCCAACTTGCGTATATGTCTTAAAACACTTAAAAAAATTAAATCTCCTTAATTTTGGGCGGAGATCACGGGTTTTACCTGTTGATTACCCATTAGTGCCCGTTGCCCCAACTATTCCCAATGAATTCCCAACTAAAAAACTACTTTGGGAGAAGTATAAAAAGGCTTCAATAGGAAGGCTTAAAGGAGAGAGAGAAGAGAGAGAAGAGAGAGAAAATTACTCTGCTGAGATTATCCTTGATCAGGTCTGAAAATCCTTGTGCTTCCAGCACTTCCCCCACTACAGGAAATACTTGTTTCCTTAAGTTATGATGTCATTTCACTAGTTGAGATATCCTTGTGTGAGTTATGGAAGGATCCTTTTGAAGACTTGGGATTGGACGAACCTGGAGGACGGTTCCACTTGGAGCCAGCAAGAGGAAGATTCAAGTGATATCATTCTTTGCTTTGTTTTAGTTATTTGCAATAAAGAAACATTTGTCTTGTTCTCGAAATCAATCTTCTTTATGCATATGATGTTATTGTTATGATTTACATATGAATAATTGTTTCAATGAATAACTAACCATCTTTCAATAAGTTATGAAGTTGATTTCTACATGATACTTTGCTTATATATTTCTATACTTATTTGAATTGGCTGTTTTACAGGTTCAAGGATTGAAAAGAACTCTAAGAGGGTTTGGACCTTGGCTGGATCTACTGAACGAAGGATCCCCAGGTGCACCTCTCTTCGCGTAGTTTGCTTATTTAAGTATCATGGCTGTGTGGAATGCTTGTGTTTTACTGTAGATAACCCCCACTCTATTAGGGTGTTGACCCAAAACCCTAGGGGATTTAATCCCTCCAGTCATGTCCTGCTCAAAGAAGTGCCTTGCTTTTGGCAATGGGGGTAGTGGATCCAAATAATTCTTTAGCTCTCACTTTTGATATGCATAATGTCAAGAAGAGACTTTCTCATCATATGGCTTTCCAGATAAAGTCTACTTACTGGAAAACCAATATTTTTCGGACGGTTATAGATGAGGGAGCTTCCACGTGTGTCATGTCTATGTTATGTTGGAAGGCAATTGGATCACCTTCGGCTGTTCCTTCACCCACCCTCCTGACGGCGTTTGATGGTCATTCTCGTAGGCCCCACGGGATTATCCTGGTGTTTCCTATATGTGTTGGGGGAAAGGTTGTTAATGTCGAAGTAGAAATCGTTGATGCCAACCTAGATTACAATCTCCTCTTAGGACGAAATAGGATTTGTGAAATGGAAGTCGTCATTTCGACTCTGTTTAGAGTCCTTTGTTTTCCTCATGAGGGGAAAATTGTTAAGGTTGATCAATTGGATTATTCTCCAGTTGATCCTCGAGCAACTTTGGATTCTACTATTCCCTTAGTGGATAACCCCCATCCACCTATCGAGAATCTTGGAGTTGGGATGTATTCTTCCTTGATGGGTACATTTGATTTCCCCGCTCCTATAGCTAGAATCAATACGATTTCATCCTCCAAGGAGCCTTTACGGAAAGAGTTTGTTCGAACTAACTATTTTTCGGATCCTGGGACCTTACCTTCATCTGTGACCACATTAGATGAGAAGAAGGTGAGTGGAATAGAATCTTCTATGTCTGCAGCAGAGCTTAGATATGAATTTATCGATAACTCTGTTGATGACCATCTAACTCCTTTTTCAGAAAAGGAGTTAGATGGTGATGTGACCCCTACTTGGACCCTTGATTCCACTTCTGCTTTAGATTGTTTAGATACAGTTTTTCCATCTGACGAAGCAATATTCGAAGCAATGATGGCTGTAGATCAACCATTGGAAGATTTACATCATCATTCATATTTTCTTCCTCTTTGGCATGAAGTTGAATCTAGGTCTTCTAGTTTGCCTATTAGCGATGTTTGTACGGTTCCTTTGGCTCCAACACAGTTATCTGCCGAAGGTAATATATTGATTGGTTCAATGATTGTACCTATAAACATCTCTAGGAGCAAACTGGTGGAGCCCCCTGATGGGCTCTACCTCAAGAAGTACTTTGCCTAGGTTTCGGCCAGGCAATGGCTTCTTTGTATATTTTGTATTTTTGTACATATCTCATAGGGATTTTTCGATATCAACACTTTTTGATCTGCTGTGGCAGGTGTTGATGGATGACTTGGTCTATTTTGGAATTGTCGATGGTGCTAGTCGGCACACTCGGAACCTCGCTTTCGCAGCTTGGGTGATCTACTATCCAATTGGTTAGTTGATGGTGTCAAGGGAAGTATGCATTGGTCCTGCATCAAATAATATGGCTGAGTATACTGCCATTCTTAATTTGCTATCTGAAGCTATTTCTTATGGAATTGATTCGTTAGTAGTGTACCTTGATTCACCGCTGATAGTGTCTCAATTAAATAACATTTATTGGGTTAGGGATCCATCTTTATATCGCCAATATTTAAGAGTGAGGTTGTTGCAAAGATCATTTGTTTATATTACTTATTTGCAAATTCTGAGATCTCATAATTCATTAGCAGATTCTATCGCTAATCAAGCTTTAGATTGGCACATCATTCATTCATCACGATAAAATCAAGCATCAAAAAGTCGAAACTGTATATATATATATATATATATATATATATATATATATATATATATATATATATCTATATATCTATATATATATATATATATATATATATATATATATATATATATATATATATATATCATAAAACATCCCGAGTGTACATAAGTGTGTCCAAAATAATATACAAAAATTGGGACTCAAATGCCCATAATCATGTCCAGACTATCTATGACTCGGCTCAGGATGAGCAGCCAAGTATGTGACCACAGCGTTAGCCACACGCATAAGAGTCCGAATCCAGTCCCATGGCACTCCAACCACGCGACGCTGCATATCCTCAGGGAGATCCTCTATCGCCACCATCGTACTTGGTGAGTTAATCTCACCAAGTTCCGCTGAACTGCATATAGGACCCACTCTATATCGACAACCGCCTCTTTGACACCTCGGCCACGACGTCCATGCCGTGGGAATCCATCTGGTCGTACTGGCCCAATATCTAGAATATGATCATTACATTAGTCATTTGAATCCCATCAAAAATATTTTTAAGTTCATTTTCATATTTGAAAATCATAAAAATCATAAAATCATAAAATCAAAAATATTTGTTACCTATATCTCCCCATGCCGTGCCCGGTGGTAATGCCAGATTAGGATCTCTCTGGAAGTCCAAGCCGACATAGGGGTAATCATCCACTGCGATGATTTGCTGCTCCCACCAGGAGAAGAAATCATCATCAAAAGCTGTCTGTGGTACGTCCCCACCTCCTAGACGTTTCATCAGATCGACCCACCTACCCATCCGTGGATCTCACGGGCTATTGATCGGAACTAGTACTCGAGGGCGTAGCACTGGGACTTTCTCAAAAAAGGAGTACAAAATAGTCCCATACCCAAAGTTTTTGGTCTGACCCTTTTTGATAGATGATAGCTGGATCTTCAAGTTGGTGAGAAGAGGAGTACACCAATCAAATACTGCGGTGAGACAATCTACAGCCAAGCTCATGGCGAGTCATGAAGCCTGGTGTAAGGAGGCTGATCCATTGACTCTGGCTATAGTGAACAAGATGATCCTCAATGACAAGCTCTCTACATGCTTGATTGGAATTTGGCTTCCAATCTTTTCTGGATGGCCCAGGCAGTATATATGCACATAGTCTTTGATAGAGAGGCTACCTCGTGATCAGCCCGTAGAATGTACTACCTCTTCTCTCTGGGAAAGGCCCATGATAAAATAGATATCCTTAATCTCTATTCTCACTAGCATCTGATCAATCATGAATGAATCGTCCTCGATACTCTAGTAATGAATAAGCATTTTGAGCAAGCGACTATTTGCCTTCATATTTGGCATTTTGAAAAATTTTAGCAAACCGCGTCCTCTTAAGGCATCCAAGGGTTGTTGATAATTCATAACCTCATCATCAACAGTGGCATGCTCCCTTTCCCTCCAGGTGATTGTCATCCTGAGAAAAAAATAAGTTTGGACCATTAGTTTTTTGTTTTGAAATCAAAACGGTGTATACGCGGGTCTATTTTATACACAGTTGCGTCTAGGTCCTGCGTATACGCAGGTTGCATATAGCCAACCTGTGCATACGTTGAAACAAATTTTTTTGACATAAATTCAACGGTGAAACTTTAATTAAAATTCTTAAAAACAATCACAAATTGATGCAAGACAAGTTTGGGGGTTACCTGGTGATTTTGGGAAGTTTTGAACGGTCAGATTCGGCAAAAGGGCAAGCTTGCTTCTTTTTTTCTCTACTCCTTGTGCTTTCAACTCAAACAGTAACAATGGTGAGTTAAAAAGTCATTTTATAGACTTTGAAAATGTCAAAATGTTCAAAATTTCATTTTCCCCTCTCATGTATCTTTAACTTGGGAGCTCGAATTGTCGAGGATAGGTTGTTTTTCAGGACTTTTTGGACGCTTTTTCGAAGATTTCAAATCGGTTCCATGACTGTTGACCTGTCATGGCAGGTATCATTTACTTACTGACATATAGGTTAGGGAAGCCATTCTTCTACTGCATTTTGCATAACTAGCCTCCATCTACCGATATACTTGTCATAGGGTCGATCCCATCATGTCATTATTAGTAAACCAACTTCACTCGCTGACTTTTTAAACTTTGACACGATGGTAGTGCCATCGTTTTCATGGGCATCGTAGTTAGCACCTCACTGACATTTGTTGCCCATGCTGCTTCATTTGAGTAGGCTCGGGAGTCCTCTGTAGTCCCGCCATGACTTATGCGCTAAAGACTCATCCCTCTTTGCTTCTTCGCTTTGTTCTGGCCGTATACCCTAGAGGGTCCTTCGTGTTGAGTTTTACTACTGCATTGCATCTTGACTAGTTGCACCTTTTGACCTTTAGCTGGCTTCACTTGGACTCGTGTTTAAGCCAAATTTTGACCATGACGTCTGCAAAATCAAACTTGCATCCCCTTGACTTCTGCAACTTGACACACAATGACCCGTGGAAGGAACATACCTTTGAGTGTCTTTGACCAATTTTCGCCTCCCTGCATTGAGCATAGGATTGTTCCAATCCCAGGAACTAGATCATCTGCTTCACCGATACTTGTTCTTTCCACTGTACTATAGCATTCTTTTATTCTTTTTCTAGCTTAAAGAAAAAGACAAAAAAAGTTATATATTCCAAAAATAATGGGAACGAGACAATATTTCCATTTATTGTTGGCAGCTAGAGTCAGTCATGTTGTCCTTGAACAAAGCACTCAAAACAAAGTCTCCTCCATTTGGGTGGGATTTAGTTCAGCTTAGGTATGCCTTAACCTTGTTATTGCGTCAGTCCTCCTTCGATTGGTTATCTCTTCCAATCATATGGAGAGTTCGTTCATGCCTCCTGCGTGGCAAACTTATAAAAAGTTATCATATGCTGCCACAAAGTCATCATTTGAGTCGTGCTTTTGTTCAAGGGAAGTAAGCCTGAGTCAGCCTCTCTGCGGTGTCTCTTGACTCATTTTTCAGTTGGCCATCCCTGGTTGTCAGTGTCTTGTCTATCATCACATCATTTATATTGGTCCTTTACTCGTGCCGGTTTGAGAAGGTCTCCATTGACTTCTTGCTAGCGGGTCTTGTCCTTATCGACGACGACATATTGCTCTAAGGATAGGCCTAAAGCTGCACCCTGGCCCTATTTTCATTATTGATAGGTCACCTTGTGCTCATCATTGATCAGTATCATGGGTCTTTGACTGAGTGGTTTCCCTTGTGTTCGACGTTAGCTTGCATTATCACACATTGGGATTCGTGCAGTACCTTGGTTTCCATTTGACCCTATTGGTGGATACCTCGCCTTTGTGTCAGCTTTCATTATTGGTTGGTTCAGGGGGTTTCTGTCATGCGCTAGCTACATCTTGTGTACGCCAGAAACGTGCTTTGGTTGGGTTACTACATCTTTTTTCGCTCGATTCCTTCCACATTATTAGCCTACGGGTTACACTTGCACTAGATTGATGAAGGATGCCTTAATGCCTTCCTTCTAGCGGATCTTTCCCTATTGACTACGACTCATTGCTCTAGGGCAAAGGTCTAGAGTCCATTTTGCAGTGCCTTGGGGTTTGCAGTCATCATTGGCAGATCCTTCGCTATCGACAGTAGGAAACCATCATTGTCTCCTGATCGATAGATTCTTCTAGGTGTTCGACTTTAGATCATTTATTCGCACTTGTTGGATTGTAATGGGGTACCTTGACTCTCATTATCATTATCGGTGAGTAGTCTCGCGTTTGTTAACAATATACATCAATGACCTGTAATCAAATGATTTCTCACATGGTCGACTTCAACTCATTCATTCCCATTGTGTAGAAATGTACCACGGTAGTCGGTGAGGACCTCGGGTTGCATCAACATTCATTGGTTCACTTGACAGTTGCTCCTGTTGCTGCTAGTTGATACCATTCCACCTTATATGTTGCAGTCATTCATGGCGACATTCTATATGCTAGCACCCAAGTTTGCAGTGTAGTACCATCTTATTCCATCATGTTCATTTGGTACTATTGGGATTAGTCTTTGATATTAGTGATCAACTTCATCCTTCAACATCATTGACATTTTTATATGTGATATTCAGACATGTACTTGTTCAATCATGATTAGATGATCCATTATGTATTTCCAGTCTTCTATACTTGTATACTTGGTGGATTTGCTTGTATTTGATATGTGGACATGCTTTACTTTCTCTGAGCATAGGTATGCCCGCTTCAGACAATGTTTCTTTCTGATCTCCTTTTGTGGCTTGGCAGGCTGAAATCTGGTGAAGTCCTTCTTAGTTTTTGTTGGGTTTCCTTTCCATGTACTTAATACATTTCAGCCATCATGTACCCCTTCTGACCTCATATATTAGGGGGCATCTGTTATAGCTCCAAATCTCACTCTTGATATTTGTGATGCTACATTTATGGCCTAGGGCAACCCCTCCTTCCAAACTTGGTCCAAATAATTAAAAAACAGTGTTTTACTCCCTGTACACGACATTTCCCTGAGCTAAACGCATGTGTACATGGGTCAATGTATACCCAACCCACATATATGTCTTAAAACACTTAAAAAAATTAAATCTCCTTAATTTCGGGCGAAGATCACGGGTTTTACCTGTTGATTACCCATTAGTGCCCGTGGCCCCAACTATTCCCAACGAATTCCCAACTAAAAAACTACTTTGGGAGAAGTATAAAAAGGCTTCAATAGGAAGGCCTAAAGGAGGAGAGAAGAGAGAGAAGAGAGAGAGAATTACTTTGCTGAGATTATCCCTGATCAGGTCTGAAGATCCTTGTGCTTCCAGCACTTCCCCCACTACAGGAAAACCTTGTTTCCTTGAGTTATGATGTCATTTCACTAGTTGAGATATCCTTGTGCGAGTCATGGAAGGAGCCTTTTGAAGACTTGGGATTGGACGGACCCAAAGGATGGTTCCGATTGGAGCCAGCAAGACGAAGATTTAGGTGATATTATTCCTTGCTTTGTTTTAGTTATCTGCAATAAAGAAACATTTGTCTTGTTCCCGAAATCAATCTTTTTTATGCATATGATGTTATTGTTATGGTTTACATATGAATAATTGTTTCAATGTATAACTAACCATCTTTCAATAAGTTATGAAGTTGATTTCTATATGATACTTTGCCTATATATTGTTATGCTTCTTTGATTTGGCTGTTTTACAGGTTCAAGGATCCAAAGGAACTCCAAGAGGGTTTGGACCCTGGCTAGATCTACCCGAACAAAGGGCCCCCAAGTGCACCTCTCTTCGTGTAGTTTGCTTATTTAAGTATCATGGCTATGTGGAATTCTTTTTTTTTTACTGTAGATAACCCTCGCTTTGCTAGGGTGTTGACCCAAAACCCTAGGGGATTTAATCCCTCAATAAGGTCTAAAACCTGCTTTCCTTTTAGCATGCTTATCTCTTTCTTCTGCCCACTTGCTAATTTTGTTTTCTAGCATGCTTCCACATAGCTTTACAAACAAAGGGTTTATCATGATGGTCCTATAATTGGAGGGATTATTGACGTCACCGCTCTTGAAAAGAGGTATTGCCAAACTAGTTTTCTAATCTGTGGGGAGCCTTTGTTGTATGATGTTGTTGAAGATTTTTGTAATGTGAGGTGCAAGAATCTTTGAACCCCACTTTAGATATTCTACTTGGAGTTCATTATGACACAATTGCAAATAGAAAATAGACCAATGCTAGGACTATCATAACAAATACCTTGGAAATATTGAACTATTTCTGCTAGCCTTATCATTACTTTATTTTTAGTAAGTTATTCCAAAATTCAAGGCATTATATCAACATTCAACAAAATATTAAAGAAAAGACAAATGGAGAAAAGAGGGACCAATAATAATTGGAAGCAACCAAAACACTATGGGCATTCTGTAATAAGCTCGAGGGGCATTTTTAGTAATTTTCATAGATTCATTTCTCAATGCTATAGAGCCTATTCTCTTTTTTTTGCACATTTTCAGAGTCTTTTATTTCATGGTTGTTCTTTCATACATTAATTTAAAAGCTTATAAAAATTTGGTACAATCTTCATTGTTGTGTTGTAGGAGCTGCAACACTCTCCAAAATTTTGGCCTGCATCCAATTTCAGAGACTTCCTTGGGTTTTTCGTTGATGTTTATAAGCACTCGGGCTCATCCCGTGAGCCCATGTCGAGTCTTTGCACCCTCCTCGCTTGACCTTTCATTGGACATCTTTTTGCATGTGGTCATAATGTCATGCTTGCAGTTATCATCTGGCTATGCATAAGGTCTGTCTTCATGTGTACAAGTTGTATTCACTATGTAAACACCTGTCGCACTCACACACGAAGTTGTATGCAATGTTGCGCAAGTGTCGTCGCGGTTGTTCAATGATCTATCACAAGTGTCGCACTTGTCACTCTTACCATCGATCCGTCACATTGAGCATATGTTGTCTTGATGGTTTGAGGTGTCTTGTCGTCAAGTCATGATGAGTGTGTGCTCGCAAGGTCATGCATGTACTAAGTCACTCGTTCACACACTTAGTCATTTTGTTGAAGCTATGTCGACTGGGCCAATCCCAACAACCGAATCTCCTTTGCGCTGCACTGTGTAGTTTCAATGCTCAGTGAACATGTATTGTTGCCGAGAATTGCGCAGAGCTTGAGGTCGCCTCCCAAGCAATCTACATTTCACAATCCTAGAATCGACCCAACCAACTGTCACCCAAAATAACATAGAAGTTTCTTAGTAAGCCATCTCAATCTGTGCTTCTCGCAAGCAAATCAACCAAGACTCTAGCTAGTCAACTAGAGAGTTTGAACGGGCAGTGACCCTGGGCCTCACTCCACAAAATTGTGTAGAAGCTGCCAACCATGCCCGCTTCCGCTGACTCAAGAAACTGCATAGACATGCTAGACAGACACCCGTTTTCAGTCACTGCACTGCCTTAAAAAATTTCACAGTTTTTCTAGCCTCTCACCCTGTCAGCTGACCTTCTACTCATCCTAAAAACTACATAGTTTTCATGAGTAGTCTCCCAGCTGCCCAACATCCCACTCAACTCAGAAACTATGTAGGGATGTCTAACAGGCCAACCTCCCATCTCTGCATAGTTTTTGCCAGCAGCCTCCCATAGCTCGTTGCCAGCTCCCCAGAAAAATTGCGCAATTTTTTCCAGTAGCCTCCTACAGCCCACTGCCAGCTCCCCAGAGAAATTGCACAGTTTTTACTACCACTCTCCCTTTTCTGCCTGCATTGTCTCCTTGAAAAAATTGTGAAGATCTGCCCTCCAGCTGAGCCAAAGCCCGCGGACAGTCACTGCTGACCCAGATTTCCCATCTCAGCCTTCTAGTGACCTCTGTGAAATTTTCATGTATAGTGCTTGGAGCCCAATCCCAACTTGAAATGTGCCTTGCGCAGTTTTAGAGCCCTGTCCTCTCTCCCGGTCACCTACATCAGAAAGAGAAAGACAATGCATCATTGTAGACTAGGAGATTTCTGGATTTGATGTCATCTCGTCATGAGTGATTACAGATATAGGTACATGGATGAGACATGGTGCGATGATGAACATGATGAATGAGGAGTGCATGCAAGGAGACTTGTTCATGAATGAACAAACACATCTAGCATGCCAAAGTAAAAGCAAAGGAGAGAAATGTACGTACAACATCAAGTGAATACTAAGACCATCGAAGACTCTGCACATCTTGCCATGCAGAGGTGAAGCTATGATACACCAAGAGCACATCCATCACTCAGCAGCATTGCAGCTTGACATGCACACCACCAACAACATGAACATACCAGCTCTGTCGTGTTGAGTCATGTCATGAGTCATCTCGGCCACATCACTACTATGGGCCATACTGTTGTAATCAATGTAATGTAACATGGAAGTCTAAGAGACCCACATGTAAATCTGAAGAGTCATGCAAAGTTGAAGGGTCATGTAAGTCAAACAGTCACAAGGGCCAATTTTACCCTTGGATATAAATACCCCTCATTTGTACATGCAAAGGAATTTTTCACCTTGGCTCCTCCCACATAGACTTGAGAGTCTGTAATCTTTTCTTTGAGTGAGCAATGAATCCAATGCCCCACTATCGGGGTTAGTAATGTAATGGTGTATGGATGTGTCTTGGAACTTTCGCTTAATTCAGAAGCTTGTAACAGGCCAACACGTTTTCACACATGTATTGTATTCATTTGTAATACTATTCTTTGAACACTTGTAATGCATGTTGCAATAACCTGTATTAAGGCAGTTGAACTATTTCAGTTTTTTTAGTACATATACTATTGGAAATGTGTTGTATCAATTGCTAATGTTGTCTTGCCCATGTGGGCTATCCTACTGGACACTCGACAGATTCATTCTTGTAAATTTGTTATAACGGACGTCGCACTTGTGTGGACTATTCCGCTGGGTGTTGTACGTGCTATCTGTTCACCTTGTGTTTGTGACTGTCGCATCCATGTTGACTACTCCACCGGAAGATGCGCATCTCTTGATGTGTTGTGTGTCTCTAGCAGAGTTGGGACTATTCCCTTTCAACCTGTGATTCACTTCCACCCTCTCCCTCTGCAGTGAAAGAACTTTGACACAAGCGGCACTAAGCACTCACCAGGCACGCGAACCTTGTTGTTCGAAGACAAAGCAAACCACTCTCATGTGCTATCAAGCAAGAGCTAAGGCATATCGTTAAGATAATGGCAACCGAGCCATCGTATCAGATGCGACTCCTACACCAAACAGTGTGAGTTCTAGTTGGGACTTCATACCTGGGAGATCCCTTGATTGTTGGTGGGTCCATCACTGTCAACATGTTGATAAGCTTGTAAAGTTTCAAAGTTCATTTGTAAAATCATAACATATTTCTAATTGATTTCAGATTATTGGTGCAAATGTTCAATTCATTTTAATGTCCAACTTTTTCACTTGATTTTATTTTTTTGGATTGATCCTTATTGATCAATTTTTTCATATATAGCTAATAGAAACTGCTTTACTCTCTCGTTAGCCTAAGATAAGTGTTTTTTCCTCAATTCTTCCACCTTCCACCTTCCACCTATCAAGTTTTGTGCTATGTTATTTAATACTCCATTCCCAATGGAATATGCCTCTAATCTTAAAGATTTATAGAATTAAAATAGTCAAGAACTTCTCAAGGACCAACATAAGTGATTGGATTTTTTTTTATAACTCTCCTACAGAAGTTTCTAACTGTGAAATTTTCAAGTATCTAATGAGACATAATGAGGTACCTCAAGTAGAAATTGTAGAATCATATTAAAAAAATAGACATGTGGCACATTATATAAGTTCACCTTTGGGAAGAGGCTGAAAATCAACAAGTTTCAGAAAACATACCAAACTTTCACTTAGCACATCAAATTCTAGTCAAACATGTAGAATTGTAGAGACGATAGCTGAGAGTACTATAGGGAAAAAATTTAGATATAGAAGGGCTCTAATATAAGAGATAAATCAAGACAAATATTAGGCATCTAGATAATCCACAAAATAGGGTTTTGAATGGTGCATAACTTACAATTGGCATAACTTTTGATTGAAAGATATATTTTTGGTAATTTAAAATTCACGATAAAAAGGAAAAGAGGATAATTATTATTTACACACGTTTCTCCTAAGGGTGTTTCAAAGTTACTTCACCACTTAAATATACAAAATATCATTCACAACTCATGAAGAAATAGAAGATGTCCAGTACCAATCATCCAAGTTGGAAAGTCAATTGTCACAGGTGTAAGGATCCGTACAAAATATGGAACAAAATATGGAGGGAAACAAGGAATAAATACAATATATCAAGGAAGAAATACAAAAATACATGAATTTCCATGGAAAAACTTCTCTTGGATGTTGGCATTATGAATAATGTGTTGTCCTTGATGGAAACCTGCTTGATAGAGATGTCAACATGATGGTTATGCATTTGCTACAGGTGATAAGAACAAAGGAATATCAGTTCAGAGACAGATGGATGAAAAATATAAAGTGTGAGAAAGTATATGTTGGACCTATGAAGCAAGATCGTGTATATACACAAGTATGGAAAAGAGAAGTCGCGTAAAAAAATTGCACCATAGTATTATGAATACCATGGTATTGGCCCATAGTAATGAGTGCGACAACAATTATTTGATCCCATCAAAGAATACCAATGGAATTACTAAGGGATTTTCCTAAGGCATTAGCTAAGGAAAAAAATATATAAGGATATGGAGATCAAAGTGTTAGGTGTGCAAGTTATGGGCTATTAATGTGTAATCTGATCTTAAACAAGTGTGCACCAAGGAGCATGGAAGAGGCTCAGATTTGATAGATCTGAAAGAATAGTAATGAATATGCTTGCTTGATCTATTTGTGATTATAGATAACAATGATAGATCTGTGATGATAATAATGCTCTGATGTGGATATGTGAAGGTGAAGTATGCACAGTATGTGTTGTGGTTGTAGCAAAGGTTTGACTCAGTGATTTCAGATTTGTACATTGATTTTCCTCTAAGAGGTTACGTACATGCGCGGATCATCTTCTAAGTAGTCGCATATATATTATGCAAAAATTCATAATATGTACGCATGTGTTGAGAATGGGAAGTGCATACATACACTAATATCCTGTGTAAAAGTCACATATACATGTTAGGTGTTAATTTTTCATATGGCTATATTGTTCTTTGCTTTGATAATTACATTTCTTCATTAACACATTAAGTTCACCCCATAATATCATAACATTATTCAAATTTACATAATTATTCATCATCATATGCAACTATGTAGAAAGAAAAATTTCATCATTATCAATGCAGTGAAACATAAAGGAACAATAAAAGAAAAGCATTCACACATAGAGAAATCAAGATTGGTTAGAGACCAGGGCAAAACCCACTATGGGGAAAACCATTGCAAATTCTTCTTCTTAGATTTTCATCAAATAATTCAGCAAAAAAGAGTACAATGATCCATATCTCCATCTATGTAACTAACCAGTAAAACAACTACAACATCCATGAAATGAACCCAATAATGTAAATGCTCAAAACTCTAATTTTGAAGTCTGTAATGCACTGTCACTATTTGAAATAAATTGTCGAACCCCACAGTCATTGAGTGAAATCTTCAAAAGACTGAGATTTCATCTTTTAGGTCCTGGTCGCATGAAGAAGGCATCATGTGAGCAATTATAGCTTTCCGAGTCACTCCCTTAAGCCTGACATGCAAGCGATTGGGGTCAGATCTAGACTACGGAAACCCTAAACCCCTAGTCGCATGGATAGAGAGTTATCCGTGTGATTGGAAGGCTCTAGTCGCATGGATGAGCTTCTGTGCATGCGACTATGGTTGAATCCTTCATGTTTTGTGCCTGCAACTAGGGCCTAAAACCCTAAATCAGCCATGCAAGCTTTAGACCCTGCAATTTCACCTCAGAGCGAGCCTGATCCTTCGGGGATGAGCCTCAAACCTGTACGAACCAAAAACCAAGATAGAAGAGTGTCTCATCATTTGTGTCTAAATGAGGTAGAGGGCACTTGTATTTATAGCATTTCAAGGTTGTCCACTTTGCTTTAGGGTCGACCTTATCAAATATGCACATGTGAGTTTTTCTTTGTAAGTACACTTTCCCTTATCCGATTTGAGTGATATTTAGGTCGATTTTGGTCCTCCCGAAAATAGGAATTAAATGAAATCATTATATCCATTGGGTGAGCTGTACAAATTGGAATTTGACCGTAGTTGTGTATTTTAACACTCCCTCTCAACTAGGGAGAATTCCACCTGCATCATGTCATGATTATCCTGTCATCAAATCATATCCGATCTCAAGCATCTCGTCATCACATATCATCACTGATCATCTCAATTCCTCTCTTGCTCATTCCTACTTATCTCTTGATTTTCACTGCTCATATGCTGAATATTCTCAAATCTAGAAGAAGAATTTGTCATTCTAGGGGAGCCTAAGATACCACCCTCTATTCATTGGGTTACTACCCGGAATCTCTATCAGCGGGCTACTACCCAAAAATATCGGCAGGGAGTTAGATCTATGACCCACATCAACATAGGAGAGCATATCATTAGGGATCACATCTCACCTAGAATCACATCGGGGAGCTACTACTCAACCCAAAATCTCATGGGGGAGCTACTACTATTACCCCATATCGAGAAATAGGTGATATATGGGTGCTACTACTTAACCCATCCTATTGCCTAATGATATTTTCAACAATGATCCTCAATAGTCATGTGGTAGAACACCTACATCATAATCCAAACTCAGACGAGATACCGGAATTACCAAGAGGTAAGGATTATACACCTCCAAGCCTCCTACCCCCATTGGTTAGATGGGGAGGGACAATCCCAACAAGCCCTGATTTTGCGTATGATGCCAATTGGGGTATACTTTACAAATACCAAGATAGGGTGAGCTACTACTCCAACCTTATGGGTAAAAGATAGGGGTGATACCCTATTGTCCAGATTTCCCCCAACCCCAGGAGCCCTCTATCTCAATTCCTCATCCTGGGAGCTTAGACAGGGGAGGAAGAGCTAGCTTAGTGTTTTGGATCAATCCCACTCTCTGTAAATCATAAACATATCATCGTGCTCATATATGGTAATTTTTTAGTCAATTTAGTGTCCTAAATTGCTTGCATGAATTATCAACCAAGGTTTGTAGACTGATGAAGTGTGATGCACTATATGTGCTTAGTTAACTTTTCTCTTACTTCGTTGTTTTGTATTTTATGTTTGTTTTGGGGGATTTCTGTTCTTTGATGTCTAAGAATATACAGTCTATGAGAAATTTACAGGGATCTAATGAGTTTTCAAGGAAAGGATAGGTTCTTAAGTTAGTCTAAACTCCTAAAGAAATGGACCAAGAATCATTTTTGACTAGTTAAGGCCTAATAAAAAAAACAAAGTATCTAGCCTATCTATCATTTAGTCTTAATATACCTTTTAGTCCTAATCTACCAATTAGTCCTAATCTACCATTTAGTTCTAATCCATGGGTCTAATTCTTAAAACCAAAAGTAATACTGATGTAGAGGGTAATTCAATAATTGCATTCATTAGTCATTTTACCATTCAATTTTGGAACATGATAGAATTAATATCCTTGAAATGATCTTTTGGAATGTCAAGTGATGCAACTAAGTAATGACATGAAAACATAAAAGAAAATATGAGAGTTTGTAAAACTAACAATATTCTGAGTAAACTCAATCACTGCATGCATTAGATATTCAACCAATTAAGTTAGAATTGTCATCATTTCGAAATGGTTTTCAGAACATCTATTAATACAGCTAATTGACAGTTCTATGCTAAAATGAGTAATCAAAAATAGTAAGAAGCTAAAACAACTGTGTATTCTCACATCTTCATTGTTCATTCAATCATTTCTCACATAATATCTTAGAAGAATAAGACTTGCATAGTTGTGATTTTTACCCTTACACTATTGGTTACAAAACTGAAATGAAACAAAACTAGAGAAAATGGACTTGCAGAAAACAGAGTAGTAGAAATTAAAATGAAAACAACAAGTAAAAACCTCCTTCAGTGCAGGGGCCCTCTACAACTGATGTGGCTAGATAAAAGCTAACTAAAGATGCACTTTTAAACCACCATTGACAAAACAGAGTTTGTATTATCAACAAAACGAAGTCTGAACAGAGTCTTGTAACAAAAAGCTTGTAATCCTTCCTTAACTTCTAACTGCTTCTCAGTCTCATTTAACCGATATTTATAGAAAAAAACATAACTGTTTAAGAGAAAATCTTGTTACAGGTAGCTTAATCCGAATCTTATCATGACTTTTTATAGAAAGACATGCTACAAATGCTTAGTTCAAATTGTAATGAGACTGTTAGACTTATGAACAACTACAAGTGGCCTGATATGCATTAACTCTTCAACTCCTGATCAGCTACAAGTGGCTTACTCCACATTAACTCTTCAACAGAATCGTTAGACTCCTGATCAACTACGAAATATCAAGAGTCCTACTGCTACTAGATAACGTATTTGACTCCATCTTTGACCAAGCCTTTAGGCATGCCTTTCTGTCAATCTGGATCGAGTGAGTAGGATAGAATCCATGTAGAGATGATTATGGAGATGCCCATATGGCCCAGTTCTTCATTTGACACATATAACCTTCCAAACCATGAGAGTAGCTACGGAACCCACAGTTAGCTATAGAATAGGCTGCATTCTGTAGCTAATTTGCAAAAATATATTAAAATAGCAAGAACATGAAAATATAATATGGTGATCATTTTAACGCTTTCCTATGAAAAAATATAGCATTTATCATTGATTGGATCTATAGTTCTGTGAGAAATTGAGAGAAAAAGGTGAGAACAAATGTCAAGGGGAAGGTAATTCTAAGGTTCAACATACCCCCACTGCAAAATAATTACATGTCCTCATGCAATTTTCCAAAAATGTGAATTTTCTTCTCTAATGCATTTGCTCAAACACTTCTGCTAGTACATCCAATTTTCTTCTTTTTCTCTTCTTTGATGTGACTGCCATTCTGGGTTTCCTCATAAGAAGCTTGTATTTAAGGTTGATGACTATTTTGTTGATACTTCTAATCTTCCTCTTCAACTTCCTATTTTTCTTATACCACAGTCCTAGATGCAGAATGGTATTATCATGAATAGCCTTGTCCAATTTACTTTGTTACCTCAAGGTTTCATTTTCTTTCTTGATATTTCTATTCAATATCTCTAATTCATATATTTCCTGTTTGAGAGAGTCAATTAGAGGTTCTTGTGGATTGATAGAGGGTTCTGGATTGACAGAGGATTCTGGATTCATTGAGGCACTTTTCTTCTCCATTGATTCTATATAATCATATATTTGTTGCTGTACTGGGTCTATGCCTGGAGATCCTTTGCTTGGGCTACCTTCAAAATGATGGTCAGGAGAGTTTTGAGGACTGTGTGTAGAAGAGATGTTAACAGGAGAAATTTCTGGGGTTTCCTCTTCTAAGTTTATGAACTCTGTCCCTTTTGATGGTATTTTCTTTACCAACCCTTAGAGTCTATAGCTTCTTCTAGGTTGTGGATGAATTGAATTCTCTTTTTCTGTGATATTTTTCTCTTTTCTTGTCTTTCCTCTTGCTCTGATTTGTTTCCTGATTTCTGTCAGTTCTTCAGATATTAATTTTTCATCATCTTTCTATGATGAAGACTCAAGTTTGTCTTCAATGACTATACCAATCTTCTTTCTTCTGCTTTTTCTAACATTATCTTCTTTGGGTGACTCTGGTGCTTCTTGAAAATGATTTCTAATGAGGAAATCCTCCCAGGTATCTCCTATGCCTTTTAAATGAAACTCAATCAGTATCTTTACCAACCCATGATGGTACATGGTTGTGTCTATGAATTCTATTTTCTTCTGCACATTTGAAGCCATCCTTCTTAAACTATTTAGCAGGAAGAAAGGAAGATTGATTTCTCCATTTTCTAGAAAATTCATCAATAAACGTATATGGTAGACATACATGCACCCGAATCTCCCCTCACAGGTGATAAATTTTTGTAATATCAAAAGCATGCTTCTCCATTTACTTTTAAGAGCTGAAATGGGAATTCCTTTTCTAAAAACAGAGACATCCATACCTGGGTTCCTGAGGATTACTTTCCATGATTCACTATGGAATTCCTTGTTTTTGAACCATCTTTCACCATGTATTGGAAGTTCTGTAGCCTCTGTTATGAAGGATTCTGTTACTGCAAACTTAATATCTCCAATTTCTACTTTTGTACCATCAAAAGATCTAGCAAAAGATTTTGTGATCTCTTTATGAAAACCATCAAAATTTTTAATGAATTTGAGTCATCCAGCCTTCTGTAGTATTTCCTTGAGTTGTGGGTATCCTTCCATATATTTTTCTCCTACTAGTTCTGACCTGAAAATGAGTCCCATGTCTTCTTCTTCGCAAAATTCCTTAACCTTCAGAATTTCCCCTTTTGGTTTATGAAATGGATTGACTGCGAGTATGGTGAAAATAACTATGGGTTTGCGTGGAATAAGTAGATGGTGAGGGTTTTGGAGAGACGTGGACAAATATGTCACGTCGTGGTAATGACCGTTAAAAACAATGAGAGAGTTTAATTATGGACCATTACATGACGGAGAACGGATGGTGTGGCGGATATGTAGTACGATAGAGATGGGAATCAAATCAAATGATGATTTGTCATGGAGACATATGAATGCCCATATTATACATATTCTATGTTCTAACCTTGCTATTTTAAAATAAATTTTTGCACTTTTACCTCTTGGAACTTAACCTTCTTGTTTGTTGTTTTTCTTTGATGTTGATCTGTAGATCCCCTTCTTAGCATATCAGTCTTCAAAAAAAAGATTCTTCAATTCCTTGCAATCAACATTTATTTGGAACAGAGCTGCGGAATGGAGTTATGGCTACAGAATCAAACTGGCTGCAGAATGGAGTTAGCTGCAGAACATGACAAAGATGAAATATGGCTATGGAACATGGATGTGAAATAAAATGAAAATGGAGTGTAATGAAAGGAAAATGGAATATAACAGTGAAATGGAATGAAAGTGAAGTGAGATGAAATGAAATGAAATGAATTTGCAGATTAGGCACTGCAAATGAATGTAGCTTTATGTCACTACTTATTACAGAAAGAGAAATAGGAAATATAGGATGTCAGAAATCTCTGATTTTCACCCTGTATTTCCTGTATAAGTAAGCCAATGAACAATTGGTTTTCAAACTTATATATCTATATATCTATATATATATATATATATATATATATATATATATATATATAGGAAAACTAAGTTAGTGGAGAAGAAGAATTCTTCTTCACCAACTTCTTCTTATTTTTATCTTGGAAAATTTTGACAAATCCTCCCTTGAAATTGGCTTATGATATATCTTTAACCAATGACCATTTACAAGAAGAGGTACCTTTTTCTCATCTATTGTCCTTATTCTCATTG
Source organism: Pinus tabuliformis (assembly GCA_031772625.1). Lineage (NCBI taxonomy): Eukaryota > Viridiplantae > Streptophyta > Pinopsida > Pinales > Pinaceae > Pinus > Pinus tabuliformis. The sequence continues at coordinate 1,310,502,267 of CM062819.1, forward strand.
CTCCATTGTTAAAGACTTCTTCAATCTCATATGGCCTAAGCCAATGAGTTTGAAACTTCCCTTGAAAATCTTTGAATTTTGAATTGAACAAAAGTGCTCAATCTCCCGCTTGAAACATTTTCTCCTTGATATACTTATCATGCCATTTAGCCCTTTACTATTGGTCTAAACTGGTTCTTTGAATTGCATCTTCCCTGATTTCGTCAAGTTCATTGAGTTTCTCCAATTTATGTTTCTGTGCTTCTGATAAATCCAGTCCCAATTCGACTATCATCTTGAAGGTTCTGATTTGAAACTCTAAAGGGAACAAGACCTGCTTCCCATAAACAAGCTCATAGGGAGTATGTCATGTTTTGTTCCTCCATGTAGTTCTGTAGGCCCATAAGGCTTCAGGAAGTCTTTCTACCCAATCTCTTCTATGTAGATGTACAGTCTTAGTGATAATTCCTTCTATCACTTTATTGGTAGATTCAACTTGACCGTTTGCTTGTGGATGGTAAGGAGTAGACTTCCTATGTTTTATCTTGTATTCTTCTACAAGTCTTTCCACCATTTTAGATGTAAATTGAGATCCTTGATCTGTCACTATTTCTCTTGGAACACCAAAATGAGTGAAGATGTCCTCAAAAAGAAAATTAACTACAGATTTCTCATTAGAAAAAGGTAATGCTTTAGCTTCTACCCATTTAGTGACATAATTAGTGCATACCAAAATATACTTCTTTTGTTTAGATGGAGGATTAATTGGTCCAACAAAATCCAAGGCCCATTTTTCAAAAGGTTTAATGAGTACCTGAGTTTGTAGTGGCATTTCATCTGAAGGAGTAGGTTTCCCTACCCTTTGATAGTTACCACACTTTTTGACATACTCTTTGGTATCTCTGAATATGGAAGGCCAATAATATCCTAAATGAAGGATTTTATAGGTTGTCCTTTTTTCAGAAAAGTGTCCACAACAAGGTTCATCATGGCATGCCTTAAGAATTTCAGGTATTTCATCTTCTCGAACACATCTCCTTATAATGAGATCTGGACCTGTTTTATACAATTCATTAGTAATCCATGAGTAATTTGCACTTGCTTGAATGATTTTTCTTTTCTCCTTAGGAAACAGATGTGAAGGTAATTTTCTCGTGACTAAATAGTTAGCAATATATGCAAACCAAGGAGTTTGAGTAGTTATTGCAAAAATATATTCATCAGGAAATTTATCTTCAATTGGAGTGTTATCTTTGATATTTTGAATTCGAGACAAGAAATCAGCAACTATATTTTGTTTTCCAGGTCTATCTAACATAGTGATGTTGAACTCTTGCAGGAGTAATAACCATCTTGTAACTTTGCCATTAGTAATTGATTTATTCATTAAGTATCTAATTGCAGAGTGATCGGTATGAACAAAGGTTTCATAGCATGTTATATAATGTATGAACTTGTTGATATCATGGACAACAACTAAGAATTCCTTTTCAGTTACAGTGTAATTTAACTCAGTGGGAGTCAAATTCTTGCTTGTGTAGTAGATGGCATAAGGGATCAAATATTTTTGTCCTAATACAACTCCCAGAGCTGTATCTGAAGCATTTGTTGAAATATGAAAAGGTAGTTTCCAATTTGGACCTCTTAAGATGGGTGCCTAAATTTTTTTTTCTTTCAAGGTCTCAAATGCCAACTGGCAATTAGGATTCCATTTGAATTGACAATCCTTGGTGAGAAATTTGAAGAGTGGTGATGCTAGTTTAGTGAAATTTTCTTTAAATCTTCTATAATATCCTATGAATCTTAGAAAACTTCTAATATCCTTTTGAAAACTTGGAATTGATAACATAGAGATGACTTCAACTTTAGATTTATCAACTTTAATTCCATCTCCTGAAATGTGATGTCCTAAAACAATCCCTTCTGTAAACATCATAAAACATTTTTCATGGCTTAGTCAAAGGTTTGCTTCCTTACATATTTTAAGAAATTTTTCCAAATTTTCTAATGCTTCCTCAAATGTATTCCTATAAACTGTAAAGTCATCCACATATACCTCTACACAATCATGTATCAGATCAGAAAAAATTCCTAGTACTTCTCTTTGAAATGTTTCAGTTGCATTGCATAATCCAAAAGGGAGTACTTGGTAGGAATAAGTTCCCCATGGGTAGGTGAATGGGGTTTTATCTTGATCTTCAGTTGCTACTTAAATTTGATTGTAACCACTAAAACCATCCAAGAATGAGAAGTATGTTTTACTTGCTAATGTATCTAACACTTAATCTATAAAGGGAAATGGAAAATGATATTTCAGAGTAGCTTTATTCAATTCTCGATAATAAATACATACCCTCCATTTACCATTCTTTTTGAGCACAATCACTAGAGGGGAAACCCACTAGCTATCTGAAATTGGGTAGATGAAATTTACATTCAACAATTTTTTGCAACTCTTCTTTCACAATTTCCCTAAGATTTGGATTCATCCTTCTTTGAGGTTGTTTGATAGGTTTAAAATTTTCATCAATGTATATGTGATGTATACAAGTATTAGGACTAATTCCTTTCATGTCAGTGTATTCCCATGCATATGCAAAAGAATGTTTTTGTAAAGTTTTGATTAGCGTTTCCTGTTGTAATTTTTCCAAGTTATTGTTGATGTTCAATGTTTTTCCTGAGAAGATTTCAACTGTAGAGCTACCAATTTCTTCCATAGAATAAAGAGAGATCTGCCTAGATGAAAGATATTCAATATTAGATCTTTCTTGAAACGGATCATGTTCATATTCTAGAGATGATTCAAAATTTTCCATTGTATTTAAGATTTGACTATCTTCAATAATGGTTGAAATAGTAAAGAGAGGCTGAATATAATTTTCATCATCAATCCATTCTTTGTCATCTATCTCTGTGATTTTTTTTGCTGGAGGATATAAAGTGAATTTCTTAGTTGAATTACCATCAAAGATATACATATCATCAAATCTACAGCTAATGAATGCATCAGTTGTGGCCAACCAAGGTCTTCCTAGTATAAGTGGATGTCCTCCTAGATTTCTCTTTGGGGTTAGGATCATAAAATCAAAAGGGTACTCCCAAGAGTCTAAGGACACTGAAATATCTTCTAACACACCATCTGGTTTAATTATAGATCTATCTGCCAATTGCAGTAATTTAGGTGTATAAAGAAGATTGGGAAGTTTGAGTTGTTCCATGGTTTGTTCGCTCATGATGTTTATTGCTGCTCCTAAGTCCATCAGTGTATTTGGAATTTCAACTCCATTGATATATGTTTTTACAACTAGACTTCCTGGATCTACATATTTTTGTATGGAAAATTTCCCCATCATTATGTTTGCTATTTTTCCTGCTAGGTGGATTCTTTTTACTACTTTTGTTTTTCCTCCTGGTTTCTTCATGCTCAACTCTTTTATTGTTTTAGCTAGAATTGGAATCTCCTTAATGGCTTGTAACAAAGGGATTTTGATACATACATTTTTCAATTCATCTAGAAAATCATAATTAGGCAACATAATATGATTTTCTACCCCTCTATCAACTTGTAATCTTTCTGGAAAAGGAGGTGTAGAAATATATTCTGGTTGTTGCTCTACAATAGGAGTTGAGTTTATTGGTTCTTTCTGTTTTTCATTTTCAGTGTTCTGGTTTTGAGGAGGTGTTCCTTCAAAAATTTTATTTTGCTGTAGAGAATCTTCCTCAGAATTGTCTTGTTCTTGAATAACCACAAAATGTTTTTTCTTTTCTAATATCCTACCAGATCTTAATTGGACATCATTGAGATCTAATGGAGTGATCATGTAAGTTGGAAATTGCTGTCCTTCTATCATATAGGTATTCTGAGGATTATTATTGTTGGGGTTAGGTAATGGTTGGGTAGGTAACTAATTTGGTATCTGTGGAAATGGCAGTGAAAGTTGAGGGCTTTGGTTTTGAAGTTGGGGTTGTTGATTTTGTTGAGGAATTTGTCGGGGAGGATAGTTTGGATATGATGGAGGATATTGATAGTATGGACAGAATCTTCCATAAGGATTCTTTATTCCTTGAGCCCAAGGTTGAGTTTGAGACTGAGATTGAGGCCAAGGTTGTTGCCAAGAATTTCAATCTGGAGGGGGCTGCATATACATTTGGTTGTTAAAACCCTGATTTTGTTGCCCTTGCTAAGGTCTTCTAGAGACAAAGCAAAGAGACTTTGTTGGATTTGAAACTATTTCTTCTTGAAAAACAGCCTTAAGACCAGGGATTGAAGGACAACTTTTGGTCTCATGATTCTCTGAACAAATCACACAAGTCTCTATGACTTTTGCATCTAAAGGGCATTCTCTTAAAGCATGTTTCTTTCTGCATTTGGGACAGAAAATAGCCAGAGCATCAGTTTCAGTTTTCAACTTGTTTTGTAACTTAAGGGTGTCTATTTTTTCACTAAGGCTCCCTAGAATATCTGTTTTAAATTCATCAATCATGTTTCAAATTTCTACCCTACTTACTGATCCAGTTGCAGATTTATTCACCCTAACAAGAGAAAGATCTCTTGGACCTTTCCCTGTTTTGGATTTTCCTCTTAAGAGATGAACACATAATTCTCCTATATCACTTAATGGGAGTTGAGAGATATATTCCTTCCCCATCATGTTAAGGATATCTATCCACTCATCTCTAATGGCTTTTAATAAAAGAGCTTTTAAGGTATCTTCATCTAAGTTATCCATCTTTGATCTTTTTAAGTTATAGTTGAATCTCTCAATTAAATCCTCTAAATTTTCATCCTCTCTTTGCATCATTTTGAACAATTCATCTTTGTGATTGATAGGAACTCCATAATCCAAATATCTGTCCAAAAACACTTTCTTCATGTCATTCCATGTTCTAATGGATTGAGTGACCAACCCCACGAACCACTTTAAAGCAGCTCCTTTCAACATTGAAGGAAAAAATTTGGGTTTTTGAGAGTGTTGTAAATAATCATAAGTTCTACACAAGACTTCAAATTCAAATAAGAAGGTTTCAAGGTCTTCACTTCTTAATCCATGAAATTTGGGAGGGCAGAAGGTGAGATATTTTTCATTGTGGCATCTATTTGTTCATAAACTATAGGGAATCCAAAAGAATTATCAACTTCCCTATTTCCTCTACCTCCTCCATTATTTCCTCTGCCTTCTCCATTATTTCCTCTACCTCTTCCTCTACCTCCTCCTCCTCCAAACAGTGTGAATTCTCCATCCTCTCCTTCTTCTACCATTATAGTTTCTTCAGAGTCAATATAAGATTCAACCTGCAAGGTTAATTGTTCTTCCTCTGGTTCCTCTATTAATGGTATGTGGGAGAGAGGTTCTACTTCTTCTTCCTCACTAGGTATTCTTAATTCTTCAACTAAAATATGTTCCCCTATGGAGGTGAAAAAGGCTACTCCTTCTATTGGAGATCCAAGATTTTCCTCCTCTAGGACTGCCTCAGTAGATGAAGTAGGAGATCCTCTTGATTGAATTTCTGACCTTAGAACTTCAAGAGGTCTATGGCTAGGAGTATGAGCTTGAGATGGAGGTGTATCTCTTCTTAGTCTTGGTGGAGTAGGTGGTGTTGTAGGAATTGAACTCCTGCCTCTAGCTATGAATCTACCCCTAGAGTCTCTTTCTCTACACATATCATTTTTTTTTTTGAATGTAAGAGATAATGTTACCTAATTACACTTCCCCGACAATGGTACCAAAATATTTAGTCAATTTAGTGTCCTAAATTTCTTGCATGAATTATCAACTGAGGTTTGTAGATTGATGAAGTGTGATGCACTATATGTGCCTAGTTAACTTTTCTCTTACTTCGTTGTTTTGTATTTTATGTTTGTTTTGGGGGATTTCTGTTCTTTGATGTCTAAGAATATACAGTCTATGAGAAATCTACAGGGATCTAATGAGTTTTCATGGAAAGGATAGGTCCCTAACTTAGTCTAAACTCCTAAAGAAATGGACCAAGAATCATTTTTGAATAGTTAAGGCCTAATTAAAAAAACAGAGTATCTAGCCTATCTATCATTTAGTCTTAATCTACCTTTTAGTCCTAATCTACCAATTAGTCCTAATCTACCATTTAGTTCTAATCCATGGGTCTAATTCTTAAAACCAAAAGTAATACTGATGCAGAGGGTAATTCAATAATTGCATTCATTAGCCATTCAACCATTCAATTTTGGAACATGATAGAATCAATCTCCTTGAAATGATCTTTTGGAATGTCAAGTGATGCAACTAAGTAATGACCTGAAAACATAAAAGAAAAGATGACAGTTTGTAAAACTAACAATATGCTGAGTAAACTCAATCACTGCATGCATTAGATATTCAACCAATTAAGTTAGAATTGTCATCATTTCAAAATGGTTTTGAGAACATCTATTAATACAGCTAATTGACAGTTCTATGCTAAAATGAGTAATAAAAAATAGTAAGAAGCTAAAACAACTGTGTATTCTCATGTCTTCATTGTTCATTCAATCATTTCTCACATAATATCTCAGAAGAATAAGACTTGCATAGTTGTGATTTTTACCCTTACACTATTGGTTACAAAACTGAAATGAAACAAAACTAGAGAAAATGGACTTGCAGAAAACAGAGTAGTAGAAATTAAAATAAAAACAACAAGTAGAAACCTCCTTCAGTGCAGGGGCCCTCTACAACTGATGTGGCTGGATAATAGCTAACTAAAGATGCACTTTTAAACCACCATTGACAAAACAGAGTTTGTACTACCAACAAAACGAAGTCTGACCAAAGTCTTGTAACAAAAAGTTTGTAATCCTTTCTTAACTTCTAACTGCTTCTCAGTCTCATTTAACCAATATTTATAGAAAAACAACATAACTGTTTAAGAGAAAATCTTGTTACAGGTGGCTTAATCTGAATCTTATCATGATTGTTTATAGAAAGACATGCTACAAATGGCTTAATTCAAATTGTAATGAGACTGTTAGACTTCTGAACAGTGATAGGTGGCCTGATATGCATTAACTCTTCAACTCCTGATCAACGACAAGTGGCTTACTCCGCATTAACTCTTCAACAAAACCGTTAGACTCCTGATCAACTACAAAATATCAAGAGTCCTACTACTACTATATAACGTGTTTGACTCCATCTTTGACCAAGACTTTAGGCATGCTTTTCTGTCGAATTGGATTGAGTGAGTAGGATAGAATCCATGTAGAGATGCTTTTGGAGATGCCCATGTGGCCTAGTTCTTCATTTGACACCTGTAACCTGCCAAACCATGACAGTGGCTATGGAACCCACAGTTGGCTGTAGAATAGGCTGCATTTTGTAGCTAATTTTCAAAAATATATTAAAATAGCAAGAACATGAAAATATAATATGGTTATAATTTTAATGCTTTCCTATGACAAAATCTAACATTTATCATTGATTGGATTTGTAGTTTTGTGAGAAATTGAGAGAAAAAGGTGAGAACGAATGTCAAGGGGAAGGTAATTCTGAGGTTCAATAGTAATCATCATGTCTCAATAAATTTTTTATCTTGTTCATATAGGACATCAAATCAAATATCATATTAGAACATAAATAATCATATATATCACAAAAAGGATAACATATTCGTCCTCCCTCTCAAGGAGGTGTTAATCAAAAGCCTGAGCTTGTATCGTCCAACATCACTTTATCAATACATGAAGGAATCTCATTCCCAACTATATGCGGGATTCTCTACCAATCGGTTCCCACTTTTTTTCATCATAATATATCAATGTCATATCCAGATCCTACTTAGATGGCTCTCCAAGGAGCTTCTTCATCCTGCCAGATGGCTAGTCATGCTAGCAACATCGTACTAAACCTCAGTCATGCTATGGACCTCTTATCCAAGATATCATGGCAGATCTCATACGAAGGAAGCATCCAAATGTTCTCATATCATTAATAACGATCCTAATCATCATCAGTACACCCAAGTAGTCACATATCACATGAAGATCATCCCATGCAAGTATCTCAAAGGGTGCTCAGTGGCAACTCAATGTGTATGAAGCAACTCAATCATGAATCGAATAAGGTTTTATGCACATCATATATATATATATATATCTATATATATATATATATATAGATATAGATATACATATAGATATATATATACACGAATGTTCAAAATGTAACATCAATGCTTCAATCAACTGCTGGTTGCCAAGTTATGTTCAACAATATCTCTTCATAACTTCTTGAAATTTAATTGGAGTGTCCAAGGATTTGCATTTCCACTCTCCAATACTTCTTCAATATCTTCACAATATAGATTTTCTTTTCCCAAAATCAATGCATCATGCCATGATCTAGTATTTCGAGCTTCATAAGCCATCTCCCCCTTACTTAGATCATCAGAGGCTCATTTTATGTCAAGAGTAGACCATCAATATATAAAACCAAAACCAAAACCAAAACCAAAACCAAAGCCATACCTTGCAACAATTTTGAAGTAGAGGTTTGGATCAACACATCTTCTTCTTTGCTTCACCAAATAATTATCAATGTAGACATATTTGGATCCGAGAGTGATCTGAAATGTTGGGAAAACTTGTTAATGTTATGCAAGCTCCCTCATCAGTAATTTAAATTGTGTTTAGGATCATCTCAAATTAAACAAAATGTGAAGGATTTTGTATCAAGTATTGTGTGTATTTTATGAGCAATTTATGAGGTTAATTAGCTGTTGAAAACACATATACATCAATTAAAATTGTAGAAAAATAAAACATAGCAAACTCATAACACAAAGCTGATAAAGGAGTTCACCCCTCCTGGGCTACATCTCCTTGGACCTGCTTCAATGGCTAGGCCCTCTTTGGATTAATGGTCAATTCTATGATTACATGCACCTGTAGTGCTCCAATGGCTTTGAAACCTACTCCATTGGATTCAAAAGACCCAAAAACCCCAAAAATGACTTTCCAAGCTCTGCAATTGGACTTCAGCTGATCTAGGCTTGACCTCCTCTCCTGGTGGCCCTAGGCTTCCTTAAACTTCAACGTAGAAAAATCACATACATAAGTGCCTTTCTGCCTCTGAAAATTATTCCATTGTGTTCAGAGCATCCAAATCATCTAGGAATGACTCTTTCTGAGCCAAAATTGGTTGAAAACTACCAAAGTTATGGCTTCTTCAGTTTTTCCTAGGAAAGCTCCACTAAAACTGGAGAAACTCCAGTTAACTCCACCAAATTTGGAGTAGCTCTAGATTTGTCGAACCCGCCAAAAGATCCGCCAAATTAATATGAAGTTTAATTAGTGGTAAGCATGTTTAATTAATGCTAAACTCCACTTAGTCCGTGCGGTTAGCAATTGCTAGCCTTCGGTTATGTAGTTGGTCACATGGTGGTTAAGGTTAACGGTTAATGCTAACAATTTACCTCCAAACTTTCGGAATTAAACTTCAAATGTAATCCGTGCTCCATGATTTTTAAGTCCGATGGTTGTGGTGTAGAGGTAATTCTTTGTGCTTGTGTGGGAGAGGTCATGAGTTCGATTCCTAGGCATGCCCATAAATTTTACATGACCTTTGAGAAGGCACGTGGCAGCCTCTGGGCTTGCCACATGTCAGCCTCTCATTGGTCTACCCAATGCGCTTTAACCAATTATGTGCCACCACTTGTCAAAATTTGGTTAAGCCACCTGTGGGAATATTACAAGGAATTTTTTTTTACTGACTGGGCTGTACGGATGCCTAGCCAGCATCCTAGTCACAAAATTTTCCCTGTTTGACAAAACGGGCAATAGGCTCTAACTTTCTCATACGAACTCTGTTTTGTGTGAAATGAGTTGCACTGGGATCATATCACCAAGACGGACACAATTGTTTAGGTTTTGAGCAATTCTGAGCACTTATATTTTTGAGCTAATTTTTGCCCCTAATCCAGATTCTAATCAGAGAGCTTGATTTTGTTAGGAAACTAGCTCACAAAAAGATAAAAAGATAGATCAACGCCTTATAATTCATCCTCTTCGAGGGGGAAACCTCCTTTACGTTACACAAATGAACAATTCTTGGATGATACAAATGACAAGACCTCCTTTCTATATATAGGAGTCTAAGGGGTCATAAAATAATCAGAGCCGACATAACAATAATAATGTAAGGGCACAATAATAACAATAGTGGGCTTCTATGGGGCGCAATAATAACAATATGGGGACTACATGGGTACAAAATATAATAAGGGGGTTGTACTAATAACAATAAGGGGTTACACTAGTAGTATAGGGGCCTAACATGCCCCGCTCCTTCAAAAAGTATTGTCCTCAACGCTTGAGTAGTTATTGATGCTTCCTTATAAAATTCTTGTCCTCCCACATGGAATCTTCAACAGGTAAGTTCTTCCACTTGATGAGATACTCTGAAATTGACCGATTTTGTAGCTATCGGGTTTTTTTTTCTGTGACTGCTCCAGGTTCCAATATAATTTTTCCTTCCTCTTCAAGTTCTGGCAATATTGTTTGAATTGGGATATTTTGCAACTTTTGAATGAGTGGCCACACTTCTATGTCCTTCTTCCATTCATACCTTGCTTCATCTATCCAATTTGGTTGGAAAATAGAAATAGCACAAAACAATGCTTCCACATCCTCATCCTTTCTTGAGAGTGCATCTGCAGCATAAATTTTCTTCCCTTTTCTGTAGATGATGTCAAAGTCATAACCCAACATATTTGTGACCCATTTTTTTTGTTCTTCTAAAGATAATATTTGTTCTAAGAAGTATATAAGACTATCATGATCCATTTTTACCTTGAAGTGTTCCCATTGGGTAAGGTCACCATTTCTTAAGTGCATGTAGTATTGCCAACATTTCCTTCTCATAAAAAACTTGCTTGAGATGTAGCTGTAAAAATACCCAGTCACCTACATCAAAAGTTTTTTCACTGCGATGTTGATCTACTTGTTGTTTCATTTGATTCTGCACCAAAGTGGCGTTATCCTTTAAAAGTTTGAGAACTTGTTGTTGATGCTCGAAGTGATCTTTCACTGCTTGAACCTTTTTCTTCTTGATATGTCCTTCTATCTTGAGAGTTTGAGGAGTGGTAATTTCTTCCAATGCTTTACAAGATATGGTCGGATTCATTTCTTGATGCTTAATGTGATCTTTCACTTCTTCAACATTTTTATTCTTGATATTTCCTTATATCTTGATAGTTTGAGGAGTGGTAATTCCGGTCAATGCATTACAAGATATGGTTGGATTCATTTCTTCTTTCTTGATGTGATCTTTCACTTCTTGAACCTTTTTCTTCTTGATATGTCCTTCTATCTTGAGAGTTTGAGGAGTGGTAATTCTTGCCAATGCTTTACAAGATATGGTCGGATTCATTTCTTCTTTCTCTGGGGTTGGGTCCTGGCATATATCCTCTTCTTTTGATGTTTCTTGATCCTTTTCTTCCTCCTCTTCATACTCTATGTAAAATAATTTCTTCTCAGCACACTTATGACCTTTAGTGCATTTGCTATCACAATTGTAACAAAGCCCTTTTTCTCTTTTTTCTTCCAATTGTTGTGGTGTAAACCTTGTAGGTTGTGGAAGGCTAGGAGAAGAAACACTTCCATAATTATAGTCGTGAGTGGTGGGATTCCTTGTTTCCATAATTTCGCTTTCAATTTTTCTTGCCCACCTGAATGCCTTATCCAATGAATCAGGTTGCCAAAGACGAACCTCATGTTGAATGTTATCCTTTAAAGTACCTATGGAGACATCAATCCTTTGCTTCTCTAGAATATCATTTACCATTATATTGAATTTTTGAAAGTCCTCAATGTGCTCTGCCATTGAACACTTTTTTTTGAGATTTATCAATTGGCTAAAGAAGGTGTTTCGCTTTGTATCCTCAGAATGTGCTATCATTTCCTCCGTGAAAATTGACCACGTAACAAGTGGTTCACGAGAAGAAAGCCATTTATACCATAAAAATTGATCCAGTTCTAAATATGAAGATGAAATACATACCTTTTGTAATAGTTTCACCTCATGTGGATCAAAATATTGCTCCATCTGTAGTATCCAATTTACTGGATCCTTGCCATCAAACTTCCACATATCGCCTTTTCTTGATTTTAGGAGCTCGATCTTGAAACAACTATAACTCTGTAATTTTGGCTCTTCCAGTCCTGCAATTGTGACTTGTAGTAGTCCTCTGTGCTCTCTTTCCAATGCCACCAATCTTATTGAAATTGGATTCTCCAAGAAGGAGTTATGCATAATCTCCCAAGGTGACCTGATTATATATCTTTTTAGAAGAGAAAACTTTTATGAAGTTCCACATGTCACTTGTTTGACCTTTGCATCTGAAAAATATACACAAGAAACTATAGTCTGTCCTCTTTCCGTACCTTCTTACGAAATTTCAATCTGATGCTTAGAGAGATAGTTATGACGATTTTCCCAAGGTGACCTGTTTGGAATGTAATTCAGGGGTTTGCAAAAACCCTAACTTCCTCAGAATATATCTTCGAAACTATAGCGAGAGAGGATCTGAAATTTGGAGCCGAGGTTCAGACCAATTTCTTCTCAAATGGTTTTTGGTTTAGCTTCTGAAACTTTGTAGTGAAACAATTATAGTGCAAATCCCATGATGACCTGTTTTAGTTGAAATTTTGGAGCTTGCAAAAAGCCTAACTTCCTCAGATCATATCTCTGAAAATATAGAGAGACAAGCTCTGAAATTAGGTCCCGAGGCGCAACACACTTTCGTCTCAAATGGGTTTTTTGTTTTCGCTTTTGAAACGTCACAGAAAAAAATTATAACAAAAATTCCACGATGGCCTATTTGGAGCAGAAAGACCCTAGAATCCAAAGCTCTCATACCAAATGTTAGGTAACCAGCTCACAAAAAGATAAAAGGATAGATCAACGCCTTAGAATTCAACCTCTTCGAGGGGGAAACCTCCTTTACATTACACAAATGAACAATTCTTGGATGATACAAATGACAAGACCTCCTTTCTATATATAGGATTCTAAGGGGTCATAATATAATCACAGCCGACATAATAATAATAATGTAAGGGTACAATAATAGCAATAGTGGGTTTCTATGGGGCACAATAATAATAATATGGGGACTACATGGGTACAAAAATATAATAAGGGGGTTGTAATAATAACAATAAGGGGTTACACTAGTAGTATAGGGGCCTAACAGATTCATACAATGCTTTATGAAAATATAACACTTTTCCAAACCAATATGCTCAATATTGTACAATCAAAGCAAATAAGTCAGCTAATCAAAGTTTAGATAGCAGATCAAAACCAATATCATAATCATCAAAATATCACAATATCAAATTCTTTAGACTAGGTGACAGCTAGAGCTCTCACCAAGTCATGAATTCATCTATTATCATGCCAAAAAGTTGTCATAAGAAATATCAATCCAATTTTCATCAAGTCATCCTCAAGATCATAATACAATTTACAAAAATATAGAAAAGATAGATCAACGCCTTAGAATTCAGTCTCTTCAAGGGGGAAACCTCCTTTACATTACACAAATGAACAATTCTTGGATAATTCAAATGAAAAAACCTCCTTTCTATATATAGGAGTCTAAGGGGACACAATATAACCAAGCCGACCTAACAATAATAATCTAAAGCCACAAAAATAACAATAGAGGGATTCTATGGGGCACAATAATAACAATATGGGGACAATAGGGGCACAAAAATAATAATAAGGGATACAATGACAATAGTAATAGAGGAATCAATAGTATTATAGGGACCTAACATGCCCCTTTAGTATTATAGGGACCTAACATGCCGCTTTCCTTCAAAAAAGTCTTGTCCTCAATTGTTGAGTAGTTCTGGATACTTTTGTATAAAATTCTCATCCTCCCATGTGGAATCTTCAACAGATAAGTTCTTCCACTTGATGAGATACTTCAAAATTGATCGATTTCATAGCTGTCGAGCTCTTGTCTCTATGACTGCTTCCGGTTCCAATATAATTTTTCCTTCCTCATCAAGTTCTGACAATATTGTTTGAACTGGGAGCTTGTCGCCTATAACCTTCTTTAAACATGAAACATGGAAAATTGGGTGCACTCGAGAAGCTGCAGGAAGCTCCAATTTGTATGCCATAGTACCAATCTTTTGCAACACCTTGTACAGACCATAATACTTTGGTGATAATTTATTATCTTTCTTATCTTGCTTGAGGGACATTTGTTTATATGGTTGTAGTTGTAGGAATACCCAGTAACCTACATCAAAACTTCTTTCACTGCGACATTGATCTACCTATTATTTCATTCTATTCTACGCCAACACGAGGTTATCATTTAAGAGTTGGAGAACTTGTTGTTAATGCTCGATGTGATGTTCCACTGCTTAAACCTTAGAATTTTCTCTTAAAAATGTTGTGATGGATGGTGGCTGATATCCATAAAGCACCATAAATGGGGTCATTTTTGTTGCAATATGGAAGGAAGTGTTATACCACCATTCAGCCAGAGGAAACCATTTGACCCATTATGTCTGTTTATCAGATACAAAGCAACGAGGATATCCTTCCAAACATTTGTTTACTATCTTAGTTTGCCCATCAGATTGAGGATGATAAGATGAGCTATGAGCTAACTAAGTACCAAGATAAGAAAATAATTCTGTCCAAAAATTTCCAGTGAAAATGGGATCTCTGTCACTTACAATAATCTTTGGGTTTCCATGTAGCTTTTGAATTGTTTCCATAAATGCAGTAGAAACTGTACTGGATTTAAATGGATGTGATAATGCACAAAAGTGTGCATACTTGGTAAGTCTGTCAACTACCACCATGATGACACTCTTTCCTCCAGAGTTGAGTAACCCTATGATAAAACCCATTGAAACCTCCTCCCAACGTTGGCTTGGAATGGATAAAGTTTGTAATAGACCTGGTGTCTTAATTGTTTCAACTTTATTTTGTTGGCAAACCAAACATTCCACCAAACAAATTCCTTCTTAACCCTGTGGTAAGTTTTTAAAAATCCTAAGTGCCCTCCTAAGGGAGAAGTGTGCAATTCCATAAGAATCTTTTGTTTGATTTGAGAATTCTTACAGAGGTATAAGCAATATTTGTACCATAACGAATCATTTTTCCAGCTAAATGTATCAGATGTACTGGAATCTTGTTGTAACTTTTGAATAAGTGCCGACACTTCTTCATCATTCTTCCATTCCTCCCTTGCTTTGTTTATCCAATCTAGTTGGATAATAGAAATGACGCACAACAATGCTTCTACATCCTCATCCTTTCTTGAGAGTGCATCTGCCACAACATTTTGCTTCCTTTTTTTGTAGATGATTTCAAAGTCATAATCCAACATCTTTGTGACCCATTTTTGTTGCTCTTCAGAGGATAATCTTTGTTCTAAAAAGAATTTAAGGCTATCATGATCTGTTTTTACCTTGAAGTGTCTTCCCATTAGGTAGGGTCGACATATCTTAAGTGCATGTAGTATTGCCAACATTTCCTTCTCATAAATAGCTTTGTGTAAATACTTTCCCTTGATTGGATGACTTTCGAAAGAAATGGGTCTTTCATCTTGCATTAAAACAACACCAATTCCATTTCTTGAAGCATCACATTCCATAATAAAGGTTTTTGTGAAGTCTAGTGTAGCTAAGACTGGTGCTTGGCACATTTCCTGTCGAAGGCCTTTGTTGCTTCTGGAGTCCATGAAAATGAATCTTTCTTCAATAATGTTGTTAGAGGTGCTGCAATTCTCCCATAATTCTTAACAAACTTGCGATAATACCCTCTCAACCCAAGAAATCCTCATAGATGCTTTATGGATGTGGGGATTTTCCATTCCTTAATGGATTTAATTTTGCTAGGGTCTACCTTAACACCTTCATGAGATACAATATGACCCAGATATTCCACCTCTTGTACTCCAAATAAACATTTGGAGCTTTTTGCATATAATTGTTTCTCCTCCAATAGTTGTAGCACCTTGTCAACATGTTCAACATGATCCTTCCAAGACTTGCTGTATACTAGTATATCATCAAAAAATACTAATTCAAATTTTCTAAGGAAGGGTTTGAAAATGGAATTCATCAAACCTTGAAATGTAGAAGGTGCATTGGTAAGGCAAAAAGGCATGACAAAAATATCATAATGACCCTCATGAGTTCTAAATGCCGTTTTCAGAATGTCTTCAATCTTCATTATGATTTGATGATATCCTGAACGAAGATCCAACTTGGTGAAGTAAATTAATCCATGCAATTCATCCAATAATTCATCAATGATAGGAATGGGAAATTTATCTTTAATAGTGAGCTTGTTGAGCTCCCTATAATCCAGACACATGCACCATGATCCATCCTTCTTGTGCACCAATACTACTGGAGCAGAGAAAGAACTTGGACTAGGTTGAATTATACTAGCCTCTAGCACTTCTGCAACCATACATTCAATTTCACTCTTTTGGGTATAGGGATATCTGTACGGCCTGATGTTTGGAGGAAAACTTCCTAGAATCAAATGAATAGCATGATCATGATCACGAATAGGTGGGAGACCTTTGGGAGTCTCAAATACCTTGGAATGATTGTCCAAGACTTTTTGGAGATTCCTGGTTTCCCTACAATACCCCTTAATTCAACTTCCTTCCCTTCCGCAGAAAATTTCATGAAAAGTTCTTGAAAATTAAAAGCTATTGTACCCAAGGATTGTAGCCATTGGAATCTTAGTACAACATCAACACCTCCCATTGGAATGGAAAGAATTGGGATATTCAATACATATTCTCCCATGGATAGCTTGATATTATGGCACTTTCCAGAGAAATTTATGGTTCCTCCACTTGCAACCATCACTTGACACTTGGGTTCTGGATATAGGAAGCAATTCAATTCTTTTGCTATCTTACAATGAATAAAATTGTGGGTACTTCCTGAATCAATTAACACTATTACCTTTTTATTCTTGATATGTCCTTCTATCTTGATAGTTTGAGGATTGGTAATTCTAGGCAATGCATTACAAGATATGGTTGGATTCATTTCTTCTTTATCTAGGATTTGTTCCTGGAGGATATCCTCTTCTTTTGACATTTCTTGTTCATTTTCTTCCTCCTCTTCACAATCTATGTAGAATAATTTCTTCTCAGCACACTTATGATCTTTAGTGTATTTGCTATCACAACTGTAACAAAGCCCTTTTGCTCTTTTTTCTTCCAATTTTTGTGGTGTCAACCTTATAGGTTGTGGAAGGCTAGGGGCAACAACACTTCCATCTTTATAGTTGTGAGTGGTAGGCTTCCTGGTTGCCATAATTTTGCTTTCCATTTTTCTTGCTAACCTGAATGCCGTTTCCAATGAATCAGGTTCCCAAAGCTGAACCTCATGTTGAATATTATCCTTTAAAGTCCCTATGAACACATCAATCCTATGCTCCTCTGGAATATCTTTTACCCTTATGTTCAATTTTTGGAAGTCCTCAATGTGCTCCATCATTGAACCCTTTTGTTTGAGACTTATCAATTCGCTAAAACACGTGTTGCTTTTTGTATCCTCATAATGTGCTGTCATTTCTTCCGTAAAAATTGCCTAAGTGACAATTTGTTTATGAGAGCAAAGCCATTGATACCATACAAACTGATTTGGTTCCAAATATAAAGTCGCAATACATACCTTTTGTGTGTTTTGCACATTATGGAGATTGAAAAATTGCTCCATCAGTAGTATCCATGTTGCGTGATCCTTGCCATCAAAATTCCTCCTATCGATTTTTGGAATATGGTGGGTCTTCAATTTAAAATTAGAGTCTATGAAATCATGATTAACATTTCTTTTGTTCTCATCATGAGTTTCCTTTACTACCCTTTCACCATTAGTGACCATTTCTTGTAGCAACTTATTCAAATTTATCTTCAATTCTTCCATCTTATCGTCCATGCCATTAATCTTAGCTTCCATGCCATCCATCTTAGCTTCCACGCCTTTCATCTTAACTTGCATGCCATTCATATTAGCTTCCATGCCATTCATATTGGCTTCATTTACCTTTAGTAAGAGTGAAATTTGTTGTACTTGATCTTGTAATTTTGATATATCATGTTAAATTTCTTCCTCTTCTTCACGAGTCATGCTAGATCTTTCAGGTTGCTTACTAGGTGTTTCCATTTTATTTTTTCGAGGCATTAATTAATGCTAATAATTCTTCACTATTCCCTTTGAATTCCTTCAAACTAATTTTTCAAACCAAGCTTATGCAAAAATTTTAAAAAAATATACACACCTTTTTTCACTTTGTAGGAGCTCAATATTGCATTTGATGTATCTCTGTAATTTCAAATCTTCCAATCCTGAAATTGTGACCTGCAATAGCCCTCTGTGTCCTCTTTCCAATACCACCAGTATGATCGTATTTAGATTCTCCAAGAAAGAGTTATGCACAATCTCCCAATATGACCTGATTATATACCTTTTCAAAAGAGCGAAATTGTATGAAGTGCCACATGTCACTATTTTGACCTTAGTATCTGAAAAATATACACAGGAAACTATAGTCCGTCCTCTTTCTGTAACTTCTTACGAAATTTCAATTTGATGCTCAAAACAAAATTTATGACGATTTTCCCAGGTCACCTATTTGGAATGTAATTCGAGAGGCTGCAAAAAAAGTCAACTTCCTCAGATCATATCTCCGCAAATATAGCACGAAAAGCTTTGAGATTTGGACCCGAGGTTCAGAATGATTTCAAACCAGGTTTTTGTTTTAGTGTTAGAAACATTGCAGGAAAAAGTTATAGCACAAATTCCACGATAACCTATTTGGAGCAGCGAAACCCTAGAATCCAAAGCTCCAATACCAAATGTTATGAAACCAGCTCACAAAAAGATAGAAAAGATAGATCAATGCCTTAGAATTCAGCCTCTTCGAGGGGGAAACCTCCTTTACATTACACAAATTAAAAATTCTTGGATGATTCAAATGACAAAACCTCGTTTCTATATATAGGAGTCTAAGGGGACACAATATAACCAAGCTGACCTAACAATAATAATATAAAGCCACAAAAATAACAATAGAGGGATTCTATGGGGCACAATAATAACAATATGGGGACAATAGGGGCACAACAATAATAATAAGGGATACAACGGCAATAGTAATGGGGGAGTCACTAGTATTATAGGGACCTAACACAAACGCCAAGGGTAATTCATGCAAGTTCCAACCATTCATGGAGATAACTTCATGCTGAATTACAACTATCAATAATTCTACCAATGTGCTAAGAATGAGGAGGCCAATACAAAACCATTATCAAATGCCAATATTATTCATTGGAAGTTCATATATCATTCCCATCAAAGCAAATCATCAGTGATCAAATCAAATCATTAGTCACCATTTCAAATCCAAAATTTGCTATCATAGAGAGATCTATAGTCCATAACATATCTCAACATCAAGTCAAAGTTCTAAGTCATTATCAAGCATCATGTCAAAAATTCAAGCACTTATCATCTATATCAATCAACCAAATCATGTCAAACTCTTGTAGCACAAACTTATATGCATAACCTAGTCACCTGCAAAAACAAGTTCAGTATACATATTCATATTATAATAAACATTCAAACTTTCTAGCTCACAGATCTTTCTGATGTCTGTTCAACATTTGTAGGACTGACATCCTTCAGGTGAACATTTGATCTCATGCACAAAACTTCATTTTTGTGTCCAACAGGCATAGTCGCACCCATAGGTCTTCCCTGCAAGTAGTTGGGACTTTATAGCCGCACCCTTGACTTTACTTCTGTGTGGATGAAAGGCTACAATTGCACCTCTGAACCTGCTTCCATGCGACTGAGGCTTAGAGAAAGGAAAAACTCTCTTTCTCATATAAAAACTTTGTTGCAGATCAACAATGTCAAATATTTTACTGTTCAAGCCCATAAATCACACTTCAACAATAAAGAATATACATATAATGTAAATGATAATAGGAGAAGAGATATTATGGAGAGATTCTCCCTTTGAATGGGGATCCACTTCAGTAATCTTCATTCATGCCATTCAATTTTACCATATACCATAATCACTAAACACATAAATACATAACCATGGTCAACAAAAGATCATGAATATCAATATCATAGTTATACTTCTATCAGCATGGTTACCAATATTATCAAGTTAGGTTATTCAATAAAACTTTACCAAAACAACAAGAGTGTCAAACCTTTTTCCATACTTTCATCAGGCTCATCACAAGCATCATCAATAGTATTGTATATAGAAATCAATGAGATAACCTTTTATATGAAATCCATCATGTCTTACGCATTTCAAGTGTCAAGAGTATCATCTACTAGAGTCAAGGTTCTAGCCTTCTTTATGGGATCAAGATATCCATCAAGTATACCAATATATCAAAGATAAACATTAAGTAGCCTTATAGAATCAAGAAGTTCATCATGATCAAGAAGTAAGGTACTTGCTCAATACAAAGTGCACCATTTCATCATAAGAATCATGAATTCAAATCACTTTCATATGCATGCATGAACCGTTTTATAAGGAGACATTCTCATCATACCTTAGGGTGTACCTTGCCATAGAATTGAAATAACATACCATGCATACCTTGTAATATTGAAATAACTGTGCATCCTTTTATTTGACATAGGTAGCTTGTAGCACTTTGTCATCTTTTCATCAGGTGCCTCCTTACCTTTTCTAGCTCTAGATTTTCTTTCTTGCATCTCAAATGATCCTCAAGAAGGGTCCTCTTATCATATCTCATCAAGGAGGTTAGAAGCATCCAAATACTAAAATATACATGCAAAAAGTATAAGTAATGATCAAAACAATAATTATATCTATAAGTCTAAACAAAAGTAAAGAAATAAAGTAACACCATAAGGCAAGAGATAATTATCTTAAATGAGAGGTGATCCTCTCCCTCTTGAACCAACCTTCAAGAGCCATAACTGTCCATTATCCATATAACAATGTTTCCTTCAATATTTCAACTAGCATTATCAACAACCAAGCCTACTAGAGACTATCCCATCTGGGGCTTCATCAAATTTGTCACAATTGCTTAAGTGTAACACCCTCCTACCACATATACCCAAGAAACCATCCAGCAGGGTAGACATGTGACGAGAGGCCACTATGATATGATTTGACCTCCTAAGTCATGTTAAGGAAGCGGAATCGACGGAAACACGCCATACATACATTCAACATTAGCATTTGGACCCTTAGGAACCAACCCAGCTTTGTTGCCAACTATCCCATGTGTCCCACTAAGATTTTGAATCACATGACCCCCAGACGCTCTCATGCTATAGGCCTTCCATCGTCCAAGAGGCTCTGGACACTCTCATGCTATAGGCATGTCAGTGTCCAGGGACTATTTTGTCTAGTTCTGTGCCAGCATCCTCGGGATTTGAGCCATTTTTTTAGTCCCAGAGCCTAGGTCACTGCCAAGAATGGAATGACATCTTCAAAATAGTAAAATAATAGGGAAAAAATGATGCAAAATCAATTATTTGAACAAGACCTTAATCAAACCCCTGTTAGCCATAACAGGCATTTTGTCAAACATATCATAAATATGTAATCTACAGGTGTAAACAACATATTTAAGCATAGGTATCTCATACTTATCTGAGAATCGCTAAGAACCATTGTTCCCTGATGTATTTTGATGCATTATCATCTATTAGTCATAGATACATTTCCCATTTACTTACAAGTAAAAACATGATGAGATCCATACATAGCTACTATCATAAAACATATACATAAACAACATAGAAACAACATAAATACCATAAATACACCGGGCATATAATCCACATATAAACCAATACATTTAAACATGAAAACCAAGGGAATCAATTTCTCATTAATGAATGTAGAAACCAACTGGGGACGGGACTACCCTGTTACAACTGACCAGAGATTGGCTGAGCCAAATATATTTTCAGCCAATTACCCCTGTGCCATATTCCAAGCATTGAATGTGGGAATCATAACCAACCAAAAATAACCAAACAAGGATGGATGCTACCAGAGTTCTCCACCTACATCATGAGGAATTCGAGTGCCTCCTAGTCTCTCAGGATTTACTGTAATCCATAGTTCAATCCATGGATCATTAGGCCCTACATCGAGACCCACTCTCCATGATTTACCATACATCCCATCTTGGGACTACTAGGCCCAATGGAGAGAAATCTACCTCTTGGATTTACTGTATATCCCGCCATTCACCGACAAGGATTCCTAGGCCCACTGAGGCACACAATCTTGGCATTACAACAACCCACAGTCTGGATTAGGGGTTACTAGGTTAGTGGCTTTACGGTGATCCACAATCTAGTTCAGGGACCACTAAGTCGTGCATTTGTCATTTCGGAGATCCACCCCACTCAACTTCGAATCCATTCGACAATCTAGCTCAACTGAAGTATGAGAACCCATCTCATTAAGGCTATTAAAAAATGGCAAGGCTAGGCTAAAACATTGTCACATCTGGCAAAACCCATGTCATGAAAGAAAATAACCACATGCAATACCATGCATGCCAAATATAGCAAGGAAAACACACATGCAAATCGATACATGCAAAAATATTATTGTAGATGCTTGATCCTGCTCTTCCTTGCTTTCTCCCTCCTTCCTCTTGCCTTCTTTGCCTTTCTTGATCCAATGCCAAGTACTCAAACAAAACTCTAAGTGTCCAAGAGTGTGAGAGAGATAGAGAATAATGAGAGAGCTCCAAAACTGAAATGACAAAGCTTACCCATTGATCCTCAAAAGCCTTTTTATCAATGAGGCCTCTATTTTCTTCAATTTCCATTCTTTCCCTTCAATTTCCTCCTCACATGCAACCTATGACCTTTCACATTCCTTTTCTCATAATTTCCATTATTTTCATAAATAAATGTGCCAAAATTCCATTTTGTCTTTCCAAATCCTTTGTCATTGCCTTTGCCAATTTCCTTAGCCATAATAAACCGAATGAACACACACTAGGATGTTTTCCCCACCATTCAGCTTGGAATACGTGTCCCATGACCATGGTTTTATATAATTTTACATGGATTTTTAACTAGGGTTGTTACAAAACCCTCCTCCTTGGGGTAACACTATCCTTGGTGTTCAATGACACCTATAACCAACAAGTCTTTTGAAAATAAAACATACTGCCCATGGAGATTTATAACATAGCTCGTTGTAGTATTTACAATGACCATTTTCTAAAACATGACAAACATACCGTTTACTGGAGCTTTATAACGTAGCTCATTATAGTATTACAATAATAACCACATATACACACATATTTGCTTCACCTAGCAAATAATCATAATGTCTATGGAGCTTTATAAATCCAACTCAATACATTATTTACAATAATACACAGATATACACATATGCACATTTTCTCAACTAGGAAATAAAAGGATACGATGTCTGCATCCGCAACAAGGGAATCTAGAGGCTCACACCTCTACCCTCAAAGTAATACCAAGATTCACCTTCTTCCCAAGAAGTCCAAAATCCACCGCCAAAGTCAAAACTGCATCCAATGTCTAGCGCTACAATCCTGCGCCACTCATCCTCTCAGTGAACAGTTACCGGGTCATTGTTCCAGGGCACACTCCCAATGTGAATTTGATTCCATCTAGCAATGTTAATGACCAAAACAAATATATCCCCGACCTTCCCTTCTCTGCTACATAGTTCATTGGGAAATCCAATCACCCCCTTTCGTGCAGTCACACATCGTCCAAGTTTCGCTAGAACCCCCATCTTGGGAAGTCCATCCCTTGGCAAGGCATCCTCGCATAAGAAGATACAAAAACCAAGGTATATCCATGCCTTAAAACCATCATACTGGTCATAACATTCTCATGGAAATCAATGGATACTATTGGGTACTAGTGTCCCATAATGGCCTTGCTCCTAAATACTTTACCAACATATTGCTGCATTTTCCAATTCCTTTAGATGTTGCAAATTCTTGTAGTCAATTTCAACCACACAACTCGGCATTTCCGTGCTTCCTATACCAAGCACATAACTTCCATTAGACTTAAAATAAATTGAAATAAATTCACATCATACCTCACGCCTGCAACACAACAAGTATGACGTGCACACAATACCACATGTACACTAGTACCATATGTACAACACGTACATAGTACCACCTGTACAAATCACCACTTTCACAATGTGTGCACATCATCACATGTACATGACAACACCTACACAACGTGTACAAAACGACACATGTACATCGTACTGCCTGTACAACATGTACACAATACCACATGCACTACATGTACACAACAGCACATGTACACAACATCCCATGCATGACATGTACGCAACACCACATGCACACAACACCACATGGTCACAACACCACTTGTACAATCATGCACACAACACCATATGTACATAGCACCATATGTATAACATGCACACAACACCATATGTACATAGCACTGCATATACAACATGTGCATAGCACTGCATATCCAACATGTGCACAACACCATATGCACACAACACAACATATCCATCATGTGCATAGTACAATATGTACATAACACCACATATCCAACATGTACATAACACCATCTATACCTAGCATTGCATATGCAACATTCACACAACACTATTTGTACCACCCTATACATAACATTGCATAAACAACATGTACACACACTATATATGCACAACACTGCATGTGTACACCATTATAGGTGCAACATATAAAACATATGCACAATAGCAGTACCAAACATACAAAAAAAACGTTGTGTCTACCAACCAACCTTGCTTCTAGTGTCTCTCTGCCATCCATGATTATCCTATCATGTCACAAAGCAAATTTTTTCATCTCGTTGATGTATTTTTCAACATTACCTATCATAACATAAACATAGGCATAATACAAGCATACAATATCAATTCATATCCATGTGATGCTGACTTCATATATTCATCATGACTATGCTTCCTACTTGATTCCCATAAGACTAGGAACCTTGTCATGCCATTCACCTGCTTAAGCAATCATTCCTCCACAAGAATGATCCCTTGGAAGCCTTGTCAGAAAGTGACATAGATACATAGATACATATACACAAACATTAACATAAAACAATCATGATATTCTCAGACAATGATATGCATACATACACATATATACATATAAACATCAACATAAAACAATAATTATCTAGTCAGACAACAACATACATACATACATACATATGTACCTATAAACATTAGCATAAAACAATCATGATCCATGACGACCCAGTGAGACATGGCATACATACATACGTACATAAATGTATACATATATAGAGATCAACATAATCATGCTCTCAACATAATTACCAGATAGCATAATGTCAAGGTTAAGAGAACTCCCTTTATCCATGCACATCATGAACAACATTGAGAACAATTGTTCCCAACATAGCCAAGGAATCGGATGCCTCACATCCATTCACTTTAACTTTCCTGTTACCTTTCTCATGATTGTACTGCCATTGTCCATTTACACTAATGGACCGAACCACTCCAAGCGATTGTCATATTCTTACCTTCAACTACCCTTACTCATGTATCGAGCTTCATCTAAGTCTTACATTACCTACTAGGTTTCGTTCATCTCTCCCCAAGCTCCATTAGCTTTCCTCTTTCCCAACCAATTCCCAAGACTCTCAAAACAATAAAGGCAAGACCGAGAAGCAAACAAGAAGAAAACCATGGAAAACCAACAACAACAGGACACCACAAACAAAGCGATATGGCTATACACTAGAAGTAAACAAAGTTGCAAATCAATTGAAAACAAAGCGCAAAAGACGAAAGCACAAGACTAACAATAGACACCATGATTCAATCCCATGGTTCCTAAGGAAAGTTCAACCCGGACCTTCTTCAATATTTCATGGTAGTCTCTTTTCCATGAAATTCCATGTATCATTATGCCATCAACACATAAATGTCAGTGTATAAATAAACATAACAATACATTGGTTACCTTACCTTGTTGTGCCAAGCATGTTGTCTTGCAATTGAATACATCCATGCCATCTCTCAAGGGACTTCGATTCCATTGACAGATCCACCTGTAACTAGAGACTAGCTAATATACTTGTCAAATACATGTTCATGAATCTAGCACATATCCACAGAATGTCAAAAAAGATTACGATTAAGAAGACTTCCTATATGCAAAGCACCCATTCGTTTGGAATTAGGGTTTCCAAACATAGCCAAGGGAATTCTTGTCCAATTCCTCTCTTTTACCTTTTTACCTTGTTGCAATCGAGGCTTACTATGTACTATCGCATCACCCAACTGTTAGCTATATAAACACATTAATTGTTACCTTGTCATGCTAATACCAAGCATGCTTCCTGCAACTGTTTACACATGTCAACCACATGTCCAAATATCAAGACAATCATATCTATCAATTTAAAATTAACCTTTACCAAGACTAATAATCATGTCATAATCCATAGTCAACTCATAGTAATTAGACATAATGCTACAACTGTCACCTACTACACTCAATTACATATCAACAATCTCAACACATATGTATTAGTACAACCATCTTAAAATAAGATCATTTGAACAGATACCCATATCATGTGATTAATCAAACATTCAACAACATATATATGACGTAATAGACACCAAATATAAAACACCAAATAGATGACATAGTAAAAAATTCAAGCACAAAGTAGACGACATAAGCAAGCTTGTACCTTAATGTATCTCGGAGGAGGCTATTTTTTCTACACAATCAATCTAGTTAGCGCAGAATAACTTTACAATAAATCAGATCAACCACAAATAAGATCATGATATCCATAACAATCACTAACTAAGATGTTCACATCATAAGCTCATAAACATTTGTCATTCATGCATAAGAATAACGTATGTACAATCAGTCTAGTGTTGGGTTGTGTTATATTCTTTCCACGACTAGCCCACGTAGTTAACTAGTGGTTAGAGGGGGGGTGGAGCCCCCCCTTCGTTGCACCGATTGTGTAGCAGGGGGGGTCATAGGGAGTTTGAGTGGTACCCGTAACCCCACTATATGGGGTCTGGGGCAGCGCCCTGGAAAATTTTGGTTTTGGACACTATGTTAGGTTGGGCAGACCCACCTATGGTTTTGTGCATGATTTTTGCACGTTTTTGGACGTGATGGTTTTCAGTCCATGGTTTTGGACGTGATGGTTTTTCGGTCCATGGTATTGGATGCTTCGGTATGTATAAATATGTATTATAACATTGAAAGGAACATAATGAAAAATCAAGCTGGTAGTCCCGGTTTTGGGATCCAGGGGAAAATCTCTGTGTATATGTGTTTTATGTGTTATGCTCTCGCATTTTTTATTTTATGTGTTTTAGAATTCGTATGTAGGTAATTTATGTATGGGGTTAAAACCTACATATGGTATCGGAGCTATTTTGGCTTCAAGGGGACGCCTTTTTTGCTAAGGGGTTTTTCTCGGGCCTGTGGTAGACCCTGTTTAGTGGGAGATCTGCGAGATCGATTTTGGTGATGAAAGAAGATGGTGAGCAGTGGAAAGATAGAGATCGAGAAATTTAATGGTCAGAGTTTTGAGTTGTGGAAACTTAAGATGGAGGATCTGTTGGTGGATAAAGATCAGTGGATCGCGGTAGATCCGGGTACTAAACCAACGAGAGTGTTCGATGAAGAATGGAAGAAGTTGGATTGGAAGGCAAAGAGCACAATACAATTGTGTGTCTCAGATTCAGCATTGCTAAATGTATTAGGGGAAGCTACGGCGAAGTATTTGTGGGACAAGTTAGGGACTTTGTACTAATCTAAGTCCCTTGTGAATAAACTGTTCCTGCGGAAAAAGTTGTATAACCTGAGGATGAAAGATGGAGACTCTGTGACAGAGCATCTGAACACATTTAATACTATGGTAAGTCAGTTAGCATCTGTTGACATTAAAATTTCAGATGAAGATAAGTCCATCAGTTTGTTGTGTTCTTTACCAGATTCGTGGGATAGTCTGGTTATTGCAATAGGTAGCAATGCAACTGCCTTGCAGTTTGATGAAATAGTCTCATCCTTGCTGACAGAGGAGATGAGACAGAAAAATACGGAGAGCCAGAATGGTGATGCCTTGTTTGTATGAGGATGGTCCCAGAATAGAAACAAAATTAAGTCATCGAGTGCGAGATCTAAATCTAGAGGGAGATCTAAATCTCTAGGAAAACCTGTAAAGGTGGTGTGCTGGAAATGTGGAAAGGAAGGGCACTACAAAAGGGACTGTAAATCTAAAGCTCCTGATAAAGGAAAGGGATCTGATGAAGGTGGGGATGGGTACTTGGCTTCTTCAAGTACACATGTAGATCATGAGGCATGGTTGATTGAATCAGGTGCATCCTTTCACTTCACTCCCCATAGAGAGTGGTTCTGTGAGTATGAGAAATACGACGGTGGTGACATCTTTTTAGGGGATGATAGGAAGGCTAGAATCATTGTTTGTAAAAAATTAAAGTTGAAGTTGCAAGGTGGAAGAGTTAGAACACTTCCAGGTGTTCTGCATATTCCTGCATTGGCCAGAAATCTGATTTCTGTAAGCAAGCTGGATGATGCGGGTGTAAAAACAGTGTTCGAGAAGGATACCTGCAAGATGGTTCGAGGAGCACTGGTATTGATGCGGGGAGTTTGGATTGGAACTCTGTACAAGCTGCAAGGTAGCACGATTGTTGATGGGTGCAACAGTTCTATGGTTCCTGAAAGTGGAGAAGAAAATCTAGTGGTCTCTGGAGAGAAGACCATGTTGTGGCATCAAAGGCTTGGACATATTGGAGAGAAGGGCCTTTGAATACTTCATGGTAAACGTATGGAAGAAGGTATGAGTAATAGCTCTTTGGATTTTTATTTCCGTGAAAATTGTGTATATGGGAAGCAGAATTGGGTGAGTTTCCCCTCTGGTAGTAAGAGGGCGAAACAAATATTAAAGCTTGTGCACAGTGATGTGTTTGGACCTGTGAAGGTTCCATCACTGGGTAAGTCTATGTACTATGTATCATTTATAGATGACTTCTCAAGGAATACATGGATATATTTCCTTAAGAAGAAATCTGAAGTCTTTGACAGGTTTAAAGAATTCAAGGCTCTGGTGGAAAACTAGACAGAGAAGAAGATAAAGGTGCTAAGGATAGATAACGGTGGAGAGTTTTGCAGTAAGAAATTTGAAGAATTCTGTAAGAAGTGTGGTATAGCACGACAGAAGACTACTCCATATACACCTCAGCAAAATGGAGTTGCAGAAAGAATGAACAAGACATTGATGGAAAGGGCAAGAAGCATGCTTAGTGGTGCCAGGTTAGGACAAGAATTTTGGGTAGAGGCAGTGGATACTACATGTTACCTGGTCAACAGGTCACCTTCACCAACGTTGGAGGATAAGACTCCACAAGAGGTATGGACTGGTAAGAAACCCTCTCTTTCACGTCTGAGGGTATTTGGATGTGATGCATATGTACATGTTCCAAAGGAGAAACAAACCAAGTTGGATAGTAAATCTGAAAAGTGCATCTTTATTGGGTATAAGGATGGTTTAAAGGGTTATAAGCTTTGGAACCCAGTAACAAGGAAGGTTGTGTATAGCCGAGATGTGGTGTTCAGAGAGGTAAAATATGTTATTAAACATGAAGTCCAACCAAAGGAACCTGAGAAGATAGAGTTTGAGCTAAAGGAGGAAGAATCAGACTCTACAACAGAGGAGGAATCAGAAGATGAAGAGCCACAAACTCCAGGTGTTAGAAGATCAGTTCGAGAAAGAAGGAAGCCAAAAAGGTATAATCCATCTACTTTCTGTCCAAATTTTGCTTTATCTATTACTGATGATGATCCCAGAACTATGAAGGAAGCATTAGATTCAGAGGATGGAAAACTCTGGAAAGAGGCCATGGTTGATGAACAACTTTGCACAAAAATGAGGCTTGGGATCTGGTGGAGTTGCTGGTTGGAAGGAAACCCATTGGTAGCAAATGGGTGTTCAAGAAGAAGACAAATGCAGAAGGAAAGGTGGAGAAATACAAAGCTCGGATGGTAGCAAAAGGTTATTCCTAGGTGTTGAGAATTGATTTTGGTGATATTTTTTCCCCTGTTGCCAAGGTAACTTCTATTAGATTACTTTTATCTGTTGTTGCTGCTTTTGATTTTGAGGTAGAATAGATGGATGTGAAGACAAAATTTCTTCACAGGGATCTGGAAGAGGAGATCTACATGAAGCAACCTGAAGGCTTTGTGGTGAAGGGTAAGAAAGAAATGGTATACAAGTTAAAGAATTCTCTGTATGGGTTAAAACAGTCACCAAGGATGTGGTATTAGAAATTTGATACATTCATACGGGGACTTGGCTTCACCAGAAGCAAAGCAGATCACTGTGTGTATTTTAAATTAATTGGTGACCATGTTATTTATCTAGTCTTGTATATGGATAATATGTTTTTGGTTGGAAATGACAAAGAAATTATCCAGGATTTGAAGACCCAATTGTCCTCCAAATTTGACATGAAAGATCTTGGTGCTGCAAACTATATTTTGGGCATGGAAATTAAAAGAGATCAGGCAAGCAGGAAGCTCTGGTTAAACCAGAGGAAGTATGTCGAGACAATATTTTAGAGATTTAATATGCAGGATAGTAAATCAATGAAGGTTCCTATTCCTGTATGTGTAAAGTTATCTGCTGAACAGTGTCCCAAGACACAAGAAGAGGAAGAGGAAATGTCCCGTGTTTCATATGCAAGTGCAGTTGGTAGCTTGATGTATGAAATGGTCTGTACTAGACCAGACATTGCACATGTAGTGGGAGTATTGAGCAGGTTTATCTCAAAACCAGGAAAGGAGCATTGGACAACAGTGAAGCGAGTTTTTAGGTATTTGCGTGGCACTAGTGATTATGGTTTGTGCTACCAAGGAAGACTAGGATTAGACAGAGTGTTGGATATTCATGGCATGTTGATGCAGACTAGGCTATAGATCTAGATAAGAGAAGATCTACAAGTGGGTATGTGTTTAACCTATTTGGAGGTGCAGTTAGTTGGATGAGTAAGAAACAATTTGTAGTGGTACTATCCACTATAGAGGTAGAATACATGGCAGCCACTCATGCGAGAAACGAAGTAGTTTGGTTGTAGAGATTGTGTTCAAATATGGGGTTAGTACAGGGAGCTATAAGGATAGACTGTGACAGCCAAAATGCAATTTTCTTGGCAAAGAACCCTGCATATTATTCAAAGACAAAGCACATTGATGTTCAGTATCACTTTGTGAGGGATATGATAGAAGACAAAAATGTGTTGCTAGTAAAGGTGGAAACTTTGAAGAATACTGCAGATGCATTGACAAAATCTATGAGCTCTGAGAAGTTCTCTTGGTGTAGAGAGACAATGGGCATTTTAGGGCTGGAAAAATGAATAAACTCTCTTATGTCCCCCTATGGAAAGAAAACAACAAGTGGGAGAATGTTGGGTTGTGTTATATTCTTTCCACAACTAGCCCACATAGTTAACTGGGGGGTTAGAGGGGGGTCAGAGCCCCCCCTTCGTTGTGCTGATTGTGTAGCCGCGCGGGGGGGGTGGTGGGGGGGGGTCACAGGGGGTTTGAGGGGTACCCGTAACCCCACTTTATGGGGTCTAGGTAGTGCCCAAAAAAATTTGGTTTTGGACACTATGTTAGGTTGGGTGGACCCACCTATGGTTTTGTGCATGATTTTTGCACGTTTTTGGACGTGATGGTTTTCGGTCCATGGTTTTGGACACGATGGTTTTTTGGTCCATGGTATTGGATGCTTCGGTATGTATAAATATGTATTATAACATTGAAAGGAACATAATGAAAAATCAAGCTGGTAGTCCCGATTTTGGGATCCAGGGGAAAATCTCTGTGTATATGTGTTTTATGTGTTGTGCTCTCACATTGTTTATTTTATGTGTTTTAGAATTCGTATGCAGGTAATTTTTGTACGGGGTTAAAACCTACATCTAGATTAGTACAACACAATGTCACAAATAAGTCAACCATACCTGAATGTCATAACCCTAACCATCTACGTAGGCCAATCCAATTTAGCAAGATACATATAACATCAAGATATTAATGTAATAACCTAATCATCAAGTTTAATAACAATCAACAATAAGTTAACATATAACATGCTGATAAACAACATATAACCTAATCATCAAGCTAAATACCATATAACAACAACAAGTTAACCTATAACATACTCATAAACAACATATTACATAATCATCAAGTTATCTAACATAAAATAACAATAACAATGCATACAACCTGTTGATGGTGTTGGACTCGCCAACATTCAGAGGATCTCCTTGGTATGAAGTCCCAAATAGACCTCACACAGTTTGGTGTAGGGGTCCCATCCTGTATGATGGCCCGATTGCCATTATCTTAAATGTTTTCCTTAGCTCTTGCTTGTAAGCACATGAGAGTGGTTTGCTTTGTCTTCAAACAATGAGGTTTGCGTGCCTGGTGAGTTCTAGTGTTACTTGTGTCCAGTGTTGATAATATCGGTATCGGGAAAATATCGGCGAGGGTCCAGAAAATATCTTATCGGCAATATCGGTGAAAATATCGGCAAAATATCGGCAAGCATAAAAAATGCATAATATATTCATTTTTTTTCAGATTTTAAACATATAAAGCAATAACAACATGAAATAAACACATTGGCACATAAAAATGAAGAAAACACTAATATATATGATGTCAAATAGAAATGATACATCAAAGGCGATACCAAATCCTACTGATCCCTAATAATTGTCCATTCAAGGACTCAAATGTGGAGAACCAATACAAAATAACATCACATATATAAAAGTATCTCATCATCATGAGTTATATGTAGCATAACAAATAAAAATAGCAACTATCTATCTGAAATCACCGCCCTCTCCCCCTTTTATGGGAAAACATGATGGGTTGTTTGCCAGGCTTGCCCCTAGTAGTAGGAGGCCCTGACCCTGCCTCTGCACCTAATGTCAAATAATGAGTGCTAGGTATGGGGCTATGCTCTCCTATATCTATACCAGATGGTGTTGATGCCGATGCTCCCGCAGTGTCCTCCTCCTCCCCCTGCTCCTCTGAGTGCTGCTGCTCCTCTGACTCCGAGTCCTCCTCTTGCTGCCCCTGCTCTAATGGATCATCTGCCACTGGCTCTAACCATGAAGGTGACTCCTCCAAGAGGGGCTCCTCAGACTCCACCCTCCACAGAGACAATACATCAATATTGTCTAAGCTAAGTCACATGACACGAGGACACGAGACACGGAGGATGTAAATACGAGTATTCAATACGAAACACAACGACCTGGAAACAAGACACGGGGGACACATTATATATATATATATATACATATATATATACATATATATATATATATATATATATATATACCGAAATATAGTTTTTTATCCATATTAAATTGCAGGTTGTAGCCTATCTAATCAAATTAAAATATAATTACTTCTCAAAGTTCATAGTTCACTTTAAAAAATAAATAGAATCAAAATTTACTATTTAGAAATTAGAATGTGATATGCTTGGTCTTGATTCTTGAATATTCAATATTCATTGTTCATGTACAACTTACAAGCACATAAGAAAATAACTAAAGTCTAATCCTATTGATTTCCTCTGCCCCTCTTGCGAGAAAATGCGACAGCTTTCCCTTTCCCTCTAGATGTAGATGCTGGTGCTGGTGGAGTTGGCAGTGTAGTTTGCTATGCTCTAGAAGCTGAAGAACTAGAAGTAGGAGCTATAGGAGGTAGACCACGTCCTCTACTGGTGGCAGGGGTAGCCTGGGCAAGTGGTGTCACCTAGAAACATTACAATCTCCCAATCCTGAAATCCTAAAAAATTGATAAGTCTGCTGCATTTCGAATGAAATCTAAAATTCTACTTTCTCCATATGAAATCCAATGAGGCCGGAACCACTCTCAAACATCCTGAGTCATTTCATGGTAATGTTAAAAATTTAAGTAAAAGGATGAAAATGAAGATTAAGGAGAATGTCACTTTTACTTTAAGAATTTAACATTACCATGAATACCATATTAATACTAGGGCCTAGAACGCTCAAACCCTCCTTGGCAGCAACCACATAGCTCTCCCCTTCCTTCTCCAGCAACAAAAAATGAAAATGATATGAAAAAAAACCAAAATCGGATTTTTATAGGCCATGCGGAAAAATTTTACAGTCACTGGGCGATATTTTCGATCATCGCGCGATATTTTCGGAAATATCGGCGATATTTCGGAAATATCGCGATATGAAATATCGCCGAAAATATCGCGATATTTTGTCGGCGATATTTCGGCTCGCCGAAAATATCGCGATATTTCCGAATATCGCCGATATTTCGGCGATATTATCAACACTGCTTGTGTCAAGGTTCTTTCACCGCAGAGAGAGAGGGTGGAAGTGGGTCTCAAGTCGAAAGGGAAAATTCCCAACTCTGTCAGAGACACACAATACAACATGACATGCGCAGCTTCTGGCAGAGCAGTCCACACAGATGCGGTGGTCACACACAAGAAGGAATTGCATGTACAACACTCAACGAATTAGTCTGCGCGAGTGCGACGGTTTGTTATAAAAAGTTTATGGGAAAGGTTTTGTCTGATGTCCAGTGAGGCAGCCCACGTGGGCAGGACAATGTTAACAAATTATACAACACATTTTCATAAACATATGTATTAGAACAACCAAAAGAGTTCAATTGTTTCAACACAGGTTAAAGAAACATGCACTAGAAGTGTTCCAAGATTAGTCTTACAAACAATTACAATACATGTGTGAAAACGTGTTGGCCTATTATCAGGCTTCTGAATTAAGCAAAAGTTCCAAGACACATCGGTACACCATACATCACTAACCCATGAGAGGGGCATTGGAGCCACTACTCGCTCGTCAAAGAAAATATTACAAACTCTAAAGGCTGTGTGGGAGGAGGCAAGGTGAAAAGTC
This sequence comes from Pinus tabuliformis, assembly GCA_031772625.1. NCBI lineage: Eukaryota > Viridiplantae > Streptophyta > Pinopsida > Pinales > Pinaceae > Pinus > Pinus tabuliformis. The sequence goes on from CM062819.1 coordinate 1,310,537,381, forward strand.
TTTTACAAATACAAATGAGGAGTATTTATAGCCAAGGGTGACACTGACCCTTGTGACTGTTCAACTTCCCTCATGATTGTTTGAATTACATGATTCTTCAAATTTACATGAGTATTCAACTTTACATGTGGGTCTCTTGGAATTCCACGTGACATTACATTGATTACAACAGTATGGCCCACAATAGTGATGTGGCCGAGATGACTCATGACACGACTCGACACGACAATGCTGGTATGTTCATGTTGTTGCTGGTGTCCATGTCGAGCTGCAGTACTACTGAGTGATGGGTGTTCTCTTGGTGTATCATAGATTCATCTCTGCATGGCAAGGTGTGCGAAGTCTTCGATGGTCTTAGTGTTCGCTTGATGTTTGCACATGCATGTTCCTCCTTCGCTTGTACTTTTACATGCTTCATGTGTTCGTCTGCTCGTGAAAAAATATCCTCGCATGCATTTCTCATTCATCTGTTCACGAAACAATATCCTCACATGCATTCCTTGTTCGTCTGTTCACGAACAAATATCCTCCCAATCATTCCTTGTTCATCTGTTTGCGAACAAATCTCTTTGCATTCTCTCCTTGTTCATCCCGTTCTTCATCGTGTCATGTCTCATCCATGTACCTGTATCTGCAATCACTCATGACGAGACAACATCAAATAAATAAATCCCCTAGTCTACCATGATGCATTATCCTTCACTTTCGGATGTAGGTGATTAGGAGAGAAGACAAGGCTCTTGAAACTACGCAAGGCAGATTTCAAGCTGGGATGTGTGCTCTGGGCACTATCGGTGAAAATTGCGCAGAGGTCACTGGGAGATTGGGATGGAAAAACTAGATCAGAAGTGACTGTCCACGTGATCTAACTCGGCTAAAGGGCAGATCTGCACAAGTTTTTGAGGGAATCAGTGTAGGCAGTAGATGGTTTGGCAGCAAAAAATGTGCAATTTCTTCGGGGAGCTGGCAGTGGGCTGCATGAGGCTTGCTTGGGAAAATTGCACAATTTTCCTGGGGAGTTGGAAGTGGGATGTGGGAGTCTGATGGAAAAAATTGTGCAATTTCTCAGAGGCTAGCCTACTGAACATCCCATCATAGTTTCTAAGCTGAGCAGGATGCTGGGAATCTAGGAGGTTGCTCATGAAAAATATGTAGTTTTTTGGGTGAGCAGCAGGCCAGTTGACTAGGTGTCTTGCTAGAAAAACTGTGAAATGAGGGAGACAATGACAGACATAACTATTTGACATGTCTATGTAGTTTCTTCAGTCAGTGGAGTGGGCATGCTTTGTAGCTTTTACGCAATTTTTTGGGGGAGTGAGTACTGGGGTCACTACCTGGTCAAACTCTTCAGTTGACTAGCTGGAGGGTTGGTTGATGTGCTTGCGGGTAGTGCAGATTGAAATGGCTTGTTGAGAAACTTTTTCACTATTTTGGGTGACATTTGGTCTATTCGCTTCCAGGATTCTGTAGTGCAGGCTGCATGGGAGATAGCCTCAAGATCTAGGCAATTTTAGGTAGTAGTACATGATTACTGAGGGCTGAAACTGCGCAATGCAGCTCAGCAAAGTTCTAGCTGTTGGAGGGTGATCCGGTTGTTAGAGTTTCAACAAAATGACTAAGTTTGTGGGTGAGTGAACTTGTGCATACATTACCTTGTGAACACACACTCAACATGACTCGATGACAAGACACCTCAAACCATCAAGACAACATATACTTAGTGTGACTGACCGACGGTGCACGTGACAAGCGCGACACTTATGATAGATCGTTGAACAACCATGACGACACTTGCATGAAAGTGCATACAACATCATGTGTGAGTGCGATAGATGTGTACATGGCGAACACAACTCAAACACAACCTTCAACATCACCAAAACGAGGTCGCAATCATGACATAGCAATCAACATGTGGAAGACGACAGTTGGTCGAACAAGTGAAAAAGAAGCAAGACATGTAGAAGAAACACATAAGATGACTTTTCACGTTTGCACACACATGTTATTGAGGACAGGGTGATATGAAAATGACAAGCAGTCCTGCAAACTTAACTAAGAGGTGTACTTCGAAAGATGTTCCTTACTTACCATACTTACCCTCAAGATGATCATGCATCCGGTGGAGTTTGCATGCAGTCCTGATCTTTTCCATTGATTGGTTCCTTGGTCCTTCTCCTCAACTCCTTGGAAGTTCTTTCAGCATGTCACCCAGGGAAAATTTTAAGAACCACCCTAAATTTATATGTATAATAAATGGGCTAATCCCCATGATACATAGGAAAAATGGGAGGTGATTTTATCAATAATATAATATGTATATATAATTTTTTTGGCAAATCTCTCACCAGATTATATTATCTTGTACAGTGATGAAAAATCTTTCACTGAATTATAAAATCTTGTAAGATCTTGGCAAATCTTTTACTGAATAATAAAACATTTTGAAGTCTTGGCAAATGTTTTGTTAAAGTATGAAACCATATATGATAATAAGAAAACATATTCATTAAACTGTAATATATTAACATACATGTTTGGAGAAAAGAAACACAATTTTCTCTTCCTACAAACAATGTTCCAAGTTTCAGTGGTCGTGTTTGTCAAGGTTCTTACAATACAATCTTTCATATCCTTCTATTAGTTTTGATAATATTCCACAACAAAGTTCTTGTAGGTGTTGATATTGACAACGAGTTCTGTAAAGGTAGGAGAGATTAATCCTTTCTCTACAACTTTTGTCAAGCTACCACTTTTTTCAAGTTATCAAATTTCTTTCTTATTCCATAGACTCCAACTGCGAGATAAAAAAAAATAAAACACATCAAGTTTGTTTACCCCAACATGCCAACAAGTAGCAAGCCCCAACTATATTATATAAGAAAGCATTAGGTATCCTAAAGGCTTGAAGGGGATCTAATTGAAAGAAGTAACCATTGTGAAAATCCTTCCAATCAATATATGAATATATAAATGTAGATTTATTATTATTTTAATTGGAAATCTTCAATTAAATAATAAAATTTAACTAGTCTCTCCCAATCTAAATTGCTTATTAGCATAATTCACTACCCTCATAGGTCTTGCATTTTTTAACAGCGTTGTAACATGTAGATTAATTTCCTTTTTCGTGAAAAATCTCCACCTTTTAGGAAAATATGGTGCAGTGGCTCCAACCCCTACAGATCATTAGGACAAACTAAGAATAGCACAAAAGATGAAAGGTTGTACAAACTAGCGTATTTTTCAAACAACTAATCCAACATCAGTACCTAAACTTTTTCATGAAGATATCATATTGAGAATGTTTGAAAAATGGTGAGAAATCTTCTGCGTGGGTGATGCGGAAAGAGTGATAAGGTTTCATTGTTTTGAATTTTTTTTTGTTAAATCAAAAAAAGTTAAAAACCAATATTAATGGAGATATTGATATTTTTTACTAAATTTTGTGGAGTGACTAAATGTATCTTTAACCATTCATCTTAAGATGCTTTTACAATATAATTTCCTAAGTCTATTTAATATCTTCATTATCATAAAAACCAACCTATATCCATCTTAACTCCACATCTACCACTCTTAATGGGATGAAATCTATTTATCCCTACATTAAATTACAACATCCATTTAACTCCGCATCTACCACTCTTAATGGGATGAAATCTATTTATCCCTACATTCATCCATTTTTACTCTTGATCCACCAAGCCCCGAGAGGGATCAAATATTTTTTCACTCTATGCTAGTTTGCATATCACGATATTTGATCCCTCTCAGGGCTTAGTAGATCCAGAGTAAAGATGGATCTATGCTGGTTTAATTCCCCATTTAGATAGGCTACATTCCACGTGAATACCATGGGTCAATACCATGTGCCATTTTTATTTTTATTAATACTAATATTAGGGTTAATAATGTTTTTTTGCATGGTATTAATAATAATCTAGCCCATGGTATTTGGACCATAGTATTTTGCCCATAGGTTTCACCTAAATATAACGCATTTTTTGAGTGTTCATAAATATAAGGTGACTTATGGAGTAAATATAAAAAAATGTTTTATTTGTTTACCATACCTCTGGTTTACTTATATTTTTATTAATTTACCATACCTATTTTACAAATATGGTATTTGGCCCATAAGATTCACTTAAATAAAACCTCTTTATTGAGCCTTCATAGATAGAAAGAGGGTTATGGACTAAATATAAAAAGAGGTTTTATTTATTTACCATACTTCTAGTTTATTTATATTTTTATTTATTTACCATACCTTTTGAGTAAGTATAAAAAAAGGTTTTATTTATTTACCATATCTCCACTTTATTTATATTTTTATTTGTTTACACCCTTGCATGTATATAAGGTGACTTATGGAGTAAATATAAAAAATGTTTTATTTATTTACCATACCTCTCATTTATTTATATTTTTATTAATTTACCATACCTCTTTTATAAAAATGGTATTTTGCCCATAGGGTTCACTTAAATAAAACATATTCTTGAAAATTAGGGCGAATGGAAGGTTGTAACTCATTTCAAGGGCTAAATTTACCTTTTTTACCCTTTCCCTTAAAATAAGGTGGCTATTTGAGGTGATTTGTAAAAATGTACTATGATACAAGATATTCGCCCACTAAAAATTTAAAACCCCTTAATTTCACCTAAGGGCGAACATTCGCCCCTAAAATTTTCCATGATGTCACCCTTTCTTGTAGTCAATGAGAGGTAGATCTGCACAATTTTAGCGGATAGTGACTGCTGCCAGGATGAGGCCCTGGGAGGCCCGTCTGTGCAGTTTCTGCATGCAAGATAGACAAGACAACTTGGAAAACAGTACACAATTTTGAGGCTCAAGGCACTGCTGTGGGACAAGGGTCCTGGGTGGACACCTGTGTGCAATTTATTAGTGCAATGGAATTGGCCTGCTTTGTGCATTTTTGTAGAGCAGTGTTGGCTAAGGTCTCTACAGGCTGCACGGTTTCAACAGGAAAGGGAGGTTGGTTTCTCTACGCAATGCATGGTTTCAATAGGCAAAGGAGGAAGCTTGATGGTTGAAGAAGAAAAGCACACAGTTCCGAGAAGCTATATGAGGCTAGGTTGCTTGGGAAAATGGCTAAGTGTGAGATGAGTGAAACCAAGGAAAATTTTAAGGATGGAAAATTTTCTTGAAGTTTAAAAACATTGGTGAATCTCATTAATCCCTAGTATGCAAACTATAAAATGTTTATTGATATATTTGTAAAATTATTCAAATTTATAATTATTTTATATATAGTCTCTATATAATGTTGGCGATTTTTAAGGTAAAATAATTTTATATTTTAAAATTTGGGCGAATCGTTTTTTATAAAATTGGAAATGGGAGAATCTTTTTTTGTGGAAAAATCATAGAAAATTAGCCCACTGGGCGAACATTAGCCCCTAAAATTTTCCACTGTGAAACATATGTAAACATTGATAGGACTCAACTGTGATCGCACACGGACACTTAGCAACACAAAGTAGACCATCCAGAATGCATAAGACATACTTTGCTTGATGCAACAATCTTCATGAGGTGAGTCTGTGAGGTGAGTGTGAAGCATGTCTATGTGATGACAACCACTCATACACACACAGTTCCCTTGAAGCAAGACAACATTCCCTTTGCATGAAAAACAACAACCCATATGCCCAAATATGACACATGCTGCATGAAGATGAGAACATGGACAACTCTTAAGATCAAGGAGGGGAGCTTGAAATCATCAACTTACCAACAAGCGACCAAGTATAATCAATCGTAGGATCCAAGGTAGGCTTTGAAATTTGCATGCGAGCCAAAATTTTGGAGGGTGGTTGTAGTTGCTACAACACTTGGAGACACATTGGTAGAACTCCATCTCTCTGAATGGACCTTGTTCCGTGAGAAGCATGTCTAACCCTTCTGGAAGTATTGTTCAATTCATTGATCGTGATGGCTTCCGCACTAGCTTGGTTGAAAGATGTAATCCCTACAATTCTCTTGGTCAGTTAGCACACATTCCAAGCCAAGTCAACCCAGTTGTTTCGATTGGCGATGAGGGGTATAATTGTGCACAAGTAATATGATAGTCTGAGTTTAAGTTTCATCTCTGGTGTTTCTCTGCTCCCAGCAGGCCTAGACAATACCCCGACGGAGTCATGCGGGAACAAAAGCATCACTCCACTACCAGCGAGCCTGGTCAGTACCTCGGCGGAGTTACTTGCATCACCTCTCTGTGTAGGAAGCCTTTCTCTTCTTTCACATTATTCATTTTTTCATTTTTTCATATTTTCATATTTTCATTTTCCATTTTTCATTTTTCAAAGAACTGTGCATAGGCACTTATTTATTTTAGAGGTTGAAGAGGGATCCCAACTTATTGAGAGCATAAGAGATTGCTCCTTTAGAGAAGTATGTTATGTATACCTCTGACATACTTGTTAAGGTTTTCCCACTCACCTTACTCTACTTTAATGAGATGACAAGGGTTAACCCAAAACAATCAACTAGAGTAGGTGGTGCTAGTTAGAGTGCAAGTGTTGTGTTTTCACCAAGACTCACTCTGAACAAAACATATTTTCCATCAAGGAATCATCAAATGAAGACAAAAAGTTCTTCATAAAAAGAGAGGACAACAGATAACCAAGTTTTGATAGTTGTACAAGTCCTCTTAGATTTTCCCAGCTTGTCTTGAGAGCCAAACACGGTTTCAAAAGAGGCTAACCTACAGGTACAAGCAAGCAAAGAAAGCAAAAATAAAAGAGAACAGGTAAAGTGAAAGAAAAACAGGTAAGCAAATCAAGAAATCAAGAAAGTAAGGAAACCAAATTGAGTAAGAAAGAAAACAAGAATGTGAACCAAAAAGCAAAGAAAAACAAGAAGAAAAGACTACTACTCCTATGCTAAACAGTGCATGGTACTACTCACGTGAAGTGATATTTCCAATGTAGCCACCTACCAATTGGCTGGCCCATGTTGGTGAAGGCATGGTTCGTGAGAAGCACAAACAAGTGAACCGTCAAACATAAAAGATACAACAATGAAGACTAGCACGCTCTCAGTTCTAAAACATCCACATAAAAGAAAAGAATGAATGCACAAGACATAAATTTTGCAGACTTAACATGGTGTTGTGACACACTTTGTGTAGGCAATAAACATACACACTCTTTGGATTGTGACATATGAGCAAACATGAGAAATACCAATGGCTTATGCTTTGCAAGTGTGCTTGTTATGTAAGATTCCTCCAAAGCTTGAGCGGTGGGATCATGTGATTCGAGTGGAGGAAGCGAAATCTCGGTGTTTGATTGATCTTCAATGCGAAGCAGAGAGTGATGAGGAGCCTTGGGTGTTTCAAAAATTTTCTTATCGGAAGTGGAACTAACCTCAGGAAAGTGAAAGCTTGACATAACCATCAGCCCAAGCTGAAGTGCCTCAACAACCTGTGGGATTTCCACTCCGTCAATAGGTAGATCATAGGAGACTAGTGACCAAGATAGATTAACAATGAGTGAATCAACATCGTGATCAAATGAAGAAGTACAAAGATCATGAAAACCACGATCAGAAAATTTGGGATGTTCATTGACATCCTCATGATTTGATGAATCGTGCAGAGGGGTAGATGAGAAGCAAGGATGTTCACCCTTTGTGTTTTCAGAAATGATAGATGACAGATGGGATGGATTTTCAGAGGAAGATGTGTCCTCTCTACAATGTAATGACAGATTGACATCCGATGTGTCTTGTGAATGATCGGAAGTAGAAACATCAGGAAACGAGTCTTCACAGGAGAAATCAACAGGGGAAGAATAACAAGGGATGTCAGGATAGAGTAGGTGAGGCATGGGTGGAAAGGAGTCATCCTTCACCACTGGTTCTTCTTTAGATTCCCGCACAAACTCATCATGAATGATAGCGCAAATTGGCTACACAACACCAACTCCGTCGACAAATTGATCCTGGTTCACAACACATGTAGAGTCCGAAATAGAAGAACACATGACAATATAATCCAAAGGATCAATGGAATGCGGGGACAGAGGTTGAGGGAATGAATCCACATGACAAGAAGCAGTCTTGCAAGCCAAATCTATGCAGATATCAAGAGCAGGTGGGGTAGGAGGATGTGACAGTTCAACAGATGTGCGTGCAACTTATCCCAACTCGCACTATGGAGCTAGATATGTTAGATGAGAAGAGGACAGACAATCACTTGTGAAATCAACCTCGTCTGCCTTAGATTTGACAACTCTAACACCGAGGTGTTTTGGGAGGGGTTCGAATGATTCCAAGAATTGCGGATTTTTGGATATGTTAAGAATATACTCAAATATTCCATCGAGAAATTCCCAATCAATTTCATCTTCGTGAAATCGGTATGCAATATTACTAAAGCATGTGTGAAATTGTTCAATAGATTCATCAGGTGCTTTCTGTAATTTAAGAATTTATTTATCAAGTGATCTATGGTCAAAATGAGTGAAAGCACGATCTATCTTTGCGATCAGATGAGAGAGAGAGTGAATAGATTTTTCGGGCTGTGTGGCACACCAATGCATTGGGTGCCCTCAAAGCGTGTATGCTAACAACATGGAGGTCATGTAATCTTCAAAGATTTCATGTATTTCATAGGAGCCTACAATGCCAACCGCATGTCTGACCAAGGCTACTTGGCCTCCACCATCGCATGTTTTATGTGAGAAGTTATTCCAGAGCTCTTCCGATATTTCAAAGTCATTTCCATAAGACATACACTCCAGAAGATAAACTCTGTAGTTAGTCATGATAAGTATGCAAAGATTCAAAACATATTGTGAGGATTCAACTTGTCATCTGGCCCTCCTTCTAGCACCAGAAATGTTGACAGTGTTGAACCCACCAACATTTAGGGGATCTCCCTGGTATGAAGTTCCAACTAGACCTCACACTGTTTGGTGTAGGGGTCCCATCCGGTATCGTGACCCGGTTTCCATTAACTTACATGTTTACCATAGCTATTGCTTTTCAGCACATGAGAGTGGCCTGCTTTGCCTTTGAACAACGAGGTTCACGTGCCTGGTGAGTGCTAATGTTACTTGTGTGAAGGTTCTTTCACTGCAGAGAGAGGATGGAAGTGAGTCTCTAATCGAAAGGGAAAATTCCCAATTCTGTCAGAGACACACAATACAACAAGACATGCATAGCTTCCGGCAGAGCAGTCCACACGGGTGAGGCACACACACAAGAAGGAAAGGAACATAAAACACTCAACGAAGTAGTCTGCGTGAGTGTGATAGTTGTTACATTACATCGATTACAATAGTATGGCCCATAGTAGTGATGTGGAATAGAAGACTTATGACACGACTCAACACGACAGTGATAGTATGTTCATGCTATTGGTGGTGTCCATGTCGAGCTACAGTGCTGCTAAGTGATGGACGTGCGCTTGGTGTATCATAACTTCATCTCTGCATGGCAAGATGTGTGAAGTATTCGATGGTCTTGGTGTTTTCTTGATGTTTGCATGTGCATGTTCCTCCTTCGCTTGTACTTTGACATGCTTCATGTGTTCGCCTTTTGCAACAAAATCTCCTCGCATGCATTCCTTGTTCACTCGTTCCTAAAAAAATCTCCTCGCATGCATTCCTTGTTCACATTCGCGAACAAATATCCTCACATGCATTCCTCATTCGTCCATTCACGAATGAATCTCCTCACATGCTCTCCTTGTTCATCCTGTTCGTCGTCGTTTCACGTCTCATCCATGTACCTGTATCTGCAATCACTCATGACGATACAACATTAAATCTAGAAATCCCCTAGTCTACCATGATGCATTATCCTTCTCTTTCGGATGCAAGTGACTGGAAGAGAGGACAAGGCTCTTAAAACTGCATAAGGCAAATTTCAAGCTAGGATGTGGGCTCTGGGCACTATAGGTGGAAATTGTGCAGAGGTCACTAGGAAACTGGGATGGACAATCCAGATTAGAAATGACTTTGCATGGGATCTGGCTTAGCTGGAGGGTAGATCTGCGCAATTTTTTTGGGGAAGAAATGCAGGCAGCAGAGGGGTTGGCAGCAAAAACTGTGCAATTTCTTTGGGGAGTTGGAAGAGGCTTGCTTTGAAAAATTGCACAATTTTTCTGGGAGCTGGCAATGGGTTACGAGAGTCTGCTAGAAAAAACTACGCAATTGTTGGTAGGCTGGCCTGCTGAACATCCCATCGCAATTTCTAAGCTGAGCAGGATGCTGAGAGCTGGGAGAATGCTGATGAAAAGTGCGCAGTTTTCCGGGTGAGCAATAGGTCAGCTGACTGGGTGACTGTCTAGAAAAACTGTGTAATTTTTTGAGGGAGACAGTGACGGACACAGGGTGTCTGTTTGTAATATTTGTGCAATTTCTTCAGTCAACAGAGTAGGCATGATTTGCATCTTTTGCGCAATTTTTTGGGGAAGTGAGTCCCGGGGTCAATTCCTAGTCAAAATCTCCAATTGACCAGCTGGAGGCTTGGTTGATGTGCTTGCGGGTAGCACGAATTGAAATTACTGGCTGAGAAATTTATGCGTTGTTCTGGGTGATAGTCAGTCCGGTCGATTCCACGATTGTGCAGTGCAAGCTGGCTAGGAGACAACCTCAAGCTCTACACAATTTTGGGTGGCAGTACATGATCACTGAGGGCTGAAACTGCACAATGCAGCTCAACGAAGGTCCGGTTGTTGGATGGTGATCTGGTCGTCAGAATTTCAGCAAAATGACTAAGTGTGTGGGCGAGTGAACTTGTGCATACACCACCTTGTGAACACACAATCAACATGACTCAATTAAAAGACACCTCAAACCATCAAGATAACATATACTCAGTGTGACTGACTGACAGTGCGAGCGATAAGTGTGACACTTGTGATAGATCGTTGAAAGACCGCAACGACGCTTGCGCGACAGTCCATACAACATTATGTGTGAGTGCGATAGATGTGTACATGTCGAAGACAACTCAAACACAACCTTCAACATCACCAAAATGAGGTCGCAAGCATGACATAGCAATCAACATGCGGAAGATGACAATTGGTTGAACAAGTCAAAAAGAATCTAGACATGTAGAAGAAACACATAAGATGACTTTTCACATTTTTGCACATGCATGTTATTGAGCATAGGGTGATATGACAATGACAAGTAGTCCTACAAACTCAACTAAGAGGTGTATTTCGAAAGATTTTCCTTACTTACCATACTTACCCTCAATATGACCATGCATCTGATGGAGTTTGCATGTGGTCTTGATCTTTTCCATTGATTGGCTCCTTGGTCCTTCTCCTCAACTCCTTGGAAGTTATTTCAGCATGTCACCCTCCCCTATAGTCACTGAGAGGTAGATCTATGCAATTTCAGCAGATAGTGAGTGTTGTCGGGATGAGGTCCTGGGAGGCCCGTTTGCGCAGTTTTTGCATGCAAGACAGACAAGACAACTTGGACAACACTATGCAGTTTTGAGGCTAAGGGCACTGTTATGGGAGAGGGGTCCTAGGAGGACACCTTAGCGCAATTTCTAAGTGCAGTGTAGTTGGACTAATTTGTGTATTTTTGGAGACCAATGTTGGCTGGGGTCTTCGCGGGCTATGGGATTTTAGCAGGAAAGGGAGGTTGGTGTCTCTGCGCACTACGAAGTTTCAGCAAGCAAGGGGGGAAGCTTGATGGTTGCAGAAGAAAAGCGAACAATTTCGAGAAGCTAGATGAAGCTAGGTTGCTTGGGAAAATGGCTGAGTGTGAGATCAACGAAACATATGTAAACATTGATAGGACTCGACTGTGATCGCACATTGACACTTAGTGACACAACGTAGACCATCCATAATACATAAGACATACTTTTCTTGATGCAACAACCTTCATGACATGAGTGCATGAGGTGAGTGTGAAACATGTCTATGTGATGACAACCACTCACACACATGCAATTCCCTTGAAGCAAGACAACATTCCATTTGCATGACAAACAACAACCCCTATGCCCAAATATGACACATGCTGCATGAAGATGAGAACACGGACAACTCTTAAGATCAAGTAGGGGAGCTTGAAATCATCAGCTTACCCACAAGTGACCAAGTATAATCCATCGTAGGATTTGAGGTAGGCTCCAAAATTTTTATGTGAGCCAAATTTTTGGAGGGTGGTTGTAGATGCTACAACACAACCACATGTTCTTATCATTCATGAATATCTGACACATGTGCATATGACTACACTAATCAACTAGCATCTATCATGCATGTAACTATAACATCAATAGAATGAAATGTATATACATAACCATAATGCATATAACAATCCTTAACCCACATACTTGCATACCCAACATATAACCTGTAGGATGACATGCTATTGCCTCAAGGTCCAATGTTGTAACTTCACTTTGATGATCTGCAACTCCCGCTCTATCTCAGCGAACACACTAGCATCATAACAACCAAAATCATTATGATGACCTAAGATTCATACAATGACCTCATGGACAACAACCTTAACCATGACAATGCATACATAACAACATATAGACATTGACATGCATAAAAAATTTATATACAACCAAATACTCATGACGACACATCCCACAAAAACACCATCACCCTTCACATGGTGACATCACTGAAACCATGATCAACACCATGCAAATGCAACAATCACATGGGCTATAAGAATAAGGAACACATATGCGATTGAATTGAATGCATGACCAACACACTACCATCCAGTGTGAGGGGTGAACCATGCTATGATTCCACTCTGTAACACCCTCTTCCCACATCTACCCAAGAAACCAGCTGTCGAGGGTAAAAATGCAACGAGAGGCCACTATGATATGATTTGAACTCCTAAGTCATGTTAAGGAAGTGGAACCGATGGAAACACACCATACAGACATTCAACATTAGCATTAGAACCCTTAGGAACCATCCCAACTTTGCTGCCAACTATCCCATGGGTCCCACTGAGATTTTGAATCACTTTACCCCTAGATGTTCTCATGATATGGGCCTGCCAACATCCAAGAGGCTCTGGACACTCTCATGCATAGGCATGCCAAAGTCCAGGGACTGTGTTTTCCAGTTTTGTGCTAGCGTCCCCGGGATTTGAGCCATTTTTTCAGGCCCAGAGCAGAGGTCACTGCCCAAAATGGAATGAGATCTTTAGAAAAATAAAATAATAGGGAAACAATGATGCAAAAGAAATTAGTTGAACAAACCCTTAACCAGACCCCCTACTAGTCATAACAGGCATTTCATCAAACATATCACAAATATGTAATCTACAGGTGTAAACAACAGATTTAAGCATATGTATCTCATACTTATCTAAGAATCTCTAAGAACCATTGTTCCCTCATGTCTTTTGATGCATTATCATCTATTAGGTCATATATACATTTTCCATTCATTTACAAGTAAAAAAATTATGAGAGCCATACATAGCTACTATCATAAAACATATACATAATCAACATAGAAACAATACAAATACCATAAATACATTAACCATAGAATCCACATATAAACTAGTACATTTACACATCAAAACCAAGGGAATGAATCTCTCATTAATGAATGTAGAAACCAACTAGGGATTGGACTACCTCGTTCCACCCGACCATAGATTGGCTGAGCCAAATCTCTCTTCAGCTAGTCACCCCCATGACATATTCCAAGCATGAATGTGGGAATCATAACCAACCAAAAAGAACCAAACAAGCATGAATTCTACTAGAGTTCTCCACATACACCATGAGGAATTTGAGTGCCTCCTAGTCTCTCATGATTTATCGTAATCCACAGTCTAATCCAGGGATAATTAGGCCCTACACTGAGACCCACTCTCTAGGATTTACCATACATCCCATCCCAGGACTACTAGGCCCAACAAAGAGAAATACACCTCTTGGATTTAGCGTATATTCTTCCATTCACTTGTAAGGATTCCTAGGCCTACCAAGGCACACAATCTTGGCTTTACCGCAACCCACAGTTTGGCTCAGGGGTTACTAGGCTAGTGGATTTACCATGATCCAGAGTCTGATTTAGGGACCACTAGGCCATGTGTTTGTCATTTCAGAGATCCACCCCACTCAGCTTTGAATCTAATCGAAAATCCACCTCAACTAAAGTACTAGAACCCATCTCATCGAGGTTATTCAGACATGGAAAGGTTAGGTTGAAACATTTTCACATCTGGCAAAACCCATGCCATGACAGAAAAGAACCACATGCAATACCATGTATGCCAAATCTAGCAAAGGAAAACACACATGCAAATCGATGCCTACAAAGAATATTTTTGTAGCTGCTTGATCCTGCCCTTCCTTGCTTTCTCCCTCCTCCCTCTTACCTTCTTTGCCTTTCTTGATCCAATGCCAAGTGCTCCAAGAAAAATCTAAGTGTCCAAGAGTGAGAGAGAGAGAGATAATAATGAGAAAGCTCCAAAAATGAACTGACAAAGCTTACCCACTGATCCTCAGAATCCTTTTTACCAATGAGGCCTCTATTTTCTTCAATTTCCATTATTTCCCTTCAATTTCCTCCTCACATGAAACCTGTGACCTTTCACCTTCCTTTTCTCCTAATTTCCATTATTTTCGTAAGAAAATGTGCCAAAATGCCAGTTTGCCTTTCCAAAGCCTTTGCCATTGTGTTTGCTAATTTCCTTAGCCATAATAAACTGAATGAACACCCACTAGGATGTTTTCCCCGCCATTCAGCTTGGAATACATGTCACATGGCCTTGGTCTTATATATTTTTACATGGATTTTTAACCAGGGTTGTTACATTGAGCATCTTCACATTTACCACGCTATATTTCATATCTCATATGTTTTCCATAAACCAAGGTTTCTCTCAAACCCTAACCTCATAATATCCAACGAACCTTAATACACAAATTGCCTAAGGTTATCTTCAAACCCTAGAATTATTTTAGGTCTCCTTCGTCTTCTCTTTCTTCCATTAAAGGTGTCTCCATGGGGGTGATCTCCATGAATTTTCTTCTGTCCAACTCCAATACCATGTTAATTTTTCATAGGGCTATATTGTTCTTTGCTTTGATAATTGCATTTATTCATTAAAACATTAAGTTCATCCTATAACATCATGACATTATTAATATTTACAACATCATCATCATCATCATCAATGCAACGAAAGATAAAGGAACAATAGAAGAAAATCATTCACACATAGAGACACTAGGATGGGTCGGAGACTAGGGAAAAGCCCACTATAGGGAGAACCCTTGCAAATTGTTCTTGTTAGATTGTCATCAAATAATTCAGAAAAACAGAGCACAATGATCCATATCTTTATCTATGCAGCTGACCAGCAAAACAACTACAACATCCATGAAATGAACCCATCAATGTCAATGCTCAAAAATATGATTTTGAAGACTGTAATGAAATGTCACTATCTGCAGTCAACTGTCAAACCCTGCGGTCACTGAGCGAAATCTTCGAAAGATTGAGAATTCATATTTTAGATCATGGTCACATGAAGGAGGTACGATGTGAGAGACTATAGATTTCCTAGTTGCCCCCTAAAGCCTGGTATGCGAGCAACTGGGGTTAGATCTGGACTACGAAAACCCTAACCTCCAACCAAAAGCAAGATAGAAGAGTTTCTCATCATTTTTTTCTGAAAGAGGTAGAGGGAACTTGTATTTATAGTCTTTGTTGGAGAGGTAAATCCCCTCTACGGATAGAGGCGATCCCTACTAGCCCAGAATGGGTCTAGCAACAATCAATCAATGCTACTGTGCAAGTTCCTAATTGCAATTAAAAGAGAGGCAATGAACACCTACTTGGATTCCAACACTATTGTTTGATGAAGAGATGCTGCTCTCGCTCCTTCGCTCTGGCCGGTCACGATCCTCCACGATCTCCCTGAATAGATACCTGCACACATGAAGAGAAAGACAAACACAAGCGTGAAATCTAATAAAAGCAATTATACATTAGTCAGAAAGGATGTAATTCACATTAACTATCACAAAGATAAATGAGAATGGAACCATAACAGTAGTCATCTATTATTAAATCAATAACAGAGAAAGGTACAACCAAAGTTCTGACGCTGAGTCCTTCTCTAGAGGGTCCAGCCAGCAAGTCTCTTAAGCATTCACCCTTGGAGGTAGATTCTCCCAACACAAAAGCTCTCTCTCACACAAGCAATACTCACAACCTTCCTTAAACTTCCTCTAGCAAAACCACACTTGTCACACCAACTACCTACTAGCAGCAGCAATCCAAGCACTATGAATTCCACACTATCCAAACTAGCTGCTCATGGTAATGGTGGAGGTTTAAATAGAGAAGAGGTCTCCATGAATGGTGGGAGGACAAGCTTATCTCAAAGGAAGGTGGTTCCAAATGACGAACAGACATGCCATAGAAGGGAGGGCGATACTCACAAGGCTAACAACCAGGTTTGGAGTTATCTGGAAGGTTGGCTGTTAGAACAAATTCGCCCAAACTGGATCAGTGCGGGTGTAACACTGAACTGGAGCGCTGACAGCGCACCATAATAACATAGAAGGCTATGTCAGCGTGGCTTAATACTTTCATAGGATGCGCTGGCTCATGAAATTCGACCAGCGCGGAAAACCCGTGTGCTTCCGCGCTGGTAGCGCATCAGTTACACTATGAGCCGCCAGTCAGCGCGGGAATTTTAATAACAGTCACGCTGATGAAATAAACTTAGGCAAAGTGGGTCATTTGGCCAGTTTAGAGAGCATGAACATGGTGCATTTGATTCCATGGCATGATAGGGAGACTGACAAGGAGACAGTGACAATTTACTGCGTAACAGATGCCCCCTAAAGCATGAAGCCCGAGAGAGTGGGAGGGGTGAAATGCTTTACAAAACTGCTGAACTGGAACACCACCAGGAAGGACCTGCACGCATATACAACTGATATCTCGATTACATGTAGTCTAGGCATGGGCACAGCCATCCAAAAAATACATATGGAAAAGGTCTAAGGTGTGGACGCAGCCACCCAGCTGAAAAGACCATAATGATAAGAAGGTATGGTCGCAGCCATCCGAGAGACTCAGGTATGGGCGCAACCATCCATCAATGAGTCATGTAATAATAATCCACAAAATCGCAGCCTGGTTCACAACAGACACAAACCAGGGTCTTGCGCTCCATCCCAATCCGAACAAAGTACAAGTCCAAGCATGTGAATACATGAGCTAAAGTTGAACATGCATGAACATCGTCTGATTACCAGTCAATGATGAAAACTGTTAACAGACGCGAGAGGTACCACCAATGATGACAATGGCCCTCAAGGTACTTATAGGTACAATCCGCGACGTGTGAATCAATGAGCTGGTGTCGAACACCCGCAGAATCATCAGATCAGAGGCCAATGATGAAAACCTCACGTCGAACACGAAGAACCTGCCATTGAGGCATGCAGGCTCTAAGGCACCTGAAGGGAGTCTCTAGGCCACTTTCCTGGATAATGAGCTGGAGTCGACAGGAAGTAACCTTGATCGAGGGTGGGCCATAATGTTTCCCACATCATCGACATGAGACAGAGAAGGATAAAATATTTTGTGTGAGACATCAGAGGGAGGTGGTAAGCTTGCAGAGGCCAACTTCTCTTGAACATATCGGTGACACAACAGCGGATTTGGCAGTATCTGACATCAAATGAGCAGAGGTCATGGTGACAAGGCAATGAGCAGATGAGGGGTCAAATAGGATAACCAAAACCCATGGAGGCTAGTGCAAAACAAGATGAGAAATCCCCACCCAGACACGAATGCAGACGAGTGCCATGTTCAAGAGCGACATACTGCCGACACGACCATTATTACAGTTTTATTTCCCCTACCATTTCTGGCAGGTACCCCGGTTATTTTTGGAGGACAAGCTTGACGGGGATAGCATATGCTTGGAAAGGTGTCATTTTGACGATGTCCAATGTCATTGAGTTTTAACGAGCATGACAAAGGAAGAACTCGGCGTCTTTTCTTGTTTAGAGAGTCTGAAAAGAAAGCAGGAAAGGAGACTCCAGGGGGGTCCTTTTTCGTACAGTTGTGTCTCTCGAGCCCGAAAAAGTATAAAACAATACTCGAAAGAACCGACCGACCAGTATGATCGAGGAGTACTTTTCGTGAATAGTGACTTCGACCCGAAAAAGTAAAAAAGCGGTCGGAAGCACGTCGTTTTAGAGCCAATAACGAGTGTGAAACGACAAACACCCGACAATCTTTTTAAGTTAAACGGTCGAAAAAAGAGCTTTAAAATGACTGCCTCTCGTTCCTTTTAACGAGCTGAAAGGAAGCTCGGCCATCTTTTCTTGGTTTATGTCGGAAAAGAGCTCAAAGACGACATTTTTTTGGGACCAAGTGTACATAGAATTGTTACCACCACGCCGGTTACTAGAACCTGCACAAGAACACCACCCGCATAAATCTGTTCGACATATTTAAAAACATAGTAAAACATGCATAAAAGCATAAACATAGCGACATTAGAGCTAAATCCATGGCAAAAATATGACAAAAACCCACATTGATAAGAAATTATAGCTAATTATGAATTTTTTACCATAAATAGGGGGGTAAAAGTCATTTTTTACCATTGTTACCATTTTGAGTTGTGAAGAACGTTGTGGAGCTGCAAGGTTGACGGAGCGATTTCCAGCCCGTACGGACACCATTCATCCGGCAGCTTGTTCCAGGTAGGTTCTCCTCTCCCTGCGCTTTAATTTGAGTCTTTTTGAGAGCAATTCCACGGTGGGAAGTGGCCCTTTGGGCAAATTTTTTGAGCGTTGGTGCGCTCTCGGTCAGCGCGGATTTCCCGCTCGGGTCCGCGCTGATCGATTTACATTTACACACACCACCTCTCGGGTCAGCGCGGAAAACGCGTGTTCTTCCGCGCTGACCCAAGGAAAAAACAACGGGGCGCCATGATCAGCGCGACTGTTTTAAAAACAGCCGCGTTGACGCCGTAAAAATTTGTTTTTAAGAAAATGAACGTTCAAATTTCAACGACTAGCGCTCTAATGTTTTTTCATGGTCTTGCAGGGCAAAATGTCTTTTGTTTGGCAAGAGAGAGCTCACGATGATGAGGATATAGCCGCTTATGCCATTGCCGAATGCCGAAATGCACTGCGGGCATGCGGGTTCCTAAAATTCTTCCTCACTCCACGCCTGAGGGCGCAACCTGATCTGCTCGAGCTCTTAATCAAAGCTTGGAATCCAGTTGATGGAAAATTCACGATCCGTGGCCGGGACATTGAGTTTGATTCCACGGATATCTATTTTTTGACTGGATTATCGCGTCGGGGCCAGATGCCCATCCTGGAGGGGCAACGACCCAGCGGTGAGACTCTTGACCAGCTGATGGCTCGAGTGTGTCCAGGGGCTGTTAAAACACGGAGCGGGAAGGTTGGTATTCCGACGGTGAACGACATGGTTCTTCGCACCATACTCTTTATGGTGACACGGGCAGCGGGCTCTTTGGCCAATCATGAGGCCTCAAAGACCCAACTACTACTGGCTCTTGAGTGCTTACAACCCACCATTTTCAACTGGGCAGCAGCTGTGACGACTAGCATGAAGAGGCAACTAAGCAACTGTCGACGCGGAGAGTCGAAGCAGTTTGCTTATGGGTCACTCTTACTTTTGCTCATGCTGGAGCGGGTGCCGGCCCTACAGCTACAGACCATGGCCGTGGATCCACCCAGAGGTCCCCGGGAGACGAGGGCCAGTCGATGGGCCCGTGTCATGCCGCGCGGAGGTGGCGGCCGCCCAGTGGCTTGGGGGGTGTATTTTCGAGAGTGGCTGGATCGGCAGGCCATTCTTGTAGAGGACTGGCCATATGCCGGTATGGACTTCTGCAACGATCCCGACATGCCACTACCCGCGGGAGAGCATTGGGATGATGGAGGTATGACACTTGATCTCTTTTTAATATTTTTTAATGTTTTTGATTTTGTATGTACATGTCTTGATAAATGTCATGGTGTGCAGATGTGGGACCTGTGAGACCCATTGGCCTAGCCCCAGAGGCACGGAGGGAGGGGCAAGGAGCTGGAGCCTTGGCCCTAGTTCCTCCATGAGTTGACATGACGGAGACTATAGCTCGCAACCTTGAGGGTTTACTGGAGGGGGTGCCAGATTACCAGGGGGTCGAGGAGGTCCCCATAGCTCACCAGATCCACACAGTGGGGGTGGCACCCAGGACGCACCGCCTTTTGAGGCGGGTAGCACGGGCAACTATATGCTATAGAGAGCATAACCCAGATCAGTAGTTACCTAGGTCTTTTCCACTGATGTTTTTGAGAGACACATGTCTCGGATGTACCGAGAACACTGGCTTTACTTCAGACATATACACTTATTTTTGAGCGCCTTAGTGCGCCACACGATATATATATATATATATATATATATATATATATATATATATATATATATCTATCTATATATATATATATATATATATATATATATACTGTTTTTGGATGGATCTTTTCACATGTGATGATGTTTTTATATGCTATGCAAATGTCTAATACAAATGTGATCTAATGTATCAGTTTGCACAACACACGACCCATGTATTTTCATTTTTTATGCAAGCTTGAAAGCACACATGCAAACTATGCTTGGAAAAGAAATTATTTACACATGCTTATTCTATGGTCTTATTATGTTTTCTATGTCTTCTTGTATGATGTTTATCTATTACGCAAATGTCTATCCAACACATGGTTTGCCAATGCATCAGTTAACGTATTTAATCGTCTCGGAATGTGTTGATATGTGATGTAATCAAAATTCCTTTCTAACAATCTCACACGTAAATACAACCTTAGAATGCGTTGGTCTCTGACGGAATATTGCCCGTTGAGTTGGTGGACGACAAGTTGAGAGTCCAGGTTTACCACTAATGCACGAATTCCGAGATCAACTGCTTCGGCTAGTAATTCAATTACAACACTGTATTCGGCAACATTGTTGGTGGTACGGCCCAAGCACACGCCTTGAAGGTCTAGCAACTCGCCGTGAGGATCGTAGATCGCCCACGTCGCAGAAGACAAATTGCAAGTACTACGGCAGGCGCCATCGGCGAAACCAACATAAGGTGTATTAGACATCTGCACAAGAAGCAGAAAACAAAATAAGAGGCAAACACGCCTTCACACCAAAGCAAAACAAGAAATCATGCACACATAACACACTTGCTAAGAACACGCGTATGTACAAACTAGGTGCACGAAATCATGCATAGTATTTTTTCAAATAAAGCCCGTTGCAGGGCTTGTCAAGAGGATTTCCTTCGTAGTCGATCAGCTCATATGCCCCCTTTTGCAGAACTCTCTTTACGATATAGGGGCCTAGCCACATGGATTCGAGTTTACCTGCCCCCAGCTTATCCTTAGCTTGATCATAGAGCAGTACTAGATCTCCCTCAACAAAGGAACGAGGTTGAATGGCATTGTCGAAGTGAGCCTTAACCCTCTTCTTCTGTGCTTCAATAGCTAGAGAGGCTAAGCGACGGGTCTCGTCTAGCCTTTCTAAATAAAGAAGTCGTTCCTCCACCGGAGTGGTGTTGGGAAGCAACTCGACAGCTAATTTTAACGAAGGAATCTCACACTCAACAGGAAGGGTGGCCTCCAGTCCATAAACAAGCTGAAAAGGAGACAGTGACAATTTACTGCGTAACAATCTTTCAAGGAGGTCCACTTTACTTTAGGGTCAAGCTGATCAAATATGCACATGTGGATTTTTCTTCATAAGTAAACTTTCCCTTATCTTATTTGAGTGATCTTTAGGTCGATTTTGGTCCTATCAAAAAGAGGACTTCAATGCAATCATTATCTCCATCAGGTGAGCTATCCAAAGTGTAATTTGATCGTAGTTGCATATTTTAACACTAGAGTTTTGTAGTATGGGTTGTTGATGATATTTGATCAGTTCTAGTGTGTTTGTTGTTGTTTGTCAATGATGTCTCTCTCATAATTATCTTTGTTTGATAGTACTGGTTGGGTTGATTTGGTTATGGAATGGAATGTTGATTAGTGATGATGCTACTCTATGGTTTTATGTATTTGGTTTAATAATTTGTGATGAATTCAGTATAAGATCCAATGATTCATTCAGTGTTACAGTGACTCAGATTCAGGTATCAGTTTTTTGATATGTATGCACGTGTTCTTCAAGGGATGCACGTACATACATGGGTATGATTCAGAACAATAATGTATACATTCAAGCATATGTTTGATCAGCGTTTGTAGGAACAACATTGTGTTTCTATGATGATGAAAAGTATATGGATTAATATATTGATAAGTGGTTGTGCATTGATATGATTTGTTGATCTAGTTGCATTGGATGATTTGATTTAGTGATTAGTTTGCTGATGTTGTTGGTACTATGATTAGATGAGTTGGTTCATTTTTTGGTTTCAGAATTGTTATTTGATATTGGGCTTAATGTTGGAAGTGGGTCCAATATGAAAATATGATGAAAGGTGGCCTACAGGTTTGATGTGTTGAGTCGGGTGGATCTAGTATGAATTATTATAACACGTGGTAAAAAAAAGTGCTAAGGGTTGGAGACTTTAGTAAGGGAGTTGAAGCTTCCTTCCAACAGTAGATGGAGAATTTGTGCAGGGGGTAGGAGCTCCCTTCTGGCAGAAGTCGGTAAACAAGATCAGGGGGTTGGATCTCCCTTCTAGCAGGTGCTGGAGAATGAGAGAAGGTTGTAGCCTTCCGTAGGTGGGTGCCTACATACTGGTGTTAGTCTGCGCCAGTACAATATTGCAATAATTTTTTCATTATATGGAAAAGAAGACAAAAACGATGGTAGCAGTGGTTTTCTCCCACATTGAGTTTCCACCTAAAATTTTGATGTTCGTGTGTGTTGATATGTTTCTTATGCATTGATGATCTATATGTTCTTTACTGCTCATGGTTTTTACTTAATGACTGAATAATTAATTAATGATGCACTGGTTAAGGATGAACAATTAATGAACTAAATGATAAATTAGTTATCTGGATATACATTGTTTGTATTCATCACAATCACGTACATACGATAGTTTCCTAAATAACAATAACATACATAAATCAGAATAAGAAATTGAAAAGTTGAAGTGAGTTTAAAATATTAATTCACCCCCTCAGTATTTTTCTCAACAATTGGCATCAGAGGAGGTCACTTCAATTAAATATTTACTGATTGGAGTGGACCAAAGACGATGGGAAAGAAGGAGATAACTCAAAGGAAAGAGTAAAATAACTATGGTAATATCAGATGAAGTGACTGTTATAGATGTCAGCGAATATTCAGCTTTGGGAGCACCCCACTTTCTATTGATCAAGAATGAGGAAGACAATAACAAAGAATTATTAGGTATGAGATTTTGTAGGCCACCTTTCATCATATTTTCATATTGGACCCACTTCCAACATTAAGCCCAATATCAAATAACAATTCTGAAACCAAAAAATGAATCAACTGAAGTTTATCTCATGGGTAAAAGTGAACATAAGAATTCTAAAGACAAAAATTTTTCAAAATGATGGCCCTAGAAGTAGAAGAACAAGGCAAGTTAGAAGCAATGGAGAATAAAGGTATGCCTATGCTAATTAATGATAATTATCAATAATGGAAAGAAAAGATGAAGCCTAATTTAATGAACCTTGTTTCTGATGTTTGGTACTTAGTATGCAATGGTTTTACTAAAACTCCCCCTTCATGTGAAGAAGTGTAAAAGAACAATAAGGAATTAAGTGACATCATTAATAACATACTTGATTCAACATTAAAAAGGGTTATGCATTGTGCAACTACAAAGGAAGTATGGGATAAGCGACGGGAAATCCATCAAGGAAAAATAAAGTAAGCTTGTTCATCAGATGAACCAACATGTAATCTTGTTTCTAAATAAAATAATGATGTATCAAAATATGAGTATATTATGTCATATGGAGTCACTGATTCAGAAGAAGACGGGCTAGAGGAAGTTCTTAATATTAGAAGAAAACTTGATTTTTCCTTGAAAAGGATTAACAATATTAAGGATTAGTTGCAGGCATATAAAAGAGATCATGTTAAATCAGTAAAGGCTGTAGTAGTATCTAATCAATATTGGGAAGGACTTGAAGTTGAGATCATCTCTCTAAAATATGATCTTGAAAAGTCAAACAAGTGAAATGAAGAGATACTTCAAGTATTTGAAGAACAAGAGAATGGGCTCAAGAAAGAGGTCATCGAATTAAAGGAGCAAAGGAATGAGGAAGAAATATTTAGAAAAGAGTAGTACCAAAGAATGGAGGTTGAGGTAAACATTCTAAAACGTAAATTAGAAGAAAAGAATAAACACTTGAGATTTCAAGTAAGTACAAAGATTTTGGATAACATTCTTAGTAGTCATAGGTCTCCTTCCATTAAATTTGGTCTTAGTTTTCATGAAACTGTAAAAGGAGAATCTAGTTCACAGGCTTGTGCAAGAATCTTGGAGGATAACAATATGAAATCTAAAACTCCCGTTAAAGAGAAAAGAATTGAACCAGATTAGAATCCAAGAAGGATGATTTTACAAAAGAAATCATTTTCTCCCAATAATGGTAAATTTAATCGATTCTGTCCTTTGATCAATAATGTTGAATGATTTATATTTCATAATTATGGACAATTTACAGCTAATTGAAAAATCAAATCATTTCAATCTCAAGCAAGTAGTCATTTCAGACGAAGATCATTAAATCCCAGGTACTCAGGTTTCTTTAAAGGATATTATTTTGCTTGCGCCATATTTGGTCACAAATCTATTGATTGCAGTAGAAGGAATATGAAACAGAAATATTATAATTCCTCTGCACCATTTTTTGATCATATAATATGCTATGCATGTAAGAAGTTTGGGCATGTAGCAAAAGAATGCAGGAAAAGATCAAAAAATATCCATATCCAACATGAAAAGAAACTAGATAAGAATATTGTTACCAAAAGACCTGAGAAAGATGGATCCACCAACACTTCTCATAATAAGCAGAAAGAAGAAGAACAGATAAGGTGTGGTCTTACTCTTTGCTCATTTGAATATGAAGATGAATGGTACATAGACAATTGATGCTCACATAACATGACTGTAGATAAGAATAAGTTTGAGTATCTCAAGGAAAAAAAAGATGGTAAGGTTATTCTTGGAAATAATGCTCTAGCAAAAGTTCTAGGAAAATTTAGAGCCAAAATTAATAAGTATAAAAGAGCAGTTGATATATTATTAGTTCAAGGGCTAAAACAAAATATTCTAAGTGTAGGTCAAATGGTGGATAAAGGAAATATAATTGTGTTTGCATCAACCAAATGAAAGGTTATAGATGAAGAAACTGGAAATGTCATAGCAAGATGATATAGAAATCCAAACAAATTATATGTGTTTATAAAGAAGAATTCGGGTAGAAATGGGAGGGATAATTCCTCTTCTTCAGATTCAGAATAAAAGAAGATGGTCTCTACTGCAGTACATTGTTAAAAGAATACTTCTAACAATGAATGCAGAAGTAATGTGAATGTAGAACAAGTGATGATTAGTAGGTCTAGAGGATCAATGAGGAATGATCTTTAGGGGAGCTATACATATGTATACCTTGATGATGATTCCCATGTTGTTTTGATATTCATTTGGTGATTCTTATATTACTAACATTGCATCTAATGTAGTAACAGTGAACAAGAACATACATTACAGGCTCAGGAGGAGCTGTGGTTATGAAAGTTCAACATTTTACTTTCTATACATGGATATCATGAAGGAAAAGTGTGCATATACACGAGTTTTGATCTAGACAGTCGCGTATGTTTCTCTGAGATGAAGAAATAGTGGGACAAACTCAGGGAGAGTTTCTGATTTGCCTCAATCAATTATTGTTTGACTTTCTAGTTCTGACATTGATTGGTTACAGTTTGATGATGATGCTCAGATGGTACTTAGAAATGATATTGGTTTATGATGGTTCATGAGTTGCTGCAAAGTGTCATTGCTGCTTTGGTTCTTTGATGAATTTGTTGATTGATGAAGTGTAGATAATCTAATAGTTGGAAAAGGTTCAAGGGGAGCATTCGTTATGCTTCTAATTAGTGCATTATTGGAATTATGGTCTCTTGAACACTCATTGTTGCATAGTGATGTTTAGGAGCTTGTTGGAATTTATAAGGAGATATATGCTGCTTGGTTTAAAATTTTGATAATGTGCATGGATTGCATGGAGGATATTTATTGCACTTAGTGAAGCTGTTGATATTGATTGATGATGATAAGTTTATATGTTGTTGTCATTAGGTCATAATTGATACATGGGTTGCATATGGTGAAGTTATGGATGATGCTTATATGTTGCTTGAATATATGCATATGACATTGGTCAATGATATTGCTGATAATACTTGTGATGACAAAAGATTCTCTTTTTTTGCAAACATGGTGATGATGTATGAATATGTTATCTATATGTTACATATGATATGCCACTTAAGGATTGTGGCTCTTCGTATGTGGAGCATGTTGATCTTAATGATATCAAATCAAGGAGATGGGTTACTAATAGAGCTTGATTGCACAATCTCATGCTATGTTGATGAGTTCATACATTTTACTATCTATATGTCATAGATGGGTGATTATCTGAGTTGTAGTTGATGAATGCATGTATATAATATGATGGCATTATGGTAAAAGAGATTAATATTGTTTACTATACATGCAAAGAGCACACTAACCTTGATGTATAAGGTCAAGGGGATGAGTTACTAACATGGGTCTATTACACTATCTTATGCTTCTATTACAATTGCTTGGTGATGCTTGAAAACATTGGTCATATGTTGATGTTGTTGAAGATTGATGCTAATGATAAAGATGTTCACGATGCAGGTTCCTATATGGTACATGATGGTTGTTGATGACTATCATGGTATTTCTACCACACTATTTGAGGTCTCTAGTTTTGTTCATAAATGGCATATATGTCTCTTGATGTAAAGATCTTGTAAAGAACCATGTTGTAAATCATTGTAAAATTCAGTCAAGTATGGAATATTAGTGTCAAGTCATTTATATATGTAATCCCATTATTTTGTGCATTTAATGTAATGGTGTGTCAAATAGGTAACCCCACTGTGTTGGGTGATTGATGTAAGCATGAGTCCTTGATGATAGGAAAGGTCATATTTGGTTGAGTCATAAAGTCAAGTATTTCATTGAATATCTTCAGCATATGCTCAGGGGGAGCATGGTATTCATCTTCAACATATCAGCCTTACAATGATCCTCTCTACCCAGGGGTAGAGAAGTCTTCATTCATCATTGGTCATTCCTTTGCACTTCATGTCAAAGGGACAGAGAATCTTGGTGTTTCGAGAGAAGCTTGGAGACATGTCTTGGGAGAGAAGCTTGGTGTGTTTACAAATGTGTTTGAGCTTGATGTTTAGTGAGAAAATTAGAGATATATCTTGAGAGAGAAGCTTGGTGTGTTTACATATGTGTTTGTAGGTATTTACAGTGGTGGTGACCAAACACCAAAGTGGTTTCCATCAAGTCCAAATAGGGATATTGTTGGCATTATGGCTAATGTGTTGTCCTTGATGGAAACCTACTTGATAGAGATGTCAACATGATGGTTATGCATATGCTACAGGTGATATGAACAAAGTAATATCATTTTAGAGATAGATGGATGGAAAATATAAATTGTGAGAAAGTATCTGTGGGTCATATGAAGCAAGATCACATACATATGTAGGTATGGTGAAGACAAGTTGTGCACAAAATATGCACCATCGTATTATGAATACCATGGGTCTTTACCATGGTGTTGGGCCATAGTAAACAATGTGACAATTGTTATTTGATCCCGTCAAAGAATACCAATGGACTTACTAAGGGATTAGCCTAAGGTATTGGCTGAGCCAAAAACTATATAAGGAGATGGAGATCAAAGTGTTAGGTGTGAAAGTTATGGGTTATCAATGTGTAATCTGATTTGAAATAGGTGTGCACCAAAGAGCATAGAAGAGGCTCATATATGATAGATCTAAAAGAATAATAATGAATATGATTTCTATGTGATACTCTGATGTGGATATGTGATGGTGAAGTATGCACAGTATGTGTTGTGGTTGCAGTGAAGGTTTGACTCGGTGATTTCAAATCCATACGTTGGTTTGCCTCTTAGAGGTCATGTAATATGAAGATCATCTTATAAATAGTCACATATATTGTAGGTTTTAACCCCGTACAAAAATTACCTGCATGCGAATTCTAAAAAACAAAATAAAATGCGAGAGCATAACACATAAAACACATATACACAAAGATTTTCCCCTCGATCCCAAAACCGGGACTACCAGCTTGATTTTTCATTATGTTCCTTTCGATGTTACAATACATATATATACATGCCAAAGCATCCAATACCATGGACTGAAAACCATCGTGCCCAAAACCATGTGTGAAAACCATGCACAAAACCATAGGTAGGTCCACCTGCCTAAAATAGGGTCCAAAACTTCTTTTCCCCGAGGCACTGCCCCGGACCCCGTAGGAGGGGCCGGGTAAACCACCTGTGACCCCCCACACTGCGCAACGAAGGGGGGGCTCCACGCCCCATATAACCCCCTGGTTAACTAGGGGGGATAGTTGTGGAAAGAATATAACATAACCCAACATTCTCCCACTTGTTGTTTTCTTTCCATAGGGGGCCACATGAGAGCTTAGTCATTTATCCAACTGATGAGCCCCAAAAATGGACAAATATTTGGGCTCATTCAACCTCCTAATGTGACTTGATCCACCATTCTCATTTGTTTATTGCATGTTTTTGATTATTTTTATGTTAATAGAGTGAATTTGGTTAGTCATTATGCCAACAAGTCTAATGGGTGCTTTGTGTAGCCTTGTTGGTCAACTTGGAGACAAAATTGAAGGTCTTAATGAGCACTTGGCAGCCAAATTCGTGGGAGAACAAGCTAGAGGATTTGTAGGAAGGTGTCCCCCTCATTTATGGACCCTTACCTCCAATTCTCCACCATCAGCTCGGAGTTCAAAGGCCACCAAATCAATGAGCTCAAGGGCAGCCAAGCAAGTCAAGTTGGACTGCTGTTAACTACAAGTCTTGGGCAGCCAAGTCCCTAAATTTTAGGAGGACTGTTGGGTCCTCAAATTGTATAAATAAGAAGGCTTGGGGCCTCATTTTGGTTAACTAGTTGGTAGTCATTTTTGGTAGCTAGTAGTTAGTCATTTCGTAGCGGCTAGTTAGTCAATTTGGTTTTCGCTCTTTGTAAGCTAGTTTTGGCATGACATTAGACTTTTGATTATGAATAAAAGCAAGCAGTTTTGGATCAGATTTTGAGTTTTTAAAGGAGCCTAAAGCTCTCGGGGTTGGGCCCAACCTGAGAGCTCAAGCATCCTTCCTTTGTATCAATATTGTTCCTTTCGCATTTCGTTTCCATTTCCCTTTACATGCATTCGAGTATAGCTGCTGATTTAGATTTCCTGTAGAAGTCAAACATATTGGTTTTATTAGTTAGAATTGCTGTAGTTGTTTGGAAGTAGGCTGAGGCATTACTTAGATCCATTCATGCACTTTTATATTTAGCATTACTTCTTCATTCCACTGCCATGCATGAGTTTCCTTCACAATTTATATTGCTGTTCATTGAATTTACAAGCACAGGTAGTTTAGGTTAATGCATTTTCGGTTTGGTAACAGTCACAAGCATTTGTTTCATCTACACTGCTTTCTCTCGTTCCATGACTTCGTCCTCCACCTTGATCACACCTGCAAACACATCTTTGACCTCTGCTTTGCTCTGTCATCTCCCAAAGTCTTTCACTCCTCACGTACTTCCATTCTCTAGCCCTTTCGTTGACCTAGCCCTCTATCTTCCAACCTACTCCCTACATTCACTCCCTATCCCCATTCCTCCACTTATACAGCCATCACCAGCCTTATTCCTACCTTACACATCTCCCCCTACCATTCCATCACTTCAAACACTCACGGTAGGTCATCCTGTAGCCATTTGTAGACATCTTGTAGAAACCAGAGTATCCTGTAGGATCCCCTGCAGACATCCTGTAGGAGGCCACTCTCTCGGCTGCTGAGCATCTGAATGTGAGGAACCTCTGTGGATGGATGCTAAGGATCCCTAGGGACCTCTCCTAGCCTCCCCAACCTTTCCCACGCTTTCCTTCCTTCTCCATCCCATCTGCACAACCAAACCCTAGTTAGCACAAGATCACAATCAATCCACACACTTAAAGGAAAAATACAAAAACATAACTTTCATGATGCAAGTAGTTTAGATCCATGCATTCTCACTTATTAGAGGTAATGACAGCATTGGTAGAAGTTGCATTTACATTCTTTGCATTGTAGAGGTTAGACTAGTCAAATTAGGGTTTCCTAGGTTTACATGCTTTGATTTGCTTTCAATTCATCTTTGTCAAGTAAAGTAGCTTTCCTTTGAGATTAGCTTTCGTCCATCAATTAGCAAGCTTCTTCTGAGAGCCTATAGAAGTTGGCTTGAGCCCTAGCGGACTTGTGCTAGCTGACCAAGTGACAGCTGCGACAAGAGCTAGTACTTGTGCATATAGCACCATCGCTTCCAAGTTTGTACGAACTACCGGGTTGATAAAATGAGAGACAGGAAGCCCCAGGAGTTGTAGCATTATTGCTACAATACTGGAGCTCACCACCAACCTTACAAGGCCCATTGTTTCTCTACACCAAGTGAACTTCTCAGAGCTCATAGATTTTGTTAATGCATCTGCTATATTCTTCAAAGTGTCCACCTTTACCAATAGCACCATTTTGTCTTCTATCATATCCCTCACAAAGTGATATTGAACATCAATGTGCTTTGTCTTTGAATGATAAGTAGGGTTCTTTGCCAAGAAAATTTCACTTTGGCTATCATATTCTATCCTTATAGCTCCCTATACTAACCCCATACTTGAACACAATCTCTATAACCAAACAAATTCCTTGCTTACATGAGTGGCTGCCATGTATTCTGCCTCTGTAGTTGATAGTGCCACTACATATTGTTTCTTACTCATCCAACCGACTGCACCTCCAAATAGGTTAAACACATACCCACTTGTAGATCTTCTCTGATTCAGATCTCCAGCCTAGTCTACATCAACAAAGTGATGAATATCCAAAACTCTATCCAATCCTGGTCTTCCTTGGTAGCATAAACCATAATCACTAGTGCCACACAAATACCTGAAAACCTGCTTCACTGTTGTCCAATGTTCCTTCCCTGGTTTTGACATAAACCCGCTCAATACTCCCACTGCATGTGTAATGTTTGGTCTAGTACAGACCATTGCATACATCAGGCTACCGACTGCACTTGCATATGGAACACGAGACATGTCCTCTTCCTCTTCTTGTGTCTTGGGACACTGTTCAACAGATAAATTTACACCTACAGGAATAGGAACCTTCACCGTTTACTATCCTGCATATTAAACCTTTGCAATATTGTCTCAACATACTTCCTCTAGTTTAACCAAAGCTTCCTCTTTGCCCGATCTCTTTTAATTCCATGCCCAAAATATAGTTTGCAGCACCAATATCTTTCATGTCAAATTTGGAGGACAATTAGGTCTTCAAATCCTAGATAATTTCTTTGTCATTTCCAACCAGCAACATGTCATACACATACAAGATCAGATAAATAACATGGCTACCAATTAATTTAAAATATACACAGTGATCTGCTTTGAATAACATGGCTACCAATTAATTTAAAATATACACAATGATCTGCTTTGCTTCTGGTGAAGCCAAGTCCCTGTATAAATGTATCAAATTTCTGATACCACATCCTTGGTGACTATTTTAGACCATACATAGACTTCTTTAACTTGCACACCAATTCTTTCTTACCCTTCACTACAAAGCCTTCAGGTTGCTTCATGTAGATCTCCTCTTCTAGATCCCTGTGGAGAAATGTTGTCTTCACATCCATCTATTCTACCTCAAAATCAAAAGTAGCAGCAACATATAAAATTAATCTAATAGAAGCTATCTTGGCAACAGGAGAGAAAATATCACCAAAACCAATTCCCGGCACCTGGGAATAACCTCTTACTATCAACCGAGCTTTGCATTTCTCCACCTTTCCTTCTGCAATTGTCTTCTTCTTGAACACCCATTTGCTTCCAATGGTTTTCCTTCCAGCTAACAACTCCACCAGATCCCCAATCCTCATTTTTGTGCAAAGATGCCATTTCATCAACCATGGCCTATTTTTAGAGTTTTCCATCCTCTGAATCTACTGCTTCCTTCACAGTTATGGGATCATTGTCAGTAATAGATAAAGAAAAATTTGAATAGAAAGTAGATGGGCTATACCTTTCTAGCTGCCTTCTTTCTCGAACTGATCTTCTCACAACTGGGGTTTGTGGCTCTTCATCTTCTGATTCTTCTTCTGCTGTAGAGTCTGATTCTTCCTCCTTTAGCTCAAACTCTATCTTCTCAGATTCATTTGATGGGACTTCATGTTTAATAACATTTTTCACCTCTCTAAACACCACATCTTGGCTGTACACAACCTTCCTTGTTACTAGGTTCCAAAGCTCATAACTCTTTAAACCATCCTTATACCCAATAAAGATGCACTTTTTAGATTTACTATCCAACTTTGTTCTTTTCTCCTTTGGAACATGTACATATACATCACACCCAAATACCCTTAGATGTGAAAGAGAGGGTTTCTTACCAGTCCATACCTCTTGTGGAGTCTTATCCTCCAACGTTGATGAAGGTGATATATTGACTAGGTACACCACTGAGCATGCTTCTTGCCCTTTACATCAACGTCTTATTCATTCTTTCTACAACTCCATTTTTCTCAGGTGTGTATGGAGCAGTCTTCTGTCATGCTATACCACACTTCTTATAGAATTCTTCAAATTCCTTTCTGCAAAACTCTCCACCGTTATCTGTCCTCAGCACCTTTATCTTCTTCTCTGTCTGGTTTTCCACCAGAGCCTTAAATTCTTTAAACTTGTCAAAGACTTCAGATTTCTTCTTGAGGAAATATATCCATGTATTCCTTGAGAAGTCATCTATAAAACATACATAGTACACAGACTTACCCAGTGATGGAACCTTCACAGGTCCAAACACATCATTGTGCACAAGCTCTAATATCTGTTTCACCCTCTTATCACTAGAGGGGAAACTCACCCGATTCTACTTCCCATATACACAATTTTCACAGAAATGAAAATCCAAAGAGCTATTAGTCATACCTTCTACCATACCTTTACCATGAAGTATTCGAAGGCCATTCTCTCCAATATGTCCAAGCCTTTGATGCCATAGCATGGTCTTTTCCCCAGAGACCACTAGATTTTCTGCTCTACTTTCAGGAACCACAGAACTGTTGCACCCATCAATAACAGTGATACCTTGTAACTTGTATAGAGTTCCAATCCGAACGCCTTTCATCAATGCCAGTGCTCCCCTAACCATCTTGTAAGTATCTTTCTCGAACACTAATTTTACACCTGCATCATCCAGCTTGCTTATAGAAATTAGATTTCTCGCCAATGCAGGAATATTCAGAACGTCCGTAAGTGTTCTAACCCTTCCACCTTGTAACTTCAACCTTACTTTTCTGTGACCAATGATTCTAGCTTTCCTATCATCCCCTAAGAACACATCACCACCATCATATTTCTCATACTCGAAGAACCACTCTCTATGGGGAGTGAAGTGAAAGGATGCACCTGAGTCAATCAACCATGCCTCATGATCTACATGTGTACTTGATGAATCCAAGTATACATCCCCACCTTCACATGAGGTGGTTTTTTCCTCTATAGAAGGAGTATCATCATATCCCTTTCCTTTGTCAGTAGCTTTAGATTTATAGTCCCTTTTGTAGTTCCCTTCCTTTCTACTTTTCCAGCACAGCTTTACAGGCTTTCTTGGAGATTTAGATCTCCCACTTGATGACTTATTTTTGTTTCTATTTTGGGACCATCCTTGTACAAAAAAGGCATCACCATTCTGGCTCTCCATATTTTTCCATCTCATCTCCTCCATCAGCAAGGATGAGACTATTTCATCAAACTGCAAGGTAGTTGCATTGCTACCTATTGCAATAACTAGATTATCCCACAAATCTGGTAGAGAACACAACAAACTGATGCACTTATCTTGATCTGAAATTTTAATATCAACAGATAACAACTGACTTACCATAATATTAAATGCGTTCAGATGCTCTATCACCAAGTATCCATCTTTCATCCTCAATTTATACAGATTTTTCCATAGGAACAATTTATTCACCAGAGACTTAGATTGGTACAAAGTCCTTAATTTGACCTAGAAAGCCTTAGCCGTAGTTTCCCCTGATACATTCAAAAATACTGAATCTGAGACACACAATCATATTTTTCTCTTTGCCTTCCGATCCAACTTCTTCCATTCTTCATCGAACACTCTCGTTCGTTTAGTACCCATATCTACCGCGATCCACTGATATTTATCAACCAACAAATCCTCCATCTTGAGTTTCCACAACTCAAAACTCTAACCATTAAATTTCTCGATCTCTATCTTTCCACTGATCGCCATCTTCTTTCACCACTAGAATTGATCCCGTAGATCTCCCACTGAACAGGTTCTACCACAAGCCTGAGCAAAAACCCTCAGCAACAAAGGTGTCCCCTTGAAGCCAAAACAACTCTGATGAGAAATGTAGGTTTTAACCCCATACAGAAATTACCTGCATATGAATTCTAAAACACAGAAAATAAACAATGCGAGAGCATAGCACATAAAACACATATACACAGAGATTTTCCCCTCAATCCCAAAAATGGGACTACGAACTTGATTTTTCATTATGTTCCTTTCAATTTTACAATACACATATATATATATATATACATGTCAAAGCATCCAATACCATGGACCGAGAATGATCACACCCAAAACCATGTGCGAAACCATGCACAAAACCATAGGTAGGTCCACCCACCTAATATAGGGTCCAAAAAAAAAATCCCGAAGGCGTTTCCCTGGACCCCATAGAGGGGGGCTACCCACCCCCCTCAAAGCCCTTGTGACTCCCCCCTCCCCCTCCCACTGCACAATCAACACAACAAAGTGGGGGCTTCACCCCCCCTCTAACCCCCCGGTTAACTAGGGGCGCTAGTCATGGAAAGAATATAACACAACCCAACATATATTCTGCAAAAGTTCAGAATATATATGTAGGTGTTGAGAATGGGAAGTGCATACATACACTGATATCCTGTGTAAAATTCACATATACATGCTAGGGTTTTGTAGTATGGGATGTTGATGATATTTGATCAATTTTTTTGTGTTTGCTACTATTTGTCAATGATGTATCTCTCATAATAATTTGTGTTTGATAGTATTGATTGGTTTGATTTGGTTATGGAATGGAATGTTGATTAGTGATGATGCTACTATATGGTGTTATATATCTGGTTCAGTAATATGTGATGAATTCAATGCAAGATTCAGTGATCGATTAAGTGTTACAGTGACTTAGATTAAGGTATTAGTTATTTGGGATTTGTATGCAGGTCTTCTTCAAGGGAGGCACATACATATGTGGGTATTATTTAGAAAAGTAGCGTATACATTTTGACATATGTTTGATCAGGGTTTGCAGGAACAACACTGTGTTTTTGTGGTGATGAAAAGTATATGGACTAATATATTAATAAGTGGTTGTGCATTGGTATGATCTGTTGATCTAGTTACATTAGATGATTCAATTAAGTGATTAGTTCGTTGATGTTGTTGGTACTATGATTGGATGAGTTGGTTCATTGTTTGGTTTCAGGATTGTTATTTGTTTTTTTTGTTGAATTAAGCATCAGACCTTGTATTCAAATTGATAATAAAATCATATTACAAAATGTACAAATGAGATGTGAGCCACAAATAGCCAAGGAAACCAAGCCTAAGGCCCACTATCCGGGCCTAGGGCCCATAAAAGATAATCGAATGCCCAGACCATTCGATTTGTCATCAAAGATCTAACTGTCAAGAACAATATCGGACCACTAACAAGCACACCTTTTAACTCTTGACTTAGACCCGATAAACAATTAGAGACCGCTCTATAAATATTTCGGGTCTGTTTTGGTTGATAAATCTCGTGAATGTAGTTCGTCCGAAATCCACCAGATGCAAGCGATTCACACCAGTTCGAGTGACTTGCTGGATGTTTAACACTTCTTTCAGACCCGAAGCCTAATAAAGCTACTGTTAAAGTTGGTTTCGGGTCCTTTTGGCTTGGTAACCACCTTGCTATTTTCCACGTAGAATTGATAATATTGTTGTTATTTCTCCTATCTACTTGCACTTTAACCAAGCTCCCTGCATATCCACTGAAAAGGCAATCTGTAGTATAATTCAAATTCATGTAAATACTTATGCTGTCAATTGAAACCTGCCCGAGAACCTTGAGTTTGTAGAGTTCTTGGCACATATTCTGGCCTAAGGACTGGCCATTCTTTACGTTTATATCCCTAAACTGCTGCTTCATGTGGACAAAAAGTCAACTATTTCCAGAAGTATACAACTTGCTAGTATCCCCTGCTCTAATAGAACTCCCTGTTGGGTTGTGTTATATTATTTCAAACAACTAGCCCATGCAGTTAACCGGGGGTTAGAGGGGGGTCACAGGGGGTTTGAAGGGTACTCGTAACCCCACTTTATGGGGTCCGGGGCAGCGCCCTAGAAAATTTTGATTTTGGACACTATGTTAGGTTGGGTGGACCCACCTATGGTTTTGTGCATGAGTTTTGCACATGTTTTTTTTTTTTTTTTGGACACGATGGTTTTCGGTCCATGGAATTGGATGCTTCGGCATGTATAAATATGTATTGTAATATTGAAAGGAACATAATGAAAAATCAAGCTGGTAGTCCCGGTTTTTGGATCCAGGCGAAAATCTCTGTGTATATGTGTTTTATGTATTATGCTCTCGCATTGTTCATTTTATGTGTTTTAGAATTCGTATCTAGATAATTTCTGTACGGGGTTAAAACCTACATTTGGTATCAGAGCAGTTTTGGCTTCAAGGGGACACTTTTGTTGCTTAGGGGTTTCGCTTGGGCTTGTGGTAGACCCTGTTCAGTGGCAGATCTGCGAGATCGATTCTATTGGTGAAAGAAGATGGCGAGCAGTGGAAAGATAGAGAACGAGAAATTTAATGGTAAAAGTTTTGAGTTGTGGAAACTCAAGATGGAGGATTTGTTGGTGGATAAAGATCAGTGGATCGCGGTAGATCCGGGTACTAAA
Source organism: Pinus tabuliformis (assembly GCA_031772625.1). Classification (NCBI taxonomy): domain Eukaryota; kingdom Viridiplantae; phylum Streptophyta; class Pinopsida; order Pinales; family Pinaceae; genus Pinus; species Pinus tabuliformis. The sequence continues at coordinate 1,310,574,788 of CM062819.1, forward strand.
CCAACGGGAGTGTCTGAATGAAGAATGGAAGAAGTTGGATTGGAAGGAAAAGAGCACAATATGATTGTGTGTCTCAGATTCAGTATTGTTGAATGTATCAGGGGAAGCTACGACGAAGGCTTTGTGGGACAAGTTAGGGACTTTGTATCAATCTAAGTCTCTGGTGAATAAACTATTCCTGTGAAAAAATCTGTATAACCTGAGGATGAAAGATGGAGACTTGGTGACAGAACATCTGAACGCATTTAATACTGTGGTAAGTTAGTTATTATCTGTTGATATTAAAATTTCAGATGAAGATAAGTGCATTAGTTTGTTGTGTTCTCTACAAGATTCGTGGGATAGTATGGTTATTTCAATAGGTAGTAATGCAACTGCCTTGAAGTTTGATGAAATAGTCTCATCCTTGCTGACGGAGGAGATGAGACGGAAAAATACAGAGAGCCAAAATGGTGATGCCTTGTCTGTACGAGGATGGTCCCAGAATAGAAACAAAAATAAGTCATCGAGTGGGAGATCTAAATCTCCAGGAAAACCTGTAAAGGTGGTGTGTTAGAAATGTGGAAAGGAAGGACACTACAAAAGGGACTGTAAATCTAAATCTCCTAATAAAGGAAAGGGATCTGATGATGCTCCTTCTACAGAGGCAAAAACTACCTCAGATGAAGGTGGGGATGTGTACTTGGCTTCTTCAAGTACACATGTAGATCATGAGGCATGGTTGATTGACTCAGGTGCATCCTTTCACTTCACTCCCCATAGAGAGTGGTTCTGTGAGTATGAGAAATATGATGGTGGTGATGTCTTCTTGGGGGATGACAGGAAGGCTAGAATCGTTGGTCGATGAAAAGTAAAGTTGAAGTTGTAAGGTGGAAGGGTTAGAACACTTCCGAGTATTCTGCATATTCATGCATTAGCCAGAAATCTGATTTCTGTAAGCAAGCTGGATGATGCAGGTGTAAAAACAGTGTTTGAGAAGGATACTTGCAAAATGGTTTGGGGAGCATTGGTATTGATGTAGGGAGTTCGGATTGGAACTTGGTACAAGCTGCAAGGTAGCACTATTATTGATGGGTGCAATAGTTCTGTGGTTCCTGAAAGTGGAGCAAAAAATCTAGTGGTCTCTGGAGAAAAGACCATGTTGTGGCATCAAAGGCTTGGACATATTGGAGAGAAGGGCCTTTGAATACTTCATGGTAAAGGTATGGTAGAAGGTACGAGTAATAGATCTCTGGATTTTGATTTCTGTGAAAATTGTGTATACGCGAAGCATAATCGGGTGAGTTTCCCCTTTGGTGGTAAGAGGGTGAAACAGATATTAGAGTTTGTGCACAACGATGTGTTTGGACCTGTGAAGGTTCCATCACTGGGTAAGTCTGTGTACTATGTATCATTTATAGATGAATTCTCAAGGAATAAATGGATATATTTCCTTAAGAAGAAATCTGAAGTCTTCGACAGGTTTAAATAATTTAAGGCTCTGGTGGAAAACCAGACAGAGAAGAAGATAAAGGTGCTGAGGACAGATAATGGTGGAGAGTTTTGCAGCAAGGAATTTGAAGAATTATGTAAGAAGTGTGGTATATCACGACAGAAGGCTACTCCATATACACCTCAGCAAAATGGAGTTGCAGAAAGAATGAACAAGACATTGATGGAAAGGGCAAGAAGCATGCTCAGTGGTGCCAGGCTAGGACAGGAATTCTGGGCAGAGGCGGTGGATACTGCATGTTACCTAGTCAACAGGTCACCTTCATCAGTGTTGGAGGATAAGACTCCACAAGAGGTATGGATTGGTAAGAAACCCTCTTTTTCACATCTAAGGGTATTTGAATGTGATGCATATGTACATGTTCCAAAGGAGAAAAGAACCAATTTGGATAGTAAATCTGAAAAGTGCATCTTTATTGGGTATAAGGATGGTTTAAAGGGTTATAAGCTTTGGAACCCAATAACAAGGAAGGTTGTGTACAGTCGAGATGTGGTGTTCAAAGAGGTGAAAGATATTATTAAACATGAAGTCCAACCAAAGGAACCTGAGAAGATAAAGTTTGAGCTAAAGGAGGAAGAATCAGACTCTACAGTAGAGGAGGAATCAAAAGATGAAGAGCCACAAACTCTCGCTGTGAGAAGATCAGTTCGAGAAAGAAGGCAGCCTGAAAGGTATAGTCCATCTGCTTTCTATTCAAATTTTGCTTTTTTCTGTTACTGATGATGATCCCAAAACTATGAAGGAAGCAGTGGATTCAGAGGATGGAAAACTTTGGAAGGAGGCCATGGTTGATGAAATGGCATCTTTGCACAAAAAAGAGGTTTGGGATCTGGTGGAGTTGCTGGCTTGAAGGAAACCCATTGGTAGCAAATGGGTGTTCAAAAAGAAGAAAAAGGTAGAAGGAAAAGTGGAGAAATACAAAGCTCAGTTGGTAGCAAAAGGTTATTCCCAGGTGCCGAAAATTGATTTTGGTGATATTTTTTCCCCTGTTGCCAAGGTAGCTTCTATTAGATTACTTTTATCTGTTGCCGTTGCTTTTGATTTTGGGGTAGAACAAATGGATGTGAAGACAACATTTCTTCACAGGGATCTAGAAGAGGAAATCTACATGAAGTAACCTGAAGGCTTTGCAGTGAAGGGTAAGAAAGAACTAGTATGCAAGTTAAAGAAGTCTCTGTACGGGTTAAAACAGTCACAAAGGATGTGGTATGAGAAATTTGATACATTTATATGGGGACTTGGCTTCACCAGAAGCAAAGCATATCACTGTGTGTATTTTAAATTAATTGGTGACCGTGTTATTTATCTGGTCTTGTATGTGGATGATATGTTGCTGGTTGGAAATGACAAAGAAATTATCTAGGATTTGAAGACCCAATTGTCCTCCAAATTCGACATGAAAGATCTTGGTGCTGCAAACTATATTTTGGGCATGGAAATTAAAAGAGATCAGGAAAAGAGGAAGCTCTGTTTAAACTAGAGGAAGTATGTCGAGACAATGCTGTAGAGGTTTAATATGCAGGATAGTATACCGGTGAAGGTTCCTATTCCTGTAGGTGTAAAGTTATTTGCTGAACAGTGTCCCAATTGTTGGGTTGTGTTATATTCTTTCGACGACTAGCCCATGTAGTTAACCAGGGGTTAGAGCAGGGGAGGTCTCAGGGGGTTTGAGGGGTACCCATAACCCCACTTATGGGTTTGAGGGGGATCCTATGTTAGGTTGGGCAGACCCACCTATGGTTTTGTGCATGTTTTTCGCACATGTTTTTGGACACGATGGTTTTTTGGTCCATGGTATTGGATGTTTCAGCATGTATAAATATGTATTGTAGTTGTAGAAAGAATGAACAAGATGTTAATGGGAAGGGCAAGAAGCATGCTCAGTGGTGCCGGGTTAGGACAAGAATTCTAGGCAGAGGCGGTGCATGTTGCACGTTACCTGGTCAACAGGTCACCTTCATCAGCGTTGGAGGATAAGACTCCACAAGAGGTATGGACTGGTAAGAAACCCTCTCTTTCACATCTGAGGGTATTTGGATGTGATGCATATGTACATGTTCCAAAGGAGAAAAGAACCAAGTTGGATAGTAAATCTGAAAAGTGCATCTTTATTGGGTATAAGGATGGTTTAAAGGGTTATAAGCTTTGGAACCCAGTAACAAGGAAGGTTGTGTATAGCTGAGATGTGGTGTTCAGAGAGGTGAAATATGTTATTAAACATTAAGTCCAACCAAAGGAACCTGAGAAGATAGAGTTTGAGCTAAAGGAGGAAGAATCAGACTCTACAACGGAGGAGGAATCAGAAGATAAAGAGCCACAAAATCTGGTTGTGAGAAGATCAGTTCGAGAAAGAAGGCAGCCATAAAGGTATAGTCCATCTGCTTTCTGTTCAAATTTTGCTTTGTCATTTACTGATGATGATCCCAAAACTGTGAAGGAAGCAGTGGGATTCAGGGAATGGAAAACTTTTGAAAGAGGCCATGGTTGATGAAATGGCATCTTTGCACAAAAATGAGTCTTGGGATCTGGTGGAGTTTCTGACTGGAAGGAAACCCATTGGCAGCAAATGGGTGTTCAAAAAGAAGACAAATGCAGAAGGAAAAGTGGAGAAATACAAATCTCAGTTGGTAGAAAAATGTTATTCCCAGCTGCTGGGAATTGATTTTGGTGATATTTTTTCTCCTGTTGCCAAGGTAACTTCTATTAGATTACTTTTATCTGTGGCTGCTACTTTTGATTATGAGGTAGAACAGATGGATGTGAAGACAACATTTCTTCATGGGGATCTGGAAGAGGAGATCTACATGAAGCAACCTTAAGGTTTTGCGGTGAAGGGTAAGAAAGAACTGGTATGCAAGTTAAAAAAGTCTCTGTATGGGTTGAAAGAGGCACCAAGGATGTGGTATCAGAAATTTGATACATTTATACGGGGACTTGGCTTCACTAGAAGAAAAGCAGATCATTGTGTGTATTTTAAATTAATTGGTGACCGTGTTATTTATCTAGTCTTGTATGTGGATGATATGTTGTTGGTTGGAAATGACAAAGAAATTATCCAGGATTTGAAGACCCAATTGTCCTCCAAATTCAACATGAAAGATCTCGGTGCTGCAAGCTACATTTTGGGCATGGAAATTAAAAGAGACTGAAAAAAGAGGAAGCTTTGGTTAAACCAGAGGAAGTATGTCGAAACAATATTGCAGAGGTTTAATATGCAGGATAGTAACCAGTGAAGGTTCCTATTGCTGTAGGTGTGAGGTTATCTACTAAACAGTGTCCCAAGACACAAGAAGAGGAAGAGGACATGTCCCGTGTTCCATATGCAAGTGCAGTCAATAGCCTGATGCATGCAATGGTCTGTACTAAACCAAACATTGCACATTTAGTGGGGGTATTGAGCAGGTTTATGTCAAAACTAGGAAAGGAGCATTGGACACCAGTGAAGCGGGTTTTTAGGTATTTGCATGGCACTAGTGATTATGGTTTGTGCTACCAAGGAAGACTAGGATTGGACAAAGTGTTGGATATTCATGGATTGTTGATGTAGACTGGGCTGGAGATCTAGATCAGAGAAGATCTACAAGTGGGTATGTGCTTAACCTATTTGGAGGTGCAGTCAGCTGGATGAGTAAGAAACAATCTGTAATGGCACTATCAACTACAGAGGCAAAATACATGGCAGCCACTCATGCAAGCAAGGAAGAAGTTTGTTTGCAGAGATTGTGTTCAAGTATGGGGTTAGTGCAGGAAGCTATAAGGATAAATTGTGACAGCCAAAGTGCAATTTTCTTGGAAAAGAACCCTACATATCATTCAAAGACAAAGCACATTGATGTTCAATATAACATTGTGAGGGATATGATAGAAGACAAAAAGTTGTTGTTGGTAAAGGTGGACACTTTGAATAATACTACAAATGCATTGACAAAATTTGTGAGCTCTGAGAAGTTCTCTTGGTGTAGAGAAACAATGGGGATTGCAAGGCTGGATAAATGACTAAGCTCTCTTGTGCCCCCTGTGGAAAGAAAACAATAGGTGGAAGAATTTTGGGTTGTGTTATATTCTTTCCACGACTAGCCCATGTAGTTAACTGGGGGTTAGAGGGGGGGAGGTCATAGGGGGTTTGAGGGGTACCTGTAACCCCACTTTATGGGGTCTTGGGCAGCACCCCGGAAAATTTTGGTTTTGGACCCTATGTTAAGTTGGGCGGACCCACCTATGGTTTTGTGCATGTTTTTCGCACATGTTTTTGGATGCGATGGTTTTCAGTCCATGGTTTTGGACGTGATGGTTTTTTGGTCCATGGTATTGGATGCTTCGGCATGTATAAATATGTATTGTAACATTGAAAGGAACATAATGAAAAATTAAGCTGGTAGTCTCGGTTTTGGGATCTAGGGGAAAATCTCTGTGTATATGAGTTTTATGTGTTATTCTCTCGCATTGTTTATTTTCTATGTTTTAGAATTCTTATGTAGGTAATTTCTGTATGGGGTTAAAACCTACACCAAGACACAAGAAGAGGAAGAGGATATGCCCCGTGTTCCATATGCATGTGCAGTCAGTAGCCTGATGTATGCAATGGTCTATACTAGACAAGAAATTGCACATGCAGTGGGAGTATTGAGCAGGTTTATGTCAAAACCAGGGAAGGAGCATTGGACAATAGTGAAGAGGGTTTTCAGGTATTTTCATGGCACTAGTGATTATGGTCTGTGCTACCAAGGAAGACCAGGATTGGACAGAGTTTTAGATATTCGTGGCTGTGTTGATGCAGACTGGGCTAGAGATTTGGATCAGAGAAGATCTACAAGTGGGTATGTGGTTAGCCTATTTGGAGGTGCAGTCAGTTGGATGAGTAAGAAACAATCTGTAGTGGCACTATCAACTAAAGAGGCAAAATGCATGGTAGCCACTCATGCAAACAAGGAAGCAATTTAGTTGCAGAGATTGTGTTCAAGTATGGGGCTAGTACAGGAAGCTATAAGGATAGACTGTGACAGCCAAAGTGCAATTTTCTTGGCAAAGAACCCTGCATATCATTCAAAGACAAAGCACATTTATGTTCAGTATCACTTTGTGAGGGATATGATAGAAGACAAAAAGGTGTTGCTGGTAAAGGTGGACACTTTGAAGAATACTGCAGATGCATTGACAAAATCTGTGAGCTCTGAGAAGTTCTCTTGGTGTAGAGAAACAATGGGGATTGCAGGGCTGGATAAATGACTAATCTCTCTTGTGTGTTGGACATAGATTTTCATTGATGTCAATATGGAAATATTCAAGGAGTAGACAGAGCCAAGAGGAGCACACAGAGTTATCAGAGCCAAGAGGAGGAGACAGAGCCACCAGAGGAGCAAATAGTGCAAGGAGCAGACAGAGCCGAGAGGAGCAGATAGAGCCAAAGAAGAGGAGCACACAAAGCCATCGGAAGAGAAAACCCATATATATATGCATGCATTTAAACACCATCGAGAGCGGCCTCAACACTATCAACGAGCAAACTATGCATCCCCAACAATACACTATTGGAGGCCAAAACTCCTATATATATGCCATTACACTATCGAATGCGGAAACCAGACTTGAAAATATATGCACGGGAGATTTGGGATCCTATCGAGTCCAGCACATCGTATCGGCACTTCGGAAGTGGGTGTTACAGTGTGTCAAGCAGCCCCTTTGTGATCGCCGATAGCAATTATCGCATTGGGAAATCGGAGCAGAGGTAATACAGTGTTAAGCCCTGACCCTATGCGACTTGCGATCGCCGATAGCGATATCACATCGGACCTGACCCTGTGCGACTTGCGATCGCCGATAGTGATATTGCATCGGACCTCTGCCAAGGGCAACCCCCGATTGCGATGACGGTTGTGGACCCGACGAGAATATCAATTGTTGCTTAATATCATATCACATCCACATGAGAATCGGCCATTGGCCATCGGCAATATCATGAGCTCGACTTATAAGAGACTTCCAGAAGCTGCAATTACCGATAGCGATAAAGCATGCGAACCCGACGGGCATATAAACCATGGCTTAATATAATATCGCGTCCAGTGAAGAATGGGCCATCGGCCATCAGTGGAGTCATGGGTCTGATATATAAAGGACCCTGGGAGTCACGAATCACCGATTGCAATTTAAGCACGGACCTGATACAAGTTTAAATGCGGGTGTAATATTTCCTGAAGTTCGACCCTTCAGTATTTTTGACTGTTTCGCACATATTTCCTGTGTAATCGAGTTTTTTGGGTTGCGTGGGGTTTTTGGGCCAAAAGGCCTATGATAACTGTTCTGATGAATTAGAAGGTAGCGTTAGTTACATGGGGTGTATCAAGGTGATGGAGATTGCGATTGGAGCATAACATCTTCGTTAAACTAGAAAACTCTGTGTATGCCTGCAATCATTGTCAAAGGAGCATTGTTACAGTTTTAACTAGTAAGATGTGTTCTTCGTGGAGTTTTGGACGTCTCAAATGAATCTATGTGTCCTCAGAAAGTCAGTGAACTTGCACAACGCAGAGGAAGCTAAATGTCAAGCGAGCGAGAAGGAAGCCAAAGAGCCAACGAGTAAGAGGAAACGAATGGACAAAGGCATGAGAATGTATAAAACAGTAAAAACAGAGAATTGTTGGTGCTGTTGTTGTGGTGAAGAACCAGAGCGTGAGGTAGCAGAAGCAGTAGAGGCAAAAGAGGCAGCAAAAGCAGCGGAGGTTGTAGAAGTGGCAGAGGTAGGAGAGTAGGAGTGAGAGAACCTTAGCTGAATAGAGTGTATCAGCATACCAGTTTATACCAAGGTTGGGTTGGAGCCCAAGAGGTTGGAGCCTCAGAACTGAACAAGACTAAAGTCATTAGGGGTAGGTGCTCCTAAGTGCAAAACCACTGCAAAACAGAGTTGGTGCTCTGGAGGTTGGAGCCTCACTGAAGTCCAAGTTGGATCTTGGCAACTATTCACAGTCAGATATATACTTATATTGTATTTATTTCATTGCACTGTCTTGAGTTTTAATAAAAGCATTTATTCTAGCTGTTGATTTCTGTATGCTGCGTATACATATACATATCTATATATGCTTTTGGCAATCACTAGAACAATTAAAAAAAAAGTAAGAAATACTGATTCAACCCCCCCCTCAGTATTTCCAACAATTGGTATCAGAGCAGGCTTCTTCATACTAGCCTAACAGCTTGAAGAAGGATCCACAGCCATGATGAGAAATCACGAAGCATCAAGAAGACCTTGTTTGTTTGATGGCACTAACTTTGGTTTCTGGATGAAAAGAATGACCTACTACTTAATGTCCCTTGGACCTGAAGTCTGGCATTTTGTTCAAAATGAATACTGAACGACTTCCACTCTTCCAACAGACCCAAATGAGAGGAAAGCCTACATCGCAAATGCAAAGGCCATGAACTCCATCACTAGTGGAATCACTGATTCCGAGTTTACAAAAATCATGCACTATACCTCTACCAAAGAAATGTGGGAGAAGCTAGTTGGCTTGTATGATGGAGACTCAAAAGTAAAAAAGGCAATGCTTCAAACTCATAGAAAACAATTTGAAAGTTTGAGGATGGAAGATGAAGAAGATATTGCAGCATACCTCCTCCGAGTAGCTGAAGTGGTAAATTCCTTGAAAGGATTGGAAGAAAAAGTTGAAGAAAGTACCATTGTTCAAAAAGTATTAAGGTCTCTTCCAGACAGATTTGACTCCAAAATAAGTGCTATAGAAGAAGCAAAGGATCTAGATACCCTCAAAATGGATGAACTCCATGGAATTCTCACTGCTTATGAAATGAGGAAAGGTGGCCCAAGCTCCAAAGATGCAGCATTCAAGGCCTCAAAGTCAAAGAAGGGGAAGGAAAGGAATGACTATAGTGATAAGTCAGATGTGGAATCCGAATTGGCTCAATTTGTACGAAAGCTGAAGAGAGGATCTAAGATTAAAGACAAGTATCTTCTTATTTGTTTTAAATGTGGTAAAATAGGTCATTATGCAGCAAAATGTCCTCATAAACATGACAGTGATGATGAAGGAAATTCTAAAAGAATGGCACACAAAAAGAAAGGGTTCAATAAGAAAAACTTCTTCTCCAAGCAAGATGAGTCTGATGAGGATGAGTTTATGGTCATCAAAAAGAAATCAAATGAGGAAAGTGACATGATGAAAGCCAAGAAACATTATTCATGGAACTCACAAATGATGATGACTTAGGGCTGGAAGGAAATGTAGATGAACTGTTAATTAGCGCCATTGAAGAAAAGGAAAAACTACATAACAAACTCATTTCTCTCAAAGTGGAAAACAAGGAAATAAGAAGGAGAGAAGATTTCTTGGAAGCAAATCTTAAAGAAAAAGAAGAGACTTGTGAAGAATGTGAGGCCGAAATAGTGTCTCTAAGAAAGGTGTTGGAGCAAATTAGAAAGGGCTGTAAAAGCTCTCAAATACTTGAGACTATTCTGAAAAATCAGAAACCTCAACATGACAAGTCTGGAATAGGTTTCAAAGGAGAATCCTCAAGCACTAAGAATAGTGCGAAAAGCTATGTCGATGCACTTTCCTGCAATCCAAAAGATGAAAAAGTATGTTATCAAAAGTGCATCCCAAATCCCAAGAATGAAGAGAGAATTACTCCAAAGAAGAATGTGGAATCGAATCATGGACACTATAGTAAATACAAACCTGTACTCCACGAAGGGCCCATCGCAAATCCAAAGAACGAGGGAGGAGTAATTCCGAGGAAGGAAATTGACTCAAACCATGGTTGCTTCAACAAGTACAAAACCATCTTTCTTGGACACTGCTTTCACTGTAAAAACTTCGGTCATCAAGCCAGACATTGTATGGCTCGCAGAAGTGAAAAGACAAAGCTAAAGGACCGAATAATCAACTCATATGCCCCCAAAAGGTAGGGACAAATCAAAACCTTCAATTCATTTGATCCCTTGACCAAATTTGATCTGATTTGCTCTTTCTGCTACAATAATGGACACTATGAACAAGACTACCCACTCAAAGGAAGAAAGACGAGTAGCAATAACTTCAGCATGGACAAATGCGGCCTGGCTCTATATGCTCAAAATAATGGAAACCAGTGGTTTGTAGATAGTGGGTGCTCTAGACACATGACAGGAGACAGAAGGAAGTTTGTCTCACTGAGCAAAAAGGAAGGGAATGTGTCCTTTAGAAGTGGATCTAGAAGAATTGCAGGAAAAGGAACAGTTACTCTGATCAATGGAAAAGGAAAAGCTCAAGATGCTCTGCTGGTTGATGGACTCAAACACAACCTCATGAGTGTCAGCCAAATCTGTGATCAAGGACATAAGGTTGTTTTTAGCACCAAAGACTGTGAAATAAGGAACTCTACCTCAGGGAAACTTGTGGAAAAAGGGGTGAGAACACCAGACAACATTTACATTCTGAACAAGATTCAAGAAAATAAATGCTACTTGAGTCAGACAGATGAGAGTTGGCTGTGGCACAAGCGACTTGGACATACAAGCTTCAAAAATCTGATCAATATCAGCAAGATCAAAGTTGTACGAGACATCCCAAGGCTGTTCAAACCAAATCAAGTAGTATGTGGTCCATGTCAACATGGAAAGCAGACCAGAATCAACCACAAGACAAAGGAGCTCTCTACATCGAAGCCCTTGGAGATCATCCATGCTGATGTGTGTGGGCCAACTAGAAATCAAGCACTCCAAGGAGAAAGGTACTTTGTGTTATTTTTTGATGATTATACTAGAATGATGTGGATATATTTCATAAAGTATAAATATGAAAATTTTGAGTGTTTTAAGAATCTAAAAGCCCGTGTAGAAAATGAAAAATATTAAAAAATTAAGTGCCTCAGAACAGACAGAGGAGGAGAATTCACATCAAACGAGTTTAGTGAGTTCTGTAATATTCATGGAATTAAAAGGGAATTATCGGCTGCCAGAACACCTCAGCAAAATGGGGTAGTTGAAAGAAGAAACTGAACAGTCCAATAAATGGCAAGAACTATGCTATTAGCAGCAGATTTACAACCTAAATTCCGGAGAGAAGCAGTAGGGACAGCTGTCTATACACTGAAGCGAACTCAATTAAGACCAAATTGTGAAAAAAATCCTTATGAGCTATGGAAAGGGAGACCTGCTTCAGTGAAGTACTTCAAGATCTTTGGAATCAAGTGCTTCATAAAAATAAATGATGGCTCACTCGGAAAGTTTGATTCTCGGCTTGATGAAGGGATATTTCTTGGATACTCTACATGGAGCAAGGCTTACAAGTGCTACAATTATCGACTGAAGAAAATAGTGGAAAGAATTGATGTAAAGGTTGATGAACATCTTCCAGAAAAGGAAATTGAGGAACATGAAGATGACTCTCTCATTGAAGAAGAACCTAAAGAGGAATAAATAAAAGAGGAAGAAGAAGAAGAAGAAGAGGAAAGAGAACCACCTAATACCCCTTCAAAGATGAAGTATGTCCAAAGACATCATCCAGAAGAGCAAATCATTGGTGATATAGATGAAGGTGTGTAGACCCGAAGAAGGATAACAATCACACCCAAGAGAAAAGTCATTGCCCTCCTATCTATGATAGAAACAGAAACATTTGCAGAAGCAAGTAAGGATCCTCATTGGGTAAAAGCCATGGAAGAAGAAATGTCCCAAATTGAGAAGAACAAGACATGGGAGCTGGTACCTCGTCCAAAGGACAAAAACATAATAGGAACCAAATGGGTGTTCAAAAATAAAATGAATGAGGAAGGACAGGTTATCAGAAACAAGGCAAAACTTGTCTGCAAAGGATATTCACAAATTGAAGGAGTTGACTTTGAAGAGACATTTGCACCTGTGGCCCATATGGAAGCTATCAGGATGTTCTTGGCATTTTCTTGCTCAAGAGGATTCAAAATCTATCAAATAGACATGAAATCAGCATTTCTAATGGGGAACTCAAGGAGGAAGTCTACATGGAGCAGCCAGAAGGTTTTGATCTAACAGCAGGAAAGGACTTAGTTTGTAAGTTGAAAAAGGCTTTATATGGGTTGAAACAAGCTCCTAGAGCTTGGTATGCAAGACTGGATCACTATTTACAACAACAAGGCTTCAAAAAGGGAGTGGCTGGAAGTAATCTATACATAAAGACAGATGAAGGTAAGTTACTAGTTTCTCTCATTTATGTCGATGATCTGATTTTTGCTAGTAATAATGATGAAATGAGCCATGAATTTTCTCAAAGCATGTCAAAAGAGTTAGAGATGTCAATGATAGGAGAGTTGTCCCACTTCCTTGGACTTCAAGTATCCAAAACCAGAGCAGGATTGTGTATATCCCAAACCAAATATCTAAAATACATGCTCAAAAAATATGGAATGGAGGACTGTGCACCCATGAGCACACCTATGACCACAAACTGCAAACTGAGCAAAGATGATGACTCCCCTCTAGTGGATGCAACTCATTATAGGTCAATGATCGGAGCCCTTCTATACTTAACAGCTACACGACTAGACATAATGCAAGCAGTAGGAATGGTGGAAAGATTTCAATCTGCTCCCAAACAATCCCATTTATCAGCCATAAAAAGAATTCTCAGATATCTGAAGGGAACTTCTGATTTCGGTCTTTGGTACCCAAAGAACTCAACACTGACTGTAACTGCATACACCGATGCTGATTGGGCTGGAAGTATAGATGATCGAAAAAGTACTAGTGGAAATGCATTCTTCCTAGGAGACTGTTTGGTATCCTGGCTCAGCAAAAAACAATCATCCATATCATTATCCACAGCCGAAGCCGAGTATATTGCTGCAGCAAACTGTTGTACTCAAATACTATGGATGAAGGAAGCTCTAAAAGATGTCGACATATGTACAGATCAACCGATTACCATCTATTGTGACAACACAAGTGCTATCAGTCTCAGCAAAAATCCAGTGATGCACTCAAGAACCAAACACATACCAATCAAGTATCATTTCCTCCGTGAACAAGTAGCTGAACAAAACATCATCCTGGAATATATCAGTACTAAGGAGAAGATAGCTGATATTTTCACAAAACCTCTTCCTTGAGAAGCATTCGAACATCTGCGTCAAAAGATGGGGGTTATTTCTTTATCATCACTCAAGTTCATTCATAGAGATGTAGCAGGACAGGGGGAGTAGGTTGACAGGGGGAGTCCGTATGCATTCCTTTGCCATTGATGTCAAAGGGGGAGAGATCAGAAGAATATTTCCATCAATAACAAAGGGGGAGATTGTTGGACACAGATTGTCATTGATGTCAATATGGCAATATTCAAGGAGTAGATAGAGCCAAGAGGAGCACACAGAGTTATTGGAGCCAAGAGGAGGAGACAGAGCCATGAAAGGAGCAAACAATGCAAGGAGCAGACATAGCTGAGAGGAGTAGATAGAGCCAAAGAAGAGGAGCACACAGAGCCATCAGAATAGAAAACCCATATATATATGCATGCATTTAAACACTATCGGGAGCGGCCTCAACACTATCGGCAGACAAAATATGCATCCCCGACAATAATCGGAGGCCAAAACTCACATATATATGCCGTTACACTATCGAAGGCAGAAACCAGACTTGAAAATATATGCACAGGAGATTTGGGATCCTATCGAGCCCGGCACATCGCATCGGCACTTCGGAAGAGGGCATTACAATGTGTCAAGTGGCCCCTTTGTGATCACTGATAGCGATTATCACATTAGGAAATCGGAGCAGAGGTAATACAGTGTCAAGCCCTGACCCTACGCGACTTGCGATCGCCGATAGTGATATCGCATCGGACCTGACCCTGTGTGACTTGCGATCGCCAATAGCGATATCGCATCGGACCTCCGCAAAGGGCAACCCCTGATTGTGATGAACAGTTGCGGACCCGACGAGAATATCAACTGCTGCTTAATATCATATCGCATCCACAGGAGAATTGGCCATCGGCCATCGGCAATGTCATGAGCTCGACTTATAAAAGACTTCCAGAAGCCGCGATTGCCGATTGCGATAAAGCATGCGGACCCAACGGGCATATAAACCATGGCTTAATATAATATCGCGTCCAGTGGAGGATCGGCCGTCGGCCATCGGCGGAGTCATGGGTCCAATATATAAAGGACCCCGGGAGTCACGAATCACTGATTGTGATTTAAGCACGGACCCGATACAGGTTTAAATGCGGGTGTAATATTTCCTGAAGTCCGCCCCTTCAGTCTTTTCGACTATTTCACACATATTTCCTGTGTAATCGAGTTTTTTGGGTTGCGTGGGGTTTTTGGGCCGAAAGGCCTATGATAACTGTTCTGATGAATTAGAAGGCTGAGTGTCAGTTACATGGGGTGTATCAGGGCGATGGAGATTGCGATTGGAGCATAACATCTCCGTTAAATTGGAAAACTCTGTGTATGCCTGCAATCATTGTCAAAGGAGCGCTGTTACAGTTTTAACCAGTAAGATGTGTTCTCCGTGGAGTTTTGGACCTCTAAAATGAATCTACGTGTCCTCATAAAGTCAGTGAACTTGCACAGCGCAGAGGAAGCCGAAGCTCAAGCAAGTGAGGAGGAAGCCAAAGAGCCAACAAGTAAGCGAAAATGAATGGACAAAGGCATGAGAATGTATAAAACAGTAAAAATAGAGAACTGTTGGTGTTATTATTGTGGTGAAGAACCAGAGCATGAGGTAGTAGAAGCAGCAGAGGTAGAAGAGGTATTAGAAGAAGCGGAGGCTGTAGAAGCAGCAGAGGCAAGAGAGTAGGAGTGAGAGAACCTCAGCTGAATAGAGTGTAGCAGCATACCAGTTTATACCAAGGTTGGGTTGGAGCCCAAGAGGTTGGAGCCTCAGAACTGAAAAAGACTAAAGTCATTGGGGGTAGGTGCTCC
This sequence comes from Pinus tabuliformis, assembly GCA_031772625.1. NCBI lineage: Eukaryota > Viridiplantae > Streptophyta > Pinopsida > Pinales > Pinaceae > Pinus > Pinus tabuliformis. The sequence goes on from CM062819.1 coordinate 1,310,590,179, forward strand.
TAAGTGCAGAACCACTTCAAAACAGAGTTGGTGCTCTGGAGGTTGGAGCCTCACTAAAGTCCAAGTTGGATCTTGGCAACTATTCATAGTCAGATATATACTTATATTGTATTTATTTCATTGCACTGTCTTGAGTTTTAATAAAAGCATTTATTCCAACTGTTGATTTCTGTGTTCTGCGTATACATATACATATACATATACATATACATATACATATACATATATATATATATATATATATATATATATATGCTTTTGGCAATCACTAGAACAATTAAAAAAAAAGTAAGAAATATTGATTCACCCCCCCCCTTCAGTATTTCCAACATTGTGGCCCCCTGTGGAAAGAAAACAACAAGTGGGAGAATGTTGGGTTGTGTTATATTCTTTCCATGACTAGCCCACACAATTAACTGGGGGTTAGAGGGGGGGGGGTCACAGGGGGTTTGAAGGGTACCTGTAACCCCACTTTATCGGGTCTGGGGCAACGCCCTAGAAAATTTTGGTTTTGGACACTATGTTAGGTTGGGTGGACCCACCTATGGTTTTGTGCATGATTTTTGCACATGTTTCTTTTGGACGCGATGGTTTTCGATCCATGGTATTGGATGCTTCAGCATCTATAAATATGTATTGTAACATTAAAAGGAACATAATGAAAAATCAAGCTGGTAGTCTCGGTTTTGGGATCCAGGGGAAAATCTCTGTGTATATGTGTTTTATGTGTTATGCTCTCACATTGTTTATTTCATGTGTTTTAGAATTCGTATATAGACAATTTCTTTACGGGGTTAAAACCTACACTCCCAATCCACGTTCGCCTATCTGAGACACTCTTCCCTCAATCTACCCTGGGGGGTCTCTATCCATTTAAATTTATTGCTGCTTTTAGCATAGAGTACGCCTTCATTAGCTAAGATGTCCGCTAATTTGTTGGTTGTTCAGCACACATGAGTGAAACTTAGGGTTCTCATGTTCTGCAGGTGGGATTGAATCCTTTGATAGACTTGCAGAAGCCTCCAATGTCTCAAAACTTTTTCCGGAGCTGAGCCATAGCAAATTTTCTTGACCGGATTGATGATCAATTCATAATCAGTTTCAATTATAATGTTATGAAGATTTGAGTCCCTCAGGATTTCTAAGAATTTCTCAAGGGCCATGAGCTCTGCCATATTGTTTGTGGCTTTCTCCAAATTACTATGAAAGATGATTTCTATACAACCCTTTTCATCCCTTATCACTCCTCTATAACCAGCCATGCCCGGGTTTCCTTTTGAGGCCCCATCTATATTGCATTTCATAAAACCTTGAGGGGGAGGTTGCCAGAAATCCTTATCAGCAATTATGTGATTTGCATTTTTGTTTTTTCCCTTTGGGATAAGCCCCTGCAGACCCAACTATATTAGTATCTACACATCAGTATCTTTAGGTTGGTTCTCAAGGGGTTTTTAATGAGGGTTCCTACCATCTCATTGAGCTATCTTAAAATATGTGCCATGATGCTCTGGGAAGAACCTTTCCTATTTTTGAATATTCTGTTGTTGCATTCTTTTCAGACATCCCAGATTAGAAAGCTTGGAGCCAAAGCCCAAGCTTTGTTGACTGCTTCATTATCAGAGAAATTTTTCCTCCACTTCTTTAAGGTATTGGTAATGCTACCCATGTCCCTATCTATTTGTCTGAATATTGAAGCAATCCAATTCCACAATGTGGACGTGAATGGGCAGAGGTTGAGAAGGTGATCCATAGTTTCTTCTTGTAATTCACATAGCTAGCATTTAGATGGACCAGCTACACCTCTTTTCCTAAGGTTTTCCCAAGTTAGATTTTTTTTTTTTATGCTGTACTAATCTTCATTCAGCTTTGGTTCTGCCATAGGTCCTTCCATACCTAATCAGGGTTTGGAAAGTCAAGCCCAAGGGCTATGCACTTGGCCTCTTTAAGGTTAAAGGTGCCTTCATTGTTATTGCCCCATCTTAGCTGGTCTGAATCTACTGATATTAGAATCTTTCTCTATTCCAAGATGGCTATTAGAGCTTCTGCCTATGCCTTCAAGGGTGAGTCATCACTGTATACTAGGTTCTTTCATATCCTCCATTTTCCCTCGCTTTTTTCTTGATCCCAGAAGTCATTTACTGTGAGTAACCTTTTGTTGTCAATATCATTTTTGAGATTTTCAAATTCTTCTCTTAACAATTTAGGTTATTGTTGCCACTTATCCTCCCAAAACCATGCAAGGTTTCCATCTCTAATTTCCCAGAAACTGTGTTTTTGAAAAATGGCTCTATTCTCCCAAGCTTTGTTCCAAATGTGGGAGCCTTTGATGATCACAGACATTCTAATGTGATCCATGTCTTGCCAATTGTTTTCATATTTCTGTTTCCAAATTTGGGCCCAAGGGGAAGCTGAATCTTTTAGCCATATCCACCATAGTTTTGCCCCCAAAACTTTGTTTTGCACTTCAAGATCATCCAGTCCCAAACCTCCATGTGTCTTAGGTTTACAGATTTTTTCCCAGGCTACCAAGGCCCATTTTTTTCTCTTCCCCTTTGTCCCAAAGAAAATCTCTTTTGATATTTCTGCATAGTTGCATGACTCCTTTAGGAGCTGGAAGGCTGAAAACATAAAGATGGGGACAGTTTGTAGGATAGCTTTTGTGAGCACTAGTTGTCCTACTAAGTTCAAAGACCTACTTGTCCATTTTTGTATTTTGTCATGTAGCTTATTAATCACAAGCTCCCAAGTTGTCTTGCTCAGAGGTTTGTCTATTAGCGGTACTCCCAAATATTTGGAGGGTAGCATATCTCTTTGAAAGCCTAGAATTTTGGATATATTTCTCTGAATAGAAATGTCAGTATTAAAAAAGAAAATCTTTGATTTGGTAAGGCTTACCTCTGTGCCCGTAGCCATTGCAAAGTCTTTCAGAATTTGTTTGTAGGCTAGAGCTTCCCTTACCGTAGGTGTACCCTATAGCATAGTATCATCCACAAATTGTTGATGGATCAAAGCATCTCCATTCATGGTGAGTTTGAGATCCTAGATTTTTCTTTTTGCTTTGGTAGATTTGATAGCTTTTCCTAGCCCTTCCATCATGAGAATAAAGAGGAAGGGTGAGAGAGGATCTCCTTATCTGAGACCTCTCGTGGGATAAAAGGGCTTGGATGGTGAACCATTTAACAGGATTGAAAAACTAGAGGTAGTTACAAGGGCCATTACCCATCTTACCTAGTTATGGTCAAATCCATATGCTATAAGTACTCTCCTTATGTAAGCCCAACTTAGCTTATCATAAGCCTTTTCTAGGTCAAGTTACATAATCATTCCCACCTGCCTATTGCTATAACTGAGTGAACCACCTCGTGTGCTTGAATGATATTGTTGAGAATTTGTCTGCCTTCCACATACCTAGTTTTTTCCTCAGATTCGAGAGTTGGAAGAAGGGGTTTAAGCTTGTTGGCAATTATTTTGGGAATTATTTTGTACACCAAATTGCATAATGCTATTGGTCTAAATCTTTCTGGTGTCATAGCATTATCCTGTTTTGGAATGAAGGATATGAAAGAGGTATTGAATGCCTTAAAAACAATTCTATTTTTCTTAGATTCCTCCACCACATCGAGGATATCCTGCTTGATTATTCCCCAACATGCTTTAAAGAAGTCAACATTAAAACCATCCAGACCTGGTGCCTTCCCATTTTGCATTTCTTTGATGACTTTGCTGACCTCCTCTTCATTCACAGGCCTATTTAGATTATAATTGTCTTCTCTTGTCACAAGCTTAGAGAATGTGCTTTGTAAAGCCATTGATGAATTGTGATCTATCTAAGAGAAGTTCCTCTGCTATGCCTTGGAAATGTTAAACCAACGTAGCTTCTATTTCTTTGTGGGTATTGAGTTTATTTCCTTGAGAATCTTTGATTTTTTAGATCCTGTTGTGAGACCTGTGACCCACGGTAGATTTGTGAAAAAACCTTGTGTTCCTTTCTCCTTCTTTTAACCATTGTACCCTTGATTTCTGTTTCCAGAATATTTCCTCTTGTTTGCATAATTCTTCCCATTCCTGTTGATGGTAGTCAGTTTGTTCCTTTCTCCCCCACCTAAAGCCATCTATAATGAGGATCTGGTTAATTTCATGTAGCTTCCGTTCAACCAATTTTTTGGCTTCAAAAACGTTGCCAAACTCATTCTTATTCCACTCTTTAAGCCTGATTTTGATATCTTTTAATATTTTATGCAGGAGGAACATTTTAGTGCCCTGAACTTGCATACCTTATGTCCACCATTTTTCAATATTGTTAATAAAGTCTAGATGGGTGAGCCAAATGTCTTCAAACCTGAAAGGTCTGTTTCTTGGAGTTCCTATAAAGGACGCTTCAACTTGAATAGGCCAATGATTCGAGCCATGTTATAGACATTTTTGTGCCTTACAGCTATAAGCATTAAACCAAGGGATCCTAAGTCCCTAAAAGTGTTGTTCCGACCCCTAAAGGAACAAGGTCAACAAATTACAGCTTCTCCCAGAAGTTCTCCACCAGAAACTGCTCAGAATCAGTCAAATCAGGATCATTTCAGCTGCTCCACTGGATAGCTGCATTGCATAGCACTCGAATACACTAGCTAGGTGCATTTCAATGCACCTAAATGCACTACCAGGGTGTGTTGAGCGGGAAATGACAAATGGCAGTGTCATTCCGCGAGGTGGAGAGACAATGGAAGCTTCCAAAATCTTCCCCAATGACACTTGCCTCACTAAATTCGACCAAGGATGAGTAAGAGGCTCTCAGTCTCCAAGTGGAAGCAAGAACTGACAGAGAGAAGACACTAGTCAAATCATTAGCTGGCTCATCCTCCTTGCATACATCTATATATGGATCCCTCATCCCAGAGATCCAGAGGCTGGAATTTTGTACATTGCAGAGAATTGTTGTTGGTTTTGAGATAGATATCAGAGTATTGGGTGATTTATGCTTTGTTGGAGGTGAAGAGGGGCTTCTTTGCTGGGAGGTTGATGCTGGATCAGTAATCATCGGTTGTAACTCCTCCTGGATCTTCTTGTTATATCAATAAAACTATTTGAGTTTCTCCTACATGCTTGTGTATCATTGATGTTTTCTACATTTGTATGTTTAGCTTAAATCTGATCCTAAGCTATTTATGAATATAAATCCATGTCTTTGTGTAGTTTTCTTCTTCTGTGATCTTACAGGAACTTGGTGAAGCTGGTGTAGAGCCTCTACTTTACACCTTATCATCCATCATTACCTATTGTTTTCATCACTTTCCTCTCTCTTTTGCCTCATTTTCCACCCAGATCATTACATTAGTTGTCATTAAACATGATCAAGTGAGCTTTGCTAATGGGTGACTGTTTTGTTTAGTTTTTGACATATTTGCAGAGATTCCGCAGCTGTCTGGCAATTCCGCAGCCATTCAGCGATTCCGCAGCCATCTGATGATTCCGCAGCCATTTTGTTGATCTCAAGGTTCCACGTGCTATTTTGCAGAACGAGCCACGTGGGCATGTTGGAATATATGTGCTCGAGGTTCCTGTGCCATCAGTTCAGCCAGCCACGTCATCTGTACCTCCGGTCAAAGGGGGTCAAGTTACGGTCAAATAAAGATAGCTTAACGTTGATGCGTAAGCTGTTTGGTCACGTCGGTGGAAAAGATGACTTGTCCGTGTTTTGTAAGCCGTGGGGAACATGATCCAATGCTGGATTCATTGCCCATAACGACCAGGACCTCCAGCTCGACCATGAATCATATGACGTGTTCACTGCACCTTTAATACGCATGATATTCAGTTTATTTTCTGTTTTATGCTTTACGCATTAGGCCATCTTGCAGATGCCTATAAATACTTGCGTCTGCGTACGCTTATGTTAACTTTTTAGCTGTGGTAGTTTATGAACTTGTGAGAATTTTAGCACCTTTCTGAACTCTGTTTTTATAGAGCTGTTCCAGCACTTTTGACTATGTATTTCTGCATATGAAGTAATGGAAACAGTGCTGTTTTGAAGTTTTAAAGCATTTGAGTTTTCTGTGGGTTGTATGGATGGAGGGCCCCCGTTCATGACTGCCCTTGTATAAGTATTTCATGTTTATACTTCTGCAATTTCTTTATTTCACATACAACATTTCCTTTTCTTGAGTTATGTACAGCTTAATTTCTTTTCATTGCTGCAGCCTTTATTTTCACTGATCAGATTTGCTTCTTTGCAGGTTTTTAACCCGGGAATTGAGTGTGTTGTATTTGCTTTAATATCTAATGGTAGTTGCAGTTGTCTTATTCGTAATGCTGCCCTTTTTACTCTATTTTCTAGATTAGTTTTTAGCTTAGTTTTACAAGCTGGATGCTAACTAATTTATGCTCTCTTTATCATGAATGGTTTATCTTTCAGAGAACAGAACACTAATTAATTGCAGCTTGTTTTTAAGTAGTCTTGGCTTGTGGCACTAATACTTTTTCCACTTGTTACACATAATCACATATGTAGGAAGCAGTATGATGGAAAAAGCTTAGTAGTGTTATAATTTGTCATTTAGAGTTTTTATCAATTCTTGGATTTGTCTTCAGCTACTTCCTAATCGTGTTTTACACAATACTATGTGGAAGAAGCAGGGAGTTAGGAAGAGATAACCATTATCATCAGTCCTTGAAGTGATTTTCTTGTTTCTTTTATTTGCAGCAATATGAGTAGAGACTAATGCCATTAGAATGTGGTCATTTACTTTCAAGTCATTTCAAGTTATTCATTTCTTTCAAGTTCTTTTCCTTTACAAATTCAGCAAGTAATTAGAAATCACCAATCACACACTTTCACTCATCTAGAACTCACTTTTCACACACTTGCACTCATTTGTCTATAATCATCATTCCATTTTAGGAAGATAAATCAACCACAAACAACACCCCAAAACGAAAAAAACTCTAAGAGGTTGCTTAAGTACATATAGTACACCTTCACTTTACAGAACCTCAGATGGCCATTCCACTTTACACAGTACTATATAGAGCCTCTACTTTACACCTTATCATCCATCATTACCTACTGTTTTCATCACTTTCCTCTCTCTTTTGCCTCATTTTCCACCCAGATAATTACATTAGTTGTCATTAAACATGATCAAGTGAGCTTTGCTAATGGGTGACTGTTTTGTTTAGTTTTTGACATATTTGCAGAGATTCCGCAGCTGTCTGGAAATTCCGCAGCCATTCAGCGATTCCGCAGCCATCTGATGATTCCGCAGCCATTTTGTTGATCTCAAGGTTCCACGTGCTATTTTGCAGAACGAGCCACGTGGGCATGTTGGAATATATGTGCTCGAGGTTCCTGTGCCATCAGTTCAGCCAGCCACGTCATCTGTACCTCCGGTCAAAGGGGGTCAAGTTACGGTCAAATAAAGGCAGCTTAACGTTGATGCGTAAGCTGTTTGGTCACGTCGGTGGAAAAGATGACTTGTCCGTGTTTTGTAAGCCGTGGGGAACATGATCCAATGCTGGATTCATTGCCCATAACGACCAGGACCTCCAGCTCGACCATGAATCATATGACGTGTTCACTGCACCTTTAATACGCATGATATTCAATTTATTTTCTGTTTTATGCTTTACGCATTAGGCCATCTTGCAGATGCCTATAAATACTTGCGTCTGCGTACGCTTATGTTAACTTTTTAGCTGTGGTAGTTTATGAACTTGTGAGAATTTTAGCACCTTTCTGAACTCTGTTTTTATAGAGCTGTTCCAGCACTTTTGACTATGTATTTCTGCATATGAAGTAATGGAAACAGTGCTGTTTTGAAGTTTTAAAGCATTTGAGTTTTCTGTGGGTTGTATGGATGGAGGGCCCCCGTTCATGACTGCCCTTGTATAAGTATTTCATGTTTATACTTCTACAATTTCTTTATTTCACATACAACATTTCCTTTTCTTGAGTTATGTACAGCTTAATTTCTTTTCATTGCTGCAGCCTTTATTTTCACTGATCAGATTTGCTTCTTTGCAGGTTTTTAACCCGGGAATTGAGTGTGTTGTATTTGCTTTAATATCTAATGGTAGTTGCAGTTGTCTTATTCGTAATGCTGCCCTTTTTACTCTGTTTTCTAGATTAGTTTTTAGCTTAGTTTTACAAGCTGGATGCTAACTAATTTATGCTCTCTTTATCATGAATGGTTTATCTTTCAGAGAACAGAACACTAATTAATTGCAGCTTGTTTTTAAGTAGTCTTGGCTTGTGGCACTAATACTTTTTCCACTTGTTACACATAATCACATATGTAGGAAGCAATATGATGGAAAAAGCTTAGTAGTGTTATAATTTGTCATTTAGAGTTTTTATCAATTCTTGGATTTGTCTTCAGCTACTTCCTAATCGTGTTTTACACAGTACTATGTGGTAGAAGCAGGGAGTTAGGAATAGATAACCATTATCATCAGTCCTTGAAGTGATTTTCTTGTTTCTTTTATTTGCAGCAATATGAGTAGAGACTAATGCCATTAGAACGTGGTCATTTACTTTTAAGTCATTTCAAGTTATTCATTTCTTTCAAGTTCTTTTCCTTTACAAATTCAGCAAGTAATTAGAAATCACCAATCACACACTTTCACTCATCTAGAACTCACTTTTCACACACTTGCACTCATCTGTCTATAATCATCATTCCATTTTAGGAAGATAAATCAACCACAAACAACACCCCCAAACGACAAAAACTCTAAGAGGTTGCTTAAGTACATATAGTACACCTTCACTTCATCAGCTTACGAGCCCCGGGTTGACAATTAATGACATCAATTTAGGAACCCTAAATTGACTAAACATTTTGGCGCCGTTGTCGGGGAAGTGAAATTAAGTAGCCATATTCTTAGGAAAAAAAACATAAAAAGATTTCAAGAAAAGGAGTTGATAACCTATCAAAGTATGCTCTCCTCTTGCACTGCAAGGTGATCTGGAGGATCAGAAAAGAGAAAGTTATTGATTTGGTAGTTTATTGAGTATGCTCTCTTCTTGCACCTAGAGTGACCTGGAAGATCAGAAAAAGAACTATTAACTTGACTTGAAGAAAAAATAAAAAATGACATGCATAGAGCCAGAGATTCTAGAGGAAGGTTTTTAGCTAGAGCTCGAAGTTCAATTTTTACAAGTCCATCTGCTTCAAGGGATAGACAAGAGACACCCCCCTTATCTCCAACCGAAACTCCTAGTCCTAGAATTCCTGGAATTCAAGAGCCAAGAGTTGACTCTCCTACACCTTCTATTGAGTTTGAACCAGGAAGAGACTCTTCTCTTTCTCCTACAGGAAGACCAATTGTAATTGAGGAATTGGAATCATCTGAAGAAGAAGGAGAAATCTCTTCTCATTCACCTTTTGTAGAGGAACCAGAAGATTTTGAAATCCCTAGGAGAATCATCATGGCAGAGGAAGAAGGAGGAGGTAGAGGTAGAGGTAGAGGAGGAGGAGGAAATAACAATAACAATAATGGAGGTAGAGGTCCCATTGGAGGAGGAAATAGAAATGGGGATAATTCATTTGGGTTTCCCATTGTTAATGAGGATTCCCGAGCCACCATGAAAAACATATCACCATCTGTCCTCCCTAACTTCCATGGGTTAAGGACTGAGGACCCTGAAACATTCTTATTTGAGTTTGAAGTTGTGTGTCGAACTTATGACTATCTGGATGATACTCAGAAACTCAAATTTTTCCCCTCAACATTAAAAGATCAAGCTTTAAAATGGTTCATGGGGTTACTCACTCAATCCATTAGGACTTGGGATGAAATGAAACAAACCTTTTTGGATAGGTATTTGGACTATTGTATGCCTACTAATCACAAGGACGAAGTTTTTAAAATGATACAAAAAGAAGATGAGAGTCTAGAAGATTTACTTGAAAGGTTTCAATATAACTTGAAAAGAGCAAAAATGAATACCTTGGATGAAGAGACCTTAAAAGCCCTCTTATTAAAAGCCATCAGGGATGAATGGATAGACATCTTAAACATGATGGGGAAAGGGGATATTTCTCAACTTTCTCTTAGTGACATAGCAGAACTTTGTATCCATCTCTCGAGGGGCAAATCAAAAACTCAAAAAGGGCCTAGAGATCCTTCTCTCCTTAGGGAAAATAAATCTGCAACAGGATCAGTGAGTAGGGCTGAAATCGGCAGTATGCTTGATGAATTTAAAACTGACATCTTAGGGAGTCTTAGTGAACAACTTGATACCCTTAAGATTCACAATAAACAAAAAGCAGAAGCTGAGGCTTTGGCTATCTTTTGCCCGAAATGTAGAAAGAAACATGCTTTAAGGGAATGTCCCTTAGATGCACACGTTGTAGAAACATGTGTAATTTGCTCAGAAACTCATGAGACCAAGGATTGTCCTTCAATTCCTGGCCTCAAAGCAGTCTTTCAAGAGGATCCAGATACACTTGAATCTCTCTGTTTTATTGCAAGGAGACCTTGGCAAGGACAACAGAATCAAGGGTTTAACAACTCTATGAATTCTCAATCCCAACCAAATTGGAATCCTTGGCAACAACCTTGGCCTCAACCTCAAAATGCTTTCCAAGCATGGATGCAAAGCATGCAAAATCCTTATGCGAGACTTGCTCAATTCTATCAATATCCTCCATCATTTCAGAATCAGCAAGCTCCACAACTTCCAAATCAAGGTCAACAATTATCATTGCCATACCCTCAACAACAACAACCTCCTCCACAAAATCAAAATTCTCAACTCTCGCTTCAATCCCAGCAGAAATCCAATCAACTTCCCTCTCAGCCATTACCAAATCCAAATAATAGGAACCCTCAAAATGCTTACATGATGGAAGGTCAACCATTCCCTACCTATATGGTTGTTCCTCTCAATGAAGTACAACTCAGATCGGGTAGAATCCTAGATCAACCTTCCACAAGTGTTCAACAACTAAGCATTTCTGAGGAAGAATCTCTCAAAGTCAATAAAGGTTCTGAAGTATCACTTCAAAACCAAAATATCCAAAAAGAAAAAGAAAAAGAATCAACCTCTACAACTCCCGTAGTTGAGCAACCTACACCTTTAGCTACACCTCCCTTTCCTGAAAGATTGCAAATTGACAAAGGGGTGGATAAGCAGATATGGGTGCCTGACTACAGCTTCCTAGATGAATTGAAGAATGTATGTATCAAGATCCCCTTGTTACAAGCCATTAAGGAAATTCCCATTCTAGCAAAGACAATAAAGGAGTTGAGTTTGAAGAAAACAGTAAAAAGAACCAGAGATACCAAAAGGATACATCTAGTTGGAAAAATTGCAAACATTATGATGGGTAAGATTACCATGCAAAAGTATGTGGATCTCGGTAGTCCTATTGTCAAAACTCATATTAATGGGGTTGAAATCCCAAATACTTTGATTGACTTAGGAGCCGCGATCAACATCATGAGTAGACAGACCATGGATCAGTTAAAGCTTCCTAACCTTCTCTTTACACCTACTTTGCTGCAACTTGCAGATAGATCAATCATTAGACCTGATGGTGTATTGGAAGATATTCCAGTCTCTCTAGATTCTTGGGAATATCCAGTTGATTTTATGATTTTAACTCCCAAGAACAATCTAGGAGGACATCCTCTTATATTAGGAAGACCTTGGCTGGCCACAGCTGATGCTTTCATAAGCTGTAGGTCTGGAGACATGTATATATCAGATGGTAATTCCACCAAGAAATTCAACTTGTATCCTCCAGCAAAGGCTATAACAGAAATAGGAGAAGATGAATGGGTAGAGGATGAAGATACTATACAACCAGTTCTAACCATCTCTGAGATCAGTGAGGATAGTCAAATTCTAAATACATTAGAAAATTTTGAAGTATCTTTAGAATATGACTCTGAACATTTTCAGATAGATGCAGACATTGAATATCTCTCCTCCAGACAAATGTCTCTCTTCTCAATGGAAGAGTTTGGTAGTTCTACAGTTGAAATCCTCCCAGGAAAAACATTAAACATTAACAAAAACTTGGGAAGACCACAATAAGAAGAATTAACTAAACTGTTGCAAAAACATTCCACTGCCTTTGCATGGGAATACACTGACATGAAAGGGATCGATCCTAAGACTTGTATTCATCACATCTACATTGAAGAGAATAGCAGACCTGTTAGGCAACCACAAAGAAGGATGAATCCAAACCTTAGGGAAATCGTGAAAGAAGAACTCCAGAAATTGCTCAAGGTAAACTTCATTTACCCTATTTCAGATAGCCAATGGGTTTCTCCCTTGGTTATAGTGCCCAAAAAGAATGGTAAATGGAAAGTTTCATTGATTATCGAGAATTGAACAAGGCAACCTTAAAGGATCATTTCCCTTTACCTTTTATTGATCAGGTACTAGACACTTTAGCAGGTAAAAAGTATTTCTCATTCTTGGATGGTTTTAGTGGGTACAATCAAATTCAGGTAGCACCTGAAGATCAAGACAAAACCACATTTACTTGTCCTTGGGGAACTTTTGCCTACCGAGTACTCCCTTTTGGATTGTGCAATGCACCTGCTACATTTCAAAGGGTTGTATTAGGAATCTTTTCAGATCTGATTCATGATTGTGTAGAGGTATACATGGACGATTTCACAGTTTATGGTAATACATTTGAAGAAGCTTTGGAAAACTTGGAAAAAGTACTGGTAAGATGTAAAGAAACAAATCTTTCTTTAAGTCATGAAAAGTGTTTTATGATGTTTACTGAAGGGATTGTTTTAGGACATCATATTTCAGGAGATGGAATTAAGGTTGATAAATCCAAAGTTGAAGTCATCTCTAAGTTACCTGTTCCAAATTGCCAGAAGGATGTTAGAAGTTTTCTTGGGTTTACTAGGTATTACAGAAGATTTATTGAAAACTTCACTAGGATAGCATCTCCTCTTTTCAAATTGCTTACCAAAGACTGTGAGTTTAAATGGGATCATGAGTGTCAATCTGCCTTTGAAGCTTTAAAGTCTAGAATATCTGAAGCACCCATCTTAAGGGGACCAAATTGGAAACTCCCTTTCCACATCTCTACTGATGCTTCAGATACAGCTCTAGGAGCTGTTTTGGGACAAAAGGATTTGATCCCTTATGCCATTTATTACACAAGTAAGAATTTGACTCCTACTGAGTTAAATTATACTGTTACAGAAAAAGAATTCTTAGCTGTGGTACATGCAATCAACAAGTTTAGACACTACATAACCGGCTATGAAACCTTTGTCCATACTGATCACTCTGCCATAAGATATTTAATGAACAAACCTGTCACTAATGGTAGAGTTACAAGATGGCTTTTACTTTTGCAAGAATTTAACATTACTGTGTTAGATAGACCTGGAAAGCAAAACACAGTAGCTGATTTCTTGTCTAGAATCCAAAACACTAATGAAGATTCTCCAGTAGAAGATAAGTTTCCAGATGAATACTTGTTTGCAGTTACTACCAAGACTCCTTGGTATGCAGATATGGCTAATTATCTTGTTACAGGGAAGCTTCCTCTACACTTATTTCCTAATGAGAAAAGGAAAATCATTCGGGAGAGTTCACATTATTCTTGGATTTCTAATGAATTGTTCAAAACAGGGCTAGATTGTATAATCAGAAGGTGTGTTCGGGAAGATGAAATGCCTGACATCCTTAAGGCATGTCATGATGAACCATGCGGCGGGCACTTTGCGGACAAGAGGACAGCCTATAAAATCCTTTCTCTAGGATATTATTGGCCTTCTCTCTTTAAAGATGCAAAGCAGTATGTTAAAAGGTGTGACAGTTGCCAAAGAGTTGGGAAACCAACTCCTTCAAATGAAATGCCTCTACAGCCCCAGGTATGCATCGAACCCTTTGAGAAATGGGCTCTAGATTTCGTTGGACCAATTAATCCACCATCAAAGCAAAAGAAGTATATACTGGTTTGTACTGATTATGTTACTAAGTGGGTAGAAGCAAAAGCATTGCCTTCTGCCACTGAAAATTCAGTTGTTCAATTTCTTTTTGAGGATATTTTCACTCGTTTTGGTGTCCCAAGGGAAATTGTGACAGATCAAGGCAGCCAGTTTACATCTAAATTGATGGAGAAGCTGATGGAGGAATATAAGATCAAGCACAGAACATCTACTCCCTACCATCCGCAATCCAATGGTCAAGTGGAATCTACCAATAAAGTTCTTAAAGGCATTATCACCAAGACTGTTCATCTTCATAGAAGAGATTGGGCGGAAAGGCTCCCTGAAGCCTTATGGGCCTATAGAACCACATGGAAGAACACAACAGGAAATTCTCCCTATGAACTTGTCTATGGGAAGGAAGTCCTGCTTCCTATTGAGTTCCAAATCAAGACCTTCAAGATGGCAGTCCAATTGGGAATGAGCCTCTCAGAAGCTCAAAGACACAGAATGGACCAGCTAAATGTGCTAGATGAAATAAGACAAGATGCAATTCTAAGGACCGATCTAGTTCAACACCAAAGATCTAAATGGCATGATCGTCATATCAAAGAAAGAAAGTTTCAGAAAGGAGATTGGGCTCTATTGTTTGATTCAAAGTTCAAAGACTTCAAAGGAAAGTTTCAAACTCATTGGCTTGGGCCATATGAGATTGATGAAGTCTTTAGCAATGGAGCAGTTCGAGTAAAAACTATTGATGAATTTCATACTCCTCTTATTGTGAATGGCCATCGCTTGAAGATCTACCAGAAGCCATTCTCAAAAGAAGAGTTTGTCAAATTGTTCAAAGAAGATTCTGCAATCAGGTTGGTGGAGAAGGATTCTTCTCCTCCATCAGCCTAATCTTTGGTTTTGAAAAAAAAAAAAAAAAGAATAAATGTATGAGCCTGAAAACCAATCTCTGATTGGCAGTCTCATACAGAAAACCTGAGGTGAAAATCAGGGTCACCTGACACCTCATGTTTTCCAAAAAAAAAAAAAAAATCTCTTTCTCTCCTTATTTCATCTCATTTCATCATCACCACCATTTCATCCACCATTTCATTCATTTTCACTCCACCTCATTTTTTTTTTTTTTCATTCATCCATCCACTCACTACATTCCATTCCATCAATAAAGTCATTTTTAGATAGATAAAGTTGTTTTTGTGCAGTCGGAGGTTACTACTGCAAATTCCGCAGCTGTTTGACGATTCTGCAGCCATTCAGCCATTCCGCAGCCCTCTGCACCTGCATAAAAAAAAACACAGTCTGTTTGAAATTTCTTTACAGCTCAGTAGTCATCAATAATAAATGGAAAATAGTCATGCAAATCAGTGAAGGGTTAGTGGCAAGTCATCAAAGGCAAATCTAAGCGGGAATCTGAGGTATGGTTTAAATCCTAAACTTACAGTTATTTCATTATGCAAAGTTTTCTAGGTTATGTTTCTTGCCACTAAATGTAATGATTACCAGTCATGCGACCATATACCCACATATCTCCCAAGTCTATCAGTCCTTGATTACCACGATTTTGAATTTCACTTGCGGCTGCTTCTTCCATTAAGATCTCGTACTTAAGTGACGTAGCCTAATGTACTACGTCTCTATACGACATTAACTCATGCAGCCAAGTGTAACTCTGAAACCGAAACCTAAGGACATAACCGTTTCCATTCATTATTCCATAACCCTTCTACCCTCTTACGCTCATATCATTTCACTTCCGCTGTTTCATTTCCACTCACACTGTTTCATTCCATTTACGCTGTGCTCACTACGCTGCTACCATTCACCATACTCTGTTTTTCCTCTCCGCTAATTCTAATCACCAGTGGAGGTCTGTTACGGCCGTATCCAGAGCTAAAACCATAATCCACTGTGTTGAGGCTGTAAATCCACTAAGTCAAGGCCATTTTAAAGCCGTGTTCCAAAACAGAGCCGTGAATTTACTGTGTAAAACCCTTGTTGAAGCCGTGTTCTAGAACAAAGCCGTGAATTGACTGTGTAAAGCCGTTTTGAAGCCGTGTTTTAAATAGAACAGAGCCGTAAGAGCCAATGAGGAAGCTCTTAAGGGCAGAACCGGAGGGTTCAAAGTTTCTGGAGGGTTATCCTCAGGTTAAAGAGGCATTGCAAAAGGCAAACTGGTTACAATGCATCCAGAAGTTCAAAGGCTACCATAAGGAGGTTACGAAGGCCTTTGCACGGTCCTTCAGAGAAAAAGATAATCACGTGGAGATAGGGGATTTACAATTCACAGTCACTGAGAGCAGCATAGCACAAGCTACCTCACTTCCACAGACTGGAGAAAGGTGGTTTAAAAACCGGTCAGTTCAAGATCAGCAGTGGAAACAAATCTTAAAAAACCCAGGTATGGATACCAGCATCTTTACAAAAGGAATTCCTGTTTCTTATGTTAAGGAGGAATGGACCACTTTACTCTTATTAGTGCAAAAAATTTTCACTTGTGAGGGAAGATTTGGGGTCTTATATGTTTATCATGCAAAGGTTATGATGCATTTTCTAGGAGATGATATTAACCTCCCATACTTTCTACTTTCAAGTCTTAAGAAAATGTGTGCAATTGTCCAAAGGAACCCCAGAAATATTGAAGCACATTTATATCATCACGGTCTTGTGAAATTGCTAGTTGAGGAACAATTGAAATCAAAAAGAGACACATGGGAGAGGTTTCTCATAAGAAATCATTTTCAAGAATTAGGAGAAACTTCTGGAGGGTCCCCTCAAGTACCAAAAAGAAGTAGAAGAAAAAGAGGAGAGGGGGTTAACCAAGAAACTATTGCCCAAACAGAAACTATTGTTCCTGATACCACTATTCCTGAAACAACTGCCCAAGAGGAAACTGTTCAAGAACAGTTTGATGAGGAAACTGGTATACAGCATCCTGAACAGGAAATTGATCCTGGATTTACTGAAGATGATAACCAAGCAGCCCAAGGAATTATCACTGAAACTCTTTCAGAACTTGCTCAAGAAATTGCTCAGAAAAGAAAAGAAGGGAGGAAGAAACAAAAGCAAGATAAAGGTAAATCTGTAGTCCAAGAAACTCACCTCACTCCTGAGAATTCTAGTGAGGAAGACACTCAGCCCTTAGCTCAAAGAATGGCCAAACTTCATGAAACTGCCCTTTCCAAAAAGGAGGAAAAACAAAAGCAAAAAGTACCAAAAGAAAAACAGAGTACCACCTCTGTAAGAAGGAGCAGCAGATTACAAAAAAGAAAAGTAGGGGCCACAAAGGGTAAACAGTCATTCTTCATTGACTTAAGCTCACCTCAAAAAGGTGCTACAAGTCCTGACTTGG
Source organism: Pinus tabuliformis (assembly GCA_031772625.1). Classification (NCBI taxonomy): domain Eukaryota; kingdom Viridiplantae; phylum Streptophyta; class Pinopsida; order Pinales; family Pinaceae; genus Pinus; species Pinus tabuliformis. The sequence goes on from CM062819.1 coordinate 1,310,607,451, forward strand.
AGAAAAGTCCTTCACACGCTGAGAATGTAGAGACTAGTCCTCCATGGGAGGAAAGTCCTTTTGAACATGAACTTGAGCATGAACACGGATCTGAATTTGATTATGAACCAAGTCCCAAAAAGTCACCTGAGGTTGACCCGGAGCAGCAAAAAGTGTATAATTATCTGGAGACATTGGAGCAAGCAGCTGCTGGCCCAAGCAATGTTCAACCTTTAGAGCAACAAGTCCACTCCTTAAAACAGGAAATTTTTGAGATTGAGGTTCTAAATCGACATATCATGCAAGAAAATGAAAAGTTGAAAGAGCAAGCCAAATTGGACAAGATGATTCATGATAACACCATGTTACATTTGGGCCTGTGGCAAAGAAGTAACAAAAAGTTAAGGAAGAAATGCAAAAGGCTAGACAGAGCCTTGATCAACCTAAAGTTCAGATGCTTAGTAAAGAAGCCAAGGGTCAATGTGTCTACACAGAGAAAGAAGAGGAGATTGGATGTCTTGGCAGAGGCATCACAACAGGTTGATTAATCAGTGTTTTTGCATGAGGACATGCAATGCCCTCGTAGTGGGGGTATGTAGAGCCTCTACTTTACACCTTATCATCCATCATTACCTACTGTTTTCATCACTTTCCTCTCTCTTTTGCCTCATTTTCCACCCAGATCATTACATTAGTTGTCATTAAACATGATCAAGTGAGCTTTGCTAATGGGTGACTGTTTTGTTTAGTTTTTGACATATTTGCAGAGATTCCGCAGCTGTCTGGCAATTCCGCAGCCATTCAGCGATTCCGCAGCCATCTGATGATTCCGCAGCCATTTTGTTGATCTCAAGGTTCCACGTGCTATTTTGCAGAACGAGCCACGTGGGCATGTTGGAATATATGTGCTCGAGGTTCCTGTGCCATCAGTTCAGCCAGCCACGTCATCTGTATCTCCGGTCAAGGGGGTCAAGTTACGGTCAAATAAAGGCAGCTTAACGTTGATGCGTAAGCTGTTTGGTCACGTCGGTGGAAAAGATGACTTGTCCGTGTTTTGTAAGCCGTGGGGAACATGATCCAATGCTGGATTCATTGCCCATAACGACCAGGACCTCTAGCTCGACCATGAATCATATGACGTGTTCACTGCACCTTTAATATGCATGATATTCAGTTTATTTTCTGTTTTATGCTTTACGCATTAGGCCATCTTGCAGATGCCTATAAATACTTGCGTCTGCGTACGCTTATGTTAACTTTTTAGCTGTGGTAGTTTATGAACTTGTGAGAATTTTAGCACCTTTCTGAACTCTGTTTTTATAGAGCGGTTCCAGCACTTTTGACTATGTATTTCTGCATATGAAGTAATGGAAACAGTGCTGTTTTGAAGTTTTAAAGCATTTGAGTTTTCTGTGGGTTGTATGGATGGAGGGCCCCGTTCATGACTGCCCTTGTATAAGTATTTCATGTTTATACTTCTGCAATTTCTTTATTTCACATACAGCATTTTCTTTTCTTGAGTTATGTACAGCTTAAATTCTTTTCATTGCTGCAGCCTTTATTTTCACTGATCAGATTTGCTTCTTTGCAGGTTTTTAACCCGGGAATTGAGTGTGTTGTATTTGCTTTAATATCTAATGGTAGTTGCAGTTGTCTTATTCGTAATGCTGCCCTTTTTACTCTGTTTTCTAGATTAGTTTTTAGCTTAGTTTTACAAGCTGGATGCTAACTAATTTATGCTCTCTTTATCATGAATGGTTTATCTTTCAGAGAACAGAACACTAATTAATTGCAGCTTGTTTTTAAGTAGTCTTGGCTTGTGGCACTAATACTTTTTCCACTTGTTACACATAATCACATATGTAGGAAGCAGTATGATGGAAAAAGCTTAGTAGTGTTATAATTTGTCATTTAGAGTTTTTATCAATTCTTGGATTTGTCTTCAGCTACTTCCTAATCGTGTTTTACACAGTACTATGTGGTAGAAGCAGGGAGTTAGGAAGAGATAACCATTATCATCAGTCCTTGAAGTGATTTTCTTGTTTCTTTTACTTGCAGCAATATGAGTAGAGACTAATGCCATTAGAACGTGGTCATTTACTTTCAAGTCATTTCAAGTTATTCATTTCTTTCAAGTTCTTTTCCTTTACAAATTCAGCAAGTAGTTAGAAATCACCAATCACACACTTTCACTCATCTAGAACTCACTTTTCACACACTTGCACTCATCTGTCTATAATCATCATTCCATTTTAGGAAGATAAATCAACCACAAACAACACCCCCAAACGACAAAAACTCTAAGAGGTTGCTTAACTACATATAGTACACCTTCACTTCATCAGCTTACGAGCCCCGGGTTGACAATTAATGACATCAATTTAGGAACCCTAAATTGACTAAACATTTTGGCGCCGTTGCCGGGGAAGTGAAATTAAGTAGCCATATTCTTAGGAAAAAAAACATAAAAAGATTTCAAGAAAAGGAGTTGATAACCTATCAAAGCATGCTCTCCTCTTGCACTGCAAGGTGATCTGGAGGATCAGAAAAGAGAAAGTTATTGATTTGGTAGTTTCTTGAGTATGCTCTCTTCTTGCACCTAGAGTGACCTGGAAGATCAGAAAAAGAACTATTAACTTGACTTGAAGAAAAAATAAAAAATGACATGCATAGAGCCAGAGATTCTAGAGGAAGGTTTTTAGCTAGAGCTCGAAGTTCAATTTTTACAAGTCCATCTGCTTCAAGGGATAGACAAGAGACACCCCCCTTATCTCCAACCGAAACTCCTAGTCCTAGAATTCTTGGAATTCAAGAGCCAAGAGTTGACTCTCCTACACCTTCTATTGAGTTTGAACCAGGAAGAGACTCTTCTCTTTCTCCTACAGGAAGACCAATTGTAATTGAGGAATTGGAATCATCTGAAGAAGAAGGAGAAATCTCTTCTCATTCACCTTTTGTAGAGGAACCAGAAGATTTTGAAATACCTAGGAGAATCATCATGGCAGAGGAAGAAGGAGGAGGTAGAGGTAGAGGTAGAGGAGGAGGAGGAAATAACAATAACAATAATGGAGGTAGAGGTCCCATTGGAGGAGGAAATAGAAATGGGGATAATTCATTTGGGTTTCCCATTGTTAATGAGGATTCCTGAGCCACCATGAAAAACATATCACCATCTGTCCTCCCTAACTTCCATGGGTTAAGGACTGAGGACCCTGAAACATTCTTATTTGAGTTTGAAGTTGTGTGTCGAACTTATGACTATCTGGATGATACTCAGAAACTCAAATTGTTCCCCTCAACATTAAAAGATCAAGCTTTAAAATGGTTCATGGGGTTACTCACTCAATCCATTAGGACTTGGGATGAAATGAAACAAACCTTTTTGGATAGGTATTTGGACTATTGTATGCCTACTAATCACAAGGACGAAGTTTTTAAAATGATACAAAAAGAAGATGAGAGTCTAGAAGATTTACTTGAAAGGTTTCAATATAACTTGAAAAGAGCAAAAATGAATACCTTGGATGAAGAGACCTTAAAAGCCCTCTTATTAAAAGCCATCAGGGATGAATGGATAGACATCTTAAACATGATGGGGAAAGGGGATATTTCTCAACTTTCTCTTAGTGACATAGCAGAACTTTGTATCCATCTCTCGAGGGGCAAATCAAAAACTCAAAAAGGGCCTAGAGATCCTTCTCTCCTTAGGGCAAATAAATCTGCAACAGGATCAGTGAGTAGGGCTGAAATCGGCAGTATGCTTGATGAATTTAAAACTGACATCTTAGGGAGTCTTAGTGAACAACTTGATACCCTTAAGATTCACAATAAACAAAAAGCAGAAGCTGAGGCTTTGGCTATCTTTTGCCCGAAATGTAGAAAGAAACATGCTTTAAGGGAATGTCCCTTAGATGCACACGTTGTAGAAACATGTGTAATTTGCTCAGAAACTCATGAGACCAAGGATTGTCCTTCAATTCCTGGCCTCAAAGCAGTCTTTCAAGAGGATCCAGATACACTTGAATCTCTCTGTTTTATTGCAAGGAGACCTTGGCAAGGACAACATAATCAAGGGTTTAACAACTCTATGAATTCTCAATCCCAACCAAATTGGAATCCTTGGCAACAACCTTGGCCTCAACCTCAAAATGCTTTCCAAGCATGGATGCAAAGCATGCAAAATCCTTATGCGAGACTTGCTCAATTCTATCAATATCCTCCATCATTTCAGAATCAGCAAGATCCACAACTTCCAAATCAAGGTCAACAATTATCATTGCCATACCCTCAACAACAACAACCTCCTCCACAAAATCAAAATTCTCAACTCTCGCTTCAATCCCAGCAGAAATCCAATCAACTTCCCTCTCAGCCATTACCAAATCCAAATAATAGGAACCCTCAAAATGCTTACATGATGGAAGGTCAACCATTCCCTACCTATATGGTTGTTCCTCTCAATGAAGTACAACTCAGATCAGGTAGAATCCTAGATCAACCTTCCACAAGTGTTCAACAACCAAGCATTTCTGAGAAAGAATCTCTCAAAGTCAATAAAGGTTCTGAAGTATCACTTCAAAACCAAAATATCCAAAAAGAAAAAGAATCAACCTCTACAACTCCCATAGTTGAGCAACCTACACCTTTAGCTACACCTCCCTTTCCTGAAAGATTGCAAATTGAAAAAGGGGTGGAAAAACAGATATGGGTGCCTGACTATAGCTTCCTAGATGAATTGAAGAATGTATGTATCAAGATCCCCTTGTTACAAGCCATTAAGGAAATTCCCATTCTAGCGAAGACAATAAAGGAGTTGAGTTTGAAGAAAACAGTAAAAAGAACCAGAGATACCAAAAGGATACACCTAGTTGGAAAAATTGCAGACATTATGATGGGCAAAATTACCATGCAAAAGTATGTGGATCCCGGTAGTCCTATTGTCAAAACTCATATTAATGGGGTTGAAATCCCAAATACTTTGATTGACTTAGGAGCCGCGATCAACATCATGAGTAGACAGACCATGGATCAGTTAAAGCTTCCTAACCTTCTCTTTACACCTACTTTGCTGCAACTTGCAGATAGATCAATCATTAAACCTGATGGTGTATTGGAAGATATTCCAGTCTCTCTAGATTCTTGGGAATATCCAGTTGATTTTATGATTTTAACTCCCAAGAACAATCTAGGAGGACATCCTCTTATATTAGGAAGACCTTGGCTGGCCACAGCTGATGCTTTCATAAGCTGTAGGTCTGGAGACATGTATATATCAGATGGTAATTCCACCAAGAAATTCAACTTGTATCCTCCAGCAAAGGCTATAACAGAAATAGGAGAAGATGAATGGGTAGAGGATGAAGATACTATACAACCAGTTCTAACCATCTCTGAGATCAGTGAGGATAGTCAAATTCTAAATACATTAGAAAATTTTGAAGTATCTTTAGAATATGACTCTGAACATTTTCAGATAGATGCAGACATTGAATATCTCTCCTCCAGACAAATGTCTCTCTTCTCAATGGAAGAGTTTGGTAGTTCTACAGTTGAAATCCTCCCAGGAAAAACATTAAACATTAACAAAAACCTGGGAAGACCACAACAAGAATAATTAACTAAACTGTTGCAAAAACATTCCACTGCCTTTGCATGGGAATACACTGACATGAAAGGAATCAATCCTAAGACTTGTATTCATCACATCTACATTGAAGAGAATAGCAGACCTGTTAGGCAATCACAAAGAAGGATGAATCCAAACCTTAGGGAAATCGTGAAAGAAGAACTCCAGAAATTTCTCAAGGTAAACTTCATTTACCCTATTTCAAATAGCCAATGGGTTTCTCCCTTGGTTATAGTGCCCAAAAAGAATGGTAAATGGAGAGTTTGCATTGATTATCGAGAATTGAACAAGGCAACCTTAAAGAATCATTTCCCTTTACCTTTTATTGATCAGGTACTAGACACTTTAGCAGGTAAAAAGTATTTCTCATTCTTGGATGGTTTTAGTGGGTACAATCAAATTCAGGTAGCACCTGAAGATCAAGACAAAACCACATTTACTTGTCCTTGGGGAACTTTTGCCTACCGAGTACTCCCTTTTGGATTGTGCAATGCACCTGCTACATTTCAAAGGGCTATATTAGGAATCTTTTCAGATCTGATTCATGATTGTGTAGAGGTATACATGGACGATTTCACAATTTATGGTAATACATTTGAAGAAGCTTTGGAAAACTTGGAAAAAGTACTGGTAAGATGTAAAGAAACAAATCTTTCTTTAAGTCATGAAAAGTGTTTTATGATGTTTACTGAAGGGATTGTTTTAGGACATCATATTTCAGGAGATGGAATTAAGGTTGATAAATCCAAAGTTGAAGTCATCTCTAAGTTACCTGTTCCAAATTGCCAGAAGGATGTTAGAAGTTTTCTTGGGTTTACTGGGTATTACAGAAGATTTATTGAAAACTTCACTAGGATAGCATCTCCTCTTTTCAAATTGCTTACCAAAGACTGTGAATTTAAATGGGATCCTGAGTGTCAATCTGCCTTTGAAGCTTTAAAGTCTAGAATATCTGAAACACCCATCTTAAGGGGACCAAATTGGAAACTCCCTTTCCACATCTCTACTGATGCTTCAGATACAGCTCTAGGAGCTGTTTTGGGACAAAAGGATTTGATCCCTTATGCCATTTATTACACAAGTAAGAATTTGACTCCTACTGAGTTAAATTATACTGTTACAGAAAAAGAATTCTTAGCTGTGGTACATGCAATCAACAAGTTTAGACACTACATAACCGGCTATGAAACCTTTGTCCATACTGATCACTCTGCCATAAGATATTTAATGAACAAACCTGTCACTAATGGTAGAGTTACAAGATGGATTTTACTTTTGCAAGAATTTAACATTACTGTGTTAGATAGACCTGGAAAGCAAAACACAGTAGCTGATTTCTTGTTTAGAATCCAAAACACTAATGAAGATTCTCCAGTAGAAGATAAGTTTCCAGATGAATACTTGTTTGCAGTTACTACCAAGACTCCTTGGTATGCAGATATGGCTAATTATCTTGTTACAGGGAAGCTTCCTCTACACTTATTTCCTAATGAGAAAAGGAAAATCATTCGGGAGAGTTCACATTATTCTTGGATTTCTAATGAATTGTTCAAAACAGGGCCAGATTATATAATCAGAAGGTGTGTTCGGGAAGATGAAATGCCTGACATCCTTAAGGCATGTCATGATGAACCATGCGGCGGGCACTTTGCGGACAAGAGGACAGCCTATAAAATCCTTTCTCTAGGATATTATTGGCCTTCTCTCTTTAAAGATGCAACGCAATATGTTAAAAGGTGTGACAGCTGCCAAAGAGTTGGGAAACCAACTCCTTCAAATGAAATGCCTCTACAGCCTCAGGTATGCATCGAACCCTTTGAGAAATGGGCTCTAGATTTCGTTGGACCAATTAATCCACCATCAAAGCAAAAGAAGTATATACTGGTTTGTACTGATTATGTTACTAAGTGGGTAGAAGCAAAAGCATTGCCTTCTGCCACTGAAAATTCAGTTGTTCAATTTTTTTTTGAGGATACTTTCACTCGTTTTGGTGTCCCAAGGGAAATTGTGACAGATCAAGGCAGCCAGTTTACATCTAAATTGATGGAGAAGCTGATGGAGGAATATAAGATCAAGCACAGAACATCTACTCCCTACCATCCGCAATCCAATGGTCAAGTGGAATCTACCAATAAAGTTCTTGAAGGCATTATCACCAAGACTGTTCATCTTCATAGAAGAGATTGGGCGGAAAGGCTCCCTGAAGCCTTATGGGCCTATAGAACCACATGGAAGAACACAACAGGACATTCTCCCTATGAACTTGTTTATGGGAAGGAAGTCCTGCTTCCTATTGAGTTCCAAATCAAGACCTTCAAGATGGCAGTCCAATTGGGAATGAGCCTCTCAGAAGCTCAAAGACACAGAATGGACCAGCTAAATGTGCTAGATGAAATAAGACAAGATGCAATTCTAAGGACCGATCTAGTTCAACACCAAAGATCTAAATGGCATGATCGTCATATCAAAGAAAGAAAGTTTCAGAAAGGAGATTGGGCTCTATTATTTGATTCAAAGTTCAAAGACTTCAAAGGAAAGTTTCAAACTCATTGGCTTGGGCCATATGAGATTGATGAAGTCTTTAGCAATGGAGCAGTTCGAGTAAAAACTATTGATGAATTTCATACTCCTCTTATTGTGAATGGCCATCGCTTGAAGATCTACCAGAAGCCATTCTCAAAAGAAGAGTTTGTCAAATTGTTCAAAGAAGATTCTGCAATCAGGTTGGTGGAGAAGGATTCTTCTCCTCCATCAGCCTAATCTTTGGTTTTGAAAAAAAAAAAAAAAAAAAAAAAAAAAAAAAAAAAAAAAAAAGAATAAATGTATGAGCCTGAAAACCAATCTCTGATTGGCAGTCTCATACAGAAAACCTGAGGTGAAAATCAGGATCACCTGACACCTCATGTTTTCCAAAAAAATCTCTTTCTCTCCTTATTTCATCTCATTTCATCATCACCACCATTTCATCCACCATTTCATTCATTTTCACTCCACCTCATTTTTTTTTTTTCATTCATCCATCCACTCACTACATTCCATTCCATCAATAAAGTCATTTTTAGATAGATAAAGTTGTTTTTGTGCAGTCGGAGGTTACTACTGCAGATTCCGCAGCTGTTTGACGATTCTGCAACCATTCAGCCATTCCGCAGCCCTCTGCACCTGCATAAAAAAAAACACAGTCTGTTTGAAATTTCTTTACAGCTCAGTAGTCATCAATAATAAATGGAAAATAGTCATGCAAATCAGTGAAGGGTTAGTGGCAAGTCATCAAAGGCAAATCTAAGCGGGAATCTGAGGTATGGTTTAAATCCTAAACTTACAGTTATTTCATTATGCAAAGTTTTCTAGGTTATGTTTCTTGCCACTAAATGTAATGATTACCAGTCATGCGACCATATACCCACGTATCTCCCAAGTCTATCAGTCCTTGATTACCACGATTTTGAATTTCACTTGCGGTTGCTTCTTCCATTAAGATCTCGTACTTAAGTGACGTAGCCTAATGTACTACGTCTCTATATGACATTAACTCACGCAGCCAAGTGTAACTCTGAAACCGAAACCTAAGGACATAGCCATTTCCATTCATTATTCCATAACCCTTCTACCCTCTTATGCTCATATCATTTCACTTCCGCTGTTTCATTTCCACTCACACTGTTTCATTCCATTTACGCTGTGCTCACTACGCTGCTACCATTCACCATACTCTGTTTTTCCTCTCCGCTAATTCTAATCACCAGTGGAGGTCTGTTACGGCCGTATCCAGAGCTAAAACCATAATCCACTATGTTGAGGCCGTAAATCCACTAAGTCAAGGCCATTTTAAAGCCGTGTTCCAAAACAGAGCCGTGAATTTACTGTGTAAGACCCTTGTTGAAGCCGTGTTCTAGAACAGAGCCGTAAGAGCCAATGGGGAAGCTCTTAAGGGCAGAACCGGAGGGTTCAAATTTTCTGGAGGGTTATCCTCAGGTTAAAGAGGCATTGCAAAAGGCAAACTGGTTACAATGCATCCAGAAGTTCAGAGGCTACCATAAGGAGGTTACGAAGGCCTTTGCATGGTCCTTCAGAGAAAAAGATAATCACGTGGAGATAGGGGATTTACAATTCACAGTCACTGAGAGCAGCATAGCACAAGCTACCTCACTTCCACAGACTGGAGAAAGGTGGTTTAAAAACCGGTCAGTTCAAGATCAGCAGTGGAAACAAATCTTAAAAAACCCAGGTATGGATACCAGCATCTTTACAAAAGGGATTCCTGTTTCTTATGTTAAGGAGGAATGGACAACTTTACTCTTATTAGTGCAAACATTTTTCACTTGTGAGGGAAGATTTGGGGTCTTATATGTTTATCATGCAAAGGTTATGATGCATTTTCTAGGAGATGATATTAACCTCCCATACTTTCTACTTTCAAGTCTTAAGAAAATGTGTGCAATTGTCCAAAGGGACCCCAGAAATATTGAAGCACATTTATATCATCACGGTCTTGTGAAATTGCTAGTTGAGGAACAATTGAAATAAAAAAAGAGACACATGGGAGAGGTTTCTCATAAGAAATCATTTTCAAGAATTAGGAGAAACTTCTGGAGGGTCCCCTCAAGTACCAAAAAGAAGTAGAAGAAAAAGAGGAGAGGGGGTTAACCAAGAAACTATTGCCCAAACAGAAACTATTGTTCCTGATACCACTATTCCTGAAACAACTGCCCAAGAGGAAACTGTTCAAGAACAGTTTGATGAGGAAACTGGTATACAACATCCTGAACAGGAAATTGATCCTGGATTTACTGAAGATGATAACCAAGCAGCCCAAGGAATTATCACTGAAACTCTTTCAGAACTTGCTCAAGAAATTGCTCAGAAAAGAAAAGAAGGGAGGAAGAAACAAAAGCAAGATAAAGGTAAATCTGTAGTCCAAGAAACTCACCTCACTCCTGAGAATTCTAGTGAGGAAGACACTCAGCCCTTAGCTCAAAGAATGGCCAAACTTCATGAAACTGCCCTTTCCAAAAAGGAGGAAAAACAAAAGCAAAAAGTACCAAAAGAAAAACAGAGTACCACCTCTGTAAGAAGGAGTAGCAGATTACAAAACAGAAAATTAGGGGCCACAAAGGGTAAACAGTCATTCTTCATTGACTTAAGCTCACCTCAAAAAGGTGCTACAAGTCCTGACTTGGAGAAAAGTCCTTCACACGCTGAGAATGTAGAGACTAGTCCTCCATGGGAGGAAAGTCCTTTTGAACATGAACTTGAGCATGAACACGGATCTGAATTTGATTATGAACCAAGTCCCAAAAAGTCACCTGAGGTTGACCCGGAGCAGCAAAAAGTGTATAATTATCTGGAGACATTGGAGCAAGAAGCTGCTGGCCCAAGCAATGTTCAACCTTTAGAGCAACAAGTCCACTCCTTAAAACAGGAAATTTTTGAGATTGAGGTTCTAAATCGACATATCATGCAAGAAAATGAAAAGTTGAAATAGCAAGCCAAATTGGACAAGATGATTCATGATAACACCATGTTACATTTGGGCCTGTGGCAAAGAAGTAACAAAAAGTTAAGGAAGAAATGCAAAAGGCTAGATAGAGCCTTGATCAACCTAAAGTTCAGATGCTTAGTAAAGAAGCCAAGGGTCAATGTGTCTACACAGAGAAAGAAGAGGAGATTGGATGTCTTGGCAGAGGCATCACAGCAGGTTGATTAATCAGTGTTTTTGCATGAGGACATGCAATGCCCTCGTAGTGGGGGTATGTAGAGCCTCTACTTTACACCTTATCATCCATCATTACCTACTGTTTTCATCAATTTCCTCTCTCTTTTGCCTCATTTTCCACCCAGATCATTACATTAGTTGTCATTAAACATGATCAAGTGAGCTTTGCTAATGGGTGACTGTTTTGTTTAGTTTTTGACATATTTGCAGAGATTCCGCAGCTGTCTGGCAATTCCACAGCCATTCAGCGATTCCGCAGCCATCTGATGATTCCGCAGCCATTTTGTTGATCTCAAGGTTCCACGTGCTATTTTGCAGAACGAGCCACGTGGGCATGTTGGAATATATGTGCTCGAGGTTCCTGTGCCATCAGTTCAGCCAGCCACGTCATCTGTACCTCCGGTCAAAGGGGGTCAAGTTACGGTCAAATAAAGGCAGCTTAACGTTGATGCGTAAGCTGTTTGGTCACGTCGGTGGAAAAGATGACTTGTCCGTGTTTTGTAAGCCGTGGGGAACATGATCCAATGCTGGATTCATTGCCCATAACGACCAGGACCTCCAGCTCGACCATGAATCATATGACGTGTTCACTGCACCTTTAATACGCATGATATTCAGTTTATTTTCTGTTTTATGCATTACGGATTAGGCCATCTTGCAGATGCCTATAAATACTTGCGTCTGCGTACGCTTATGTTAACTTTTTAGCTGTTGTAGTTTATGAACTTGTGAGAATTTTAGCACCTTTCTGAACTCTGTTTTTATAGAGCTGTTCCAGCACTTTTGACCATGTGTTTCTGCATATGAAGTAATGGAAACAGTGCTGTTTTGAAGTTTTAAAGCATCTGAGTTTTCTGTGGGTTGTATGGATGGAGGGACCCCGTTCATGACTGCCCTTGTATAAGTATTTCATGTTTATACTTCTGCAATTTCTTTATTTCATATACAACATTTCCTTTTCTTGAGTTATGTACAGCTTGATTTCTTTTCATTGCTGCAGCCTTTATTTTCACTGATCAGATTTGCTTCTTTGCAGGTTTTAACCCGGGAATTGAGTGTGTTGTATTTGCTTTAATATCTAATGGTAGTTGCAGTTGTCTTATTCGTAATGCTGTCGTTTTTACTCTGTTTTCTAGATTAGTTTTTAGCTTAGTTTTACAAGCTGGATGCTAACTAATTTATGCTCTCTTTATCATGAATGGTTTATCTTTCAGAGAACAGAACACTAATTAATTGCAGCTTGTTTTTAAGTAGTCTTGGCTTGTGGCACTAATACTTTTTCCACTTGTTACACATAATCACATATGTAGGAAGCAGTATGATGGAAAAAGCTTAGTAGTGTTATAATTTGTCATTTAGAGTTTTTATCAATTCTTGGATTTGTCTTCAGCTACTTCCTAATCATGTTTTACACAGTACTATGTGGTAGAAGCAGGGAATTAGGAAGAGATAACCATTATCATCAGTCCTTGAAGTGATTTTCTTGTTTCTTTTATTTGCAGCAATATGAGTAGAGACTAATGCCATTAGAACGTGGTCATTTACTTTCAAGTCATTTCAAGTTATTCATTTCTTTCAAGTTCTTTTCCTTTACAAATTCAGCAAGTAGTTAGAAATCACCAATCACACACTTTCACTCATCTAGAACTCACTTTTCACACACTTGCACTCATCTATCTATAATCATCATTCCATTTTAGGAAGATAAATCAACCACAAACAACACCCCCAAACGACAAAAACTCTAAGATGTTGCTTAAGTACATATAGTACACCTTCACTTCATCATCTTACGAGCCCCAGGTTGACAATTAATGACATCAATTTAGGAACCCTAAATTGACTAAACATTTTGGCGCCGTTGCCGGGGAAGTGAAATTAAGTAGCCATATTCTTAGGAAAAAAAACATAAAAAGATTTCAAGAAAAGGAGTAAATAGAAAAGACTTTATGTATAGATAATAAAATAAATTAACAATTATATTAATCATTTAGTGAAACTTAGATATTATACCAACCTAATAAATAAAACATATTAATCATTAACTTTTTATAATACTTGCAGATGCCTATAACATATTAACCTTTAACATATAATAGTTATATAACATATTTTGGCTTAGGACTAAAGTTAACATTAGATATAACATTAGTGAAACTTAGATATTTAATATGAGGATCTAATTTAAGAAAATGTCTAGTCAATTTAACGTCTTAAATTGCTCTACATAAATTATCAATCCGGGTATCGTAAACTGATGAAGTGTGGTGCACTATATGTGCTTAGTTAACCTCTTTCTTACTTCATTGTTTTATAAAGTTATAATGTTCAACTCTTCCTAACCCTCTTCTTCCAACATATAGTACTATGTTAAGCACGATTAATAAGTAGTAAAAAATAAGTCCAAAAAGTAATCAAGCTCTAAGGTGACAAGTAAGAAAAACCACTTTAAAGACCAGTTATAATGTTCAACTCTTCCTAACTCTCTGCTTCCAACATATAGTACTATGTGAAACACGATTAAGAAGTAGTTAGAAATAAGTCTAAAAAGTAATCAAACTTTAAACTTGCAAAGAAAGAGCTTGAAAGAAATAACTTGAAATGAAACTGAAAGCAAAGCATAAAAACCACTTTCTAATGGCACTAGACACCATTCATGCTGCTGCAAATAAAAAGGTAAGAAAATCACTTTAAAAACCAATGATAATGTTTATCTCTTCCTAACTCTCTGTTTCCAACATATGGTACTATGTAAAACACGATTAGGAGGTAGCTAGAGATGAGTTTAAAAAGTGATCAAAAATGAGAAAAATCCACTTTAAAGACTAGTTATAATATTCAGCTCTTTCTAACTCTCTGCTTCTAACATATGGTACTATGTAAAGCACGATTAGAAAGTAGTTAAAGATTAGTCTAAAAAGTACTCAAAGCCAACTGTAATTTATTAGTATTCTGATCTCTAAAAGATAAACAATTTATGATAAAGAGACCATCAATATGTTAACATACAACTTTGAGAAACTAAACTAGAAGTAAGCTAGAAAATCAAACTAAAGGCAGCAACTTTGAATCTGTCAACTGAAAATACCATTAGATATAAAGCAAATACAACAAAGACACACAATCCCGGGAGAAAATAAAATGCAGTAATTCAAACTGTACAAGGCAGGGGCCCCCTACTACCTATGAAATCAAAGAAAAATTAAACACACTTGCATAAATTAAAATTGCATGAATGAAAATCTAATCTACCTTACATTCTACAAAGCAATATTTACAAAATGAAATCTAATCTACTTACATCCTAATATGCTCCATGACATCTACTTCACATCTCCTTCCATGTTGAGAACATCAAATCTTTATTCAATTTCTTCAAAAGTGCAAAGTACAACAAAGCTCTCCAAAGCTTTCAAAAGCCATGGGATTAACAAACTAAAAGTACTAAGAAAAGACTAAAGGAAAAGACTAGCAAATGAAGGAGAGAGATCTCCTATTTATACAAAAAGATGAGAGCCATCTCATTAATGATAGTCCATGAATCTCTCCCTCTACCTCTAGAGTCCTAATCAAAATAAGAACTGATAAGACACATGTCTTTTTAGAGTTACAATACAATTAGGAGATGTGACACATATCCTCATGATCCCATGATTCTTTTCAACCAAATTCGAATTTGGCCTTAGAGTGCCACATAAGGGTCTTCTAGAAGTCTCATTTCAACCTACACATGTCAACAATCTCAACCCATTTGTTAGGTATAAGCATATGCACTTTATTTTCTAATGTTTAACCACAAATTCACTTAAAAGGCTTAGAAATAATAAATATTGGAAAAACATAAAGGTGGCCCAATAATAATGAAAGTGGGATGAATGTGGTGACATAGTAGTGAAATGGAGGTGAAATGGAGGTGATATAATGGACATAATAGTGAAAGTATAATGCAAATGAATGACATTTTCAAGACTCAACATACCCTCCAACTGAAGCTATTGCATGTCCTCATGCAATATATATTACATTAACTCTTTTGATCCTTGAGCTTTGGCTTAACTTTGCATGATATCATTTGATAACTTCATATTTCTGCAAAGTGTTTCACTTGAATTGCAACATGGTTGGTTCTTGTGTTACAGCCATTTTTTTTTTTATTGTTGCCTTCTATTTTGATCTTTGAACTTTGCATAATGATATTTTGATTATTGTTGCAAAGTATATCTTTATTGGATTGCATGATGGTTGGTTCTTGTGTGACAACCATGATTTTGTTTGTATCCAATTTATCTTTTAAGCACTTTTTCAAAAGCCATTGTATGCTCATAATAGCAATGTAATATTTAATATATGTTGGAAGTATGTGAGCTCTTGAATATGATATGGACATGGCAAGATATGAATATGAATGTATTCCCCCCCAACTGATGGTATTGGCAATTTTATGAAATGAGGAAGAGAAATGTTTTTCTAACAATTATCATTCTAGATTTTTATGGAATTCTATGGTTAAAAGTTAGAAAATTCCGTACCTTCACTTACCCTTTGGAATGGATGAGTTGTATGTGTGGTGGCTGAAAACTTCTGATCATTTTCTTCTTCAAGTGGCTGATCAAGAGGAGTCATGGATAGAGAGATAAGATGACTTTTTATTGCTTCTACTAAAACTTGCTGAATCTGCTCCAAAATGCTGAAAATAATAGTCTTCATGTCTTCAAAACTCATTGGCACAATTCCTACTATGTGAAAAGATGTTCTGATGTCGAACATAGTAGGAAATTGTTGGCTTAGTGGCCATTAATGGATGCCACTAGTCAACACGAGCACTCTCACCATTGATGTCAATGAGAGTCAAGATGCCCAAACACATCTTGCTAGGTACGAATGAATTTGCTGATGTCGAGTCACCTAGAAGATCTAACGAACAAGGGACATTAATGTATTCCCATTGTTTGTCAGCATGAGGACTTGCCATTAAGGCATGCAAGCCTCAAGGTGTTTTTACAAAGAAATTAGACTCAAAGGACTATGGACTCAATAATTTGCATTGAAGCAGGGCTTATTTGCGGAATGAAAATGACAAGGAATGGAAAATGAAAATGGAAAATGGCAATGGAGAACAGAAATGACAATGGCAATAAGCATGTGAATGAGCCTCTTGCTTTTATTTGTGGGTTATGAATGGACAAAAAGAGATGGAAAGTGTATGTGAATGAAAATGGAAGATATGGAAGAAAGTGAGATGAATGGTTTATTATGAAGTATGGATCTGATAGATGGATGTGATGGAGACAATAGTATCTGAAAGTTTTTCAAGTGTTTGGATCTGATTTTACATCAGCATATTTCCTCTTTGTTGCTGATCATCCTCTTATGAAACAAATTGGTCTCTTAGAGAGACACCATTCCCTTGTAGTCATTCGTCCTTCCTCCTGGAACCTGCAAAAAAACTAATACTTCTTCTGCAATGGAATGTAAGGTTATCAAAGGAGAGAGGTGGCCAATCTCTCTAGTTATGATATTTACACACAAAACTAAGAATTTGTATTAATGAAACAAGTTCTCAAAGGAAAAATCAAAAGAATTTATACCTGCTTTGGAATTAGTGCCTCAAGTTGATGTTGCTTCTTTTCAGCAATTTATTTCATTATTTGCCATTTCAAACTCTAATGATATATTTCTCATTGTATAGATCTTGTTGATATCTTTCCAATGGTACTTAAATCATCAAAATCTGATTTTGTATGAGAAAGATAGGCTGATTTGAACAATGAGGTTTTTCTGGCTGCGGAATTGGGGAACAGCTCTGTAGCTAAAAATCTTGAATAAAAAGTTAGCCATTTATCTTTCATTATCAGTCCAAAATTAATCAATACCTTCAGAAAAGTGAGAAAATAACTTGTTCATTTCATTGATTCAAAATTATTATTTTTTTCTTGACATGCAGCGACTCAGTGTGGCGACTCAGTGTGGCGACTTTGTGATAACACCCAATTTGACTTCCCTTTGACCGGGGTCTTTTTTTATCAAATTTGACCGAATGAATAGGACACCATCCATGTACTGACATTTCCCTAGCTACCCATGTGACCTGTTTTTCCTGATGACACCTGCAACCTAGAGTTTAACAAAACAGCTGCGGAATCTGGGATTGGCTGCGGAATCAGAGAACAGCTGCGGAATTGGACTTTAGCTGCGGAATGTGCAGAGTGTAGAAAGTGATGTGAAATGGAGTGACTGTGTGCGTGGAAGAGAAAAAAAGTGTACAGGAGTGAAAGCTGTAACAAGTTGATCTTCCATATAGCCTTTTCCATTCTTGTTGCCTATATCAGTTCATACACCTATGTTGTAAGGTCCATGATCATACTAACAATATCTCCACTAACAGCTTTTTAGAGGTTTAACTGCCTTAATTCTCGATACTCCAGCTTGGGTCATTACCAGTTTAATGTCTTTGGGCTCTACTCCAGCGTCATCTACTTCCTCATCTTCCTCCTGTGCAGCTGTAGATGTTCCTTTAGCATTACATGACTCATATCAGGCGCCTTGAACTTCTCAGCTACTTTTGTTGGAACCATAACCTTGGTTCTGGATGCCTTTCACCATCAATCAAGCAAGCTAAACATGTACACCGATATCGGGCTTTATAATATGTTTGTAGATGAAAACCCTGCAACAATGGTTAAAACTATAATAGGTATCGGGAGTTATGCGGTGGCAGTGAGAGAGAGTCGTGTTCAATTGAAACTGTTGTTTTAATAGGGAGTCGTGTTCAATTGAAACTGTTGTTTAGCGGTCTTAAATGAATTGCAATCGGTGGCATCTGGTCAAAGAGAGGTGGCAGCATAGAACCGAATTTGAATTCCCTTTCTTCAGGTACGCCGAACACATCAAACTATCAGTTAACTCACGTTTTTCTTCACGCGGCGGCAAAAAAGAGGCTCCAAAGAACCAAAAATTTCTCCCAGACCGCCACGAATTTCTTCAAACGGTTTCTGGGTTATCTAATTAACCCACCTAGCAAAAAAACCCATGTTTTATTTTTTCTAAATTCGTCTCTGTTTGGGAGAATCGAAGGTGTGAAGTTTAACATTTTTCAGGTTTTGCGTTTTTTTGAGTTAACTGTTTTCTCTGTTATGAATTTGCATTCGGCCTTTGAAATGGTGGTTTTATTAGAACCTCACGCCATGCAGGAGCATCCACAATCACGCCTTCAAGGATATCTCACAGGCTTCATTATTTGAATTACGTGGAATATTTTGTACAGAACCATTCCGAAATTGATTGGATATATTCTTCTGATGAAAAAGCAATGCCTCGGAAGGGTAATGGACAACTTGTGCAGATATTGCAAAGGCATCATTTTGCAACTCACTTGAAACGAATCGCTGTTGTAGCACGAATTCAAGAAGAATTATTTTTTTTTTTTTGTAATGATCATTTTCTGCTAATTTTTTTTTTTTTTTTTTGTCTACACAACAAACAAACCAAAAAACACATGTATAGGGATAAACAGTATGCAATGTTGTTGCATACCGCTGCTCTCTCTCTAATTTTAGAGCCCACATAGAGATGAAATTGATTTGATGCTACTGTTTGCAAGAGACATGAAAAAACTAAAGGGGACGTAATGCTTTTGCAGGTTCGTTTTAAGGCCAAAGCTTGATCAGGGAGACAGATTTTTATTGAAGCCACAGTGAAAACTAGAAATGGAGATAGCCATAGATTGCTTTTCTCTTTTTTTTTTCTCTCTGAAATTGTAAAATTTTATAAAAAGGATTAATGATTTTCAATTTCAAGCAGCAAATACTTCAAGAAAAACATGCTAAAAACATGACTTTGACTGAGGTCTTAGGTTGGTTTTTCATCGATCTGAGCTGAGTGACTAGATAGGATCCATGTCGAGACAATTCTGGAGATGCCCATGTGGTCGGTTTTTTCATTGGATGCCTGTAACCTGCTAAACCTTGAAACAGCTGCGGAATTGTCAACTAGCTGCGGAATTGTCAGATAGCTGCGGAATCAAGGAAGTTTCTGCAGCTAAGTTGCAAAACCTTATTTGAACAGGATACAGTGTTTTGAAGACCACTACAAAGCATAACCAGACAATTTTGGACAATTTGAACCTATCAAAGCAGTTGAGTTTCATTTTTTCATTTTTTTTTTTTATTGAATCAATTGAAATGTTTGAAGTTTATTTTGTCTCCTATTTTTTTTTTTTTTAACAATTCTTTTTCTGATCCTCCAGATCACACGGAGTGCGGGAGGAGAGCATACTCAAGAATTATTATTTTGTCTTTTTTTACTTAACAATCCTTTTTCTGATCCTCCAGATCACACAAAGTGCAAGAGGAGAGCATACTCAAGGATTATTAATTTTTTTTTTAGATGTAAGAAATAAGGTCTCCTAATTACACTTCCCCGGCAATGGCGCCAAAATGTCTAGTCAATTTAACATCTTAAATTGCTCTACATAAATTATCAATCCAGGTATCGTAAACTGATGAAGTGTGGTGCACTATATGTGCTTAGTTAACCTCTTTCTTACTTCGTTGTTTTATAAAGTTATAATGTTCAACTCTTCCTAACCCTCTGCTTCCAACATATAGTACTATGTTAAGCACGATTAAGAAGTAGTCAAAAATAAGTCCAAAAAGTAATCAAGCTCTAAGGTGACAAGTAAGAAAAACCACTTTAAAGACCAGTTATAATGTTCAACTCTTCCTAACTCTCTGCTTCCAACATATAGTACTATGTGAAACACGATTAAGAAGTAGTTAGAAATAAGTCTAAAAAGTAATCAAACTTTAAACTTGCAAAGAAAGAGCTTGAAAGAAATAACTTGAAATGAAACTGAAAGCAAAGCATAAAAACCACTTTCTAATGGCACTAGACACCATTCATGCTGCTGCAAATAAAAAGGTAAGAAAATCACTTTAAAAACCAATGATAATGTTTATCTCTTCCTAACTCTCTGCTTCCAACATATGGTACTATGTAAAACACGATTAGGAAGTAGCTAGAGATGAGTTTAAAAAGTGATCAAAAATGAGAAAAATCCACTTTAAAGACTAGTTATAATATTCAGCTCTTTCTAACTCTCTGCTTCTAACATATGGTACTATGTAAAGCACGATTAGAAAGTAGTTAAAGATTAGTCTAAAAAGTACTCAAAGCCAGCTGTAATTTATTAGTATTCTGATCTCTAAAAGATAAACAATTTATGATAAAGAGACCATCAATATGTTAACATACAACTTTGAGAAACTAAACTAGAAGTAAGCTAGAAAATCAAAGTAAAGGCAGCAACTTTGAATCTGTCAACTGAAAATACCATTAGATATAAAGCAAATACAACAAAGACACATAATCCCGGGAGAAAATAAAATGCAGTAATTCAAACTGTACAAGGCAGGGGCCCCCTACTACCTATGAAATCAAAGCAAAATTAAACACACTTACATAAATTAAAATTGCATGAATGAAAATCTAATCTACCTTACATTCTACAAAGCAATATTTACAAAATGAAATCTAATCTACTTACATCCTAATATGCTCCATGACATCTACTTCACATCTCCTTCCATGTTGAGAACATCAAAGCTTTATTCAATTTCTTCAAAAGTGCAAAGTACAACAAAGCTCTCCAAAGCTTTCAAAAGCCATGGGACTAACAAACTAAAAGGACTAAGAAAAGACTAAAGGAAAAGACTAGCAAATGAAGGAGAGAGATCTCCTATTTATACAAAAAGATGAGAGTCATCTCATTAATGATAGTCCATGAATCTCTCCCTCTACCTCTAGAGTCCTAATCAAAATAGGAACTGATAAGACACATGTCTTTTTAGAGTTACAATACAATTAGGAGATGTGACACATATCCTCATGATCCCATGATTCTTTTCAACCAAATTCGAATTTGGCCTTAGAGTGCCACATAAGGGTCTTCTAGAAGTCTCCTTTCAACCTACACATGTCAACAATCTCAACCCATTTGTTAGTTATAAGCATATGCACTTTATTTTCTAATGTTTAACCACAAATTCACTTAAAAGGCTTAGAAATAATAAATATTGGAAAAACATAAAGGTGGCCCAATAATAATGAAAGTGGGATGAATGTGGTGACATAGTAGTGAAATGGAGGTGAAATGGAGGTGATATAATGGACATAATAGTGAAAGTATAATGCAAATGAATGACATTTTCAAGACTCAATTTAACATTATAAATTAAATCCTATAATATATAAATTAATAATATTATATACTTGACAATTAATGACATCAATTTAGGAACCCTAAATTGACTAAACATTTTAGGTGATGGGTATAAATAGAAGTTTTCTTGGGTTTACTAGGTATAACAGTTTAGGAATCTATAAGGTGTAAAGTAGATCCTCGTAAACAGATGGCCAAACTTCATGAAACTGCCCTTTCCAAAAAGGAGGAAAAACAAAAGCAAAAAGTACCAAAAGAAAAACAGAGTACCACCTCTGTAAGAAGGAGCAGCAGATTACAAAACAGAAAAGTAGGGGCCACAAAGGGTAAACAGTCATTCTTCATTGACTTAAGCTCACCTCAAAAAGGTGCTACAAGTCCTGACTTGGAGAAAAGTCCTTCACACGCTGAGAATGTAGAGACTAGTCCTCCATGGGAGGAAAGTCCTTTTGAACATGAACTTGAGCATGAACACGGATCTGAATTTGATTATGAACCAAGTCCCAAAAAGTCACCTGAGGTTGACCCGGAGCAGCAAAAAGTGTATAATTATCTGGAGACATTGGAGCAAGCAGCTGCTGGCCCAAGCAATGTTCAACCTTTAGAGCAACAAGTCCACTCCTTAAAATAGGAAATTTTTGAGATTGAGGTTCTAAATCGACATATCATGCAAGAAAATGAAAAGTTGAAAGAGCAAGCCAAATTGGACAAGATGATTCATGATAACACCATGTTACATTTGGGCCTGTGGCAAAGAAGTAACAAAAAGTTAAGGAAGAAATGCAAAAGGCTAGACAGAGCCTTGATCAACCTAAAGTTCAGATGCTTAGTAAAGAAGCCAAGGGTCAATGTGTCTACACAGAGAAAGAAGAGGAGATTGGATGTCTTGGCAGAAGCATCACAGCAGGTTGATTAATCAGTGTTTTTGCATGAGGACATGCAATGCCCTCGTAGTGGGGGTATGTAGAGCCTCTACTTTACACCTTATCATCCATCATTACCTACTGTTTTCATCACTTTCCTCTCTCTTTTGCCTCATTTTCCACCCAGATCATTACATTAGTTGTCATTAAACATAATCAAGTGAGCTTTGCTAATGGGTGACTGATTTTTTTAGTTTTTGACATATTTGCAGAGATTCCGCAGCTGTCTAGCAATTCCGCAGCCATTCAGCAATTCCGCAGCCATCTGATGATTCCGCAGCCATTTTGTTGATCTCAAGGTTCCACGTGCTATTTTGCAGAACGAGCCACGTGGGCATGTTGGAATATATGTGCTCGAGGTTCCTGTGCCATCAGTTCAGGCAGCCACGTCATCTGTACCTCCGGTCAAAGGGGGTCAAGTTACGGTCAAATAAAGGCAGCTTAACGTTGATGCGTAAGCTGTTTGGTCACGTCGGTGGAAAAGATGACTTGTCCGTGTTTTGTAAGCCGTGGGGAACATGATCCAATGCTGGATTCATTGCCCATAACGACCAGGACCTCCAGCTCGACCATGAATCATATGACGTGTTCACTGCACCTTTAATACGCATGATATTCAGTTTATTTTCTGTTTTATGCTTTACGCATTAGGCCATCTTGCAGATGCCTATAAATACTTGCGTCTACGTACGCTTATGTTAACTTTTTGGCTGTTGTAGTTTATGAACTTGTGAGAATTTTAGCACCTTTCTGAACTCTGTTTTTATAGAGCTGTTCCAGCACTTTTGACTATGTATTTCTGCATATGAAGTAATGGAAACAATGTTGTTTTGAAGTTTTAAAGCATCTGAGTTTTCTGTGGGTTGTATGGATGGAGGGCCCCCGTTCATGACTGCCCTTGTATAAGTATTTCATGTTTATACTTCTGCAATTTCTTTATTTCACATACAGCATTTCCTTTTCTTGAGTTATGTACAGCTTAATTTCTTTTCATTGCTGTAGCCTTTATTTTCACTGATCAGATTTGCTTCTTTGCAGGTTTTTAACCCGGGAATTGAGTGTGTTGTATTTGCTTTAATATCTAATGGTAGTTGCAGTTGTCTTATTCGTAATGCTGCCCTTTTTACTCTGTTTTCTAGATTAGTTTTTTTAGCTTAGTTTTACAAGCTAGATGCTAACTAATTTATGCTCTCTTTATCATGAATGGTTTATCTTTCAGAGAACAGAACACTAATTAATTGCAGCTTGTTTTTAAGTAGTCTTGGCTTGTGGCACTAATACTTTTTCCACTTGTTACACATAATCACATATGTAGGAAGCAGTATGATGGAAAAAGCTTAGTAGTGTTATAATTTGTCATTTAGAGTTTTTATCAATTCTTGGATTTGTCTTCAACTATTTCCTAATCATGTTTTACACAGTACTATGTGGTAGAAGCAGGGAGTTAGGAAGAGATAACCATTATCATCAGTCCTTGAAGTGATTTTCTTGTTTCTTTTATTTGCAGCAATATGAGTAGAGACTAATGCCATTAGAACATGGTCATTTACTTTCAAGTCATTTCAAGTTATTCATTTCTTTCAAGTTCTTTTCCTTTACAAATTCAGCAAGTAATTAGAAATCACCAATCACACACTTTCACTCATCTAGAACTCACTTTTCACACACTTGCACTCATCTATCTATAATCATCATTCCATTTTAGGAAGATAAATCAACCACAAACAACACCCCCAAACGACAAAAACTCTAAGAGGTTGCTTAAGTACATATAGTACACCTTCACTTCATTAGCTTACGAGCCCCGGGTTGACAATTAATGACATCAATTTAGGAACCCTAAATTGACTAAACATTTTACTAAACAGCTGGGCAAGTAAGGGAGCAGGTAGCTGGAAGCTGTCAAAGAGGAGAGAGATTGGATCAAAGGACTAGCGCAAGACACAGGTTGGTTCATCCTATTCCTCTTCGTTTATAGTTCATAAAGAAGAATACGAAAGTAGTTTTCTCTGTTTGTTTCTAAGGTCACTGTCACACCTTAGTGGGATAGGGTCGTTCTGAATAGACACTTTTCCCGTTAACAAAATGGCGACTCCACTGGGGATCGAACCCAGAATCACGCCCATCGCCGGCATGAGAGTCATTGTTTGATTCAGGAGGAGGAGGAACTGAGAATTCCGGTCTAGGTGCGTCGGGTATTTTATCGTAGAGCGTGTCGGACTGAGTGTAAATCAAGTCCAAATATTGTGCACGAGCGATAACTTGCTATTCTGTGACGACTCCCCCTTTTGCCACATCTTCCATGATGGAAGGCAGTAATGACTTAATAAACCCTTCAACTAAAAGCTGATCGGGAACATACGTTTTCACCATTCTACGACGACGTCGCCATTCATGTATATGATCAGATATGTGAGTGGCCGTCGTTTGTTTGTACTGGTTTCGATAGGGTCGTTCTTTTTCTTCTTGCCCCCTGGTTGCTTCAGTTGTTTTCCCTTGTCGGTCGACATGGCATTTACTTCCAAGGTAAAGCTGCTCCACTGGCCCGCTGCGTTGCATAGCACCCAAATACACTAGCTAGGTGCGTTGCAACACACCTAAATGCACTACCAGGGTGCGTTGAGCGGGAAATGACAAATGGCAGTGCCATTTCGCGAGGTGGAAAGACAATGGAAGCTTCCAGAATCTTCCCCAATGACACTTGCCTCACTGAGTTCGACCAAGGATGAGTAAGAGGCTCTCAGTCTCCAAGTGGAAGCAAGAACTGACAGAGAGAAGACACTAGTCAAATCATAAGCTGACTCATCCTCCTTGCATACATCTATATATGGATCCCTCATCCCAGAGATCCAGAGGCTGGAATTTTGTACATTGCAGAGAATTGCTGTTGGTTTTGAGATAGATATCAAAGTATTGGGTGATTTATGCTTTGTTGGAGGTGAAGAGGGGCTTCTTTGCTGGGAGGTTGATGCTGGATCAAGAATCATCAGTTGTAACTCCTCCTGGATCTTCTTGTTCTATCAATAAAACTATTTGAGTTTCTCCTACATGCTTGTGTATCATTGATGTTTGTTACATTTGTATGTTTAGCTTAAATCTGATCCTAAGCTATTTATGAATATAAATCCATGTCTTTGTGTAGTTTTCTTCTTCTGTGATCTTACAGGAACTTGGTGAAGCTCGGCAAGTAAGGGAGCAGGTAGCTGGAAGCTGTCAAAGAGGAGAGAGATTGGATCAATAAAACTATTTGAGTTTCTCCTACATGCTTGTGTATCATTGATGTTAACAATCATCCCCAGCTACCTGCTCCCTTACTTGCCCAGCTTCACCAAGTTCCTGTAAGATCACAGAAGAAGAAAACTACACAAAGACATGGATTTATATTCATAAATAGCTTAGGATCAGATTTAAGCTAAACATACAAATATAACAAACATCAATGATACACAAGCATGTAGGAGAAACTCAAATAGTTTTATTGATATAACAAGAAGATCCAGGAGGAGTTACGACCGATGATTCCTGATCCAGCATCAACCTCCCAGCACAGAAGCCCCTCTTCACCTCCAACAAAGCATAAATCACCCAATACTCTGATATCTATCTTAAAACCAACAGCAATTCTTTGCAATGTACAAAATTCCAGCCTCCGGATCTCTGGGATGAGGGCTCCATATATAGATGTATGCAAAGAGGATGAGTCAGCTTATGATTTGACTAGTGGCTTCTCTCTGTCAGTTCTTGCTTCCACTTGGAGACTGAGAGCCTCTTACTAATCCTTGGTCGAACTCAGTGAGGCAAGTGTCATTGGGGAAGATTTTTGAAGCTTCCATTGTCTTTCCACCTCGCGGAAAGGCACTGCCATTTTTCATTTCCCACTCAACGCACCCTGGTAGTGCATTTAGGTGCGTTGCAACGCACCTAGCTAGTGTATTTGGGTGCTATGCAACGCAGCTGGCCAGTGGAGCAGCTGAAATGATCCTGATTTGACTGATTCTGAGCAGTTTCTGGTGGATAACTTCTAGGAGAAGCTGTAATTTGTTGACCTTGTTCCATTAGGGGTTGGAACAACACTTTTAGGGACTTAGGATCCCTTGGTTTATGGACATTTCATGCTTAGAGCTGTAAGGCACAAAAATGTCTATAACAGTTGCCCCCTAAAGTATGAGGCCGTTTATTGGGTGAAATGCTTTATTAGGAGGATCCGAAGTTCTTTCAATGCTGGGAGGAGACCTGTAATAAGATACAATACAATACATTATCTTCATACTATTTTTCATGATATAGCTGAAGCGGGCATTCCCATGCTCAGCTTTATAAATTCATTTTCATGTACATAGGACAGACAATCGTCTGATGGTAGATTGATGATTCTGATAGAGCCATCATCCTTTTGGTAGGATGATTATCTGTGCTGCAATGCTGTACATTTCAATGTCTTTATTTTTCCTGAATATATATCGCAGCCCGGATGGATGAAACTAGATCCGGGGTCTTCAATCTCGTCCGATATTCACTCAAAGTACAAGTCGATCCATGTGAGAAATGTTTTGAAGTCGAACATGGAAAGACATCGCTTGATTACCAGTCAATGATGTAAACCGTTAACAAGCGCGAGAGGAATCACCGATAATGATGATGACCCTCAAGGTACTGCAGTACAATTCACGTGGTGTGAATAAAGGACTTGGCGTCGAACACCATGCAAAATCTTTCGGTCGAAGGTCATTGATGTATACCTATCGCCGGAAGTGAGAAACTTGCCATTGAGGCATGCAAGCTTCAAAGTACTGAATGGGGTGTTCCTAGATCAACTTCTTGGATAATGAGTTGATGTCGACAAGAAGCGATCCGTCAAAGGAGGGCCTTAATGAATCCCACATCAATTACACAGAACGGAGAAAATGATTTTTGATGGAGGTGAAAACAATATGATGATATACGGTTCAGGATGGCGGTCATGAAAGAATGAATTATAATGTATGGTAGTGGATGGGACACAGGTGACTTCTCTGGATGACTTCTCTTGAACATGTCGGCGACACTTATGTGATGGATTGGTAGCATTTACCACAAATGTGGATGGTATGACGTGACCATGGTGATGTGACCGGTGAATGAAACAACCCAACCCAATTCGGACACAGAGTGGAAGTGTCATGTTCAAGAGCGACTTGCTACCAATAAATATTCTTTGAGTTTTCTTCCCAAATTTTCCCCAGTCATTGCTGACCAGTACCTCTTTATTTTTGTCAAGCTTGAGGAGGATAACATATGCTTGTTCTATAATTTTCCCTTCGGGCAAACCCATCGCTATGTTTTAACGATCCTAGCGATAGTGAAACTCGTTCTCGTCTAAAGACAAGTTTGTCGCTATTAATCTTTTTAACGAGTTTAACGACAAAGATAAATCGGTCCTTTTCATTTTTAGAGAGTCTGAAAAGGTACGTAAAGGTAACTCCAAAATTCCTTTTTCGTCATCTAATCCCTTAAGTCCGAAAAAGTATAAAACAATATAGAAGGGATGAATTTTCGATAGTTTTAACGAGCCGAACAATACAAGCGCTCGATCTTTTTGTGCAATAATCCCTCAGGTCCAAAAAGATTAAAATCTAGAGGAGGGATAGCACTTCCGGTCGCTTTAACGAGCTGGAAGGCCAAAACTCGGCAATATTTTCATATTTTACGAGTCAGTTGAAAAGAGCTTAAAGAAGACTCGTCTTTTGAGGAACGAGTGATAAAATGGGTAGCAGCTGATTCCAGGTAAGGTTTGGAATTTTCCAATCACGGCGGTGTCACAAGGATGGCTAGTGAAATCACTCTTCGCAGTTGTTCCTCAAAATGGGTAAACAATCAAATAGAGGTGAATGATCGGCCAATGGAAAAGTGGAGGTGACGGTGCAAACATGACCAAGGCTTTAATGGCTGAAATGTTACATTCACAGTGGTTATTTACCGTGGAATAGTTCTTTTTTTAACGAGCTTAAATGCAGGTGGAAACGTTTGCTCATGTCTTATGTTTATTTTTTAACGAGCTTGAACTATGTGCTAAAACTGCTCGATGCGAGTTTGCATGTCCCCAGCATAATAATGCAAATTGAGGTGCATGCCCCCCAAGCTTCATTGCATTCAACTCGGTGGTTGGAATGAAGGTTTACCTTTGATATTTGGAAAGGGGATTTGTTTCATTTTTTAATGAGGTTGACACAGTAAGAGAACCATCCTCAACTCCACCATATTTACAGTATTTGATAGGAAATAAAAAAAACTGATAGATGATTAAGGTTGTTGGAATAATCTTCGTGGTAATCCGGAAGACGGGAGAGATGGTGGTAATCTACCCGTGGTGCCTCTCCTATCATCATTGATTGATTGATTCCTTCGTCTGTAGAATGTACATGCGACCAAGGATCTGAAGAGGTACCATATTCCTTAGACCTATCTATCCAAACACTCGATGAGCATTGATTTGGGTTTGCCCCCCAGGCCAAGAAAATTGATTGCTACAATATTTCTAAAATGGCAATGATCCATGCTGACAAAATGTTTAGGAATCTTCTGAATCCATTAGATATAGAAGATTTCATATTGTAGGTTTCCATTGTGGCCACTTCCGCCAGATTACTCGGAGGCGGTAGGGAAAAAGTACCCATTAAGGCAAGGTATTTTAGGAGGCCTACTCCAATATTTTGAAGCGAATGATTGCTTCCATGGATCATTGGAATGTTTCCTGTAATTTGTGAACTATTGGGGAGAAAGGTTTGTTGGTCGACGATTGTAATTTTTCCTTGAAAGGGAAATGCAATCTTCCTGAAGTAGGTCGACACAACTGCGGCCATGGCATATATCCAGGGCCTACCCAGTAGGATGTTGTAATCGATGTCTTCATGGATTACTTCAACATCAATTTCTACTGTTTTGCCCCCCAGTTCAACTTGCAAGTTACTTAAAATCCCGTATGGAGTGTATGATCGTCCATCAAATGCTTTTAATGTCGTTGACGATCTCGACAAGGGTGGTGACCCTAAATTTTTCCAGCAACTCATCGACATAATACATGTAGATTCCCCCTCATCAATAATTGTTCGATGAACAGTTTTGTTGAGGGCTTTCACTTGAATAAGGAAAGCTAGTTGAGCTGGTAACTGAGGGTCATATCCTTTATGATCAAAGGCCACAAGATTGGAATCCATTGGGTCAATCCCACTTATTGCTGATAATAGGTCCTGCTTTTGGGAGGGGAACTTTTGTGGTACCTCAAGTGTCGACATAGCAAATGGCGACTGGGCCAGGTCCTCTACTATGTTCTAATTCTGTGCTACTTTGGCACGAGGATTAAATGTCGATTTGTGTACTACTCCCTTTGGCGGATTTATCATTGGCTCAGGAATGATGGGCGGCACAACTTCGGTCAAAGTTGTTGTCGAAGTACTAGGTTGTTCATTAGCCTTGTTATTCGACGGCTGTGGATTCCTGTAATCTTTATTCCTTGTCAAAGCATCATTTTCCTACTTTGAGATAGACAACATAAGCACTTGGGATCGGGAAGCATTTTGATTAGCAACCAGTTTGGTTCCCGGGTTTGGAAACGGATCAGTCAATACTGCTGAGGTTTTTAAACTCTTAAAGAGTTTTTTAACTTCAACTTTATGTGGACAATCTCTCGTCCGATGATCCTCATCACATATATGACACCCCGCAGGGGGTTTCCTTTGCCCAGAAGGGTTTGTAGAAGCTTTATCGTGCTTCTTTTTTCTCCCTTTCTTTTTCTTCTTGCCCCCTGGTTGCTTTAGTTGTTTGCCCTTGTCGGTTGACATGGCATTTACTTCCGAGGCAAGAAGTTCCTCATTTGCATTTTGACCGGAAATCTTACGGGCCTTTTTAGA
This sequence comes from Pinus tabuliformis, assembly GCA_031772625.1. NCBI lineage: Eukaryota > Viridiplantae > Streptophyta > Pinopsida > Pinales > Pinaceae > Pinus > Pinus tabuliformis. The sequence goes on from CM062819.1 coordinate 1,310,637,800, forward strand.
TGTAGCCTTTGTCGATTTCATGTATGTTGCGCCAATCACGCCATCACCGGCATGAGAGTCATTGTTTGATTTAGGAGGGGGAGGAACTGAGAATTCCGGTCTAGGAGCGTCAGGTATTTTATCGTAGAGCATGCCGGACTGAGTGTAAATCAAGTCCAAGTATTGCGCACGAGCAATAACCTGCTCTTCGGTGACGACTCCCCCTTTTGCCACATCTTCCGTGATGGAAGGCAGTAATGACTTGATAAACCATTCAGCTAAGAGCTAATCGGGAACATATGTTTTCACCATTCTACGACGACGTCGCCACTCATGTATATGATCAGATATGTGAGTGGCCGTCGTTTGTTTGAAGTTGGTAAGAAGTTCCGTTCCCGTTTCGTACCTTATCGATAACTGAAAATGGGTTAAAAAGGTCGTGGCTAGGGTACAAAAGTTTTCAAATGAAGCTCTAGGCAATTCGATATACCAATTTGCTACCGGACCAGTTAACGTTCGCTGAAAAAGGCGAAGCCTAATCGAATCATCGTTTAGAGTGTTAGATGAACACCACAGATGAAAGGTCATCACATGATTCGACGGGTCTTCACCCAGATTTCCATTAAATTTAGGAATATCTGATGGAAGTTTATGCGGAATTGCCGGCCACCAAGAGGCGTAAGCAATTGGATAATTCGTCAGCCGGTTAAAATTTGGTAATTCTAGAGTTGCTACAAAGGGCAACTGTTGATTCAGGTTAGGCGAAGCATACCCAGGATAAGATGGAATCGCCTGAGCAGTGGGTCTTTGCATACCAGCATAATGTATTTGATGCTGGCAACTTTGACAAGGTTGATGGGCACAACCATTATAATATGGTTGTTGATAACTGCTTTGGAAATGCGGTTGCCCATTACTTACAAAGACTTGTTGCTCAGGTCTTTGATATGATTGCTGGAATGGCGGTTGTTGAGATTGAACCAGCCATGGTTGTTGGACCATTTGTTGTTGCCCAATACTGGATGATTGACCAAGATGAGGAGTCATAGTAATTTTTTGAGCCTGAGTCTCTCTAGATAAGGAGGCACTAACCTGAGGTTGTGATTGAGTCATTGAGACAAGAGGCTGTTGTATCACAACCTGAGAAACTTGGGGTTGACATACAACAGGTAACTCTTGTACTTGCAATGCAGTCACCATAGTAGGTATAGTGGGAATATTCGACAAAGGGTGGACTGCTTGCATTGAGTATACAACCCTTGGTTGCTGAGGTAGTATTGGTACCCAACCGCTAGATGTAATTCCAGTTTGACCTGAACTTTGTTGTAAACTCCCATATGGTTGTTCTCTAGGAGGGAACAATGAAAAGGCATACTGCCCTCCATATGGTGGAAATCCAGTACTTAAAGGGTAAATTGGCCTTTGAAGACACATTGGATCAATTTGTTGAGTTTCAACATAAGAAATACCAGATGATAATCCAGATGAAGAAATAGGAACTGACCATGTCGTTGAAACAGTCCCTGATTGGACTCTGGCTTGTTGTTGATAACTTGCCGGGACAGATGGTATACCATCGAACATCGTTGGAGTAGCAGTAGGAGGCCCTGCCGCTGCTGCGTCGGATGACACAGTCCTGGATGTTGATGGTTCTTCAGACATATCAGTCTATCCAAAAGATGTCCTAGCGATTCTACAAGAACTTGCGATGAAGGGAGACTAACTTCGAAGATCAACAAGGGAAAGGTGATGATTATTCCGTTTAAAATAAATTTTAGACGCTTTGAGACAACTTGTTTTTTCAATTTTTAAGAGTCGAGAAAAAACAAAAGATGACTCTAGTCGCCTTCGATTTTTAATGAGCCTGAAGTGACAAGTGCTCAGATGGACCTTTTCCGTTAAGGAGTCTGAAAAGGAATGAAAGGGACTACTCTGGAGATCTAGGTAGAGGGAGTAACAAACCAATCGCAAATCTGCAGAATATTTTTTAAAATACGGCAGTCAATATTCCCGAATGTTGTGTTCAGTGCATTGCGATCGATAGGGCGGAAGACACGGCTTCCTATGGATAAAGGATTTAAGCCTATTGGGGTCTCCCATTATATACTTGACGGTACATGGGAGCACAAGTTCGTACTAGCACTTATCGTCTCAAAGTGGAGGAATCACCCAACCATCAGTGAGGACAACAGTTACCAGGCTTTACGACGCCGGAATACATCTCTAGCCTAGACCTCTAAATGTTGTGCGTTAAGTTCCAAAGCGTTGTTAAGTTCATTGAATTTATTTTAAGTTGATCTTTCTTATGAAGTTTTCCTTTTGGGTTCACCACGAGATGTATATGTAATTCCTAAAATGCAATCTAAAGATGATAAGCAAACTTTTATCTCTTTTCAGCAATGAAAATCCTAGCTACAAGGGGAAAAGAAAGACACAATCTTTTCACAAAGAGCAAAGAGCACACTGTAAATGCACTTTCCTAAATCAAGCCAAACAGACTGCCAATATGCAAATGCACATGTGCATGTATTTGATTTTCACTTTCTTGATATTGATGCCTAAAAACAAAGTTGATGTACAAATCTGAATTTGCTTTCAAGTGACAAACACAAACAAGCTTCTTTTCGAAATCAAAAGGTAGAGATGATTACGACACTTTATGATTTTGAAATAAATACTTGTTTCGACACTAGAAAGTCACAAATTCAAACCAAAGGCAAAAGTAAAAGCATAATCGACTGTCAACAGCAAATAAACTTTCTCCTAAGATCAAAATCGACAGTTGTGACAGATCTAAATCAAAGGAAGACAGTATGACTATTCTACTTTTGCAATGGAAAACTGTAAATGACGCCACAAACACACAAAAACGTCTACAGTATTTTTGTACAAAGGAGGTGGAATTACGGCAAAGAAAAGGGGTTTTTAAACAGACACATACACTGATCACAGGCTGCAAAAATCAGAGACAAAACTGGAAAGAATGAAGCAAAGAACCTCAGCAGCACAAGGCTAGGCTGATCAGTGCACCTGTTACACAGAGAAACTGCATTTCAGCGCAGGTAGCCCTCTCGGGAAGTGCGTTGAAATGCAGAACCTCTTCACAGAGCCTGCGCTGGGGCAAAAACGAGAATTCTATCTGGGTTCTGGGTCACGGTTTGCAGTTTAATCTATGGTTTTTGGCCGAGTAAAAGCAATCAGTAATGCACAATAAGAGGGTAGATTTAAAGGAGGTCTAAGAGCTATCACAAAGGGCAATCAGATCATTTGTGAATTAGCTGTTCAAATCATAAATAGATCCATTGAATGGATTGAAGTAGCAGATGTCTACTTTGCATTTGTTAATGGAAAATGCAGTTCGATTGCTACTTCTAAGTTTATGAAACAAACAACAAGAGAAACACAAACAAACTAACTAGACAATCATCCCCAGCGGAGTCGCCATTTTGTTAACGGGAAAAGTGTCTATTCAGAACGACCTTATCCCACTAAGGTGTGACAGTGACCTTAGAAACAAATAGAGAAAACTACTTTCGTATTCTTCTTTATGAACTATAAACGAAGAGGAATAGGATGAACCAACCTGTGTCTTGCGCTAGTCCTTTGATCCAATCTCTCTCCTCTTTGACAGCTTCCAGCTACCTGCTCCCTTACTTGCCCAACTTCACCAAGATCCTGTAAGATCACAGAAGAAGAAAACTACATAAAGACATGGATTTATATTCATAAATAGCTTAGGATCATATTTAAGCTAAACATACAAATGTAACAAACATCAATGATACACAAGCATGTAGGAGAAACTCAAATAGTTTTATTGATATAACAAGAAGATCCAGGAGGAGTTACAACCGATGATTCCTGATCCAGCATCAACCTCCCAGCACAGAAGCCCCTCTTCACCTCCAACAAAGCATAAATCACCCAATACTCTGATATCTATCTCAAAACCAACAACAATTCTTTGCAATGTACAAAATTCCAGCCTCCGGATCTCTGGGATGATGGATCCATATATAGATGTATGCAAGGAGGATGAGTCATCTTATGATTTGACTAGTGGCTTCTCTCTGTCAGTTCTTGCTTCCACTTGGAGACTGAGAGCCTCTTACTCATCGTTGGTCGAACTCAGTGAGGCAAGTGCCATTGGGGAAGATTCTGGAAGCTTCCATTGTCTTTCCACCTCGCGGAATGGCACTGCCATTTGTCATTTCCCACTCAACGCACCCTGGTAGTGCATTTAGGTGCGTTGCAATGCACCTAGCTAGTGTATTTGGGTGCTATGCAACGCAGCTGGCCAGTGGAGCAGCTGAAATGATCCTGATTTGACTGATTCTGAGCAGTTTCTGGTGGAGAACTTCTGGGAGAAGCTGTAATTTGTTGACCTTGTTCCTTTAGGGGTCGGAACAACACTTTTAGGGACTAAGGATCCCTTGGTTTATGGACATTTCATGCTTAGAGCTGTAAGGCACAAAAATGTTAACGGGAAAAGTGTCTATTCAGAACGACCCTATCCCACTAAGGTGTGATAGTGACCTTAGAAACAAACAGAGAAAACTACTTTCGTATTCTTCTTTATGAACTATAAACGAAGAGGAATAGGATGAACCAACCTGTGTCTTGCGCTAGTCCTTTGATCCAATCTTTCTCCTCTTTGACAGCTTCCAGCTACCTGCTCCCTTACTTGCCCAGCTTCACCAAGTTCCTGTAAGATCACAAAAGAAGAAAACTACACAAAGACATGGATTTATATTCATAAATAGCTTCGGATCAGATTTAAGCTAAACATACAAATGTAGCAAACATCAATGATACACAAGCATGTAGGAGAAACTCAAATAGTTTTATTGATATAACAAGAAGATCCAGGAGGAGTTACAATCGATGATTCCTGATCCAGCATCAACCTCCCAGCACAGAAGCCCCTCTTCACCTCCAACAAATCATAAATCACCCAATACTCTGATATCTATCTCAAAACCAACAGCAATTCTCTGCAATGTACAAAATTCCAGCCTCTGGATCTCTGGGATGAGGGATCCATATATAGATGTATGCAAGGAGGATGAGTCAGCTTATGATTTGACTAGTGTCTTCTCTCTGTCAGTTCTTGCTTCCACTTGGAGACTAAGAGCCTCTTACTCATCCTTGGTCGAATTCAGTGAGGCAAGTGTCATTGGAGAAGATTCTGGAAGCTTCCATTGTCTTTCCACCTCGCGGAATGGCACTACCATTTGTCATTTCCCGCTCAACGCACCTTGATAGTGCACTTAGGTGCGTTGCAACGCACCTAGCTAGTGTATTTGGGTGCTATGCAACGCAGCTAGCCAGTGGAGCAGTTGAAATGATCCTAATTTGACTGATTCTGAGCAGTTTCTGGTGGAGAACTTCTGGGAGAAGCTGTAATTTGCTGACCTTGTTCCTTTAGTGGTCGGAACAACACTTTTAGGGACTTAGGATCCCTTGGTTTATGGACATTTCATGCTTAGAGATGTAAGGCACAAAAATGTCTATAACAGTTGCCCCCTAAAGTATGAGGCCGTTTATCGGGTGAAATGCTTTATTAGGAGGATCTGAAGTTCTTTCAATGCTGGGAGGAGACGTGTAATAAGATATAATACAATACATTATCTTCATACTGTTTTCATGATCTAGCTGAGGCGGGCATTCCCATGCTCAGCTTTATAAATTCATTTTCATGTACATAGGACAGACAATCGTCTGATGGTAGACTGATGATTCTGATAGAGCCATCATCCTTTTGGTAGGATGATTATCTGTGCGACAATGTTGTACATTTAATGTCTTTATTTTCCTGAATATATATCGCAGCCCGGATGGATGAAACTAGATCTGAGGTCTTCAATCTCGTCCGATCTTCACTCAAAGTACAAGTCGATCCATGTGAGAAATTTTTTGAAGTCGAACATGGAAAGTCATTGCTTGATTACCAGTCAATGATGTAAACTGTTAACAAGCACGAGAGGAATCACCGATAATGATGATGACCCTCAAGGTACTGCAGTACAATTCATGTGGTGTGAATAAAGGACTCAGCGTCTAACACCACGCAAAATCTTTCGGTCGAAGGTCATTGATGTATACCTGTCACCGGAAGTGAGAAACTTGCCATTGAGGCATGCAAGCTTCAAAGTACCGAATGGGGTGTTCCTAGATCAGCTTCTTGGATAATGAGTTGATGTCGACAAGAAGCGATCCATCAAAGGAGGGCCTTAATGAATCCCACATCAATGACATGGAACAGAGCAAATGATTTTGATGGAGATGAAAACAATCTGATGATATACGATTCAGGATGGCGGTCATGAAAGAATGAAGTATAATGTATGGTAGTGGATGGGACACAGGTGACTTCTCTGGATGACTTCTCTTGAACATGTCGGCGACACTTATGTGATGGATTGGTAGCATTAACCCCAAATGTGGATGGTATGGCGTGACCATGGTGATGTGACCGGTGAATGAAACAACCCAACCCGACTCGGACACGGAGTGGAAGTGTCATGTTCAAGAGCGACTTGCTACCAATAAAGATTCTTTGAGTTTTCTTCCCAATTTTTCCCCAGTCATTGCTGACCAGTACCTCTTTATTTTTGTCAAGCTTGAGGAGGATAACATATGCTTGTTCTATAATTTTCCCTTCGGGCAAACCCATCGCTATGTTTTAACGAGCCTAGCGATAGTGAAACTCGTTCTCGTCTAAAGACAAGTTTGTCGCTATTAATCTTTTTAACGAGTTTAACGACAAAGATAACTCGGTCCTTTTCATTTTTAGAGAGTCTGAAAAGGTATGTAAAGGTAACTCCAAAATTCCTTTTTCGTCATCTAATCCCTTAAGTCCGAAAAAGTATAAAACAATATAGAAGGGATGAATTTACGATAGTTTTAACGAGCCGAACAAAACAAGCGCTCGATCATTTTGTGCAATAATCCCTCAGGTCCAAAAAGATTAAAATCTAGAGGTGGGATAGCACTTCCCGTTGCTTTAACGAGCTGGAGGCCAAAACTCGGCAATCTATTCATATTTTACGAGTAAGTTGAAAAGAGCTTAAAGAAGACTCGTCTTTTTAGGAACGAGTGATAAAATGGGTAGCAGCTGATTCCAGGTAAGGGTTGGAATTTTCCAATCACGGCAGTGTCACAAGGATGGCTAGTGAAATCACTCTTCATAGTTGTTCCTCAAAATGGGTAAACAATCAAATGGAGGTGAATGATCGGCCAATGAAAAAGTGGAGGTGACGGTGCAAACACAACCAAGGCTTTAACGGCTGAAGTACTACATTCACGGTGGTTATTTACCGGGGAATAGTTCATTTTTTAATGAGCTTAAACATGGGTGGAAAAATTTGCTCATGTCTTATGTTTATTTTTTAACGAGCTTGAACTATGTGCTAAAACTGCTCGAGGCGGGTTTGTTTTTTAACGAGCTTGAACCCTACGGTAACACTGCTCATGATAAGTTTGCATGCCCCCAGCATAATAACGCAAATCGAGGTGCATGCCTCCCAAGCTTCATTGCATTCACATCGGTGGTTGGAATGGAGGTTTACCTTTGAGATTTGGAAAGGGGATTTGTTTCATTTTTTAATGAGGTTGACACAGATAAGAACCATCCTCGGAATCTAAATCCATTAGATATAGAAGATTTCATATTCCACTGTGGCCACTACCGCCAGATTACTCGGAGGCGGTAGGGAAAAAGTACCCATTAAGGCAGGGTCTTTTAGGAGACCTACTCCGATATTTTGGAGCGAATGATTGCTTCCATGGATCATTGGAATGCTTCCCGTAACTTGTGAACTATTGGGGAGAAATGTTTGTGGGTCGACGATTGTAATTCCTCCTTGGAAGGGAAATGCAATCTTCCTGAAGTAGGTCGACACAACTGCAGCCATGGAATATATCCAGGGTCTTCCCAGTAGGATGTTGTAATCGAGGTTTCCGTCGATTACTTCAACATCAATTTCTACTGTTTTACCCGCCAGTTCAACCTGCAAGTTACTTAAAATCCCGTATAGAGTGTATGATCGTCCATCAAATGCTTTTAACATTGTTGATGATCGCGACAAGGGTGGTGACCCTAAATTTTTCCAGCAACTCATCGACATAATACATGTGGATGCCCCCTCATCAATAATTGTTCGATGAACAGTTTTGTTGAGGGCTTTCACTTGAATAAGGAAAGCTAGTTGAGCTGGTAACTGAGGGTCATATCCTTTATGATCAAAGGCCACAAGATTGGAATCCATTGGGTCAATCCCACCTATTGTTGATAATGAAGCTTGCTCTTGGGAGAGGCAATTTTGCGGTACCTCAAGTGTCGACATAGTAGACGGCGATTGGGCCAGGTCCTCTATTATATTATAATTCTGTGCTATATTTGCACGAGGATTAAATGTCGATTTGTGTACTACTCCTTTTGGCGACTTTATCATTGGTTCAGGAATGATGGGTGGCACAACTTCGGTCAAAGTTGTTGTCGAACTACTAGGTTGTTCATTAGCCTTGTTATTCGACGGCTGTGGATTCCCGTAATCTTTATTCCTTGTCAAAGCATCATTTTTCTGCTTTGAGATAGACAACATAAGCACTTGGGATCGAGAAGCATTTTGATTAGCTACCAGTTTGGTTCCTGGGTTTGGAAACGGATCAATCAATATCGCTGAGGTTTTTGAACTCTTAAAGAGTTTCTTAACTTCAGCTATATGTGGACAATCTCTCGTCCAATGATCCTCATCGCATATATGACACCCCGCAGGGGGTTTCCTTTGCCCATAAGGGTTTGCAGAAGGTTTTCCAGGAGATGACTCATCCTGCTTCTTTTTTCTCCCTTTCTTTTTCTTCTTGCCCCCTGGTTGCTTCAGTTGTTTGCCCTTGTCAGTCGACACGACATTTACTTCCGAGGCAAGAAGTTTCTCATTTGCATTTTGACTAGAAATTTTACGGGCCTTTTTAGATGTAGCCTTTGTCGATTTTGTGTCTATTGCGCCAATCACGCCATCGCCGGCATGAGAGTCATTGTTTGATTTAGGAGGAGGAGGAACTGAGAATTCCAGTCTAGGGGCGTCAGGTATTTTATCGTAGAGTGTGCCAGACTGAGTGTAAATCAAGTCCAAATATTGCGCACGAGCGATAACTTGCTCTTCTGTGACGACTCCCCCTTTTGCCACATCTTCTGTGATGGAAGGTAGTAATGACTTGATAAACCATTCAGCTAAGAGCTGATCGGGAACATACGTTTTTACCATTCTACGACGACGTCGCCACTCATGTATATGATCAGATATGTGAGTGGTCGTCGTCTGTTTGAAGTTGGTAAGGAGTTCTGTTCCCGTTTCATACCTTATTGGTAATTGAAAATGGGTTAAAAATGTTGTGGCTAGGGTACTGAAGTTGTCAAACGAAGCTCTAGGTAATTCAATATACCATTTTGCTGCCGGACCAATTAACATCCTCTGGAAAAGGCGAAGCCTAATCGAATCATCGTTTAGGGTGTTTGATGAACACCACAGATGAAATGTCATCACATGATTTGACGGGTCTTCACCTGGATTTCCATTAAATTTAGGAATATCTGACGGAAGTTTATGCGGAATCGCTGGCCACCAAGGGGCATAAGAAATTGGATCATTAGTCAGCCAGTTAAGATCTGGTAATTCTAGAGATGCTACAAAGGGCAACTGTTGATTCAGGTTAGGCGAAGCATACCCAGTATAAGATGGAATTGCCTGAGCAGTGGGTCTTTGCATACTAGCATAATGTATTTGATGCTGGCAGCTTTGACAAGGTTGATGGGCATAACCATTATAGTATGGTTGTTGATAACCGCTTTGGAAATGAAGTTGCCCATTACTTACAAAGACTTGTTGCTCAGGTCCTTGATATGATTGTTGGAATTGCGGTTGTTGAGATTGAACCAGCCCTGGTTGTTGGACGATTTGCTGTTGTCTAATACTGGATGATTGACCAAGATGAGGAGTCATAGTACTTGTTTGAGCCTGAGTCGCTCCAGATAAGGAGTCACTAACCTGAGGTTGCGATTGAGTCATTGAGACAAGAGGTTGTTGTATCGCAACCTGAGAAACTTGGGGTTGACATACAACAGGTAGCGCTTGTACTTGCAATGCAGTCACCATAGCAGGTATAGTGGGAATATCCGACACAGGGTGGACTGGTTGCATTGAATATACAACCCTCGGTTGTTGAGGCAGTATTGGTACCCAACCACTGGATGTAATTCCAGTTTGACCTGAACTTTGTTGTAAACTCCGATATGGTTGTTCTCTGGGAGGGAACAATGAAAAGGCATACTGCCCTCCATATGGTGGCAATCCAGTACTTAAAGGGTAGATTGGCCTTTGAAGACACATTGGATCAATTTGTTGAGTTTGAACATAAGAAATACCAGATGATAATCCGGATGAAGAAATAGGAACTAACCATGTCGTCGAAGCAGTCCCTGATTGGACTCCCGCTTGTTGTTGATAACTTGCGGGACAGATGGTATACCGGCGAACATCGTTGGAGTAGCAGCAGGAGACTCAGCTGCTGCTGTGTCAGACGACACAGTCCTGGATGTCGATGGCTGTTCAGACATATCTAGTCTATCCAAAATATTTCCTAGCGATTCTACAAGAACTTGCGATGAAGGAAGACTAACTTATAAGACCAACGAGGGAACAATGATGTTATTCCGATTAAAATAAATTTTAGATGCTTTGACACAACTTGTTTTTTTAGTTTTTAAGAGTCGAGAAAAAACAAAAGATGACTCTAGTCTCCTTCGATTTTTAATGAGCCTGAAGTGACAAGTGCTCAGATGGACCTTTTCCGTTTAGGAGTCTGAAAAGGAACGAAAGGGACTGCTCTGGAGATCTAGGTAGAGGGAGTACCAAACAAATCGTAAAACTGCAGAATACATTTTATGGTACGACAATCAATCTTCCCGAATTCTGTGTTCGGTGCGTTGCGATCAGTAGGGCAGCCGACACGGCTTCCTATGGATAAAAGGATTTAAGCCTATAGGGGTCTCCCAATATATACTCGACGGTACGTGGGAGAACAAGTCCGTACTGGCACTTATCGTCTCAAAGTGGAGGAATCACCCAACCATCAGTGAGGACAACAGTTACCAAGCTTTACGACGCCGGAATACGCCTCTAGCCTAGACCTCTAAATGTTGTGCGTTAAGTTCCAAAGCGTTGTTAGATTATTTCAATTTATTTTAAGTTGATCTTTCTTATGAAGTTTGCCTTTTGGTTTCACCACGAGATGTAGATGTAATTCCTAAAATGCAATCTAAAGATGATAAGCAAATTTTTATCTCTTTTCAGCAATGAAAATCCTAGCTACAAGGGGAAAAGAAAGACACAATCTTTTCACAAAGAGCAAAGAGCACACTGTAAATGAACTTTCCTAAATCAAGCCAAACAGACTGTCAATATGCAAATGCACATGTGCATGTATTTGTTTTTCAATTTCTTAATATTGATGCCTAAAAAGAAAGTTTTTTTTTTTTCTCAGTAAGACTACTCTAGGAAATTATATTATATACAGAGAGAAATTACATGCATTGAGACAAGTTTTCCAAGGCCATCGATGGCACTGTGGTGTGGCAGCTGACAGTTGCTTGCATTGAGCACTAGATGCCCCAAAAACTTGACAGAAGGACACTGTTTTAACTTTAACAATGCCCACGCAGGGGCGGAGACTCAAGAACACTACCCACGCAGGGGCGACTCTGTAGATTCGCAGAATTCCATAGTAAACTGAGGGACGTAATTGAAAACAGAGCAGGACCTAAACTAAGATAACCAGACCCGTTCATAATGTGCGACCGAGACAGAGGACTGCAAAACATGACCAAAAGACTAAGACATGAGACAGCAAAACAGGACCTGAGAGGAGGGAGGATGATGGTGCTATTCCTCTGGCTCCAAATCTCCCGGGTCCATCTCCACGATCGGGTACCCAAAGCCTTCGAGGGGATCTTCCTGGACCTCGTTCGCTTCCGCGTTGGACGAAGACGCCCCCGCTTTGGACGCTGAAGCCACCTGGATGGGCACCTTCCCTTTTGCAGCAGCTGCTTGATCTTCGGCTCTGTCCAGCGGATTCGCAGAGGGTAATTCGCTGTTACGTGCTCCCTCGAGGTCCTCCTCTGCGTCTCGAACAAAAAGGATTGAAACATGGGCACTAAGATTGCCCAGCTTGAAGACTGCTGTGCCGAACGCTGGAAGCATAGGCTGCCTTGGTGGTTCCTCATTCGGGATGGAGGTGTCCATGTACTGGGAAACTTGCAGCTGGGGAATTCCAAACCTTCGAAAACAGTAGGAGCAACAACAGTGGTGATGCTCTTCTGCCACTGCAGGAGGGCGAGAAGGAGCCCCACGACCAGGCCCTCTGCGACATGGCTGCCTTTCTCGCGTTCGTGCCATACAAACAGCGAAACTGCCCAGAATGTCCTCCTCACAAATCGAATTCCTGATCTCCAGAGTTTTCCGCGAGCAGAGAATGTTCCTGCTCGATTGCAGGTGAAACTGAACTTGCCAGGAATGTTGCTGCAGCATCCTTGCTCCAGCTTTAACATCTGCTTCCCTCTCTTGGAGTCTGAGCGCCATGAATGCGCTGCGCTCTCCCTTCCTGCCAACATAAATGCTCATTCAATTCTCGGAGCAGAGGCTCCCTTACTTATGCCAGCGGCCTGAGGCGCCTCGTCCCTCCACGGGTTGGCTCGTGGCAGCTCGTGCTGGCCATGTGGCCTCACCGTGGGTGCCGTCTTATCACCCGCATCCGGGTGGCTTGCATCTTTCTGGATGAGGCTGATGAGATCCTTTACTTGTTGTTGGTTTTGAATGATGGCCAAAGATCCTGAGCAGAGGATCTGGTTGTTTTCAACCCCAACATTGGCTAATAAATCAGCACTCTTATTACCTTCTCTCCGTATGTGAGTGAAAGAGATGGCCTTGTTGTTTCTGAGAAATTGCTCCATGTTCTGTAGCCTGGCTTCTAGTCTCCAGCTTGGGGCGATTTTTCTAGCTTGGGATCCATTCTGTAGGTGAGTAGCGATGTTGATGAGCAGTTGGGAATCCCCTTCAACTATCAGGGGCTGGAGATTGAGCTGGTCCGCTAATAGGAGACCTTGCCATAAGCCCTCTAGCTCGGCCGAGTTGTTGGTATCCCACCCCATGTTTCCAAAGTAGATTTGCAAGGTTGCGCCTGTGTGGTTTCTTAGGATTCCTCCAAATCCTGCCTCCCCCGGATTTCCTTTGGACGCGCCATCAAAGTTGAGTTTGAAGGAGTTGTTGGGGGGGGGGGGGGGGGGGGGGGTCCAGCAGCTATCCTCTGCACTGGTGCCTCTGGGAGATTGCTGCCTGTTGTCTATAAGAGGCAATTGTAACTGCCAATTGTTGAGGATGTTTCGTTCATTGTCAGCAGAGGGGTAGTCTTCCTTCGACCAGTTTCTGAGCATTATGGTTTCCTGGAGATTTGCCTGAATTTTGAAGATGCGCTTATTCCTCTCCTTCTAGATGTTCCAGAGAGCTATGCCTGGGATAATTCTCCATAAGTGGTTGAGGAGCTCGCAGTTGTAGGGATTTTTTGGCCACAGCCTGAGAGTGTTGATGAGGTCGTCATCTGCAATGCATCTTTTTTGACATCTGAAACTTATTTTTTCCCATATCTTGTTGGCTAGAGGGCAGGAAGCTAGAAGATGCTGGAGGTTTTCTTCATGTTGAAAGCAGTTATGACATAGGGAAGGGCCTTGGAAGCCTCTTCTTCTGAGTTTGTCCCAGGTGAGAATTTTCCGGTGCCCTACTAGCTAGAGGAAGTGGGAGATTTTGGGCCAGGCTCCTATATCCCATAGATTGTTCCATAGAGGATCAGTAGTAGGTGGAGGGTTACTGATCAGCTTGTAGGCTTCTGCTGCGGTATAGGTTCCTTTGGGTTTATATCCCCATCTGAGAATGTCTAGGCCCTCATGATAACAAATTCTTCTTTTCCTTAATATTTCCTCAAGGTTCTCAACTTCTCTGCTGCTAGCGTGAGTGAGAATTTGATTACCTTGTTTCCAAGTCCTGTATCCCTGCTCCCCTTCCTGTGTCCAGAAGAGATGAATTTTTTCCCTAAGCTGCTCCTGTCTTGTTGGAATTAGAGTTGGTGTGAGAGTGCTAGTTAGTCTGGGCATTTGATTCCATGCATCAGACCAAAATCTTGCGAATTTCCCATTCCTGATTTCCCAGAAGCTATGCTGTTGGATTAATTGATAGTGCTGCTTGGCAGCATTCCAAATCGAGGATCCTTTCTCCGTGGGCGTGAACCTGATTAGTTCTTCTGGAGGCCTGTGATTGGCATACTTGGCCGTCCAGATTTTGACCCAAGGCTTTTCCTGGTTCGTCATCCATTGCCACCAGATTTTAGCATTCATGATAGCATTGCTTAGTTCTGGATCTCGAAGGCCAATGCCACCATTGCCTTTGGGCTGGCAAGCAGTGGACCATTTGACCAGAGCCCATTTGCGGTTTGTGGCTGAGCTGCCCCAGAGAAATGCGCGCTGTAGGTTTCTGATTCTTTTGATGACCCACTTAGGAGCTGCAAGCACTGAAAAGAGATAAAGCGGCATAGATTGAAGGACGGATTTAATAAGCACTGCCCTGCTGGCTAGGTTGAGAGATCTGAAGGTCCAGTGATTGAGGCGGGCGTCAAGCTTTTCAAGAAGGATGTTCCAAGCTGGCTGTTTTAAGGCAGTGGCGGTGAGGGGAGCGCCAAGATATTTGGAGGGGAGCGTTGCTGCAGAGATGCCCAGAATGCGAGTTATGGCAGATTTGACTTGAGGCGGGGTGTGAAAGAAAAAAATCTGTGATTTGGAAACATTGACATGGGTGCCTGAAGCCTCAGCAAAATCGTTAAGGAGGGATTTGAATTGGGCTGCTTCCTGGGCAGAGGGATAGCCATAGAGCATAGTGTCATCAACAAATTGTTGATGAGAGGAGGCAGGGGTTTGATGGATCGAGATGCCCTTGAGCTTGTGCGTCTGGAGCGCATTCTTTATGTGTCTGCCAAGACCCTCCGCCATCAGCACAAAGAGGAAGGGGGATAAGGGATCCCCTTGCCTTATGCCGCGAGAGGGCCTGAAGGGGCGGGAAGGGATACCATTGATCAGGATGGAGAATTGCGAGGAGGTTATGAGATTCATGATCCAACGGATCCATAAAGAGTCAAATCCAAAGGCTTTTAACATCTGCTGAATGTAAGACCAACTAAGCTTGTCAAAGGCTTTTGAAAGATCCAGTTTGAGAATCATACCTGCTTGTTTTGAGTGCTTGAGGGAATGGATGATCTCATGCGTGAGGAGGATACCATCCATTATTTGACGCCCTTCCACATACCCGGACTGTTCCGGCGAGATTAGCATGGGAAGCAGGGGTTTCAATCTGTTGGCAATGACTTTGGTGATGATCTTGTAAATAACATTGCATAGGGCAATGGGTCTGAACTTGTCAGGTGTGATGGAGTTCTCCTCTTTGGGGATGAGTGCTATGAAAGTGGAGTTGAGGGATGGGAGGAGCCATTTTGTAGTTCTAGATTCCTCGACTATTTGCCAAACCTCTTGTTTGATCAGGTCCCAGAAAGCATGGAAGAAAGTGGAGGTAAATCCGTCCGGGCCTGGGGCTTTTCCTTCTTTGAGCTGCTTCACTGCTTCGTCAACCTCCTGGGGAAGAATGGGACTCATGAGAAGTTGGTTGTGATCCTCCGTTATGAGTTTAGGCACATTGCTGATTATTTTTTCAATTGCCGGCTGCCTATCATTTGCTGGCTCCTTGTGGACAAGCTGGAAATGATTCAGGAGTGCTTCTTCAATTTCTTCATGCGATTCTACTTTTTCCCCTGTCGGTTTTTGAATGAAGGGGATGGAGTTGTGTGTTCTTCTTTGCACCGTGGTTCTGTGAAAAAACTTTGTGTTGCGCTCCCCTTCTTTCAGCCACCTTACCCTGGATTTTTGTTTCCAGTAAATTTCCTCTTGTTTCCTCCTTGTTTCCATTTGACTGTTGATGAGTCGTTCTTGCTCCAGGGTGGTCTCCGAATGTCCCTCTGTTATTATTTTTTGTTGGAGGTTTTTTAGTTCTTGTTGTAGCTCTTGCTGCGCTGTGAAAATATTTCCAAAGACTTCCCGATTCCATCTTTTGAGTTGAGTTTTGAGGAATCGCAATTTCTGTTGAAATTGATACATCTTAGCGCCTTCCGGTGGAACGAATGAGGTCCAGGTTGTTTTGACGAAGTCCTTGAATGCAGGATGAGTTAGCCAGAAGCTTTCGAATCGAAATGGCCTTTTTGTCTGATCTCCGGGTCTTCTCCATTGCAGAGCTATGGGCCAATGATCTGACCCCGAGTGGGCGAGAATTTCCGCTGAGAAGTCGCCGCCAAGATGCACTGAGTTGTCAGAAATAAGAAATCGGTCCAGTTTGGAGGCGATACGGGAGTTACCAGCTCTGCGGTTGCTCCAGGTGAAGGTTCCATTGCAAAATGGCATGTCAATGAGGGAAGTTGCTTGGATGAATTCTTTGAAGTGTGCTGCATCCGGCTCCAATCTGTGTCTTCCTCCCAGCTTTTCCTCACTTTTAGTAATCATATTAAAATCCCCTGCCATTATCCATAATGGATGGCTTCTGTTGTGGCTGAGGGCTTCGATTGTGTCGAGAAGCCTGATTTTGCTACCTGTGTCTTGCGGAGAGTAGACGTTGGTTAAGTTGCCATGAATATTGGTGCCCAGGATGTGGAAGGCAGCTTGAATGAAATGGTGAGAGGCGTGAAAGTCTTTTAGTGCAACCGCTTGGGAATTCCAGACTATAGCTAGCCCCCCTGAGGCCCCTATAGCGTCAACAGAAACCGATCTACATCCTGGCCAAGCCTTGGAGAGTATCTCTTCTAGGGTGGTGCTGTTGCACTTTGTTTCCTGGAGAAAGCACATCTGAGGCTTTTCCATTTTTATCATATTCTTCAGCATCCGTAATTTTCCGGGGCTGTTGAGCCCTCTTAGATTCCATGATGTGAGCTTCATCGATCAACTACTTGTGGAGGGGCTGTAGTACTTCGTTAGCTTTGCATATCTGCCTGAATCAACCAGGATCTTTCCAACTTCGATGGTTCGCTGAAGATATGTCTTCCGTCCTCTTTTCTTGAAGTCTTTTGGCTTTAGGTGGCTGTCCCAATGGCTGCCTGGTTGTATCCCCAGTTGGTGTTGCTGGAAGGCTTTGGAGATCACCATTTCGAGCTTGTCGAGTTGTAGCTCTGAGATAGATTCGTAGGCCCTTTTCCTGCATGCTGTTTCTAGCTCCTGAATATCTAATCCGTTGAGATCCATGCCTTCCGTTCCCTCATCCATTTGCTGCACTGATTCATCCTCATCCCTGTGAAGTTCTGAGTCTTGGTATACGTCCTCCTTTCCATCTACCTCCATATTCTTGTCAGGCTGCTCAGGGTTAGCGATGAGGACAGATGAGGGAGCGGTGGGGGTGGATGATTTGGTAGGCGGATCGGGGGGAGGAGGATGGGATGAAGAAGATGGGCGCGAGGGGAAGGGATCCGAGGTGAGGGGTTGGTCCTCAGAGGTCTGGGTGAGGATGTCAAAGCTATTCTTGGAAGCTGCATTGAAGGGCTGGTTGGGCTTAGGTTTAGGACCATTCTGAGGCTTCTTGTGCATGCGTTTTCTGTGGGTGACTTTAGTGAAACCATCCTGAGATTGGTTTTCAGGGGGAGCATGGGTGGAGTCGCTGATATTGAGAGGACAGTCCCTGAAGAGATGTCCTAAAGCATGGCACCTTCTGCATCTGAATGGGACATGCTCGTAATCCAGCGGCTGGGACCATTCTTCATCTCTATGAGAGAGTGTGATTGAATCTGGTAGAGCTTCATTCAATCGAATAAAAACACAAATTCGTGCGTAGGAAATGTACTTACGCATTTTAGTTTCTTCAGCTGTTTTGATGTATTCTCCCACTCTGTCTCCAATGCTTTTGAAGATTCTTTCGTCCCAGTATTCATCCGGCAGGGAATAAAGTCTGATCCAGACCGGGGCGCGATTCAAATCTTCTTTGTCTGGGTTGAATCTAGGGATCCAATCTCTGAGATAGAGTCCTGCAGCATTGAAGAAGTAAGGTCCTCCTTCTAAGATTCGATATCTGTCCTCTAGGCATACAAAGATAGCAGTGAAGAAACCCTTTGGCCCCAGTTGAAGTGTGACGTCCCCTTTGGGTTTCCATTTTGCCGCTATCCATCCATATAAAGCCCTTTCGGTTGGCCAGAAGCCAATGAATTTCCCTATGAGGGCATGCTCAGTCATGTACTCGATTCTTTCATCTATTATTTCTCCTGGCAGCTCTATTCTCGGCTTTTCCTTGGCGACAGGTCGACATGTGGAAGAGAAGACTTTTTGTCTTTGATCCGGCATATCGTTTCCTCCTGGTTCGTGACTGCTCTCATTTGTCTGGTGATCCTTCTCATTATTCTCCGTGTACTGCTGTTTTCCTCTGTTCAATATTTCCTGACTCACTGAGCCAAAGATGACTGTCGATTCAGATGGGCGATGTGTGGGGGAGGGCTCTGTCGCCCCCCCCTGGGGCTTTTCCATTGTCCCGTCTAAGATTCTGCAGCTCTGTCACGCTGCAGCACTGCGTTTGCCTGCTTGGTGCGCCTGCTGTACAGAGCCGACGGCGCCGTTAGGGTTTGCTTTTCGAACCAGCGATCCCTCTCAGCGCTCTCGATCACTATGCCTAAAAAGAAAGTTGATGTACAAATCTGAATTTGCTTTCAAGTGACAAACACAAACAAGCTTCTTTTCGAAATCAAAAGGTAGAGATGATTACGACACTTTACGATTTTGAAATAAATACTCGTTTCGACACTAGAAAGTCACAAATTCAAACCAAAGGCAAAAGTAAAAGCATAATCGACTGTCAACAGCAAATAAACTTTCTCCTAAGATCAAAATCGACAGTTGTGACAGATCTAAATCAAAGGAAGACAGTATGACTATTCTACTTTTGCAATGGAAAACTGTAAATGATGCCACAAACACACAAAAACATCTACAGTCTTTTTGTACAAAGGAGGAAAAATTACGACAAAGAAAAGGGGTTTTTAAACAGACACATACACTAATCACAGGCTGCAAAAATCAGAGACAAAACTGGAAAGAATGAAGCAAAGAACCTCAGCAACACAAGGCTAGGCTGATCAGCGCACCTGTTACATAGAGAAACTGCATTTCAGCGCAGGTAGTCCTCTCGGGAAGTGTGTTGAAATGCAGAACCTCTTCACAGAGCCTGCGCTGGGGCAGAAACGAGAATTCTATCTGGGTTCTGGGTCACGGTTTGCAGTTTAATCTATGGTTTTTGGCCGAGTAAAAGCAATCAGTAATGCACAATAAGAGGGTAGATTTAAAGGAGGTCTAAGAACTATCACAAAGGGCAATCAGATCATTTGTGAATCAGTTGTTCAAATCATAAACAGATCCAGTGAATGGATTGAAATAGCAGATGTCTACTTTGCATTTGTTAATGGCAAATGCAGTTCGATTTGCTACCTCTAAGTTTATGAAACAAACAACAAGAGAAACACAAACAAACTAATTAGACAATCGTTCCCCAGTGGACTTAGGATCCCTTGGTTGCTGGGGATGATTGTCTAATTAGTTTGTTTGTGTTTCTCTTGTTGTTTGTTTCATAAACTTAGAGGTAGCAAATCAAACTGCATTTGCCATTAACAAATGCAAAGTAGACATCTGCTATTTCAATCCATTCACTGGATCTGTTTATGATTTGAACAACTGATTCACAAATGATCTGATTGCCCTTAGTGATAGCTCTTAGACCTCCTTTAAATCTACCCTCTGATTGTGCATCACTGATTGCTTTTACTCGGCCAAAAACCATAGATTAAGCTGCAAACCGTGACCCAAAACCCGGATAGAATTCTCGTTTCTGCCCCAGCGCAAGCTCTGTGAAGAGGTTCTGCATTTCAACGCACTTCCCGAGAGGGCTACCTGCGCTGAAATGCAGTTTCTCTGTGTAACAGGTGCGCTGATCATCTTAACCTTGTGCTGCTGAGGTTCTTTGCTTCATTCTTTCTAGTTTTGTCTCTGATTTTTGCAGCTTGTGATCAGTGTATGTGTCTGTTTAAAACCCCTTTTCTTTTCCGTAATTCCGCCTCGAGCAGTTTTAGCACATAGTTCAGCTCGTTAAAAAATAAACATAAGACATGAGCAAATGTTTCCACCCACGTTTAAGCTCGTTAAAAAATGAGCTATTCCCCGGTAAATAACCACCGTGAATGTAGTACTTCAGCCGTTAAAGCCTTGGTCGTGTTTGCACCGTCACCTCCACTTTTTCATTGGCTGATCATTCACCTCCATTTGATTGTTTACCCATTTTGAGGAACAACTGCGAAGAGTGATTTCACTAGCCATCCTTGTGACACTGCCGTGATTGGAAAATTCCAACCCTTACTTGGAATCAGCTGCTACCCATTTTATCACTCGTTCCTCAAAAGACGAGTCTTCTTTAAGCTCTTTTCAACTGACTCGTAAAATATGAAAAGATTGCCGAGTTTTGGCCGTCCAGCTCGTTAAAGCGACGGGAAGTGCTATCCCTCCTCTAGATTTTAATCTTTTTGGACCTGAGGGATTATTGCACAAAAAGATTGAGCGCTTGTTTTGTTCGGCTCGTTAAAACTATCGAAAATTCATCCCTTCTGTATTGTTTTATACTTTTTCGGACTTAAGGGATTAGATGACGAAAAAGGAATTTTGGAGTTACCTTTACGTACTTTTTCAGACTCTCTAAAAATGAAAAGGACCGAGTTATCTTTGTCGTTAAACTCGTTAAAAAGATTAATAGCGACAAACTTGTCTTTAGACGAGAACGAGTTTCACTATCGCTAGGCTCGTTAAAACATAGCGATGGGTTTGCCCGAAGGGAAAATTATAGAACAAGCATATGTTATCCTCCTCAAGGTTGACAAAAATAAAGAGGTACTGGTCAGCAATGACTGGGGAAAAATTGGGAAGAAAACTCAAAGAATCTTTATTGGTAGCAAGTCGCTCTTGAACATGACACTTCCACTCCGTGTCCGAATCGGGGTGGGTTGTTTTATTCACCGGTCACATCACCATGGTCACACCATACCATCCACATTTGGGGTAAATGCTACCAATCCATCACATAAGTGTCGCCAACATGTTCAAGGGAAGTCATCCAGATAAGTCACCTGTGTCCCATCCACTACCATACATTATACTTCATTCTTTCATGACCGCCATCTTGAACCGTATATCATCAGATTGTTTTCACCTCCATCAAAATCATTTGCTCCGTTCCGTGTCATTGATGTGGGATTCATTAAGGCCCTCCTTTGACGGATCGCTTCTTGTCGACATCAGCTCATTATCCAAGAAGTTGATCTAAGAACACCCCATTCAGTACTTTGAAGCTATAGACCATGGTGATGTGACCGGTGAATGAAACAACCCAACCCGATTTGCACACAGAGTGGAAGTGTCATGTTCAAGAGTGACTTGCTACCAATAAAGATTCTTTGAGTTTTCTTCCCAATTTTTCCCCAGTCATTGCTGACTAGTACCTCTTTATTTTTGTCAAGCTTGAGGAGGATAACATATGCTTGCTCTATAATTTGCCCTTCGGGCAAACCCATCGCTATGTTTTAACGAGCTTAGCGATAGTGAAACTTGTTCTCGTCTAAAGACAAGTTTTGTCGCTATTAATCTTTTTCACGAGTTTAACGACAAAGATAACTTGTTACTTTTCATTTTTAGAGAGTCTGAAAAGGTACGTAAAGGTAACTCCAAAATTCCTTTTTCGTCATCTAATCCCTTGAGTCCGAAAAAGTATAAAACAATACAGAAGGGATGAATTTTCGATAGTTTTAATGAGCCGAACAAAACAAGCGCTCGATCTTTTTGTGCAATAATCCCTCAGGTCCAAAAAGATTAAAATCTAGAGGAGGGATAGCACTTCCGGTCCCTTTAACGAGCTGGAAGGCCAAGGACTCGGCAATCTTTTCATATTTTACGAGTCAATTGAAAAGAGCTTAAAGGAGACTTGTCTTTTGAGGAACGAGTGATAAAATGGGTAGCAGCTGATTCCAGGTAAGGTTTGGAATTTTCCAATCACGACAGTGTCACAAGGATGGCTAGTGAAATCACTCTTCGCAGATGTTCCTCAAAATGGGTAAACAATCAAATGGAGGTGAATGATTGGCCAATGGAAAAGTGGAGGTGATGGTGCAAACACGACCAAGGCTTTAATGGCTGAAGTACTACATTCACGGTGGTTATTTACCAGGGAATAGTTCATTTTTTAACGAGCTTAAACGCGGGTGGAAATATTTGCTCGGTGTGGGTTTATTTTTTAACGAGCTTGAACCTTGCGGTAACACTGCTCGATTCGGGTTTATTTTTTAACGAGCTTGAACCTTGCGGTAACACTGCTTGATGAGTTTGCAATCCCCCAGCATAATAACTCAAATCGAGGTGCATGCCCCCCAAGCTTCATTGCATTCAACTTGGTGGTTGGAATGAAGGTTTACCTTTGAGACTTGGAAAGGGGATTTGTTTCATTTTTTTAATGAGGTTGACACAGTAAAAGAACTATCCTCATGTCTTATGTTTATTTTTTAACGAGCTTGAACTATGTGCTAAAACTGCTCGATTAATCCAGTCATATGATAAGAATGTCTCATATGAAAACGGCAACTTTTAGATTTTTGCCCCACATCCTTTCTTTATGCAAGTTAGGAAATGACTAATCAAAAAAACAGATAAATAATCGCTCTTTGCTTGCACTCCAAAAGGTTTGCATGCCCCCAGGTATAAAACAGAGTTTCAAGGTTACCTCTACTTCACTTCCGCCAAAACATTTGTTTTACCGAGAGAGACCTACCCCTTATAGGTTACCCAAAGATTGTTCTATTCACACAGCAAACAAAACATTTCTTCAGCGATGTCTACCGAGATAAACAAAGGTGAGCGACGATGCCCACCAACTCACATAACTTTGACAAGAGAATCTTATTCTAGAATAACCCCTCTTCCAATCACGGACGGGGTACAGACTAGTCATATTCTCCCGCGGAAACCTACCCTGTACCCGAAGTTTTCCTGCCGAAGCAGACCAGGACGCATGCCCCCTGGGTTTCAGTCATATCCCTCCGAATTACTCGCTCTTATCGGGAGGATGGACTGGGGATTGAGACATTTCTTGCGTGAAAAGACCATTTAGGGATGGTATATGACTATTTTCTATGCGTGATCCGGGAAATGAAAGCTGGTCCACAAGCTTGACCTTTCTTCCTTCGTGCGGAAAACACATTACTCTAAAGAGTGAGGAGACGATGGCTCCCATGCAATAAATATAGTCTCGTCCAAGGAGTAGGTTATAATCCAAGGGTCCTTGAACTACCATTACGTTCATGCGAACTGTCTTCCCTCTCAATGTTATGGGCACATCGGGAAGGATCCCTAAAGGTCGACTGGTTCCTTTATCAAAGCCTGTCAGATTTCCCATCTCAGGCAAAAGCGATGGCGAAGCAAGCACTTTCCAAGAAGTAGAGGAAAGGATACTCACTGAAGCCCCCTCATCTATGATGGTACTAGCCATGACCATTCTATATATTTGAACGATAATTCGGAATGGTATGCTTGCTGGTAAACGGGGTCTGCCTAGTTGATTCCAGTCGAAGGAGACAACTAGGTTGCTTGGAGGTGGGACCGAGTAGACGGCCGGGCATGGCTCTGACAAACTTCCCTCATGCGGTAAGGGAATGGGTAGATTTTCCCCATGTTCGTCAGAGTCTGTGTTGATGAAGAGAATTTGGACAGTGTTATCCTTGTTCTCTTCAGTGACTGTATCATCCGAAGATAAAACCTTTGAAGGCAAGACCGGGTCAACTGCCGCCTTGACCTTTTGACTTTCTTCTGGTATGGATCCAGATGGTTTATCTTCAATGACAGGCACTTCAGCCGACCACTTGAGCGGGCCAGCTGGATTCTCAACTAGTGACGGACTCGGAAAGAGTTTTCTATATCCAGGAGGAAGTCGTAACGGTGAAACCGGACGATCATCCAAAACTCTTTTAGCTTCGTCTAAGAAGGGACAATGGTGGACGGCATGATTGCCTTCGCACAGTTTACAAGGAAATCTAGCTTTCCCTTTTTTCCTTGGGGCTTCACTTTCGCTAGTTGACGGTGTGCTTTCAACATGATCATCAGAGGTTGATGACACCGGATTGTGCAAACGAGGAGACCAGTCCCTTAGTATCCGAGGGATGCAAGGACAATCTTTGTGAAAGTGGTCTCCTTTGCAAATGACACATGGCGATTTAGGCCTGGTCGGTGCAGTGTGTGGGTTTTCGTTAGACGACACTCGTTTTCCCCCATTCGCCTTTGGCTCCTTCTTCTTCTTCTCTTTCTTCTTATTTTGCTTCTTCTCCTTAGGAACTTGATTTTTGGCTTTGCCAGCCCCATCAAGCGAAGAGGAAGGAGGAGAGGAAGAATTAGAGGAAGTAGAAGGTTGGTGGGAAACTCTGGACTCGTCTAATTGCTGATTCGATTGTTCAGGAATAGTGGTGTTCTGAACGACATTGGTTGAGAAGAGCCATACCGGCAAGCCAATTTTTAGTCCTAGAAGCGACAATGTGGCTATATGGGGTGCACCAACATCTCCCCAAGAGGAGAAGGGACTAGGATTTCCACCAAGGGGAATTCCTTGGTTGGTAGACTCCATTTTCTCAACCTAAGATCAACGTAGGAAAAGGGTAATGAATATTCCGTTTAAAATAAATTTTTAGACGCTTTGACACCACTTGTTTTTTCAGTTTTTAAGAGTCGAGAAAAAACAAAAGATGACTCTAGTCTCCTTCGATTTTTAATGAGCCTGAAGTGACAACTGCTCAGATGGACCTTTTCCGTTAAGGAGTCTGAAAAGGAATGAAAGGGACTGCTCTAGAGATCTAGGTAGAGGGAGTACCAAACCAATCGCAAAACTGCAGAATACTTTTTACGGTACGGTAGTCAATCTTCCCGAATGCTGTGTTCGGTGCATTGCGATCAGTAGGGCGGCCGACAGGGCTTCCTATGGATAAAAGGATTTAAGCCTATATGGGTCTCCCAATATATACTCAACGGTACGTGGGAGCACAAGTCCGTACTAGCACTTATCGTCTCAAAGTGGAGGAATCACCCAACCATCAGTGAGGACAACAGTTACCAGGCTTTACGACACCGGAATACGTCTCTAGCCTAGACCTCTAAATGTTGTGCGTTAAGTTCCAAAGCATTGTTAGATTCATTGAATTTATTTTAAGTTGATCTTTCTTATGAAGTTTGCCTTTTGGGATCACCACGAGATGTAGATGTAATTCCTAAAATGAAATCTAAAGATGATAAGCAAATTTTTATCTATTTTCAGCAATGAAAATCCTAGCTACAAGGGGAAAAGAAAGACACAATCTTTTCACAAAGAGCAAAGAGCACACTGTAAATGCACTTTCCTAAATCAAGCCAAACAGACTGTCAATATGCAAATGCACATGTGCATGTATTTGTTTTTCACTTTCTTAATATTGATGCCTAAAAAGAAAGTTGATGTACAAATCTGAATTTGCTTTCAAGTGACAAACACAAACAAGCTTCTTTTCGAAATCAAAAGGTAGAGATGATTACGACACTTTACGATTTTGAAATAAATACTCGTTTCGACACTAGAAAGTCACAAATTCAAACCAAAGGAAAAAGTAAAAGCATAATCGACTGTCAACAACAAATAAACTTTCTCCTAAGATCAAAATCGACAGTTACAACAGATCTAAATCAAAGGACGACAGTATGACTATTCTACTTTTGCAATGGAAAACTGTAAATGATGTAACAAACACACAAAAACATCTATAGTCCTTTTATACAAAGGAGGCGGAATTAAGGCAAAGAAAAGGGGTTTTTAAATAGACACATATATTGATCACAGGCTGCAAAAATCAGAGACAAAACTGGAAAGAATGAAGCAAAGAACCTCAGCAGCACAAGGCTAGGCTGATCAGCGCACCTGTTACACAGAGAAACTGCATTTTAGTGCAGGTAGCCCTCTCGGGAAGTGCGTTGAAATGCAGAACCTCTTCACAGAGCCTGCGCTGGGGCAGAAACGAGAATTCTATCCGGGTTCTGGGTCACGGTTTGCAGTTTAATCTATGGTTTTTGGCCGAGTAAAAGCAATCAGTAATGCACAATAAGAGGGTAGATTTAAAGGAGGTATAAGAGCTATAACAAAGGGCAATCAGATCATTTGTGAATTAGCTGTTCAAATCATAAAAAGATCCAGTGAATGGATTGAAATAGCAGATGTCTACTTTGCATTTGTTAATGGCAAATGCAGTTCGATTTGCTACCTCTAAGTTTATGAAACAAACAATCAAGAGAAACACAAACAAACTAATTAGACAATCATCCCCAGCGGAGTCGCCATTTTGTTAACGGGAAAAGTGTCTATTCAGAACGACCCTATCCCACTAAGGTGTGACAGTGACCTTAGAAACAAACATAGAAAACTACTTTCGTATTCTTCTTTATGAACTATAAACGAAGAGGGATAGGATGAACCAACCTGTGTCTTGCGCTAGACCTTTGATCCAATCTCTCTCCTCTTTGACAGCTTCCAGCTACCTGCTCCCTTACTTGCCCAGCTTCACCAAGTTCCTGTAAGATCACAAGAAGAAAACTACACAAAGACATGGATTTATATTCATAAATAGCTTAGGATCAGATTTAAGCTAAACATACAAATGTAGCAAACATCAATGATACACAAGCATGTAGGAGAAACTCAAATAGTTTTATTGATATAAAAAGAAGATCCAGGAGGAGTTACAACCGATGATTCCTGATCCAGCATCAACCTCCCAGCACAGAAGCCCCTCTTCACCTCCAACAAAGCATAAATCACCCAATACTCTGATATCTATCTCAAAACCAACAGCAATTCACTGCAATGTACAAAATTCCAGCCCTTGGTTCTCTGGGATGAGGGATCCATATATAGATGTATGCAAAGAGGATGAGTCAGCTTATGATTTGACTAGTGGCTTCCCTCTGTCAGTTCTTGCTTCCACTTGGAGACTGAGAGCCTCTTACTCATCCTTGGTCGAACTCAGTGAGGCAAGTGTCATTGGGGAAGATTCTGGAAGCTTCCATTGTCTTTCCACCTCGTGGAATGGCACTGCCATTTGTCATTTCCCGCTCAACGCACCTTCGTAGTGCATTTAGGTGCATTGCAACACACCTAGCTAGTGTATTTGGGTGTTATGCAACGCAGCTGGCCAGTGGAGCAGCTGAATGATCCTGATTTGACTGATTCTAAGCAGTTTCTGGTGGAGAACTTCTGGGAGAAGCTGTAATTTGTTGACCTTGTTCCTTTAGGGGTCGGAACAACACTTTTAGGGACTTAGGATCCCTTGGTTTATGGACATTTCATGCTTAGAGCTGTAAGGCACAAAAATGTCTATAAAAGTTGCCCCCTAAAGTATGAGGCCGTTTATCGGGTGAAATGCTTTATTACGAGGATCCGAAGTTCTTTCAATGCTGGGAGGAGACCTGTAATAAGATACAATACAATACATTATCTTCATACTATTTTTCATGATCTAACTGAGGCGAGCATTCCCATGCTCAGCTTTAGAAATTCATTTTCATGTACATAGGACAGACAATCGTCTGATGGTAGACTGATGATTCTGATAGAGCCATCATCCTTTGGTAGGATGATTATCTATGCTGCAATGCTGTACATTTCAATGTCTTTATTTTCCCTGAATATATATCGCAGCCCAGATGGATGAAACTAGATCCGGGGTCTTCAATCTCGTCCGATCTTCACTCGAAGTACAAGTCGATCCATGTGAGAAATGTTTTGAAGTCGAACATGGAAAGACATCGCTTGATTACCAATCAATGATGTAAACCGTTAACAAGCGCGAGAGGAATCACCGATAATGATGATGACCCTCAAGGTACTGCAGTACAATTCACGTGGTGTGAAGAAAGGACATGGCGTCGAACACCACGAAAAATCTTTCGGTCGAAGGTCATTGATGTATACCTGTCGCCGAAAGTGAGAAACTTGCCATTGAGGCATGCAAGCTTCAAAGTACTGAATGGGGTGTTCCTAGATCAACTTCTTGGATAATGAGTTGATGTCGACAAGAAGCGATCTGTCAAAGGAGGGCCTTAATGAATCCCACATCAATGACATGGAACGGAGCAAATGATTTTGATGGAGGTGAAAACAATCTGATGATATACGGTTCAGGATGGCGGTCATGAAAGAATGAAGTATAATGTATGGTAGTGGATGGGACACAGGTGACTTCTCTGGATGACTTCTCTTGAACATGTTGGCGACACTTATGTGATGGATTTGTAGCATTTACCCCAAATTTGGATGGTATGGCATGACCATGGTGATGTGACCGGTGAATGAAACAACCCAACCTGATTCGGACACGGAGTGGAAGTGTCATGTTCAAGAGCGACTTGCTACCAATAAAGATTCTTTGAGTTTTCTTCCCAATTTTTCCCCAGTCATTGCTGACCAGTACCTCTTTATTTTTGTCAAGCTTGAGGAGGATAACATATGCTTGTTCTATAATTTTCCCTTCGGGCAAACCCATCGCTATGTTTTAACGAGCCTAACGATAGTGAAACTCGTTCTCATCTAAAGACAAGTTTGTCGCTATTAATCTTTTTAACGAGTTTAACGACAAAGATAACTCGGTCCTTTTCATTTTTAGAGAGTCTGAAAAGGTACGTAAAGGTAACTCCAAAATTCCTTTTTCGTCATCTAATCCCTTGAGTCCGAAAAAGTATAAAACAATACAGAAGGGATGAATTTTCGATAGTTTAAAGAGCCGAACAAAACAAGCGCTCAATCTTTTTGTGCAATAATCCCTCAGGTCCAAAAAGATTAAAATCTAGAGGAGGGATAGCACTTCCGGTCCCTTTAACGAGCTGGAAGGCCAAGGACTCGACAATCTTTTCATATTTTACGAGTCAATTGAAAAGAGCTTAAAGGAGACTCGTCTTTTGAGGAATGAGTGATAAAATGGGTAGCAGCTGATTCCAGGTAAGGTTTGGAATTTTCCAATCACGGCAGTGTCACAAGGATGGCTAGTGAAATCACTCTTCGCAGCTATTCCTTAAAATGGGTAAACAATCAAATGGAGGTGAATGATCGGCCAATGGAAAAGTGGAGGTGACGGTGCAAACACGACCAAGGATTTAATGGCTGAAGTACTACATTCATGGTGGTTATTTACCAGGGAAAATTCATTTTTTAACGAGCTTAAACGCGGGTGGAAACATTTGCTCGGTGTGGGTTTATTTTTTAACGAGATTGAACCTTTCGGTAACACTGCTCGATGCGGGTTTATTTTTGAACGAGCTTGAACCTTGCGGTAACACTGCTCGATGAGTTTGCATGCCCCCAGCATAATAACTCAAATCGAGGTGCATGCCCCCCAAGCTTCATTGCATTCAACTTGGTGGTTGGAATGAAGGTTTACCTTTGAGACTTGGAAAGGGGATTTGTTTCATTTTTTTAATGAGGTTGACACAGTAAAAGAACTATCCTCATGACTCCTTGTTTCATTTTTTAACGAGGTCGACACGAGATAAGAACCATCCTTGACATCCACCGTATTTATAGTATTTGATAGAAAATCAAAAACTAAATGATGATAAATGTCATTTTGAGTATCTTCTCTACAATCCGGAAGAAGAGAACGATGGTGGGAATCATTCCATGGTGCTCCTTCAATTACCATAGATTGGACAATTCCTTCGTCGGTGAGATGCACTCGCGATCAAGGATCTGAAGGAGTACCATATTCTCTAGACCTATCTATCCAAACGCTTGATGAGCGTTGATTTGGGGTTGCCCCCCAGGCCAAGAAAATTGATTGCTACAATATTTCTAAACTAGCGATGATCCATGCTAACAAAATGTTCAGGAATATTCCGAATCCATTAGATATAGAAGATTTCATATTGTAGGTTTCCACTGTGGCCACTTCCGCCAAATTACTCGGAGGCGGTAGGGAAAAAGTACCCATTAAGGCAGGGTCTTTTAGGAGGCCTACTCCAATATTTTGAAGCGAATGGTTGCTTCCATGGATCATTGGAATGCTTCCCGTAACTTGTGCACTGTTGGGGAGAAATGTTTGTTGGTCGACGATTGTAATTCCTCCTTGGAAGGGAAATGCAACCTTCCTGAAGTAGGTCGACACAACTGCGGCCATGGCATATATCCAAGGCCTTCCTAGTAGGATGTTGTAATCGAGGTTTCCGTCAATTACTTCAACATCAATTTCTACTGTTTTGCCCCCTAGTTCAACTTTCAAGTTACTTAAAATCCCGTATGGAGTGTATGATCGTCCATCAAATGCTTTTAATGTCGTCGATGATCTCGACAAGGGTGGTGACCCTAAATTTTTCCAGCAACTCATCGACATAATACATGTAGATGCCCCCTCATCAATAATTGTTCGATGAACAATTTTGTTGAGGGCTTTTACTTGAATAAGGAAAGCTAGTTTAGCCGGTAATTGAGGGTCATATTCTTTATGATCAAAGGCCACAAGATTGGAATCCATTGGGTCAATCCCACCTATTGCTGATAATAAAGCTTGCTTTTGGGAGGGGTAATTTTGCGGTACTTCAAGTGTCGACATAGCGAACGGAGATCGGGTCAGGTCCTCTACTATATTATAATTCTGTGCTACTTTTGCGCGAGGATTAAATGTCGATTTGTGTACTACTCCCTTTGGCGAATTTATCATTGGCTCAGGAATGATGGGTGGCACAACTTCGGTCAGAGTTGTTGTCGAACTACTAGGTTTTTCATTAGCCTTATTATTCGACAGTTGTGGATTCCCGTAATCTTTATTCCTTGTCAAAGCATCATTTTGTTGCTCTGAGATAGACAACATAAGCACTTGGGATTGGGAAGCATTTTGATTAGAAACTAGTTTGGTTCCCGGGTTTGGAAACAGATCAGTCAATACTGCTGAGGTTTTTGAACTCTTAAAGAGTTTTTTAACTTCAGCTTTATGTGGACAATCTCTCGTCCGATGATCCTCATCGCATATATGACACCCCGCAGGGGGTTTCCTTTGCCCAGAAGGGTTTGTAGAAGCTTTATCGTGCTTCTTTTTTCTCCCTTTCGTTTTCTTCTTGCCCCCTGGTTGCTTTAGTTGTTTGCCCTTGTCGGTTGACATGGCATTTACTTCCGAGCCAAGAAGTTACTCATTTGCATTTTGACCGGAAATCTTATGGGCCTTTTTAGATGTAGCCTTTGTCGATTTCATGTCTGTTGCGCCAATCACGCCATCACTGGCATGAGAGTCATTGTTTGATTTAGGAGGAGGAGGAATTAAGAATTCCGGTCTAGGGGCGTCAGGTATTTTGTCGTAGAGCGTGCCAGACTAAGTGTAAATCAAGTCCAGATATTGTGCACGAGCGATAACTTGCTCTTCTGTTACGACTCCCCCCTTTGCCACATCTTCCGTGATGGAAGGCAGTAATGACTTGATAAACCATTCAGCTAAGAGCTGATCGGGGACGTATGTTTTTACCATCCTACGACGACGTCGCCACTCATGTATATGATCAGATATGTGAGTGGCGGTTGTCTGTTTGAAGTTGGTAAGAAGTTCTGTTCCCGTTTTGTACCTTATTAGTAATTGAAAATGGGTTAAGAAGGTTGTGGCTAAGGTACTGAAGTTGTCAAACGAAGCTCTAGGCAATTCAATGTACCATTTTGCCGCCGGACCCGTTAACGTCCTCTGAAAGAGGTGAAGTCTTATCGAATCATCATTTAGGGTGTTTGATGAACACCACAGATGAAATGTCATCACATGATTCGACGGGTCTTCACCCAGATTTCCATTAAATTTAGGAATATCTGACGGAAGTTTATGCGGAATCGCTGGCCACCAAGGGGCATAAGCAATTGGATCATTCGTCAGCCAGTTTAGATCTGGTAATTCTAGAGTTGCTACAAAGGGCAACTGTTGATTCAAGTTAGGCGAAGCATACCCAGGATAAGATGGAATCGCTTGAGCAGTGGGTTTTTGCATACCAGCATAATGTATTTGATGCTGGAAACTTTGACAAGGTTGATGGGCATAACCATTATAATATGGTTGTTGATAACCGCTTTGGAAATGCAGTTGCCCATCACTTATAAAGACTTGTTGCTCAGGTCCTTGATATGATTGCTGGAATTGCGGTTGTTGAGATTGAACCATCCTGGTTGTTGGACCATTTGTTGTTGTCCAATACTGGATGATTGACCAAGATGAGGAGTCATAGTACTTGTTTGAGCCTGATTCGCTCCAGATAAAGAGGCACTAACCTGAGTTGGTGATTGAGTCGTCGAGACAAGAGGTTGTTGTATTGCAACCTGGGAAACTTGGGGTTGACATACAACAGGTAGCGCTTGTACTTGTGACGCAGTCACCGTAGTAGGTATAATGGGAATATTTGACACAGGATGGACTGGTTGCATTGAATATACAACCCTTGGTTGCTGAGGCAGTGTTGGTACCCAACCGCTGGATGTAATTCCAGTTTGACCTGAAGTTTGTTGTAAACTCGCATATGGTTGTTCTATGGGAGGGAACAATGAAAAGGCATACTGCCCTCCATATGGTGGAAATCCAGTACTTAAAGGGTAGATTGGCCTTTGAATACACATTGGATTAATTTGTTGAGTTTCAACATAAGAAATACCAGATGATAATTCGGATGAAGAAATAGGAACTGACCATGTCGTCGAAACAGTCCCTGATTGGACTCCGACTTGTTGTTGATAACTTGCCGGGATAGATGGTATACCATTGAACATCGTTGGAGTAGTAGTAGGAGGCTGTGCCACTGCTGTGTCGGACGGCACAGTCCTGGATGTCGACGGTTGTTCAGACATATCTAGTCTATCCAAAATATTTTCTAGCGATTCTACAAGAACTTGCAATGAAGGGATACTAACTTATAAGACCAACGAGGGAACAGTGATGTTATTCTGATTAAAATAAATTTTAGACGCTTTGACACAACTTGTTTTTCAGTTTTTAAGAGTCGAGAAAAAACAAAAGATGACTCTAGTCTCCTTCGATTTTTAATGAGCCTGAAGTGACAAGTGCTCAGATGGACCTTTTTTGTTAAGGAGTCTGAAAAGGAACGAAAGGGACTGCTCTGGAGATCTAGGTAGAGGGAGTACCAAACCAATCGCAAAACTGCAAAATACTTTTTATGGTACGACAGTCAATCTTCCCGAATGCTGTGTTCAGTGCATTGCGATCGATAGGGCGGCAGACACGGCTTCCTAAGGATAAAGGATTTAAGCCTATAGGGGTCTTCCAAAATATACTCGACGGTACGTGGGAGCACAAGTTCGTACTGGCACTTATCGTCTCAAAGTGGAGGAATCACCCAACCATCAGTGAGGACAACAGTTACCAGGCTTTACGACGCTGGAATACGTCTCTAGCCTAGACCTCTAAATGTTGTGCGTTAAGTTCCAAAGCGTTGTTAGATTCATTGAATTTATTTTAAGTTGATATTTCTTATGAAGTTTGCCTTTTGGGTTCACCACGAGATGTAGATGTAATTACTAAAATGCAATCTAAAGATGATAAGCAAACTTTTATCTCTTTTCAGCAATGAAAATCCTAGCTACAAGGGGAAAAGAAAGACACAATCTTTTCACAAAGAGCAAAGAGCACACTGTAAATGCACTTTCCTAAATCAAGCCAAACAGACTGTCAATATGCAAATGCACATGCATGTGTTTTGTTTTTCACTTTCTTAATATTGATGCCTAAAAAGAAAGTTGATGTACAAATCTGAATTTTCTTTCAAGTGACAAACACAAACAAGCTTCTTTTCGAAATCAAAAGGTAGAGATGATTATGACACTTTATGATTTTGAAATAAATACTCGTTTCGACACTAGAAAGTCACAAATTCAAACCAAAGGCAAAATTAAAAGCATAATCGACTGTCAAAAGCAAATAAACTTTCTCCTATGATCAAAATCGACACTTGCGACAGATCTAGATCAAAGGACGACAGTATGACTATTCTACTTTTGCAATGGAAAACC
Organism: Pinus tabuliformis; assembly: GCA_031772625.1. Classification (NCBI taxonomy): domain Eukaryota; kingdom Viridiplantae; phylum Streptophyta; class Pinopsida; order Pinales; family Pinaceae; genus Pinus; species Pinus tabuliformis. The sequence continues at coordinate 1,310,672,017 of CM062819.1, forward strand.
GTAAATGACTCAACAAACACACAAAAAACATCTACAGTCTTTTTGTACAAAGGAGGCGGAATTATAGCAAGGAAAAGGGGTTTTTAAACAGACACATACACTGATCACAGGCTGCAAAAATCAGAGACAAAACTGGAAAGAATGAAGCACAAGAACCTCAACTGCACAGGGCTAGTCTGATCAGCGCACCTATAACACAGAGAAACTGGATTGCAGCGTAGGTTGCCCTCTCGGGAACTGCGCTGAAATGCAGGAACTCTTCACAGTACCTGCGCTGGGGTAGAAACGAGAATTCTATCCGGGTTATGGGTCACGGTTTATAGTTTAGTCTTTGGTTTTTGGCCGAGTAAAAGCAATCAGTAATGCACAATCAGAGGGTAGATCTAAGGAAGGTCTAAGAGCTATCACAAAGGGCAATCAGATCATTTGTGAATCAGCTGTTCAAATCATAAACAGATCCAGTGAATGGATTGAAGTAGCAGATGTCTACTTTGAATTTGCTATGGCAAATGTAGTTCGAACGCTACTTAAAAGTTTATGAAACAAACAACAAAAGATACACAAACAAACTAATTAGACAATCGTCCCCAGTGGAGTCGCCATTTTAGAAATATTGTAGAAATCAATTTTCTTGGCCTGGGGGGCAACCCCAAATCAACGCTCATCAAGCGTTTGGATAGATAGGTCTAGAGAATATGGTACTCCTTCAGATCCTTGATCGCGAGTGCATATCACCGACGAAGGAATTGTCCAATCTATGGTAATTGAAGGAGCACCATGGAATGATTCCCACCATCGTTCTCTTCTTCCTGATTGTGGAGAAGATACTCAAAATGACCTTTATCATCATTCAGTTTTTGATTTTCTATCAAATACTATAAATACGGTGGATGTCGAGGATGGTTCTTATCTCGTGTCGACCTCGTTAAAAAATGAAACAAGGAGTCATGAGGATAGTTCTTTTACTGTGTCAACCTCATTAAAAAAATGAAACAAATCCCCTTTCCAAGTCTCAAAGGTAAACCTTCATTCCAACCACCAAGTTGAATGCAATGAAGTGTTGGAAATAATACTGAGAAGGGGGGGTGAATCAGTATTATCTAATTCTTTTGCAAATCTTCCTTATTTGTTCTTTGAATTATTTATGCATGTCAGTACCATAAAATAATGAGCATGAACAAAGAAAACAGATAGTCACACCAAAGAACACAGGATGTAAGGTGGAAACCCAATGTGGGTGAAAACCACCTGCTGCAATATGTCTCTATCTTCTTTCAAATTAGAAACTTCTTTTACAATGGTTTTGTACTGGTGCAGTTCTTTACTAGTACGCAGGCTGCAACCTGCAGAGAGCTACAACTCTCTCTCGTTTTCCAGTCTCTCCTGGAAGGGAGTTACAACCCCCTACTTCTTTTCATAAAGCATCAAATGATCACCAAGTACATATCAGTTACAGTCCACTACAGTTATCAGATCAGCAATAATAGAACTAACCCAGAACACCTTATCAACAGAGAAATTCAATCAACAGAACATCTTAATACAGAGACGCAACTTTCCCTTCTGTGACCTGCGTATAGACGCAGTTCACCTTCTGCTTTCCTGCGACCACCCGCAGAGATCCTTCTGCTGTGCTGCGTGCCCACGCACTGTTCCTTCAACTGCTCTGCGTCCTGTTGCTTCAGGGACGCACCCAAAAACACTATCGCGCCGCGTCCTGTTGCTGCAGGGACGCACCCAAAGACACTATCGCGCCGCGTCCTGTTGCTTCAGGGACGCACCTGAACCTTGGTCGCCCTGCGTCCCCACGCAGATCTCCAGTTACTGAAAAACGTCCCGGACGCACCTGAACTTCGTCTACCCTGCGTCCCCACGCAGGTATCCTCCTACTGCACTGCGTCCCGGCGCACTTACCTTTCACTGTACCTGCGTCCCTTCGGGTATGAATGATTTCAAGACTTTAAGTGTAACCCAAACAGTCAGATCTACAGATCTGATCTTGCGCCAAAGAGATCTCAGTCCTTCAGTAGATTCGCCTTTTAGATCTAGACCAGATCTCACCTCATAAGATATTCAACCAAAGACATGCCAAATCCAAATGATCTCCTTTGCTTTATATAGGCAAGCTCCTCCTCAAAACATGGAACAATACCATGAGCTGACACCATAATAACACAATACCGTCGGCTAGATACCAAGAGTAAAACAAAAGAAACCCCCACGTGAGCTTTTCACTGCCTAGAAATGTGTGCACTGGGTGGACGCACCTCCTGAACGGCTGGCCTGCGTCTCTGGACGCGGTCCCTGCAAGGTGTACCTGCGGGTACGCACCTTCTGAACTGATTTCCTGCGTCCTTCTTATTTTTCAATAAATTGAGAGCCTTGTCATGGGAGTTGCCATCAAGTACAACATCTGTAACATATAGCCATACCAGAGAACATAATGCCAACATGAAGCTTGGGGGGCATGCACCCTGGTAGTGCATTTAGGTGCGTTTCAACGCACCTAGCTAGTGTATTTGGGTGCTACGCAACGCAGTTGGCCAGTGGAGCAGCTGAAATGATCCTGATTTGACTGATTCTGAGCAGTTTCTGGTGGAGAACTTCTGGGAGAAGCTGTAATTTGTTGACCTTGTTCCTTTAGGGGTCGGAACAACACTTTTAGGGACTTAGGATCCCTTGGTTTATGGACATCTCATGCTTAGAGCTGTAAGGCACAAAAATGTCTATAACAGTTGCCCCCCTAAAGTATGAGGCCGTTTATCGAGTGAAATGCTTTATTAGGGGATCCGAAGTTCTTTCAATGTTGGGAGGAGACCTGTAATAAGATACAATACAATACATTATCTTCATACTATTTTTCATGATCTAGCTGAGGCGAGCATTCCCATGCTCAGCTTTATAAATTCATTTTCATGTACATAGGACAGACAATCGTCTGATGGTAGACTGATGATTCTGATAGAGCCATCATCCTTTTGGTAGGATGATTATCTGTGCTGCAATGCTGTACATTTCAATGTCTTTATTTTCCCTGAATATATATCGCAGCCCGGATGGATGAAACTAGATCCGGGGTCTTCAATCTCGTCTGATCTTCACTCGAAGTACAAGTCGATCCATGTGAGAAATGTTTTGAAGTCGAACATGGAAAGACATCGCTTGATTATCAGTCAATGATGTAAACCGTTAACAAGCGCGAGAGGAATCACCGATAATGATGATGACCCTCAAGGTACTGTAGTACAATTCACGTGGTGTGAATAAAGGACTTGGCATCGAACACCACGCAAAATCTTTCGGTCGAAGGTCATTGATGTATACCTGTCGCCGGAAGTGAGAAACTTGCCATTGAGGCATGCAAGCTTCAAAGTACTGAATGGGGTGTTCCTAGATCAACTTCTTGGATAATGAGCTGATGTCGACAAGAAGCGATCCGTCAAAGGAGGGCCTTAATGAATCCCACATCAATGACACGGAATGGAGCAAATGATTTTGATGGAGGTGAAAACAATCTCATGATATACGGTTCAGGATGGCGGTCATGAAAGAATGAAGTATAATGTATGGTAGTGGATGGGACACAGGTGACATCTCTGGATGGCTTCTCTTGAACATGTCGGCGACACTTATGTGATGGATTGGTAGCATTTACCCCAAATGTGGATGGTATGGCATGACCATGGTGATGTGACCGGTGAATGAAACAACCCAACCCGATTCGGACACGGAGTGGAAGTGTCATGTTCAAGAGTGACTTGCTACCAATAAAGATTCTTTGAGTTTTCTTCCCAATTTTTCCCCATTCACTGCTGACCAGTACCTCTTTATTTTTGTCATTCTTGAGGAGGATAACATATGCTTGTTCTATAATTTTCCCTTCGAGCAAACCCATCGCTATGTTTCAACGAGCCTAGCGATAGTGAAAATCGTTCTCGTCTAAAGACAAGTTTGTCGCTATTAATCTTTTTAACGAGTTTAACGACAAAGATAACTCGGTCCTTTTCATTTTTAGAGAGTCTGAAAAGGTACATAAAGGTAACTCCAAAATTCATTTTTCGTCATCTAATCCCTTGAGTCCAAAAAAGTATAAAACAATACAGAAGGGATGAATTTTCGATAGTTTTAACGAGCCGAACAAAACAAGCGCTCGATTTTTTTGTGCAATAATCCCTCATGTCCAAAAAGATTAAAATCATTTTGTTAATGGGAAAAGTGTCTATTCAGAACAACCCTATCCCACTAAGGTGTGACAGTGACCTTAGAATCAAACAGAGAAAACTACTTTCATATTCTTCTTTATGAACTATAAACGAAGAGGAATAGGATGAACCAACCTGTGTCTTGCGCTAGTCCTTTGATCCAATCTCTCTCCTCTTTGACAACTTCCAGATACTTGCTCCCTTACTTGCCCAGCTTCACCAAGTTCCTGTAAGATCATAGAAGAAGAAAACTACACAAAGACATGGATTTATATTCATAAATAGCTTAGGATCATATTTAAGCTAAACATACAAATGTAACAAACATCAATGATACACAAGCATGTAGGAGAAACTCAAATAGTTTTATTGATATAAAAAGAAGATCCAGGAGGAATTACAACCAATGATTCCTGATCCAGCATCAACCTCCCAGCAAAGAAGCCCCTCTTCACCTCCAACAAAGCATAAATCACCCAATACTCTGATATCTATCTCAAAACCAACAACAATTCTCTACAATGTACAAAATTCTAGCCTCTGGATCTCTGGGATGAGGGATCCATATATAGATGTATGCAAAGAGGATGAGTCAGCTTATGATTTGACTAGTGGCTTCCCTCTGTCAGTGCTTGCTTCCACTTGGAGACTGAGAGCCTCTTACTCATCCTTGGTCGAACTCAGTGAGGCAAGTGTCATTGGGGATGATTCTGGAAGCTTCCATTGTCTTTCCACCTCGCGGAATGGCACTCCCATTTGTCATTTCCCGCTCAACGCACCTTGGTAGTGCATTTAGGTGCGTTGCAACGCACCTAGCTAGTGTATTTGGGTGCTATGCAATGCAACTGGCCAGTGGAGCAACTGAAATGATCCTGATTTGACTGATTCTGAGCAGTTTCTGGTGGAGAACTTCTGGGAGAAGCTGTAATTTGTTGACCTTGTTCCTTTAGGGGTCGGAACAACACTTTTAAGGACTTAGGATCCGTTGGTTTATGGAAATTTCATGCTCAGAGCTGTAAGGCACAAAAATGTCTATAACAGTTGCCCCCTAAAACATGAGGCCGTTTATCGGGTGAAATGCTTTATTAGAAGGATCCGAAGTTCTTTCAATGCTGGGAGGAGACCTGTAATAAGATACAATACAATACATTATCTTCATACTATTTTTCATGATCTAGCTGAGGCGGGCATTCCCATGCTCAGCTTTATAAATTCATTTTCATGTACATAGGACAGACAATCGTCTAATGGTAGACCGATGATTCTGATAGAGCCACCATCCTTTTGGTAGGATGATTATCTGTGCTGCAATGCTATACATTTCAATGTCTTTATTTTCCCTGAATATATATCGCAGCCCGGATGGATGAAACTAGATTCGGGGTCTTCAATCTCGTCCGATCTTCACTCGAACTACAAGTCGATCCATGTGAGAAATGTTTTGAAGTCAAACATGGAAAGATATCGCTTGATTATCAGTCAATGATGTAAACCGTTAACAAGCGCGAGAGGAATTACCGATAATGATGATGACCCTCAAGGTACTGCAGTACAATTCACGTGGTGTGAATAAAGGACTTGGCGTCGAACACCTCGCAAAATCTTTCGGTCGAAGGTCATTGATGTATACCTGTCGCCGGAAGTGAGAAACTTGCCATTGAGGCATGCAAGCTTCAAAGTACTGAATGGGGTGTTCCTAGATCAACTTCTTGGATAATGAGCTGATGTCGAAAAGAAGCGATCCATCAAAGGAGGGCCTTAATGAATCCCACATCAATGACACGGAACGGAGCAAATGATTTTGATGGAGGTGAAAACAATCTGATGATATACGGTTCAGGATGGCGGTCATGAAAGAATGAAGTATAATGTATGGTAGTGGATGGGACACAGGTGACTTCTCTGGATGACTTCTCTTGAACATGTCGGCAACACTTATGTGATGGATTGGTAGCATTTACCCCAAATTTCGATGGTATGGCGTGACCATGGTGATGTGACTGGTGAATGAAACAACCCAACCCGATTCGGACACGGAGTGGAAGTGTCATGTTCAAGAGCGACTTGCTAGCAATAAAGATTCTTTGAGTTTTCTTCCCAATTTTTCCTGAGTCATTGCTGACCAGTACCTCTTTATTTTTGTCAAGCTTGAGGAGGATAACATATGCTTGTTCTATAATTTTCCCTTCGGGCAAACCCATCGCTATGTTTTAACGAGCCTAGCGATAGTGAAACTCGTTCTCGTCTAAAGACAAGTTTGTCGCTATTAATCTTTTTAACGAGTTTAACGACAAAGATAACTCGGTCCTTTTCATTTTTAGAGAGTCTGAAAAGGTACGTAAAGGTAACTCCAAAATTCCTTTTTCGTTATCTAATCCCTTGAGTCCGAAAAAGTATAAAACAATACAGAAGGGATGAATTTTCGATAGTTTTAACGAGCCGAACAAAACAACCGCTCGATCTTTTTGTGAAATAATCCCTCAGGTCCAAAAAGATTAAAATCTAGAGGAGGGATAGCACTTCCAGTCACTTTAACGAGTTGGAAGGCCAAAACTCGGCAATCTTTTCATATTTTACGAGTGAGTTGAAAAGAGCTTAAAGAAGACTCGTCTTTTGAGGAATGAGTGATAAAATGGGTAGCAGCTGATTCCAGGTAAGGGTTGGAATTTTCCAATCACGGCAGTGTCACAAGGATAACAATGAAAATCAAGTCAATATATTAGACACGAGCGATAACTTGCTCTTCTGTGACGACTCCCCCTTTTGGCACATCTTCCGTGATGGAAGGCAGTAATGACTTAATAAACCATTCAGCCAAAAGTTGATCGGGAACATACATTTTCACCATTCTACGGTGACGTCGCCATTCATGTATATGATCAGATATGTGAGTGGCCATCGTTTGTTTGAAGTTGGTAAGAAGTTCGGTTCCCGTTTTGTACCTTATCGGTAACTGAAAATGGGTTAAAAAGGTTGTGGCTAGGGTACTGAAGTTGTCGAATGAAGCTCTAGGAAATTCGATATACCATTTTGCTGCCGGACCAGTTAACGTCCTCTGAAAAAGGCGAAGCCTAATCGAATCATCGTTTAGGGTGTTTGATGAACACCACAGATGAAATGTCATCACATGATTCGACGGATCTTCACCCGGATTTCATTAAATTTAGGAATACCAGCGGAAGTTCCTGTAGAATCGCTAGGTAATCTTTTGGATAGACTAGATATGTCTGAACAGCCATCGACATGCAGGACTATGTCGTCTGACACAACAGCAGTTGAGTCTCCTGCTGCTACTCCAATGATGTTCGCCGGTATACCATCTGTCCCAGCAAGTTATCAACAACAAGCCGGAGTCCAATCAGGGACTGCTTCGACGACATGGTTAGTTCCTATTTCTTCATCCGGATTATCATCTGGTATTTCTTATGTTGAAACTCAACAAATTGATCCAATCTGTCTTCAAAGGCCAATCTACCCTTTAAGTACTGGATTGCCACCATATGGAGGGCATAATGCCTTTTCATTGTTCCCTCCCAGAGAACAACCATATGGGAGTTTACAACAAAGTTCAGGTCAAACTGGAATTACATCCAGTGGTTGGGTACCAATACTGCCTCAACAACTAAGGGTTGTATATTCAATGCAACCAGTCCACCCTGTGTCGAATATTCCCACTATACCTGCTATGGTGACTGCATCGTAAGTACAAGCGCTACCTGTTGTATGTCAACCCCAAGTTTCTCAGGTTGCAATACAACAGCCTCTTGTCTCAACGACTCAATCACAACCTCAGGTTAGTGACTCCTTATCTAGAGCGACTCAGGCTCAAACAAGTACTATGACTCCTCATCTTGGTCAATCATCCAGTATTGGACAACAGCAAATGGTCCAACAACCAGGGCTGGTTCAATCTCAACAACCGCAATTCCAACAATCATATCAAGGACCTGAGCAACAAGTCTTTGTAAGTAATGGGCAACTGCATTTCCAAAGAGGTTATCAACAACCATACTATAATGGTTATGCCCATCAACCTTGTCAAAGCTGCCAGCATCAAATACATTATGCTGGTATGTAAAGACCCATTTCTCAGGCGATTCCATCTTATCCTGGGTATGCTTCGCCTAACCTGAATTAACAGTTGCCCTTTTTTGCAACTCTAGAATTACCAGATCTAAACCGGCTGACGAATGATCCAATTGCTTATGCCCCTTGGTGGCCAGCGATTCCGCATAAACTTCCATCAGATATTCCTAAATTTAATGGAAATTCGGGTGAAGATCCGTCGAATCATGTGATGACATTTCATCTGTGGTGTTCATCAAACACCCTAAACGATGATTCGATTAGGCTTCACCTTTTTCAGAGGACGTTAACTGGTTCGGCAGCAAAATGGTATATCGAATTGCCTAGAGCTTCATTCGATAACTTCAATACCCTTGCCACAACATTTTTAACCCATTTTCAGTTACTGATAAGGTACGAAATGGGAACCAAACTTCTTACCAACTTCAAACAAATGAGGGCCACTCACATATCTGATCATATACATGAATGGCGACGTCGTCGTAGAATGGTGAAAAAGTATGTTCGCGATCAGCTTTTAGCTGAATGGTTTATTAAGTCATTACTGCCTTCCATCACGGAAGATGTGGCAAAAGGGGGAGTCGTCACAGAAGAGCAAGTTATCGCTCATGCACAATATTTGGACTTGATTTACACTCAGTCCGGCACGCTCTACGATAAAATACCTGACGCCCCTAGACCGGAATTCTCAGTTCCTCCTCCTCCTGAATCAAACAATGACTCTCATGCCGGCGATGGCGTGATTGGCGCGACAGACACGAAATCGACAAAGGCTACATCCAAAAAGGCCCGTAAGATTTCTAGTCAAAATGCAAATGAGGAACTTCTTGCCTCGGAAGTAAATGCCGTGTCGACCGACAAGGGCAAACAACTGAAGCAACCAGGGGGCAAGAAGAAAAAGAAAGGGAGAAAAAGGAAGCAGGATGAGTCATCTCCTAAAAAATCTTCTACAAACCCTTTTGCGCAAAGGAAACCCCCTGCGGGGTGTCATATATGCGATGAGGATCATTAGACGAGAGAATGTCCACATAAAGCTAAAGTTAAGAAACTCTTTAAGAGTTCAAAAACCTCAGCAGTATTAACTGATCCGTTTCCAAACCCGGGAACCATATTGGTTGCTAATCAAAATGCTTCCCGATCCCAAGTGCTTATGTTGTCTATCTCAAAGCAGCAAAATGATTCTTTGACAAGGAATAAAGATTACATGAATCCACAGCTGTCGAATAACAAGGCTAATGAACAACCTAGTAGTTCGACAATGACTTTGACCGAAGTTGTGCCACCCATCATTCCTGAAAAAATGATAAAGTCACCAAAGGGAGTAGTACCCAAATCGACATTTAATCCTCGTGCAAAAATAGCACAGAATTATAATATAATAGAGGACCTGGCCCAATCGCCGTCCGCTATGTCAACACTTGAGGTACCGCAAAATTGTCTCTCCCAAGAGCAAGCTTTATTATCAGCAATAGGTGGGATTGACCCAATGGATTCCAATCTTGTGGCCTTTGATCATAAAGGATATGACCCTCAGTTACCAGCTCAACTAGCTTTCCTTATTCAAATGAAAGCCCTCAACAAAACTGTTCATTGAACAATTATTGATGAGGGGGCATCCACATGTATTATGTCGATGAGTTGCTGGAAAAATTTAGGGTCACCACCCTTGTCGCGATCGTCAACAATGTTAAAAGCATTTGATGGACGATCATACACTCCATACGGGATTTTAAGTAACTTGCAAGTTGAACTGGGGGTAAAACAGTAGAAATTGATGTTGAAGTAATCGACGGAAACCTCGATTACAACATCCTACTGGGAAGACCCTGGATATATGCCATGGACGCAGTTGTGTCGACCTACTTCAGGAAGATTGCATTTCCATTCCAAGGAGGAATTACAATCGTCGACAAACAAACATTTCTCCCCAACAGTTCACAAGTTACGGGAAGCATTCCAATGATCCATGGAAGCAATCATTCGCTCCAAAATATCGGAGTAGGTCTCCTAAAAGACCCTGCCTTAATGGGTACTTTTGCCCTACCGCCTCCGAGTAATCTGGCGGAAGTGGCCACAGTGGAATATGAAATCTTCTATATCTAATGGATTTGGATTTCGAGGATGGTTCTTATCTCGTGTCGACCTCGTTAAAAAATGAAACAAGGAATCTTGAGGATGGTTCTTTTACTGTGTCAACCTCATTAAAAAATGAAACAAATCCCCTTTCCAAATCTCAAAGGTAAACCTTCATTCCAACCACCGAGTTGAATGCAATGAAGCTTGGGGGGCATGCACCTCGATTTGCGTTATTATGCTGGGGGCATGCAAACTTATCACGAGCAGTGTTACTGTAGTGTTCAAGCTCGTTAAAAAATAAACCTGCCTCGAGCCGTTTTAGCACATAGTTCAAGCTCGTTAAAAAATAAACATAAGATATGAGAAAATGTTTCCACCCGCGTTTAAGCTCGTTAAAAAATGAACTATTCCCCGGTAAATAACCATCGTGAATGTAGTACTTCAGCCGTTAAAGCCTTGGTTGTGTTTGCACCGTCACCTCCACTTTTTCATTGGCTGATCATTCACCTCCATTTGATTGTTTACCAATTTTGAGGAACAGCTGCGAAGAGTGATTTCACTAGCCATCCTTGTGAGACTACTGTGATTGGAAAATTCCAAACCTTACCTGGAATCAGCTGCTACCCTTTTTTATCACTCGTTCCTCAAAAGACGAGTCTTCTTTAAGCTCTTTTCAACTGACTCGTAAAATATGAAAAGATTGCCGAGTTTTGGCCTTCCAGCTCGTTAAAGCGACGGGAAGTGCTATCCCTCCTCTAGATTTTAATCTTTTTGGACCTGAGGGATTATTGCACAAAAAGATCGAGCGCTTGTTTTGTTCGGCTCGTTAAAACTATCGAAAATTCATCCCTTCTGTATTGTTTTATACTTTTTCGGACTTAAGGGATTAGACGACGAAAAAGGAATTTTGGAGTTACCTTTACGTACCTTTTCAGACTCTCTAAAAATAAGAACGACCGAGTTATCTTTGTCGTTAAACTCATTAAAAAGATTAATAGCGACAAACTTGTCTTTAGACGAGAACGAGTTTCACTATCGCTAGGCTCGTTAAAACATAGCGATGGGTTTGCCCGAAGGGAAAATTATAGAACAAGCATATGTTATCCTCCTCAAGCTTGACAAAAATAAAGAGGTACTGGTCAGCAATGACTGGGGAAAATTGGGAAGAAAACTCAAAGAATCTTTATTGGTAGCAAGTCGCTCTTGAACATGACACTTCCACTCCGTGTCCGAGTCGGGTTGGGTTGTTTCATTCACCGGTCACATCACCATGGTCACGCCATACCATCCACATTTGGGGTAAATGCTAGCAATCCATCACATAAGTGTCACCGACATGTTCAAGAGAAGTCATCCAGAGAAGTCACCTGTGTCCCATCCACTACCATACATTATACTTCATTCTTTCATGACCGCCATCCTGAACCGTATATCATCAGATTGTTTTCACCTCCATCAAAATCATTTGCTCCGTTCCGTGTCATTGATGTGGGATTCATTAAGGCCCTCCTTTGACAGATCACTTCTTGTCGACATCAGCTCATTATCCAAGAAGTTGATCTAGGAACACCCCATTCAGTACTTTGAAGCTTGCATGCCTCAATGGCAAGTTTCTCACTTCCGGCGACAGGTATACATCAATGACCTTCGACCGAAAGATTTTACGTGGTGTTCGATGCCAAGTCCTTTATTCACACCACGTGAATTGTACTACAGTACCTTGAGGGTCATCATCATTATCGGTGATTCCTCTCGCGCTTGTTAATAGTTTACATCATTGACTAGTAATCAAGCGATGTCTTTCCATGTTCGACTTCAAAACATTTCTCACATGGATCAACTTGTACTTCGAGTGAAGATCGGACGAGATTGAAGACCCCGGATCTAGTTTCATCCATCCGGGCTGCGATATTTATTCAGGAAAATAAATACATTGAAATGTACAGCATTGCAGCACAGATAATCATCCTACCAAAAGGATGATGGCTCTATCAGAATCATCAGTCTACCATCAGACAACTGTCTGTCCTATGTACATGAAAATGAATTTATAAAGTTGAGCATGGGAATGCCCGCCTCAGCTAGATCATGAAAACAGTATGAGGATAATGTATTGTATTGTATCTTATTATAGGTCTCCTCCCAGCATTGAAAGAACTTCGGATCCTCCTAATAAAGCATTTCACCCGATAAATGGCCTCATACTTTAGGGGGCAACTGTTATAGACATTTTTGTGCCTTACAGCTCTAAGCATGAAATGTCCATAAACCAAGGGATCCTAAGTCCCTAAAAGTGTTGTTCCAGCCCCTAAAGGAACAAGGTCAACAAATTACAGCTTCTCCCAGAAGTTCTCCACCAGAAACTGCTCAGAATCAGTCAAATCATGATCATTTCAGCTGCTCCACTGGCTAGCTGCATTGCATAGCACCCAAATACACTAGCTAGGTGTGTTGCAACGCACCTAAATGCACTACCAGGGTGCGTTGAGTGGGAAATGATAAATGGCAGTGCCATTTTGCGAGGTGGAAAGACAATGGAAGTTTCCAGAATCTTCTCCAATGACACTTGCCTCACTGAGTTCGACCAAGGATGAGTAAGAGGCTCTCTGTCTCCAAGTGGAAGCAAGAACTGACAGAGAGAAGTCACTAGTGAAATCATAAGCTGACTCATCCTCCTTGCATACATCTATATATGGATCCCTCATCCCAGAGATCCAGAGGCTGGAATTTTGTACATTGCAGAGAATTGCTGTTGGTTTTGAGATAGATATCAGAGTATTGGGTGATTTATGCTTTGTTGGAGGTGAAGAGGGGCTTCTTTGCTGGGAGGTTGATGCTAGATCAGGAATCATCGGTTGTAACTCCTCCTGGATCTTCTTGTTATATCAATAAAACTATTTGAGTTTCTCGTACATGCTTGTGTATCATTGATGTTTGCTACATTTGTATGTTTAGCTTAAATCTGATCCTAAGCTATTTATGAATATAAATCCATGTCTTTGTGTAGTTTTCTTCTTCTGTGATCTTACAGGAACTTGGTGAAGTTGGGCAACTAAGGGAGCAGGTAGCTGGAAGCTGTCAAAGAGGAGAGGGATTGGATCAAAGGACTAGCGTAGGACACAGGTTGGTTCATCCTATTCCTCTTCGTTTATAGTTCATAAAGAAGAATACAAAAGTAGTTTTCTCTGTTTGTTTCTAAGGTCACTGTCACATCTTAGTGGGATAGGGTCGTTTTGAATAGACACTTTTCCCGTTAACAAAATGGATTCAAAACGACACTATTCAGAACGACCCTATCCCACTAAAAAATGAAACAAACACAAACAAACAAACTATAAACGAAGAGGAATAGGTAACTATCTAACAACGTCCCATCCACTACCATACACTAATGAATCATTCTTAACTATATACTTCATTTTTTCATGACTGCCATCCTGAACTGTATATCATCAGATTGTTTTCACCTCCATCAAAATCATTTGCTCCGTTCTGTGTCATTGATGTGGGATTCATTAAGGCCCTCCTTTGACGGATCGCTTCTTGTCGACATCAGCTCATTATCCAAGAAGTTGATCTAGGAACACCCCATTCAATACTTTGAAGCTTGCATGCCTCAATGGAAAGTTTCTCACTTCCGGCGACAGGTATACATCAATGACCTTCGACCGAAAGATTTTGCGTGGTGTTCGACGCCAAGTCCTTTATTCACACCACGTGAATTGTACTGCAGTACCTTGAGGGTCATCATCATTATCGGTGATTACTCTCGTGCTTGTTAACGGTTTACATCATTGACTGGTAATCAAGCGATGTCTTTCCATGTTCGACTTCAAAACATTTCTCACATGGATCGACTTGTACTTCGAGTGAAGATCGGACGAGATTGAAGACCCCGGATCTAGTTTCATCCATCCGGGCTGCGATATATATTCAGGGAAAATAAAGACATTGAAATGTACAGCATTGCAGCACAGATAATCATCCTACCAAAAGGATGATGGCTCTATCAGAATCATCAGTCTACCATCAGACGATTGTCTGTCCTATGTACATGAAAATGAATTTATAAAGTTGAGCATGGGAATGCCCGCCTTAGCTAGATCATGAAAAATAGTATGAAGATAATGTATTGTATTGTATCTTATTACAGGTCTCCTCCCAGCATTGAAAAAACTTTGGATCCTCCTAATAAAGCATTTCACCCGATAAACGGCCTCATACTTTAGGGGGCAACTGTTATAGACATTTTTGTGCCTTACAGCTCTAAGCATGAAATGTCCATAAACCAAGGGATCCTAAGTCCCTAAAAGTGTTGTTCCGACCCCTAAAGGAACAAGGTCAACAAATTACAGCTTCTCCCAGAAGTTCTCCACCAGAAACTGCTCAGAATCAGTCAAATCAAGATCATTTCAGCTGCTCCACTGGCCAGCTGCGTTGCATAGCACCCAAATACACTAGCTAGGTGCGTTGCAATGCACCTAAATGCACTACCAAGGTGCGTTGAGCGGGAAATGACAAATGGCAGTGCCATTCCGCGAGGTGGAAAGACAATAGAAGCTTCCAGAATCTTCCCCAATGACACTTGCCTCGCTGAGTTCGACCAAGGATGAGTAAGAGGCTCTCAGTCTCCAAGTGGAAGCAAGAACTGACAGAGGGAAGCCACTAGTCAAATCATAAGCTGACTCATCCTCTTTGCATACATCTATATATGGATCCCTCATCCCAGAGATCCAGAGGCAGGAATTTTGTACATTGCAGAGAATTGCTGTTGGTTTTGAGATAGATATCAGAGTATTGGGTGATTTATGCTTTGTTGGAGGTGAAGAGGGGCTTCTTTGCTGGGAGGTTGATGCTGGATCAGGAATCATCGGTTGTAACTCCTATTGGATCTTCTTTTTATATCAATAAAACTATTTGAGTTTCTCGTACATGCTTGTGTATCATTGATGTTTGCTACATTTGTATGTTTAGCTTAAATCTGATCCTAAGCTATTTATGAATATAAATCCATGTCTTTGTGTAGTTTTATTCTTCTGTGATCTTACAGGAACTTGGTGAAGCTGGGCAAGTAAGGGAGCAGGTAGTTGGAAGCTGTCAAAGAGGAGAGAGATTGGATCAAAGGACTAGCGCAAGACACAGGTTGGTTCATCCTATTCCTATTCGTTTATAGTTCATAAAGAAGAATACGAAAGTAGTTTTCTCTGTTTGTTTCTAAGGTCACTATCACACCTTAGTGGGATAGGGTCATTCTGAATAGACACTTTTCCTGTTAACTATAAACGAAGAGGAATAGGATGAATCAACCTGAAGTGACAAGTGCTCAGATGGACCTTTTTCCGTTAAGGAGTCTGAAAAGGAACAAAATGGCGACTCCACTGGGGATCTTGTCTAATTAGTTTGTTTGTGTTTCTCTTGTTGTTTGTTTCATAAACTTAGAAGTAGCAATCGAACTGTATTTTCCATTAACAAATGCAAAGTAGACATCTGCTACTTCAATCCATTCACTGGATCTGTTTATGATTTGAACAGTTGATTCACAAATGATCTGATTGCCCTTTGTGATAGCTCTTAGACCTTCTTTAAATCTACCCTGTCATTGTGCATTATTGATTGCTTTTACTCGGCCAAAAACCATAGATTAAACTGCAAACCATGACCCAGAACCAGGATAGAATTCTCATTTCTGCCCCAGCGCAGGCTCTGTGAAGAGGTTCTGCATTTCAACGCACTTCCCGAGAGGGCTACCTACGCTGCAATGCAGTTTCTCTGTGTAAGAGGTGCGTTGATCAGCCTAGCCTTGTGCAGCTGAGGTTCTTTGCTTCATTTTTTCAGTTTTGTCTCTGATTTTTGCAGCCTGTGACCAGTGTATGTGTCTGTTTAAAAACCCCTTTTCCTTGCCGTAATTCTGTCTCCTTTGTACAAAAAGACTATAGATGTTTTTGTGTGTTTGTTACGTCATTTACAGTTTTCCATTGCAAAAGTAGAATAGTCATACTGTCGTCCTTTGATTTAGATCTGTCGCAAGTGTCGATTTTGATCATAGGAGAAAGTTTATTTAGTGTTGACAGACGATTATGCTTTTACTTTTGCCTTTGGTTTGAATTTGTGACTTTCTAGTGTCGAAACGAGTATTTATTTCAAAATCATAAAGTGTCGTAATCATCTCTACTTTTGATTTCGAAAAGAAGCTTGTTTGTGTTTGTCACTTGAAAGAAAATTCAGATTTGTACATCAACTTTCTTTTTAGGCATCAATATTAAGAAAGTGAAAAACAAATACATGCACATGTGCATTTGCATATTGACAGTCTGTTTGGCTTGATTTAGGAAAGTGCATTTACAGTGTGCTCTTTGCTCTTTGTGAAAAGATTATGTCTTTCTTTTCCCCTAGTAGATAGGATTTTCATTGCTGAAAAGAGATAAAAGTTTGTTTATCATCTTTAGATTGCATTTTAGGAATTACATCTACATCTCGTGGTGATCCCAAAAGGCAAACTTCATAAGAAAGATCAACTTAAAATAAATTCAATGAACTTAACAACGCTTTGGAACTTAACGCACAACATTTAGAGGTCTAGGCTAGAGACGTATTCCGGCGTCGTAAAGCCTGGTAACTGTTGTCCTCACTGATGGTTGGGTGATTCCTCCACGTTGAGACGACAAGTGCCAGTACGGACTTGTGCTCCCACGTACCATCGAGTATATATTGGGAGACCCCTATAGGCTTAAATCCTTTTATCCATAGGAAGCCGTGTCGGGCGCCCTACTAATCGCAATGCACTGAACACAGCATTCGGGAAGATTGACTGCCGTACCGTAAAAAGTATTCTGCAGTTTTGTGATTGGTTTGGTACTCCCTCTACCTAGATCTCCAGAGCAGTCCCTTTCGTTCCTTTTCAGACTCCTTAACGGAAAAGGTCCATCTGAGCACTTGTCACTTCAGGCTCATTAAAAATCGAAGGAGACTAGAGTCATCTTTTGTTTTTTCTCGACTCTTAAAAACTGAAAAAACAAGTTATGTCAAAGCATCTAAAAATTTATTTTAAATGGAATAATCATCACCTTTCCCTCATTGGTCTTCGAAGTTAGTCTCCCTTCATTGCAAGATTCTTGTAGAATCGCTAGGAAATCTCTTGGATAGACTAGATATTTCTGAACAACCGTCGACATCTAGGACTATGTCATCCGACACAGCAGCAGCAGAACCTCCTGCTGCTACTCCAACGATGTTCGATGGTATATCATCTGTCCCGGAAAGTTATCAAGAACAAGCCGAAGTCCAATTAGGGACTGTTTCGACGACATGGTCAGTTCCTATTCCTTCATCCGGATTATCATCTGGTATTTCTTATGTTGAAACTCAACAAATCGGTCCAATGTGTCTTCAAAGGCCAATATACCCTTTAAGTACTGGATTTCCACCATATGGAGGGCAGTATGCCTTTTCATTGTTCCCTCCCAGAGAACAACCATATGGGAGTTTACAACAAAGTTCAGGTCAAACTGGAATTACATCCAGCGGTTGGGTACCAATACTGCCTCAGCAACCAAGGGTTGCATATTCAATGCAACCAGTCCACCCTGTGTCGAATATTCCCACTATACCTGGTATGGTGATTGCGTCGCAAGTACAAGCGCTACCTATTGTATGTCAACCCCAAGTTTCTCAGGGTGCAATACAACAGCCTCTTGTCTCGACAACTCAATCACAACCTCAGGTTAGTGCCTCCTTATCTGGAGCGACTCAAGCTCAAACAAGTACTATGACTCCTCATCTTGGTCAATCATCCAGTATTGGACAACAGCAAATGGTCCAACAACCAGGGCTAGTTCAATCTCAACAACCGCAATTCCAGCAATCATATCAAGGACCTGAGCAACAAGTCTTTGTAAGTAATGGGCAACTGCATTTCCAAAGCGGTTATCAACAACCATACTATATTGGTTATGCCCATCAACCTTGTCAAAATTGCCAGCATCAAATACATTATGCTGGTATGCAAAGACCCACTGCTTAGGCGATTCCATCTTATCCTGGGTATGCTTCGCCTAACCTGAATCAACAGTTGCCCTTTGTAGCAACTCTAGAATTACCGGATCTAAACCAGCTGACGAATGATCCAATTGCTTATGCCCCTTGGTGGCCAGCGATTCCGTATAAACTTCCGTCAGATATTCCTAAATTTAATGGAAATCCGGGTGAAGATCCATCGAATCACGTGATGACCTTTCATCTATGGTGTTCATCAAACACCTTAAATGATGATTCGATAAGACTTCGCCTCTTTCAGAGGATGTTAACGGGTCTGGCGGCAAAATGGTACATTGAATTGCCTAGAGCTTCGTTTGACAACTTCAGTACCTTGACCACAACCTTTTTAACCCATTTTCAGTTACCAATAAGGTACAAAATGGGAACAAAACTTCTTACCAACTTCAAACAGACAACGGCCACTCATATATCTGATCATATACATGAGTGGCGACGTCGTCGTAGAATGGTAAAAATGTACGTCCCCAATCAGCTTTTAGCTGAATGGTTTATCAAGTCATTACTACCTTCCATCATGGAAGATGTGGCAAAAGGGGGAGTCGTCACTGAAGAGCAAGTTATTGCTCGTGCACAATATCTAGACTTGATCTATACTCAGTCTCGAACGCTCTACGATAAAATACCTGATGCTCCTAGACCAGAATTTTCTGTTCCTCTTCCTCCTAAATCAAACAATGACTCTCATGCCGGCGATGGCGTGATTGGCGCAACAAACACGAAATCAACAAAGGCTACATATAAAAAGGCCCGTAAGATTTCCAGTGAAAATGCAAATGAGGAACTTCTTGCCTCGGAAGTAAATGCCGTTTCGACCAACAAGGGTAAAAAACTGAAGCAACCAGGGGGCAAGAAGAAAAAGAAAGGGAGAAAAAAGAAGCAGGATGAGTCATCTCCTGAAAAACCTTCTACAAACCCTTATGGGCAATGGAAACCCCCTGCGGGGTGTCATATATGCGATGAGGATCATTGGACGAGAGATTATCCACATAAAGCTGAAGTTAAGAAACTCTTTAAGAGTTCAAAAACCTCAGCAGTATTGACTGATCCGTTTCCAAACCCGGGAACCAAACTGGTTGCTAATAAAAATGCTTCCTGATCCCAAGTACTTATGTTGTCTATCTCAAAGCAGCAAAATGATGCTTTGACAGGGAATAAAGATTATGGGAATTCACGGCTGTCGAATAACAAGGCTAATGAACAACCTAGTAGTTCGACAACAACTTTGACCAAAGTTGTGCCACCCATCATTCCTGAACCAATGATAAAGTCGCCAAAGGGAGTAGTACACAAATCGACATTTAATCCTCGTGCAAAAATAGAACAGAATTATAATATAATAGAGGACCTGGCCCAATCGCCGTCCGCTATGTTGACACTTGAGGTACCGCAAAATTTCCCCTCCCAAAAGCAAGCTTTATTATCAGCAATAGGTGGGATTGGCCCAATGGATTCCAATCTTGTGGCCTTTGATCATAAAGGATATGACCCTCAATTACCGGCTCAACTAGCTTTCCTTATTCAAGTGAAAGCCCTCAACAAAACTGTTCATCGAACAATTATTGATGAGGGGGCATCCACATGTATTATGTCGATGAGTTGCTGGAAAAATTTAGGCTCACCACCCTTATCGCGATCTTCAACAATGTTAAAAGCATTTGATGGATGATCATACACTCCATACGGGATTTTAAGTAACTTGAAAGTTGAACTAGGGGGAAAAGCAGTAGAAATAGATGTTGAAGTAATCGACGAAAACCTCGATTAAAACATCCTACTGGGAAGGCCCTGGATATATGCCATGGCCGCAGTTGTGTCGACCTACTTCAGGAAGATTGCATTTCCCTTCCAAGGAGGAATTACAATTGTCGACCAACAAACATTTCTCCCCAACAGTACACAAGTTACGGGAAGCATTCCAATGATCCATGGAAGCAACCATTCGCTTCAAAATATTGGAGTAGGCCTCCTAAAAGACCCTGCCTTAATGGGTACTTTTGCCCTACCACCTCTGAGTAATTTGGCGGAGGTGGCTACAGTGGAAACCTACAATATGAAATCTTCTATATCTAATGGATTCAGAAGATTCCTGAACATTTTGTCAGCATGGATCATCGCCATTTTAGAAATATTGTAGCAATCAATTTTTTTGGCCTGGGGGGCAACCCCAAATCAACGCTCATCGAGTAAATACTGTAAATACGGTAAATGCCGAGGAGGGTTCTTATCTCGTGTCGACCTCGTTAAAAAATGAAACAAGGAGTCATGAGGATAGTTCTTTTACTGTGCCAACCTCATTAAAAAATGAAACAAACCCCTTTCCAAGTCTCAAAGGTAAACCTTCATTCCAACCACCGAATTGAATGCAATGAAGCTTGGGGGGCATGCACCTCGATTTGAGTTATTATGCTGGGGGCATGAAAACTTATCGAGCAGTTTTAGTACATAGTTCAAGATCGTTAAAAAATAAACATAAGACATGAGCAAATGTTTCCACCCGCGTTTAAGCTCGTTAAAAAATGAACTATTCCCCGGTAAATAACCACCGTGAATGTAGTACTTCAGCCATTAAAGCCTTGGTCGTGTTTACACCCTCACCTCCACTTTTCCATTGGCCGATCATTCACCTCCATTTGATTGTTTACCCATTTTGAGGAACAGCTGCGAAGAGTGATTTCACTAGCCATCCTTGTGACACTGCCATGATTGGAAAATTCCAACCCTTACCTGGAATCAGCTGCTAACCATTTTATCACTCGTTCCTCAAAAGATGAGTCTTCTTTAATCTCTTTTCAACTGACTCGTAAAATATGAAAAGATTGCCGAGTTTTGGCCTTCCAGCTCGTTAAAGCGACCGGAAGTGCTATCCCTCCTCTATATTTTAATCTTTTTGGACCTGAGGGATTATTGCACAAAAAGATTGAGCGCTTGTTTTGTTCGGCTCGTTAAAACTATCGAAAATTCATCCCTTCTGTATTGTTTTATACTTTTTCGGACTTAAGGGATTAGATGACGAAAAATGAATTTTGGAGTTACCTTTACGTACCTTTTCAGACTCTCTAAAAATGAAAAGGACCGAGTTATCTTTGTCGTTAAACTCGTTAAAAAGATTAATAGCGACAAACTTGTCTTTAGACGAGAACGAGTTTCACTATCGCCAGGCTCGTTAAAACATAGCGATGCGTTTGCCTGAAGGGAAAATTATAGAACAAGCATATGTTATCCTCCTCAAGCTTGAAAAAAATAAAGAGGTACTAGTCAGCAATGACTCGGGAAAAATTGGGAAGAAAACTCAAAGAATCTTTATTGGTAGCAAGTCGCTCTTGAACATGACACTTCCACTCCGTGTCCGAATCGGGTTGGGTTGTTTCATTCACCGGTCACATCACCATGGTCACGCCATACCATCCACATTTGGGGAAAATGCTACCAATCCATCACATAAGTGTCGCCGACATGTTCAAGAGAAGTCATCCAGAGAAGTCACCTGTGTCCCATCCACTACCATACATTATACTTCATTCTTTCATGACCGCCATCCTGAACCGTATATCATCAGATTCTTTTCACCTCCATCAAAAATCATTTGCTCCATTCCGTGTCATTGATGTGGGATTCATTAAGGCCCTCCTTTGATGGATTGCTTCTTGTCGACATCAGCTCATTATCCAAGAAGCTGATCTAGGAACACCCCGTTTAGTACTTTGAAGCTTGCATACCTCAATGGCAAGTTTCTCACTTCCGGTGACGGGTATACATCAATGACCTTCGACCGAAAGATTTTGCGTGGTGTTCGACACCAAGTCCTTTATTCACACCGCGTGAATTGTACTGCAGTACCTTGAGGGTCATCATCATTATCGGTGATTCCTCTCGCGCTTGTTAACAGTTTACATCATTGACTGGTAATCAAGCGATGTCTTTCCATGTTCGACTTCAAAACATTTCTCACATGGATCGACTTGTACTTCGAGTAAAGATCGGACGAGATTGAAGACCCCGGATCTAGTTTCATCCATCCGGGCTGCGATATATATTCAGGAAAATAAAGACATTGAAATGTACAACATTGCAGCACAGATAATCATCCTACCAAAAGGATGATGGCTCTATCAGAATCATCAGTCTACCATCAGACGATTGTCTATCCTATGTACATGAAAATGAATTTATAAAGCTGAGCATGGGAATGCCCGCCTCAGCTAGATCATGAAAACAATATGAAGATAATGCATTGTATTGTATCTTATTACAGGTCTCCTCCCAGCATTGAAAGAACTTCAGATCCTCCTAATAAATCATTTCACCCGATAAACGGCCTCATAATTTAAGGGGCAACTGTTATAGAAATTTTTGTGCCTTACAGCTCTAAGCATGAAATATCCATAAACCAAGGGATCCTAAGTCCCTAAAAGTGTTGTTCCGACCCCTAAAGGAACAAGGTCAAAAAATTATAGCTTCTCCCAGAAGTTCTCCACCGGAAACTGCTCAGAATCAGTCAAATCAGGATCATTTCAGATGCTCCACTGGCTAGCTGCGTTGCATAGCACCCAAATACACTAGCTAGGTGCATTGCAACGCACCTAAATGCACTACTAGGGTGCGTTGAGCGGGAAATGACAAATGGCAGTGCCATTCCGCGAGGTGGAAAGACAATGGAAGCTTCCAGAATCTTCTCTAATGACACTTGCCTCACTGAGTTCGACCAAGGATGAGTAAGAGGCTCTCAATCTCCAAGTGGAAGCAAGAACTGACAGAGAGAAGACACTAGTCAAATCATAAGCTGACTCATCCTCCTGGCATACATCTATATATGGATCCCTCATCCCAGAGATCCAGAGGCTGGAATTTTGTACATTGTAGAGAATTTATGTTGGTTTTGAGATAGATATCAGAGTATTGGGTGATTTATGCTTTGTTGGAGGTGAAGAGGGGCTTCTTTGCTGGGAGATTGATGCTGGATCAGGAATCATCGGTTGTAACTCCTCCTGGATCTTCTTGTTATATCAATAAAACTATTTGAGTTTCTCCTACATGCTTGTGTATCATTGATGTTTGCTACATTTGTATGTTTAGCTTAAATCTGATCCTAAGCTATTTATGAATATAAATCCATGTCTTTGTGTAGTTTTCTTCTTCTGTGATCTTACAGGAACTTGGTGAAGCTGGGCAAGTAAGGGAGCAGGTAGCTGGAAGCTGTCAAAGAGGAGAGAGTTTGGATCAAAGGACTAGCGCAAGACACAGGTTGGTTCATCCTATTCCTCTTCGTTTATAGTTCATAAAGAAGAATACGAAAGTAGTTTTCTCTGTTTGTTTCTAAGGTCACTGTCACACCTTAGTGGGATAGGGTCGTTCTGAATAGACACTTTTCCCATTAACAAAATGGTGACTCCACTGGGGATCTTGTCTAATTAGTTTGTTTGTGTTTGTCTTGTTGTTTGTTTCATAAACTTAGAAGTAGCAATTGAACTGCATTTTCCATTAACAAATGCAAAGTAGACATCTGCTACTTCAATCCATTCACTGGATCTGTTTATGATTTGAATAGTTGATTCACAAATGATCTGATTAAGGTTGCTGGAATAATCTTCGTGGTAATTCGGAAGACGGGAGCGATGGTGGTAATCTTCCCACGGTGCCTCTCCTATCATTGAATGAATGACTCCTTCATCTGTTGAATGTACATGCGACAAAGGATTTGAAGAGGTGCCATATTCCTTAGACTTATCTATCCAAACACTCGATGAGCGTTGATTTGGGTTTGCCCCCCAGGCCAAGAAAATTGATTGCTACAATATTTCTATTAGGGCGATGATCCATGCTGACAAAATGTTTAGGAATCTTCCGAATCCATTAGATATAGAAGATTTCATATTGCAGGTTCCCACTGTGGCCACTTCCGTCAGATTACTCGGAGGTGGTAGGGCAAAAGTACCCATTAAGGCAGGGTCTTTTAGGAGGCCTACTCCAATATTTTGAAGCGAATGATTGCTTCCATGGATCATTGGAATGCTTCCCGTAACTTGTGAACTGTTGGGGAGAAATGTTTGTTGGTCGACGATTGTAATTCTTCCTTGAAAGGGAAATGCAATCTTCTTGAAGTAGGTCGACACAACTGCTGCCATGGCATATATCCAGGGCCTTCCCAGTAGGATGTTGTAATCGAGGTTTCCGTCGATTACTTCAACATCAATTTCTACTGTTTTGCCCCCCAGTTCAACTTGCAAGTTACTTAAAATCCCGTATGGAGTGTATGATCGTCCATCAAATGCTTTTAATGTCGTTGACGATCTCGACAAGGGTGGTGACCCTAAATTTTCCAGCAACTCATCGACATAATACATGTAGATGCCCCCTCATCAATAATTGTTCGATGAACAGTTTTGTTGAGGGCTTTCACTTGAATAAGGAAAGCTAGTTGAGCTGGTAATTGAGGGTCATATCCTTTATGATCAAAGGCCACAAGATTGGAATCCATTGGGCCAATCCCACCTATTGCTGATAATAAAGCTTGCTTTTGGGAGGGGCAATTTTGCGGTACCTCAAGTGTCGACATAGCAGACGGCGATTGGGCTAGGTCCTCTACTATATTATAATTATGTGCTACTTTTGCACGAGGATTAAATGTCAATTTGTGTACTACTCCCTTTGGCGACTTTATCATTGGTTCAGGAATGATGGGTGGCACAACTTCAGTCAAAGTTGTTGTCAAACTACTAGGTTGTTCATTAGCCTTGTTATTCGACAGCTGTGGATTCCCGTAATCTTTATTCCTTGTCAAAGGATCATTTTGTTGCTCTGAGATAGACAACATAAGCACTTGGGATCGAGAAGAATTTTGATTAGCAACCAGTTTGGTTCCCGGGTTTGGAAACGGATCAGTCAATACTGCTGAGGTTTTTGAACTCTTAAAGAGTTTTTTAACTTCAGCTTTATGTGGACAATCTCTCATCCGATGATCCTCATTGCATATATGACACCCCGCAGGGGGTTTCCTTTGCCCAGAAGGGTTTTTAGAAGCTTTATCGTGCTTCTTTTTTCTCCCTTTCTTTTTCTTCTTGCCCCCTCGTTGCTTTAGTTGTTTGTTAACGGGAAAAGTGTCTATTCAGAATGACCCTATCCCACTAAGGTGTGACAGTGACCTTAGAAACAAACAGAGAAAACTACTTTCATATTCTTCTTTATGAACTATAAACGAAGAGGAATAGGATGAACCAACCTGTGTCTTACGCTAGTCCTTTGATCTAATCTCTCTCCTCTTTGACAGCTTCCAACTACCTGCTCCCTTACTTGCCCAGCTTCACCAAGTTCCTGTAAGATCACAGAAGAAGAAAACTACACAAAGACATGGATTTATATTCATAAATAGCTTAGGATCAGATTTAAGCTAAACATACAAATGTAGCAAACATCAATGATACACAAGCATGTAGGAGAAACTCAAATAGTTTTATTGATATAACAAGAAGATCCAGGAGGAGTTACAACCGATGATTCCTGATCCAGCATCAACCACCCAGCAAAGAAGCCCCTCTTCACCTCCAACAAAGCATAAATCACCCAATACTCTGATATCTATCTCAAAACCAACAACAATTCTCTGCAATGTACAAAATTCCAGCCTCTGGATCTCTGGGATGAGGGATCCATATATAGATGTATGCAAGGAGGATGAGTCAGCTTATGATTTGACTAGTGTCTTATTTCTGTCAGTTCTTGATTCCACTTGGAGACTTAGAGCCTCTTACTAATCCTTGGTCGAATTTAGTGAGGCAAGTGTAATTGGGGAAGATTCTGGAAGCTTCCATTGTCTCTCCACCTCGCGGAATGACACTGCCATTTGTCATTTCCCACTCAACGCACCCTGGTAGTGCATTTAGGTGTGTTGCAATGCACCTAGCAAGTGTATTTGGGTGCTATGTAACGCAGCTAGCCAGTGGAGCAGCTGAAATGATCCTGATTTGACTGATTCTCAGCAATTTTTGGTGGAGAACTTCTGGGAGAAGCTATAATTTGTTGACCTTGTTCCTTTAGGGGTCGGAACAACACTTTTAGGGACTTAGGATCCCTTGGTTTATGGACATTTCATGCTGAGAGCTGTAAGGCACAAAAATGTCTATAACAGTTGCCCCCTAAAGTATGAGGCCGTTTATCGGGTGAAATGCTTTATTAGGAGGATCCGAAGTTCTTTCAATGCTGGGAGGAGACCTGTAATAAGATACAATACAATACATTATCTTCATACTGTTTTCATGATCTAGCTGAGGCGGGCATTCCCATGCTCAGATTTATAAATTCATTTTCATGTACATAGGACAGACAATCGTCTGATGGTAGACTGATGATTCTGATAGAGCCATCATCCTTTTGGTAGGATGATTATCTGTGCTGCAATGTTGTACATTTCAATGTCTTTATTTTCCTGAATATATATCGCAGCCCTGATGGATGAAACTAGATCCGGTGTTTTCAATCTCATCTGATCTTCACTCGAAGTACAAGTCTAGCCATGTGAGAAATGTTCTGAAGTCGAACATCGAAAGACATCGCTTGATTACCAGTCAATGATGTAAACTGTTAACAAGCGCGAGAGGAATCACCGATAATGATAATGACCCTCAAGGTACTACAGTAAAATTCACGTGGTGTGAATAAAGGACTTGGCGTCGAACACCACGCAAAATATTTCGGTCGAAGGCCATTGATGTAAACCTGTCGCCGGAAGTGAGAAACTTGCCATTGAGGCATGCAAGCTTCAAAGTACTGAATGGGGTGTTCCTAGATCAACTTCTTGGATAAGGAGCTGATGTCAATAAGAAGTGATCCGTCATAGGAGGGCCTTAATGAATCCCACATCAATGACATGGAACGGAGAAAATGATTTTGATGGAGGTGAAAACGATCTGATGATATATGGTTCAGGGTGGCGGTCATGAAAGAATGAAGTATAATGTATGGTAGTGGACGGGACACAGGTGACTTCTCTGGATGACTTCTCTTGAACATGTCAGCGACACTTATGTGATGGATTGGTAGCATTTACCCCAAATATGGATGGTATGGAGTGACCATGGTGATGTGACCAGTGAATGAAACAACCCAACCCGATTCGGACACGGAGTGGAAGTGTCATGTTCAAGAGCGACTTGCTACCAATAAAGATTCTTTGAGTTTTCTTCCCAATTTTTCCCGAGTCATTGCTGACCAGTACCTCTTTATTTTTGTCAAGCTTGAGGAGGATAACATATGCTTGTTCTATAATTTGCCCTTCGGGCAAACCCATCGCTATGTTTTAACGAGCCTAGCGATAGTGAAACTCGTTCTCGTCTAAAGACAAATTTGTCGCTATTGATCTTTTTAACGAGTTTAACGACAAAGATAACTCGGTCCTTTTCATTTTTAGAGAGTCTGAAAAGGTACGTAAAGGTAACTCCAAAATTCCTTTTTCGTCATCTAATCCCTTAAGTCCGAAAAAGTATAAAACAATACAGAAGGGATGAATTTTCGATAGTTTTAACAAGCCGAACAAAACAAGCGCTCGATCTTTTTGTGCAATAATCCCTCAGGTCCAAAAATATTAAAATCTAGAGGAGGGATAGCACTTCCTGTCCCTTTAACGAGCTGGAAGGCCAAGGAATCGGCAATCTTTTCATATTTTACGAGTCAATTGAAAAGAGCTTAAAGGAGACTCGTCTTTTGAGGAACGAGTGATAAAATGGGTAGCAGCTGATTCCAGGTAAGGTTTGGAATTTTCCAATCACGGCAGTGTCACAAGGATGGCTAGTGAAATCACTCTTCGCAGCTGTTCCTCAAAATGGGTAAACAATCAAATGGAGGTGAATGATCGGCCAATGGAAAAGTGGAGGTGACGGTGCAAGCACGACCAAGGCTTTAATGGCTAAAGTACTACATTCACGGTGGTTATTTACTAGGGAATAGTTCATTTTTTAACGAGCTTAAACGCGGGTGGAAACATTTGCTCGGTGCGGGTTTATTTTTTAACGAGCTTGAACCTTGCGGTAACACTGCTCGATTAATCCAGTCATATGATAAGAATGTCTCATATAAAAACGACAACTTTTAGATTTTTGCCCCACATCCTTTCTTTATGCAAGTTAGGAAACGACTAATCCAAAAAACAAATAAATAATTGCTCTTTTCTTGCACTCCAAAAGGTTTGCATGCCCCCAGGTATAAAACAGAGTTTCAAGGTTACCTCTACTTCACTTCCGCCAAAACATTTGTTTTACCAAGAGAGGCCTACCTCTTACAGGTTACCCAAAGATTGTTCTATTCACACAGCAAACAAAACATTTCTTCGGCGATGTCTACCGAGATAAACAAAGGTGAGCGACGATGCCCGCCAACTCACATAAATTTGACAAGAGAATATTATTCTAGAATAACCCCTCTTCCAATCACGGACGGGGTACAGACTAGTCATATTCTCCCTCGGAAACCTACCCTATACCTGAAGTTTTCCTGCCGAAGCAGACCAGGACGCATGCCCCCTAGGTTTTAGTCATATCCCTCTGAATTACTCGCGCTCATCGGGAGGACGGACTGGAGATTGAGACATTTCTTGCGTGAAAAGACCATTTAGGGATGGTATATGACTATTTTCTATGCGTGATCCGGGAAATGAAAGCTGGTCCACGAGCTTGACCACTCTTCCTTCGTGCGGAAAACACATTACTCTAAAGAGTGAGGAGATAATTTCTCCCATGCAATAAATATAGTCTCGTCCAAGGAGTAGGTTATAATCCAAGGGTCCTTGAACTACCATCACGTTCATGCGAACTGTCTTCCTTCTCAATGTTATGGGCACATCGGGAAGGATCCCTAAAGGTCGACTGGTTCCTTTATCAAAGCCTGTCAGATTTCTCATTTCAGGAAAAAGCGATGGCGAACCAAGCGCTTTCCAAGCAGTCGAGGAAAGGATACTCACAGAAGCCCCCTCATCTATGATGGTACCAGCCATAACCATTCTATATATTTGAACGATAATTCAGAATGGTATGCTTGCTGGTAAACGGGGTCTGCCTAGTTGATTCCAGTCGAAGGAGACAACTAGGTTGCTTGGAGGTGGGACCGAGTAGACAGCCGGGCATGGCTCTGGCGAACTTCCCTCCTGCGGTAAGGGAATGGGTAGATTGCACCCATGTTCGTCGGAGTCTATGTTGATGAAGAGAATTTGGACAGTGTTATCCTTGTTCTCTTCAGTGACTGTATCATCCGAAGATAAAACCTCTGAAGGCAAGACCGGGTCAACTGCTGCCTCGACCTTTTGACTTTCGTCTGGTATGGATCCAGATGGTTTATCTTCAATGACAGGCGCTTCAGCCGACCACTTGAGCGGGCCAGCTGGATTCTCAACTAGCGACGGACTCGGCAAGAGTTTTCTATATCCAGGAGGAGGTCATAACAGTGAAACCGGACGATCATCCAAAACTCTTTTAGCTTCGTCTAAGAAGGGACAACGGTGGACGGCATGATTGCCTTCGCACAGTTTACAAGGAAATCTAGCTTTCCCTTTTTGTCCTGGGGCTTCACTTTTGCTAGTTGACGGTGTGCTTTCAACATGATCATCAGAGGTTGATGACACCGGATTGTGCAAACGAGGAGACTAGTCCCTTAGTATCCGGGGGATGCAAGGACAATCTCTGTGAAAGTGGTCTCCTTTGCAAATGACACATGGCGATTTAGGCCTGGTCGGTGCAGTGTGTGGATTTTCGTTAGACGACACTCGCTTTCCGATATTTGCCTTTGGCTCCTTCTTCTTCTTCTTCTTCTTTTCCTTCTTCTCCTTAGGAACTTGATTTTTGGCTTTGCCAGCCCCATCAAGCGAAGAGGAAGGAGGAGAGGAAGAATTAGAGGAAGTAGAAGGCTGGTGGGCAACTCTGGACTCGTCTAATTGTTGATTCGATTGTTCAGGAATAGTGGTGTTCTGAACGATATTGGTTGAGAAGAGCCATACCGGCAAGCCAATTGTCAGTCCTGGAAGCGACAATGTGGCCATATGGGGTGCACCAACATCTCCCCAATAGGAGAAGGGACTAGGATTTCCACCAAGGGGAATTCCTTGGTTGGTAGACTCCATTTTCTCAACCTAAGATCAACGTAGGAAAGGGGTAATGAATATTCCATTTAAAATAAATTTTTAGACGCTTTGACACAACTTGTTTTTTCAGTTTTTAAGAGTCGAGAAAAAAGAAAAGATGACTCTAGTCTCCTTCGATTTTTAATGAGCCTGAAGTGACAAGTGCTCAGATGGACCTTTTCCGTTAAGGAGTCTGAAAAGGAACGAAAGGGAATGCTCTGGAGATCTAGGTAGAGGGAGTACCAAACCAATCGCAAAACTGCAGAATACTTTTTACGGTACGGCAGTCAATCTTCCCGAATGCTGTGTTCGGTGCATTGCGATCAGTAGGGCGGCCGACACGGCTACCTATGGATAAAAGGTTTTAAGCCTATAGGGGTCTCCCAATATATACTCGACGGTACGTGGGAGCACAAGTCTGTACTGGCACTTATCGTATCAAAGTGGAGGAATCACCCAACCATCAGTGAGGACAACAGTTACCAGGCTTTACGACACCGGAATACGTCTCTAGCCTAGACCTCTAAATGTTGTGCGTTAAGTTCCAAAGCGTTGTTAGATTCATTCAATTTATTTTAAGTTGATCTTTCTTATGAAGTTTGCATTTTGGGATCACCACGAGATGTAGATGTAATTCCTAAAATGCAATCTAAAGATGATAAGCAAACTTTTATCTCTTTTCAGCAATGAAAATCCTAGCTACAAGGGGAAAAGAAAGACACAATCGTTTCACAAAGAGCAAAGAGCACACTGTAAATGCACTTTCCTAAATCAAGCCAAACAGACTGTCAATATGCAAATGCACATGTGCATGTATTTGTTTTTCACTTTCTTAATATTGATGCCTAAAAAGAAAGTTGATGTACAAATCTGAATTTGCTTTCAAATGACAAACACAAACAAGCTTTTTTTCGAAATCAAAAGGTAGAGATGATTACGACACTTTATGATTTTGAAATAAATACTCGTTTCAACACTAGAAAGTCACAAATTCAAACCAAAGGCAAAATTAAAAGTATAATCGACTGTCAACAGCAAATAAACTTTCTCCTAAGATCAAAATCGACAGTTGTGACAGATCTAAATCAAAGGACAACAGTATGACTATTCTACTTTTGCAATGGAAAACTGTAAATGATGTAACAAACACACAAAAACATCTACAATCTTTTTGTACAAAGGAGGCGGAATTAAGGCAAAGAAAAGGGGTTTTTAAACAGACACATACACTGATCACAGGCTGCAAAAATCAGAGACAAAACTGGAAAGAATGAAGCAAAGAACCTCAGCAGCACAAGGCTAGGCTGATCAGCACACCTGTTACACAGAGAAACTGCATTTCAGTGCAGGTAGCCCTCTCGGGAAGTGCGTTGAAATGCAGAACCTCTTCACAGAGCCTGCGCTGGGGCAGAAACGAGAATTCTATCCGGGTTTTGGGTCACGGTTTGCAGTTTAATCTATGGTTTTTGGCCGAGTAAAAGCAATCAGTAATGCACAATCAGAGGGTAGATTTAAAGGAGGTCTAAGAGCTATCACAAAGGGAAATCAGATCATTTGTGATTCAGCTGTTCAAATCATAAACCGATCCAGTGAATGGATTGAAGTAGCAGATGTCTACTTTGCATTTGTTAATGGCAAATGCAGTTCGATTGCTACTTCTAAGTTTATGAAACAAACAACAAGAGAAACACAAACAAACTAATTAGATAATCGTCCCCAGCGGAGTCGCCATTTTGTTAACGGGAAAAGTGTATATTCAAAACGACCCTATCCCACTAAGGTGTGACAGTGACCTTAGAAACAAACAGAGAAAACTACGTTCGTATTCTTCTTTATGAACTATAAATGAAGAGGAATAGGATGAACCAACCTGTGTCTTGCGCTAGTCCTTTGATCCAATCTCTCTCCTCTTTGACAGCTTCCAGCTACCTACTCCCTTACTTGCCCAGCTTCACCAAGTTCCTGTAAGATCACAGAAGAAGAAAACTACACAAAGACATGGATTTATATTCATAAATAGCTTAGGATCAGATTTAAGCTAAACATACAAATGTAGCAAACATCAATGATACACAAGCATGTAGGAGAAACTCAAATAGTTTTATTGATATAACAAGAAGATCCAGGAGGCGTTACAACCGATGATTCCTGATCCAGCATCAACCTCCCAGCAAAGAAGCCCCTCTTCACCTCCAACAAAGCATAAATCACCCAATACCCTGATATCTATCTCAAAACCAACATCAATTCTCTGCAATGTACAAAATTCCAGCCTCTGGATCTCTGGGATGAGGGATCCATATATAGATGTATGCAAGGAGGATGAGTCAGCTTATGATTTGACTAGTGTCTTCTCTCTATCAGTTCTTGCTTCCACTTGGAGACTGAGAGCCTCTTACTCATCCTTGGTCGAATTCAGTGAGGCAAGTGTCATTGGGGAAGATTCTGGAAGCTTCCATTGTCTCTCCACCTCGTGGAATGACACTGCCATTTGTCATTTCCTGCTCAACGCACCCTGGTAGTGCATTTAGGTGCGTTGCAACGCACCTAGCTAGTGTATTTGGGTGCTATGCAACGCAGCTAGCCAGTGGAGCAGCTGAAATGATCCTGATTTGACTGATTCTGAGCAATTTCTGGTGGAGAACTTCTGGGAGAAGCTGTAATTTGTTGACCTTATTCCTTTAGGGGTCGGAACAACACTTTTAGGGACTTAGGATCCCTTGGTTTATGGAAATTTCATGCTTAGAGCTTTAAGGCACAAAAATGTCTATAACAAGCCACCAAAAGGGAGTATCATTGCTGACAAGTCAAGGCCTGTTAGGATAAGGTCCTCTGAGATAATAAACCTGTCTAGTTTTGAGGCCACCTGAGACTCTTCTCCCCTTTTGTTATTCCAGGTAAAGATGCCATTACTTGTCTCTGTTTCTACTAGCCTCATATTGTTTATAAAATTCTGAAATGCTATGGAGTCTCTTCCTAGTGATCTAGTTCCACCTTTTTTTTTTTTTCTGACAGGGACTTGATCATATTAAAGTCCCCTCCCAAAATCCACGGGATGCCTGAATGTCTGTCTCTTAGATCCTCTAGTGAAGTAAGAAGCCATAGTTTATCTTCAGCCTTCTATGGACCATCAACATTTGTGACTAAATAAACTTCCTTGTCCCCCAAAAGTTGAATAACCACTGATAAGTAGTTCCTAGATGCTTCAACATCTAGGATTCCGAGTTTCTGAGGGTTCCAAAGTGTGAGAATTCCTCCTGTTGTTTTGTCTGATTTAACTTATAGATATTCATATTTAGTCAGCCATTTGCTGTGTATTTCTCTTATTTTTTCTACTGAACATTTTGTTTCGTGGATGAAAATCATACCTGGTTTTTCTTCTTTCATTCTATTGCTAAGATTCCTTTGTTTCTTTTTACTCCCTAGAGCCCTAATATTCCATGTTGTGAGCTTCATTGAGAAAGATTTGTAAATGAGTAATTGGTTAGGTCATTCATCTTACCTGAATCAATCATGAGTTTTCCACACTCTATCAGCAGCTCGTTTTGTTTTTTCCTACCTCTTTTCTACCTGGGTTCCTAGGAGCTAGTCCCAATGTTGCCTTCGTTGTTTTCACCCCTTCGTTGTCCTGACTATCATGGTTTCTTTTGAATCCTGAACCTTTTACCTGAGTTCTCCATAGGAACATTTGTTGCACTCTATTGAACTCCTCTTGTGGTAGCGAATCCATTCCTTTGGTGGTTCCCTGCTCCAGGAACTTTTCCAGATCTAGATGCTCCCTATCAAGAATATCCCGTAGTTCATGATCCTCTATCCCCACCTCGCTCAGGGTCATCTCTTGGTCCCTATCAAGTTCCATAGTGTTCATTAGATCCTCCTTTTGTTGGTTGTTATCATGTGTGTCCTCCATACTCTTCTTTTTCCTTCTCCACAGGGTTATCCTCCAGAGTTTGATTTGCTTTATCGTGCTCGTCTTCTTCTTCTAGTACCTTGTGCCTATTCTAACTCGGCTACTTTTCCTCATTGATTTTCTTTTGGTACTTTCTCCCTCCTTTACCTCTGTTTTCCACTGTTTTAAAGCTTTCAATTTCTTTCCCTGAGGTAGCTTTAGTTTTGCTTTCCATTTTGTTTAAGGGGAAATCCTTGAATAGATTCCCATGTTCATAGCATTTGCGACATCTAAAAGGAACATGCTCATAGTCCACTGTTTGTACCCATTATTCATCAAAAACTTCCAGAATTACTTCATTCAGTAGAGCTCCAGAGAGGTCCATCTCTACGCATATACGGGCAAAGGAGGTATACTTTCCCCACCTAGTGGCCTCTGATATTTTTACAAAATGCCCTAGTTTATTTCCTATTGCTTTTAATGATTCTGGCTGCCAATAATCCAGTGGTAAGGAGTAGAGCCTTACCCAAACTGGGACCGAAGTGAATGTCTCATGCTCCAAGACAAAATTCATCACCCAAGGCCGCATATAGAGGCCTGCAGCAGCATAGAAGTAGGGCCCTCCTTCAAACACTTTGTCTTTATCCTCAATGTTAGTAAAAACTACAATGAAGAAACCCTTTGATCCAAGGTGCAGATCTATATCCCCCTGAGGTTTCCAATGATTCTTTATCCATTCTAGTGAAGCCTTCTCCATTGGCCATAACCCCATGAATTTACAAATGACTGCGTAAGTCGCCATGTGTTCCCTATGCGCCTGTAGCGCTGGATCACTTAACACCACTCTGGGTGTGATCGTTACCCTAGGCTTACACAGTCTAGTTCGATTTCTAGTGTCCGCATTTTGATCTTCTCCTTCTATTCGTTTTTCTCTTTTGACTTCTTCCTGCATACTTTCATGTGCCTGTGTACCTTTGATATTCTGTTTCCCTCATCCTAAAATTCCAGTTTCAGCC
The DNA here is from genome assembly GCA_031772625.1 of Pinus tabuliformis. Lineage (NCBI taxonomy): Eukaryota > Viridiplantae > Streptophyta > Pinopsida > Pinales > Pinaceae > Pinus > Pinus tabuliformis. The sequence goes on from CM062819.1 coordinate 1,310,707,438, forward strand.
TCGAGTGGTTTCTTGAATCAATTAGACACTACCTGACTGTAGGAGGGAGTGGAACTCCCCCCCTCTCGCCTCTCCATGGTGCCCAATGCTTAACTTCTGCTGCAAACCATAACTCTCTCTGCTCAAATAGAAAACATTCATTCCCATATTTCAGGATTATTATTTGATATTAGGCTCAATGTTGGACATGGTTCCAGTTTGAAAATATGAAGAAAGGTGGCCTACATGTTTTATGCATTGAGTCAGGTGGATCCAGTATGAAATATTATGAAACATGGTTCACAAAGGTGTTGAGGGTTGGGTCCTTCAGTAAGGGAGTCGTAGTTTCCTTCCAGTAGTAGTTGGAGAATTTGTGCGTGGGTTAGGAGCTCTCTTCTAGTAGGAGCCGGTAAACGAGATCAGGGGGTTGGAGCTCCCTTCTAGTGGGTGCTGGAGAATGAGAGAAGGTTGTATCCTTCTACAGCTGGGTGCCGTATTGGTATGATTCTTTGCTAGTAGAAGATTGTAAGAAGTTTTTTCTTTATTATAAAAAGGAGACAGAGACGATGACAATGGTGGTTTTCTCCCATACTAGGTTTCCACCTAAAATCATGGTGTTCATGTGTGTTGATATGTTTCCTGTGTGTTGATGATCTATATGTTCTTTACTGCTCATGTTTTTTACTTAATGACTGAATAATGAAGTAATGATGCACTGGTTAAGGATGAACAATTAATGAACTAAATGATAAATTATTTATATGGATATACGTTGTTTGTATTCATCACAATCACGTACATACGCTAGTTTCCTAAATAACAATAGTGTACAAAAATCAAAATAATATTTGAAAAGTTGAAGTGAGTTTAAAATATTGATTCACCCCCCCCCCCCCCCCCCCCAACCCACCTTAGTATTTTTCCCAACAATAGAGAGGATTCCTAAAAATATAAAGATATCCCAAGAAATCATGAAAATAAGGAGGGTAAATGTGTTGAATCTCAATCACATATGAGGAGTATTTTATCACAACTAGAGAACACAAATATTAGATCACTAAACCTTAATCATTATTTTTCAATCTAAGATCAACATCATTGAATCTTTAAGTCGACACCAAGGAACTAGTTCATTATAAAATTCAATATGATGAATTTTGATGGTAATAATATTAAACATGGATATTCTAGTTAGAGAAATACTTTGATCTATACCAAGTGATAACCTTACAAAAGGTAAATATGACATCCATGTGTTTATAACAAGAGAAATTTGTATGGTATCAATGGATTTTGAAAGGAAAATGGATTTTATTGTATCTTGGTACATTTTTATGGAGCAATTAATAGCACATTATGAGAATATTAAGAGAAATATTTTTTTTAGACAATTGGTGAATCTTTGGCAAAAGGTCCAATTATATATTATATTTACCAATTCTAAGAGTTGAGTATCAGGGTAAATAACATTTAGAGGATATTTTGTTTGGCCTCTTATGGGAAATTTATAGGAAAGCATCCAACATGAGGTGAATCTCTTTGAACCTAAACCCCTAGTGCATGTTTTTAGTTTGACATGGAAATTTGAATGTAAAAATATGGCGACTAGAAAAGTGGTCACTAACAACTACATAGAACATTATGCTCCCTCTTCTAATCTCACTAATCAATCAAAACAAAGTTTACACCTTAAAAAATGGATGAAAGAAGAAAAAAGAGACTATTTTCAATTATGATAGCAAGTGCAATGGGGACCAATAATTTAGTGACAAGAAATTATTCTACATTGACTACGATGAGGACAAAGATCAAGAATGGAAACTATCACAAGATCTAGAGCTAAAAGAGACTACTCCAACAATATCTTGCCATGTATTGGTTGACATAAATACTCCAAAAAACCTAAGATAGAAGGATATGTCAAAAAAAAGGTAAAAATATTGATTGACTCAAGTAGTAACCTGTTGAGGCCTCGAAAATCGCTGCCACAACAAAGGGGAAACCACCCGGTCCGGACCTTAGTACAGCTCCTTTTCTGTTTGGAATAGTGGCTTCGACTGGGGATAATGGGACCAGTTTCCCAATAATGGATAAAAGTGGGATGGATGAGTAACTTATGATGTATGATGGTGATAAGCGAACAGCTAAAACTATCGGCGAAATATATTAACTATAATCTAATCCCGGGACTTATCAATCTTTCAAAGCGTAGCGTTTGATGATCTGTGCTTTAAGGTAGGCATATAGATGACTCTAACACTAAAGCATAGACGTTTAAACCATTTAAGATTGCTCTGCATAATTAGTTATGCAGAGCGATAATAGCGAATTACTACACATTGTCATTCATATCATTGCTACATGCATGTTTAAAAGAAAGGGCATATCACAGAAACATCCAATAGTGGAATGAAATGAAGATTTGCTGTTACAGCGCATACATGTATTCAACAATAGCAAGAAATAATAACACGTCAATTCATATAAGAGGAAAGAAGACAGATGCAGATAAAAGTACCATGTAAGCCACTCAACAATCCATTATATAAATCGCTATGTCGCAGTCCTTTCTTCAAACCAGAAAACATTCCAAACAAGAGACAATAGTGCGCAATTGCATGAAACAGCCTTCTTGTCAAATTAAGGACTATCGGTCGAGTTTCACAAAATAATATAGACTGAAGCACAGTAGTGCAAACTTCAGCCTTTAAGTCTATTAAAAAAATTTACGACACTTTCCAAAACAATGAAAGGGTCTATAAATACCAATCTAATCTAAATATCTAAGAAAAACTGAAAAGCTATTAAATTGGCATCAATAAATATTTTCCATCTTTCTTGGCGATCTGGCAGTCAGCAGCAATGCTTCATTCGGTGCGCTCTTTGCCTTTAAACCTCAGCTGACATATCGCCAGCATTGGCTCTACTTCCGGTGGAGTATTGAGACGCGAAGTGAGCTGGGCATCATATGTGGCATCCTGAATGTCGGGGATCAGGCATCCGAGAGCATCTGTTAAACACTTAAGGGCCGACCTTTGAGTGTGCGGCTTGATTAGAAAGAGCCAATATGCCTCGGAGGTTAAAGTATTTACTCCAGCGATTAACCTTCCCATCTCCTCCAAGTCATGATAACTTGTTTGTTCAATCATGTTTGCTGTTGTTATGCTTCCAGGTGTACACTGGGAAATCATGTTTGCCAAATAGACTGTGTTGTTGACTAAATCAATCATATTGTTGGCAATCATTTTACACCTTGAAGCTGCCCTTTCCGCTTTCATCATCTGAGTGTTCCATTCCGTGAAGAGTATGTCCTTGAATGGCTCATAGATCCTAGGCAAGTTCGTTGCTTTCCCCACATCAGTATCTTGCCAATCAAGATATGAGGCTATGGTTTCTTCGGCCTGATCTAGCTCATTTCTGGCTTTTTCTATCTGCTGACATACTGCTGTAGATACTTCACATAATGGCTCAGCCTCAGTTAGTTGTTGGCACAGGAGTCTAATCTGAGAGATTAATGCACTATTTATTTGAGCTGCCTCTGCTCTGAAATCTTCGACTTTCTTGGTGCCTTTGATATCTTCGAGCTGTGCTAACAGTTGAGCGATTTGCTCATCCTTTGACTTCGTCATTAGCTCGTTTGCCGCTCTCAATTGTGCCAATGCCTCCGTTAATTCTTTCTGCTTCTGGATTGCGCTCTGGTCAATCCTCTGTTTTTCAGTTTGCAGTTGCTGGGTCAATATATTGTTTTCTTGCTGTTGTGTCAGCAACTGCTCTTCTACCTGTGCTGCCTTGTTTCGCGCCTCGGCTACTTCTGCTTGCAATGCACAAATCTCCTGGTCCTTAGTCTTTAACAAAAGACTTACCTCCGATGCTTTATCAATAGTTGCTGCAGAATAAGCTCCCGCATACTGCGATAGCTTGGTTAGATCATCGGAGGGGTCCAATTCCTCCTTCCAGACTACATTCCCCGTGACTGTTTGCTCAGGAAAGAGGGAAGGTTGATCAAGCCTTCATCTCTTCCTTGAGCGCTTAACAACTGCTTTGTGCCTAGGGTTGTAGAAAATGTCCAGGGGAGGAATATCTTCCACCTGGAGCACAATCTGATCGGAAGGGTCTTTGGTGATTACCTCGACATCCTTTGAAATGGGTGGGCCGTTGGTTCCGCTTAGAACCTGAGAAGAAGTGGTGTCTGGTGCGTCGCTTGTCTTAGAGGTGTCTGTCTCTTTGGAGCCTTCCTTTCCACTGATAATGGAATCGAACTGATTCCATTGTTTAAGCAATTCAGGATCTATGGAGGTCTGCTTATGTTGCTCTGTCTGGGATTTGCTCCGCTCTTTTTCTTGTTCTAACCTTCGCTGCTCCTCTAACTCTTTTCGCTGCTGCTCTTCTTGCTCTTTTTTCTGCCTATCTGCCAATTCCTTTTTCTGCTGTTCTTCTTGCTCCCTTTTTTGTTTCTCCTCTTCTTCTTTCTTCCTCTGTTCCTCTATCTCTTTCTGCTTTCTCTGTTCTTGGTCCTTTTGCGCCTTTTGCTGTTTTTCTATCTGCTCCTTCTTCTGCCTCTCAGCTTGCTCTTTTCTTTGCTTTTCTGCCTATAGCTTCTTTTGCTTCTCCTCCTGCTGTTTCTTTTGATCATTAGTTGTAACAGGAGGTTGGCTCGTCTGTTGCCGAACAGGCTTGCTTGAGGAAGACGCTGGGGTTGTTGTCAATAAATCTAGAGGCAGAGTTTGCAACCTCTGCTCCCTAAGTTTATTGAACTCAGTTAGCGTCTCATCATTGTATCTCATTCTAGCAAGCTCTTTGGTCTGACCGATTGTATCGGCAGCGGCGAACAGGTCATCAAACACATCCTCTTGATGATCAATTTTTGTTAATTTGGCCTGTTCTAGGGCAGTGTAGACAGTTTTACGTGGATCATAGAGTCTACTTGGGAGAGTGGCCAGGGATAAAGCTTGCATCTTTGTTGCCTCTTTTTCTGCATGCTTGATATCATGCAGAGTATAAACACCAATTCTCAAGGGAAAAGAGGGCCAGCCCCTCTTCTTTTCTTTCTTGAGAGTTTGTGTGACACTCTCAGCCATAATTTGATAGGAGATTTCTTGGGCCAACAATTTGTCTGGAACATATAAAGGGAGAACATGTGGTTTGGCTTGGCTCCCATAGACCCTAATATAGGTAAAATGCTCTTCTCCAAACCAACCTGCTACAGCTGGTAAGTCGAAGGAAGCGAGATAGGAAATTTTGGGAATAGGCCGATCAAAAATGGAATAATGAATGGGAACCATAAAACCATTGCAAATTTGATACAAATGGTCCTTGTAAGAGGACTTCCACAATTTCTGATGATACAAATGAATGGGTGAGGGGTCTTGGGTGGTCCACCTCCAACCGAGGATAGGAAATTCAGAATTAAAACATAAAGTGTCCATAATGTAAGCGCTATAATAAAATGGTGGGATTTTCCTTTCGGAAACTCTGGATTTGGCTCTAAAGTCACGAACAGCTATGGCCAACTTATCAGAAAGAATGGTGGCCCAATCCATGATTATACTATTAACAGCTACTTCCATCAGGGGAACCATTTCTATGTCAAAATTAGCAGAGTCATGTAACCCCCATAGCCTACACATCATAATCCCCGCATAGAAATAGGGAGAAGCCAAAGAATCGACGGAATACTTACCCGAGCTTTCGTGCTTGTGTTTGGCCGGATTCTGCCTCCAATCCCGGATGGGTTCAGATTGTACTTCATTCTCGGCTGCAAATTTCTCCACGAAGGCTTTGTTATAGATTTTCTCCGGCTCGGGCAAATGATACATTTGCCTTAGGTGCTCTGGCTTGAACGACCCGAAAATCCTTCCATCCATTGTGTGGAACGTTCTATCAATGATTGGAATTTCCTCGATTGCCCAGCGCACTACATCAGTGTAGGGAAGGACCTGCTCTCTGGCTGCTATTCTGTGGAGAAAGGAGTCGGCCAGGTCTTTGAGAGTAGCATCGGACTTCTTTAGTACATCCACACTAGCCTCTGTCACTGTCACTTCAGGTTGCTCAGCTTCTAATAGGTTATATGTGCCCTGCCATGAAGTCCTATTGAGACCAGTGCACGTAGTGTCTGAAATTAGGCCTTTCTTCTTATCCGCGGCAGATTGTGCTGCAACAGATGCAGTAGCGGAGCCCGCGGTCCTCTTGGATTTTTTCCCCATCATGCTGAGACTTGTCTCAACAGATGAATTCTACACAGAGGCAAGAGAAATCGTAACAAGGAAATAACAATGACAATCCATAAAGGGAAAGATATATTATTTGAAGCGTGGTGATATTAATTCTCAAAAGTGGCTGCAGATCCAATCACTGGGAAGATATTGCAGATGCATTAATGGTGATTTAAGGGCTGCTACTCATTAAATGAGTATCACACTGTTATCCGGCTGAATGACCCCCTTAAGCGTGGAACAGATACTTTGGCGGTTAAACGCAAGTATTCGTTAATCGAAGGGGAAAAGTTTTTTAAATACACATGCGTTACCTTATTCCTGCATTAACGGCATTTTGAAATTTGCGCTTTATCAATCAGATATCGTTGTAACTTTAAAGTTTCAAATGATGATTTTTGAGAATGCCGACTGCCGATGAGCGATACCGTATCGCATCGGGGAATAGATGCTACACAATCTTTAGACAAGATCCTGCCGAGTGCCGATTGCGACATCGCATCGGGGATAAGACCCGAGCGCCTTATCGAAGTACATGGGATTCTGCCGACGGCCGATAGCGATATCGCATCGGGTCGGGGTTATAACTTAAAGCGTTTTTCTTTACACATGAGGCAGCGCCGATAGCCGATCGCCGATATCGCGTCGCGTCGGGGGAAGAGTTATGTGCCTTTATTAGATGTGCATGGGATATCGCCGATCGCCGATAGCGATATCGCATCGGCGGAGATCAAGGTGCCGTTTTAATGTATCTCTTATGCCATTGCGATATGCGATCTTGCGATCGCTTTATCGCAATAACAAAAGAATGTTTCATTATTGGAACACTTTTATTCAAAAAGGTTTAAATACGTAAACTCATTTGATTATCATACCTTTTTGAACACAAGAGCATTGATGCCAATTAAATTTAAAAAGGGACCCATTCCATATAATAATTTTTTGTGTAAATGAAAATGTTATGAAATGGGGGGTTGTTGTAGAGCACAACAATTGGCGATTCGCTGGAAGAACCAGTTATCTCTGAAATTAAAACAAACACTTAAGCTTTTTGAAAATAGAAACTCAATCAGAAGGGAAAACTTCTAATTTAACTGGATATTCATGCGTTCTGAACCAAGTGAACTTATTCTGTTAACTTCTTTCCTTTTGGTTTCAAGAAAAAATAAATACATCCTAAGTCTTTAAAATAGGCCTTTTATTGGTTTATAATGATAAAACAAAAACTTTCCCAAATCAGCTTTTATAATTAACTCCTCTGTCATAGGTAGAGCCTCTGTTGCCAGCAAACGTTTATAGTCTCGACAGGGATACCTTTTAACCATAGTATTGTTCACTTTTCCATTCACATAAGAGTGTAGTTAACAGAATGAATCTAAAACATGTTCCCATATTTTATTTTTCACCTGTTTTTTCTTCTTTGTTATTGATAAGATAAAAAGCCATTGTCCTGGTTTGGTGGCCAGCTGTTGACAATGCCATTCACTGGTAATAATTTAACTGAACAAGCTGGCTCGTGATGAGACCTCTTGTCTTGAAATTTCAAGCCATTACCCTGTTTTGGTAGGCAATATTGGTAATGTCAGTCAAACTACTTTCCTATGAACATGGTAAGCAGGCTTTTAATAAGACCTCTTATCTTTAATCTTTTATATTTTAGAATTACACTCTGAGTAACCATAAACTTTAGTGAATGGGGTGAACAATTTTCTCCTTAAGAGCAGATGGATGACAGGTGAAGAGTTGAAGATGCTGAAAATGGGTTAGCTTCTATCTCAAAATGGATAACCTTTGGAGACCAGTTTTGAAAACAGAGAATGATTCACAGAACTTTTACCTCTTGAGAAGAGTTTCCAAAACGTTAGGTTGTGATTTCAGAACACACAGATATCTAGTTTCCTAGAAATTATTCTTTTTGGTTGAGGGTTCTACTATCTAAAAGCAAATATTCATATTATTTTGTGAGACAACTTCTTCAAACCCAGCAAAAGGTCAATGGGGATACTCTACAGTTTTATTTCCTACTGATCCTACAAACTACACAAATCTACAAAGAGGAGAAGGGATTACCTTCTCAATTGAAGAATTTCTTCAAGATCAGGCCATTAACAGGGAGAGAATCTCTCACCCCTGATAAGTCTTGCAATAAAAAGGTCGAATGGCCTATCTTCTCACAGATCTGAAATGGTCCAAGCCACATTTTCTGAAATTTGGTATGCTTACCTTTATCTTCATGGGCCTTGTCCCATTTGAGAACTAAGTCACCAACTTGAAACTGTTTGGAACCGGATGAGGTTAAGTCAAAGGATGCTTTGATGATTTGTTGATGCTTGGCATGAGTGATTCTAGCTTTTTCCCTTTCTTCTTCTAATTTGAGAATTTGATCATGTCTAAGTTGGATAGAGGAAGAAGGAGTCTCTTCAATGTACTGTACTAGGGCTAAAGAGGGTAAAACAAGATTCGTAGGCAATACTGCTTCTTTTCCATACACCAGATTAAATGGGGAGGAACCTATAGAAGCCTTTTGTGTAACCCTATCAGCCCATAATGCAAACACTAGAGATTTGTGCCAGTTTCTATGATTCTGTTCAACAGTTCGCTTAATGATTTTGATGAGATTCTTATTAGTAGATTTGGCTAAACCATTTCCCTGGGGATAATAATTAGCAGAATATTTCAGTTTAAACCCCCTCTTAATAGCGAAATCATATATAGAATTTCCTGAGAAATAGGAAGCATTATCAAAAACGAGAGCGTTTGGGACACCAAACCTGGTAATGATGAATTGGTCTATGAACTCGATGATTGCCTCTGAATTTGCTGCCTTCAAAGGAATAGCCTCTACCCATTTGGTAAAATAATCGGTAGCAGTGAGGATATACCTATGTTGTTTGGAAGATGGAGGAGTAATTTCCCCGATGATATCTAATCCCCATTGTTCAAATGGTTGTTCAATGTTGACAGGTTGCAGAGGGAAAGCTGATTTCCGTTGTCTTCCACTAGAAGTTTGGCAATTGAAGCATTTTCTTACATATTCATGAGCATCTCTAAACAGAGTAGGCCAATAATATCCAGCATGAATAACTTTGTGGGCTGTTGTGTCTGCTCCAAAATGTCCTCCCGCTGGCCCATCATGTAGCTCTTGTAAAACCTTTTGAGCTTCAGGTTTCTCAAGACATCTTAACAGGATAGAATCATAATTTTGTCTAAAAAGCACATCATCAATGAGAGTGAAATTATTCGCTTTTAATCTAATGGCCCTTTTATTTTTGTAAGATAAATTTGGAGGAGCATAACCGTTCTTCAAATAAAATATTAAATCTGCATATTGAGATTCAAAATCAGTGACACTTATCTGATTGATTGATTCAGTCTGATCCATATCGCTTGATTCAGGAATGTTTGATGCTCCTGCCAATATCCTGCAAAAACCTTGGCCCCTAACAATCTTTGCTGGCTTTATTTCTAAGTCATATTCTTGGAGGGCTGTGACCCAATTGGCCCTTCTTTCACCCAGTTCTTTTTGAATTAATAGTTGCCTTACCGCTGGGAAAGGGACTATAACTTTCGTGTGAGTTTTCAAAAGAAAGGGCCTGTAATGTTTGACTGCTTTGAACACAGCAAAGGCTTGTTTCTCCACATCGGAATAATTTAATTCGGCACCCTGAAGATTTGAGCTAAAAAATGAAATGGGTGCTTCCAAGTTGTGAGCATTTGGCTGCGTGAGAACTGCAGCATAGGATACATCGGACGCAACGGTATACAATGTAAAATGATTAGAAAAATTGGGAGTATTCAAGGCTGGGGCATTGATTATTGATTGCTTGATAACATCGAAAGCTTGCTTTTCTTCTGATCCCCACTTGAAGACTGAATTCTTCTTGATCATTGTCTGAAGTGGTAATACGATTTGAGAGAAATCTGGAACAAATCGTTTGACAAAATTAATCTGACCCAAAAATGACTGCATCGATTTTTTATTGTGTGGGAATGGGATTTCAGAAATTTCCTTAATCCGATCAGGATCAATATAAATGCCATCTTTGGATACTATAAAGCCTAAGAGTTTTCCTTGATCAAGAGCAAGGAAAGACTTCTTTGGGTTTAGAGAAATACCATATCTTTTGCATCGCTGAAAGATTTGATTTAAGTCATGCAAATGATTATCTCTCTTTTTAGAATATACAGTAATATCGTCTAGATAGACGACTACTGATCGATTAATCAACCCTTTGAAGGCTATATCCATGGCTCTCTGGAATGTCGCTCCCGCATTTATGAGTCCAAAAGGCATTTTCTGATATGCATAAGTTCCCCATTTTGTTCTGAATGTGGTTTTAAGTTGGTCATCAGGATGAACCAAAACTTGGTTATATCCGGAGAATCCATCAAGAAAGGACATCAATTCAGAGCCTGCTACTGATTGGAGGATTTGCTCCATAGTAGGTAATGGGAAGTTATCTTTCAAGCTCGCTTTATTCAGGTTCCTGAAATCAATACAGATTCGAATGTCGCCATTTTTCTTTCTGACTGGCACCATATTAGAGACCCAGTTTGAATGTCGGACCGGAAAAATAATTTTGGCTTTCAAGAGCTTATTAAGCTCCGAATTTATCTGGCCCTCCAAATTTGGATGTATTTTTCTTAACTTTTGCTGAATCGGTTTCTGATCAGGAAGCATAGGAATGGTATGCTGGATAATAGATGTATCATATGTCTTTAAGTCATCATATTTCCAAGCAAAGACCTGTTTGTTTTTTCTCAATAGTTTAATAAATGCTTCCTTTTCTTCCTGGGAAAGTCCTATTCCTAAGTTGATGTTTTGAGGAGCATCGTCAGTGCCTAGATTTATTAATTCAAACCTAAGGGTGGAACTTTGAAGCTTTGCATTAATTACAGGTTTAAGCCTGTCTTTGATATCATAAAGGTCTTCAAGCTTCACCACGGGTTTGGGAATTGAATTTTCTTGAGGCGCTTGTTTCATCTGTAGATCGTGATCATCTTCCTCAATGACTTGATTGTCATAGGATTTTTCTGAAGTTAGAAACTGCAAGATATCTTCGTCATGGTTAAATACTCTCCAATTGGTGACATTGTCAGGAATTGAAGGCCTAAAAAGTAATTCTATAGAAAATCTATCAAGGCTGTAGTCTTCAGAAGGTAGAAGCTTAGAAGCTACATTGGCTAGTAGGTCGGCTGCTGAATTTTGTGACCTAGGTATGGAAGAAATGTTGAAGGCTGAAAAGTGTGAGGTAAGATCCTGTACTAGCGATTGATAATGCTTGAGGTGACTTGAAAGACAGTGAATTGCATTTCTCACCTGTTTGACAATTATTTCCGAATCACCGAACACTTTTAGATATCGCACTTCAAGGCCGATCGCTTTATATAAACTTGGACTAAAGATTCATATTCGGCTGTGTTGTTGGTACACTCAAATTCTAACCTACAAGACAGCATTGTCTTTTCTCCTTGCGGGCTAACCAAAATGCAACCTGCTCCTGAGCCTTCGCTGGACTTAGAGCCATCAAAATATAAAGACCAAAATAAAGGAGTATTAACAAAAATATCTACATTATTCTCAGCATCATTAAAACATCTGGACTTATCTGTTTGTGAAAAATTTTCAATCTGAGATGTAAAATGATTGACTGAAAAAGGAGATGGTTGGGCAACAAAGTTGCCAAAGAATGATTCTGACGAATAGTTCCCCAAAATGTTGTTGTTGAATGCTACAGGTTGGTTTTCTTGCTCAAATTCAGTAACTGTGTGGGTCATATGCTTCTCCTGATCGATCCTTATCTGATTCGGCTTTCCCTTGTAGGGAAGCCACATATGTGACCAATCTGTGGAAATATACCCATGCAGTTTTTCGGACCAATCTCTGCTTAAAATCAAACCATAAAATTCAGGTATGTCGGCAATTAAGATGTCAATCCTCTGAACAATTCTGGGGTCGGCTGACAACCTGATGGTTACAGAATTAATTTCTCCCATAACCTGCACCTTAGTCCTATCCAACTGTACAATATGAATGGCAGACTTCTGGGGTTCGATGTTTAGCTTAGAACAAACTGAAGCTGGCATTATATTAGATGAGGCCCCTGAATCAATTAAACAGTTGTGCAGGTTTCTATTATAAATCTCATAAGTCAACAGGAAGGGTGGAGTGTGAGAATTTGATTTATCTCCGATTAAAACTGAATCGGTAATTTCAACCATACCTGCAGGAGGCTGGCCTGAATCGTTGGCAGCTCTTGCACTGGGAAGGGGAGTAGAGGGAACAACATTTAATTCTTTAAGAAGTAACTTTTGTTGGTGCTTTAGTTTGCTAAGTTCAAACATGGTTATATTTGCCTTAGTTTTCTTCATGTCATCAACAATGTTATATTCCATTGAATCGGATACCACTAGTGTCTTGGATGTTGAAGGAGAACTAGAAGTTGAAGGCTGGTTTTGGGGAACTACTACAGGTGGCTTTTTTGGGGGAACTTTTTCCTTTGCTGTAGCAGCACCTGCGCTCCTCTTCTTTGAAGTTGCCTGGGCGGGTTCAGGAGTGCTTTTACTTCTTGTAGTAACCAGAAAGGCTTCTTCTTCATTCTCGGTATCAGAGTTTGGGAGTATAAAATCCCACATTCCGTGGCATTCAGCTACTTCTTCTTCATCATCGGTTTGTGAAGTTGTTTCCTCTTCCTCTTCTTCTTGGTCTGAATCTGCGTTAGATATAACATTGGGCGGCTTTGATTCAGTTTTCTTATAAGTTCTAAATGGTCTTTTGTTTGAAGTTTCGGCCACCTGCTTCTTTATCTCAACCATTTCGTTAGACAATGTTTTAAGGACCTTTTGTAAACCTTCCATGTCATACGGGTCCTTTGGGGTTTTCTTCTTGGAATCTTCTTTAAACGAGACTTTTTTAGCTTTTCTATCTTCCAAAGCAGCTTTCTTTTCTAAAGCATTGATGCGCTTTTCAACAGCAAGTGCCTCTCTCATGTTTTCAGCTAAGGTAGGTTTCCCAGCCCTGTCTACAAAAATAGCTATGTCGGCGGGTAGGGCTGTAATATACCATTCACTTCGTATTTTTTCACTTGGTTTAGAAGCGGTAGGGATTTTATTCAGGAGTTTATTAAATCTCGCATTAAACTCCTTTATTGGTTCCCTATGCTCTATTCTCAGATTGGAGAGGTCGTTTATTAAAGTAGCTAAGGACCTGTCATCTCCATATTTGGTGAGAAACTGCTCTTGGCATGTGTTCCAACTGGTAATTGAACCAGAAGGTAAGGAAAAATACCAGGATCCCGCTGATCCTTGTAAGGTGTAAGGGAAGAGTCTTACAACAACATCTTGTTCTGTCACTCCTTTTAGGTTAACTGCTAACATAAATTTGTTGATGTGTTCTTCAGCTTGGGTCCCGTCATCTGGATTAAATTTAGGCAGCCATTTTTCGGGAGCATCGGGTAAATCATGCAATGGTGCAGGCATGTTGACTGCTCTTGGCCTAGTCCATGGGTCTGCCATTATGATAGCGACAGTGGTTAACACTACTGTTGGGATTCCAGATGTATGGGAAGAGATCAAAGATGAGGAGTGAATAGGTTGGGATATTGAGGCTTCTGATCCCTGATGAACGACAATTTGTAATGGGGGAGTGGATGGTTGACCTCGCAGAGGAGAAAATGCAATGGAGGAGGTGGATGAAAGCTCTTCACTATCAGATCCTTCAGTAATTTTCTTTGCCCTTTTCCTTTTAGGTAAAGCAAACTCAGTGGGTTCAATACCGAGTTTTTCGCTTTGAAGTCTGGTGAGAGGGTGAGTGAGGTTGAATTGCGAAGTCGCACTGCTTTCTGATACCTCAGATTTCTGTGGTGATATCGAGAAGCTCTGAAGTTTATGGATTAGAGACTGGACTTCAGGTGATTCAAGACCTAATTGTTCTGTGGTATGATGGGTTTGAGCAGTGGTAGTTGATTCCCCTTCTCCTTGTTTGGATACCGGCGAACCAGTATGCAAATGAGAAGGTCGAGGGGATTCGGAGGGGGATATACTCTTGGAATGACTTATAGGTTTGGACTTATGTGCCATTCACAGTTGATGCCCTCCTTCTAGCGCCAATTTTGTTGAGGCCTCGAAAATCGCTGCCACAACAAAGGGGAAACCACCCGGTCCGGACCTTAGTACAGCTCCTTTTCCGTTTGGAATAGTGGCTCCGACTGGGGATAATGGGACCAGTTTCCCAATAATGGATAAAAGTGGGATGGATGAGTAACTTATGATGTATGATGGTGATAAGCGAACAGCTAAAACTATCGGTGAAATATATTAACTATAATCTAATCTCGGGACTTATCAATCTTTCAAAGCATAGCGTTTGATGATCTGTGCTTTAAGGCAGGCATATAGATGACTCTAACACTAAAGCATAGACGTTTAAACCATTTAAGATTTCTCTGCATAATTAGTTATGCAGAGTGATAATAGCGAATTACTACACATTGTCATTCATATCATTGCTACATGCATGTTTAAAAGAAAGGGCATATCACAGAAACATCCAATAGTGGAATGAAATGAAGATTTGCTGTTACAGCGCATACATGTATTCAACAATAGCAAGAAATAATAACACGGCAATTCATATAAGAGGAAAGAAGACAGATGCAGATAAAAGTACCATGTAAGCCGCTCAACAATCCATTATATAAATCGCTATGTCGCAGTCCTTTCTTCAAACCAGAAAACATTCCAAACAAGAGACAATAGTGCGCAATTGCATGAAACAACCTTCTTGTCAAATTAAGGACTATCGGTCGAGTTTCACAAAAGAATATAGACTGAAGCACAGTAGTGCAAACTTCAGCCTTTAAGTCTATTACAAAATTTTACGACCCTTTCCAAAACAATGAAAGGGTCTATAAATACTAATCTAATCTAAATATCTAAGAAAAACTGAAAATCTATTAAATTGGCATCAATAAATATTTTCCATCTTTCTTGGCGATCTGGAAGTCGGCAACAATGCTTCATTCGGTGGGCTCTTTGCCTTTAAACCTCAGCTGACATATCGCCAGCATTGGATCTACTTCCGGTGGAGTATTGAGACGCGAAGTGAGCTGGGCATCATATGTGGCATCCTGAATGTCGGGGATCAGGCATCCGAGAGCATCTGTTAAACACTTAAGGGCCGACCTTTGAGTGTGCGGCTTGATTAGAAAGAGCCAATATGCCTCGGAGGTTAAAGTATTTACTCCAGCGATTAACCTTCCCGTCTCCTCCAAGTCATGATAACTTGTTTGTTCAATCATGTTTGCTGTTGTTATGCTTCCAGGTGTACACTGGGAAATCATGTTTGCCAAATAGAGTGTGTTGTTGACTAAATCAATCATATTGTTGGCAATCATTTTACACCTTGAAGCTGCCCTTTCCGCTTTCATCATCTGAGTGTTCCATTCCGTGAAGAGTATGTCCTTGAATGGCTCATAGATCCTAGGCAAGTTCGCTGCTTTCCCCACATCAGTATCTTGCCAATCAAGATATGAGGCTATGGTTTCTTCGGCCTGATCTAGCTCATTTTTGGCTTTTTCTATCTGCTGACATACTGCTGTAGATACTTCACATAATGGCTCAGCCTCAGTTAGTTGTTGGCACAGGAGTCTAATCTGAGAGATTAATGCACTATTTATTTGAGCTGCCTCTGCTCTGAAATCTTCGACTTTCTTGGTGCCTTTGATATCTTCGAGCTGTGCTAACAGTTGAGCGATTTGCTCATCCTTTGACTTCATCATTAGCTCGTTTGCCACTCTCAATTGTGCCAATGCCTCCGTTAATTCTTTCTGCTTCTGGATTGCGCTCTGGTCAATCCTCTGTTTTTCAGTTTGCAGTTGCTGGGTCAATATATTGTTTTCTTGCTGTTGTGTCAGCAACTGCTCTTCTACCTGTGCTGCCTTGTTTCGCGCCTCGGCTACTTCTGCTTGCAATGCACAAATCTCCTGGTCCTTAGTCTTTAACAAAAGACTTACCTCCGATGCTTTATCAATAGTTGCTGCAGAATAATCTCCCGCATACTGCGATAGCTTGGTTAGATCATCGGAGGGGTCCAATTCCTCCTTCCAGACTACATTCCCCGTGACTGTTTGCTCAGGAAAGAGGGAAGGTTGATCAAGCCTTCGTCTCTTCCTTGAGCGCTTAACAACTGCTTTGTGCCTAGGGCTATAGAAAACGTCCAGGGGAGGAATATCTTCCACCTGGAGCACAATCTGATCGGAAGGGTCTTTGGTGATTACCTCGACATCCTTTGAAATGGGTGGGCCGATGGTTCTGCTTAGAACCTGAGAAGAAGTGGTGTCTGGTGCGTCGCTTGTCTTAGAGGTGTCTGTCTCTTTGGAGCCTTCCTTTCCACTGATAATGGAATCGAACTGATTCCATTGTTTAAGCAATTCAGGATCTATGGAGGTCTGCTTATGTTGCTCTGTCTGGGATTTGCTCCGCTCTTTTTCTTGTTCTAACCTTCGCTGCTCCTCTAACTCTTTTCGCTGCTACTCTTCTTGCTCTTTTTTCTACCTATCTGCCAATTCCTTTTTCTGTTGTTCTTCTTGCTCCCTTTTTTGTTTCTCCTCGTCTTCTTTCTTCCTCTGTTCTTGGTCCTTTTGCGCCTTTTGCTGTTTTTCTATCTGCTCCTTCTTCTGCCTCTCAGCTTGCTCTTTTCTTTGCTTTTCTGCCTGTAGCTTCTTTTTCTTCTCCTCCTGTTGTTTCTTTTGATCATTAGTTGTAACAGGAGGTTGGCTCGTCTGTTGCCGAATAGGCTCGCTTGAGGAAGACGCTGGGGTTGTTGTCAATAAATCTAGAGGCAGAGTTTGCAACCTCTGCTCCCTAAGTTTATTGAACTCAGTTAGCGTCTCATCATTATATCTCATTCTAGCAAGCTCTTTGGTCTGACCGATTGTATCGGCAGCGGCGAACAGGTCATCAAACACATCCTCTTGATGATCAATTTTTGTTAATTTGGCCTGTTCTAGGGCAGTGTAGACAGTTTTACGTGGATCATAGAGTCTACTTGGGAGAGTGGCCAGGGATAAAGCTTGCATCTTTGTTGCCTCTTTTTCTGCATGCTTGAGATCATGCAGAGTATAAACACCAATTCTCAAGGGAAAAGAGGGCCAGCCCCTCTTCTTTTCTTTCTTGAGAGTTTGTGTGACACTCTCAGCCATAATCTGATAGGAGATTTCTCGGGCCAACAATTTGTCTGGAACATATAAAGGGAGAACATGTGGTTTGGCTTGGCTCCCATAGACCCTAATATAGGTAAAATGCTCTTCTCCAAACCAACCTGCTACAGCTGGTAAGCCGAAGGAAGCGAGATAGGAAATTTTGGGAATAGGCCGATCAAAAATGGAATAATGAATGGGAACCATAAAACCATTGCAAATTTGATACAAATGGTCCTTGTAAGAGGACTTCCACAATTTCTGATGATACAAATGAATGGGTGAGGGGTCTTGGGTGGTCCACCTCCAACCGAGGATAGGAAATTTAGAATTAAAACATAAAGTGTCCATAATGTAAGCGCTATAATAAAATGGTGGGATTTTCCTTTCGGAAACTCTGGATTTGGCTCTAAAGTCACGAACAGCTATGGCCAACTTATCAGAAAGAATGGTGGCCCAATCCATGATTATACTATTAACAGCTGCTTCCATCAGGGGAACCATTTCTATGTCGAAATTAGCAGAGTCATGTAACCCCCATAGCCTACACATCATAATCCCCGCATAGCAATAGGGAGAAGCCAAAGAATCGACGAAATACTTACCCGAGCTTTCGTGCTTGTGTTTGGCCGGATTCTGCCTCCAATCCCGGATGGGTTCAGATTGTACTTCATTCTCGGCTGCAAATTTCTCCACGAAGGCTTTGTTATAGATTTTCTCCGGCTCGGGAAAATGATACATTTGCCTTAGGTGCTCTGGCTTGAACGACCCGAAAATCCTTCCATCCATTGTGTGGAACGTTCTATCAATGATTGGAATTTCCTCGATTGCCCAGCGCACTACATCAGTGTAGGGAAGGACCTGCTCTCTGGCTGCTATTCTGTGGAGAAAGGAGTCGGCCAGGTCTTTGAGAGTAGCATCGGACTTCTTTAGTACATCCACACTAGCCTCTGTCACTGTCACTTCAGGTTGCTCAGCTTCTAATAGGTTATATGTGCCCTGCCATGAAGTCCTATTGAGACCAGTGCACGTAGTGTCTGAAATTAGGCCTTTCTTCTTATCCGCGGTAGCTTGTGCTGCAACAGATGCAGTAGCGGAGCCCGCGGTCCTCTTGGATTTTTTCCCCATCATGCTGAGACTTGTCTCAACAGATGAATTCTACACAGAGGCAAGAGAAATCGTAACAAGGAAATAACAATGACAATCCATAAAGGGAAAGATATATTATTTGAAGCGTGGTGATATTAATTCTCAAAAGTGGCTGCGGATCCAATCACTGGGAAGATATTGCAGATGCATTAATGGTGATTTAAGGGCTGCTACTCATTAAATGAGTATCACACCGTTATCCGGCTGAAATACCCCCTTAAGCGTGGAACAGATATTTTGGCAGTTAAACGCAAGTATTCGTTAATCGAAGGGGCAAAGTTTTTTAAATACACATGCGTTACCTTATCCCTGCATTAACGGCATTTTGAAATTTTCGCTTTATCAATCAGATATCGTTGTAACTTTAAAGTTTCAAATGATGATTTTTGAGAATGCCGACTGCCGATGAACGATACCGTATCGCATCGGGGAATAGATGCTACACAATCTCTAGACAAGATCCTGCCGAGTGCCGATTGTGACATCGCATCGGGGATAAGACCCGAGCGCCTTATCGAAGTACATGGGATTCTGCCGACGGCCGATAGCGATATCGCATCGGGTCGGGGTTATAACTTAAAGCGTTTTTCTTTACACATGAGGCAGCGCCGATAGCTGATCGCCGATATCGCGTCGCGTCGGGGGAAGAGTTATGTGCCTTTATTAGATGTGCATAGGATATCGCCGATCACCGATAGCGATATCGCATCAGTGGAGATCAAGGTGTCATTTTAATGTATCTCTTATGCCATTGCGATATGCGATCTTGCGATCACTTTATCGCAATAACAAAAGAATGTTTCATTATTGGAACACTTTTATTCAAAAAGGTTTAAATACGTAAACTCATTTGATTATCATACCTTTTTGAACACAAGAGCATTGATGCCAATTAAATTTAAAAAGGGACCCATTCCATATAATAATTTTTTGTGTAAATGAAAATGTTATGAAATGGGGGGTTGTTGTAGAGCACAACATAACCATAACTTCATCAATTACAAATTAGAAAAAATTCTCGATTTCTTTATATTTTCAACACTATAATTTCAAGTAATGATTGTAGATGTACGTACTATAAATTGATAATGAAAGTGCCATAGTATTAATATGAATATGGTGGAGTATTTATTGTATAGTCCTATGATATCAATCCAAATGAGTGGTTTTGATGTTCTATTATAGGTCCAATGGTTACAATAATTGAGAACAATGACCCTTAATTTTAAATATTTTTTTCATGAGATTTTCCTTGTAAGGAAAGGAAATTAAGCTTAGAGGTATCTAAGGGAAACCCTCTAAAGTAATTGTTAGCACCTAAAGCTGCCGTAGGTTGAAGGAAGGAAAAATTCAGGGTAACCACAAACCACGCTCAGTCTGGTAGCTAGCCCTACCAGAACAGGAGAGGGCTCTCTCCGAGTCATGCTCAGTGAATAGATAAGCAAAAACAGTCTGAGATGACTTACAATGAAATATTGATCTTAGGCTAGTAAGTGAATATGGATACAAGAAATAATTTTTATGAATGACCGAGCTTCTGGGACGGTATGGGACCAACGGTCAGCAAAGAACAAAGAATTTAATACAAAGGCACAGATTACTTCGTGAGGTAAGGCAGGCGGAAAGTGTAGCAATTTAGTTTGGAATAACACGGAATGGAGAGATTGCTGAGGAGTGTGAAAAGGGCATAGGAACATGAATCCTTTTCAATAGAAGAAGAACACTGAACATGAAATTTTCCCACAGGCAGAGCAATAAAATTGAATTCTGCCTAATCTCACTCAGAAAATTTCACTGGAAATGAACATGAATTGAATTATGAAACATAACGAAATACATATGAAAACATAAGAGACACATTTGCTACACTCACAACCACAAGAATCTCATGAAACAGAGCTGTTGCCTTTCATTAATTCTCTGTCAAAAATACACAATGAAGAAATAGAGTTTCTTTCCCACAGTCTCCCAGAAGTTACAAACTAACCAACCCTGTGCAAATAGCTTACATACAATATATAGAATGTGCCATGAAGAGATAGAATGCCCAAGGGTTTGGGAGTTACTCGAATCATTACAAAATGGAGATGAAGAGCCAACCATCAGCTACAGGTGCAGCGCTACAAACATGACATTTGGCTTGGGTGACCGTTTGCCTTCCTTCGCAACTTGGATAGAAGTCCATCTGGAAAGAAAATGCTTTAAATTCCGCCTTTGGTGCCAAAAAAAACCGAAGTGTAGATGAGCGAGCTCACTTGGAGAAGTCGCGAATCGAAAATTCGCGAAACGAAAGCAAATTTGGCAATTTTTCCGCTGTGCACCACTCTACTTTGGGGCCTATTTTGGGGCACTTGCAGGTGTCCAAAATGTGCCCAAGTGGGCTTGTTGGAAAGCCTGTCCTATCTAATTTCTAACGCCACTAGAATATTTGAATTTGGTGCTCCTTTGCCCCTCCAAATCTCCATTCTCCCAAGACTACTTCCTGTGTGTCAAAAAAGGGGCAGAGAGGCCATTTTTTGGGTGTTTTTGACCTTTTGGAGACTCATATCTTGCCCAAATTTCTTGTCCGAGCACTAGTAGTCATGATTTTCCATGCTGAATCAAAAATGCAAACCATTCCTCATTTGGAGCTCCCGATTTTTAGCGCCGAGCAAATGGCGCGGAAACCCTGTATTTTGCCCAAAAATTTGTCATGTGACCAAAAATTCCCCAAATTTCTTGAAATTTGGGTTGGAGGTTCTCTATCAGGTGTTATGATGGGCCAAGGAAGTCTCAGCCAAGATTCAAAGCCAATCTTTCTCTTTTGCCTCTTTTTCCTTTCTTGTTGCTTTCCTCAATTTCACCTTCAAACTCTTTATTCGGGCCTTGGCGCTCATGTTTCGTGACCTGTAATGAAAAGCCATGTCTCTCAGTAGAGAAAGGTCTTGATAGGCCTTGTCTAGAAGCCTCTCCAAGTGCATGTTGACCCTCTCAAGGTTGGCCTCCCAATCCTCATTGATTTCTTACTCCAATGATGTGCGCTGAACTCTTCTCCTTTGAGCAGCTTGGCGATGCTCACGAATATTTTTCAGCTCCATAATCGCATGTCGATCCTCTAGCTATTTGTTTCTCTGCTCCAGGTACTTCATGTTCCACTTGGCCCTCTCTAAGTCAAGGGATAAGGCTCAATCATTGATTGCTACTCCTGGATGATCTCTGTATGCTCTACATTTGTTGGTTCTGTATCTGTCTCATCATCATGGAGGAGAACGAATTCGGTCTCTCGTTCACCTGATGGCCCTTCCTCCTGCACTGGCTCCTTACCCTTGCCCTGCTCCTATGATGCTGATGTCAGAAGTGAGGCCCCTTCCACCCCAGTTGGAGATAACACTCACTTTGCCGTTGCAAACAAATGTTTACTTCCTCTCTGATATTTGATGAATACTCGCATAGTAGCGGCCTCGTGGTGCTCATACTGATGTGAAGGACCACCTATCTCATGCTCTGCCTCTGATACTACCTGTGGAGTGCTGAAGAAGTCACGGGAGATGAAGTCCTCCCAAGCAATTCCTTGCAATCCCAATTGATGATCCACCAAAATCCGAATAAGAGAAAAGTGATAAACATTGTTGAGCTGCTGCCGAGGGGTCTTATGCTGCATGAAATTTTTCATCCTCTCTATGTTCCTGCAAATGAAAAATGGGGGGTTCATCATCCGCACCCTGGTAAAGTGCATGAGCAACCTAATGTGATAGGCATAAAGGTGAGAAAACCTCCCCTCACAATTGAAGTACTTCATGATCAATTTCATGAGCGGAGCATACTCATCTCTCAAAAATCTGAATGGGAAAACTCTCATGAGCTGACTCAAACAACTGGCCTTAATGTAAGGCTCATAATGATGCCTCTCCACCTTCTTCTTCTTATGCCACTATTCTCCAACATTTGGTATGCCTGTTGCCACTGATATGGCTTCGGGTGTCAATGTGAAAGTGACCCCAGCCAAGATAGACTGACCTCCATGTAGGTGAAGCGCAAAAAGACGAGCCAACTCATGACGAACTCCGACATTTTCCACCCTTTGACAAAATTCAAAACATGCTAGGTGCTAGAAACATGACATAGCAAGAGGGCATGCCTGCAACTCAGTGAGGGTGTTTGTCTCATCTCTAACATGTTTGCCACTCCGGTGATGTCTCCTAGGGGCTTGTTCTCCTGAAGATGTATCACTGTGGGTCTCCACCTCATACCCTGATGAAACCTCAGATGCCATGACTGTTGTTTATACACTGTATTTAGGTTGCCCCTTTGATGATGGTGAAGCTGGGTGTTGTTTTGATAATCTGCCACCAAGGGGGACAATGAAACAAGGGAGTAATAGGAGGGGAGTAATGAAATGGGAATAGGGGTTATGGGAGAATTTTGTTTGGTGATATGTAGGGTGTTTTGGGTATTTTGATAGGGTAGGGTTTGGGTTTTTTGGTAAGGTATGGTTTTAGGGTTTGTATTGAGTAATAGGAGGAGGGGTAAGGGAATATGAGTTTGGTAGTGTTAGGGTAGTGATAATAGGAAAAATGGCATAAGGGAATAAGGAACAGGGGTAGGGTAGGGAAAACAAAACCTTGGCAGCAACAACACAATGGCACAACCCTAGCAAGATGGTTTCTTGGTGTCTTTTTGTGGTTTCTTTAATAGTTTTGTTTCATTTCAACCATGGGCATAAAAACCACCATATCTTTATCCAATTTGATGAACAAGTGAGTTTGAGAGCCTACCTTGCAATTAGAGGGGCTTCACCAAAGATTTGAGGGAGTTTTGGCACGTTCTGGGCGCTTTGTCTATGTGCGCCGTGCTTAAAGCCCAGTGTGCCATGCTCCAGGTGTGTGCCACGCTGGTTATAAGTTTGAACTGTGGGCGGGTTCTGTGTGCACTACACCCCTGTCTATGTATGCCGCGCCCCTGTAATCACCTCCAAACTGCTCCAAACCGCGCAATTTCTCGCTCCTCGACCTTGCAACGTTTTTCCTATGCCTTGATTGCACAATGAGTTTGATTTGTGATGGAAACTTGTGTATAAGACTTGGAGGTCATGATTAAATTTACTTTTTCAAAAAACCCACCTTTCTAATGTCATGTTTGGCACTTTTTTTCACTGACTTTAAAACAACCCTGATTTTCGCTTTTCCTTTAAAATTTTGGCTCAAACGATGAAATTTTCGACACTTTTTGCAGGGATTGCATGACAGAGCATCTGGTCACGGAAACCATGATTGCACCTGAAGAAATCAACTGTCAACCCTTTTTGAAAATTTTGTCACAAATGACACTGTTTGACTTTTCTTCAAAACAGAGTTTTGAAGAACAGTCGAAGTCTATCAATATGATGATGAAACTCTGCGGATCATTACTTTGCAAGAGCATCACTCTGGCCTGCATGGCTTTACTAGTCATATTAAAGACCAAATTGATCAATCCCTAGACCTAATGACCAAAAATGACTTTTGCCTGTTAAAGGACCAGACCTTGACTGTTATGGACTTGTTTTACGATTTGACACAAAGACATAAGCCAGCAGGAGCAGAACATGAGGGGAGATGACTAGCGTGACCTTATCCATCAAATCATGGCATGCCCCTAGCGGAATCCAGCTGAGTGAATGGCGCGAGACACCTAAAAATGAAATGCATAAAGAGTTTTGATCTCTGACGGAGGACTAACCAGACCAACTCTAACATTGGCTCCAATGGGGGATGGTAGCTCCTTGGAGGTGCCAAGAACAGTAGATCTCTGGAGGAGCTAGACAATGCCTTTTGTCCATTGGGCTATGGAGTCATCATTTCAACAACAACACAGGACTCTGACTTATTTATGAGACTGAAATGACCAAGAAATTGACTCAAACTTGACATTGAAATGACTCAAAAACTAACTTGCCAGACATGAAACCAAACTGAAATAAAAATGGTATTTACAATGATAGCGGAAGCAGCGTTAATAACTTAGCAGTGGTACCGCTTGAGCAGCCGACCATTGATCGGCCCTCCTGGACAATCTTCCCCGTTCATTTCCTTTAGAAGAAAGGCATTCTGACCCCTACATGCTGCAATCTTGAAAGGGCCTTTCCAAAGATTCTTGAACTTTCCGTGCTTACCTTTCTCTTCATTCCTTGCATCCCACTTCAGCACCACATCATCTAATTGAAATTTATCTGCCTTTGCTTTTCTGTCATAAATTTATTTATTTTCTCCTGCAATTTGGATGTGTTATTGAAAACTTCTTCTCTTGTTTGCTGCAAGTGGACCATTTTATTCAACCTTTTCTGCATGGGATCTTCTTCATTGCTGGCCTCCTGAAGAAGTTTGACTATCGGGGCAGCGAGAGAGGTGGGAAATACTATGTCAACTCCATAAAAAGGCTCAAACAGTGACATACCAATGGATTTTTTCTGACTGATCTGATCTGCCCAAAGCGCATGGACCAACCTCTTATTCTAGCTCTTTTTATTTATTTCCAGCAGCTTCTTGATGATGTTGACCAATGATTTATTCGAAGATTCCGCCAATCCATTGCCTTGCAGATGATAGGCAGTTGAGTGACCCAAAATGATGTGATATTTATGAAAAAATTATACCATCCTCTTTGATTTGAAAGCTGTTGCATTATCGGTGATTAACTTATTTGGACAACCAAAGCGAGACAAGATGTTATTTTCAAGAAATGAAATGATTACCGTATCTGTAGCTTGTCTGGTGGGAATTGCCTCAATCCATTTTGTGAAATAGTCTGTCACTGTGAGGATCCATCTATGCTGACCGAAGAAGCGAGATGAATTTCACCAATGAAATCCAACCCCCAATGCTGGAAAGGAGCGCTCACCTCAATAGGCTTAAGTGGTAAAGGCTGTAATTTCTGTTTTCCTTTGAAAATCTGACATTTATGACAGCGCTTGACCATCTTGTACACATCAGCAAACAATGTGGGCCAATAGTACCCTGCTCTCAAAATTTTATTTGCTGTTGACTTCCAAAAAAGGTGACCACCACACTCTCCTCCGTGGAAATCCTCCATGACTTTCTTTGCCTCCTCTTCCACCAAACAATTTAACAAAACACCACTGGGATCTTTCCAATACAGCGCAAAATTTAGAATGAAAAACTTGGCGGCCTTCAACTTGAGTGTTCTCGCTTTATTTCTAGTCATGCCGGGCGGTGGTGATAGATTTTTTAGCACATATATTATATATGAATACCATGGGGACAGAACGAACATTTCAGATACCTAAATGGATGATATTTCATCGTTCTCATCGGACATAGCAGTGATCAGATTTATGTCCAAGGCATGCAAGTTTGATTTGGCCATTAACTTTGCCAACCCCTGTCTTTTGACCAGATTTGTGGGCTTTATTTCCACATCATATTCCAGCAAGGCTGCAATCCATTTGCCTCTTCTTCCTTTCAGATCAGTCTGCACTAAAACATCTTTTACAGCAGCGTTAGGAACATAGGCCAAAATATGAGAATGTAGAATATATACCCAGAAATACTTCAATGCCTTCACCAGTGCCAGAGCTTGCTTCTCAATGATGTTGTACTTTAAAGCTGCATCTCTTATGGCTCTGCTGAAGAATGCAATGGGTCTTTCATGATCATCTCTTTTCTGCAATAATACTGCTTCCATAGTGTGCTCCGAAGAAAATGAAAACAATGTGAAATCCTTAGTGTAGTCCGGGCTGACTAGAACTGGAGCTGAAGAAAGGGCCAATTTAACCAAATTGAAAGATTTTATAGCCTCCTCTGTCCATTTCACTTGGCTGTCCTTCTTGAGCATGTTTTTCATCTCTCTTAAGTGTTCAGCAAGATTAGGCACAAAGCGACGCAGAAAATTAATCTTACCATTGAACGATTGTATCTCTTTTTTATTTCGGGGCAGATCAATTTGCTGAATTGCTTGCAAACACGCTGGGTCAATACGAATGCCATCCTTTGAAATAATGTGCCCGAGCAATTTGCCTTCCTCCATGGCGAACAAGCTCTTCTTAGGATTCAGCGATAAACCATATTTTCTGCACTTTTGAAAGACAGTTTTTAGATGGTGCATGTGTTCTTCATCAGATCTGGAAAACACTATCAAATCATCCAGGTACACCACCAAAAACACATCCTTCTCATTCGCAAAAGCCAATTCCATTGCACGCTAAAATGTGGCACCTGCATTTTTTAAACCGAAAGGCATTTTGGCATAATGAAAGGTTCCCCATGGAGTGGTGAATGTTGTCTTGTCTCGGTCATCCTCATGGACAGAAATTTGGTTATATCCGGAATAACCATCAAGTAGTGACATACGAGATGCCCCCACTACTCGCTGAAGTATATGGTCCATCTTGGGCAGTGGATAGTTGTCCTTCAATGAAACTTTATTGAGATTTCTGAAATCAATGCATAAGCGGATCTCACCTGTCTTCTTTTGTACGGGCACCAAGTTAGAGATCCAATCTGAAAATCTGATGGGCACAATGATACCTGACTTGTACAACCTATTTACCTCCTTTTCAATAGATGGTAGCAACTTTGGATTTATCCTTCTCAGCTTCTGTCTGAATGGTTTTTGATTGGGCTTGATGGGTATAGTGTGCTGAATTATATTGGTATCATAGGTCTTTAAGTCAAAATAATCCCAAGCAAACACATCTGCAAATGAAGCCATCAAACTGATATATTTGTCCTTGATCTTTGGCGGCAATGCTTTGGACAATTTTACCAACTTAGGATTGGCAGCTGTTCCTATGTTGACCTCTTCTACACCCTTCTCTGTTGGCTGCAATGTTGGCTTGTGGGCTACATCATCTTGATAAAAAATTTCTTCTAGAGGTATCAGGCCTTTAGGAATAATGTTATTCTTCAGCCGCAACACGTCCATTTCATTGATCTACACTTCATCTGTACCATTCCCTTTACCATCGTCATTTTCTACATCAATTGAGGTTTCTTTGAACTTACCTTTGTTTTGCAGAAAATAATTAATCTCCTCATCATCTTGAAACACTTGCCAATATCTCTGATTGTCTAGAATGGTTGGACGATGCTTGACATGGATTTCCAATTTATTGCTAGAATTCATTGGGATTTTCAAACTACTTGTTGCCTTGGCAAGAGCATCAGCAATACTATTTTGTATACGAGGTACACATGTCAAGGTGTATTCTGAAAATAATTTTAAGATGTCTAAAACTGCATTACGATAGGCCCGCATCCTAGGATGCTTTGCTTGATACTCGCCTCTGACCTGCTTTATTACCAATTTGGAGTCGCCATATACCGAAATCCTCTTAGCATTCATCTTCCTTAGAATCTTCAGGCCAGCAATCAGAGCTTCATATTCAGCTTCATTGTTTGAACACTCAAAAGCCAACTTATAAGAGCAAACCCTCACCCTACTAGGCACTTTGTTTGGGGCGGAGAAAGGACTGCGTACCCAAATTCCAATTCCAGCGCCATCATTTCCCACTACTCCATCAAAATCCATGGTCCACAAACCTTCTTCCACCTCTTGTAAGTGCTGGAAATATGTTTGTTGTGCCTTGTCTGCTTACTGTCCATTACTTTCAGCTAATTGCCCAACATTGTTCTGCTGTTCTTGTCCTTCTTTCTTTAAAATTTCTCTGAAATTTTCTATTATTTTTGGAATATCATCTGCTTCTACTACCTGACTATCTATATCATTTAAACTATCTGAATACAAAACAAAAGACTCTAAATCTGTATGTACATAGTTAATTGGATGATTTATTGGTTTCTCCTTGCTGGTGATCATATATTTCATTTTTTGTTCCCGATATAATTTTCTCATTTGTCCAAACACCGGAATCGTTGCATAGGAGAAATCTAGCTATAGTGTCCCTTTCAATTTCGCTACCCAAGACCTAGAAAGAAGCATGCCAAACCTTGGAGGAATATCTGCTACCACCACATCCATCAAAACATTTTTCATTGGAAGTTGATCCAGACTCACAACCAAGTCTTTGATGAGTCCTATACATCTCACTCTGCTGGAATCAAATGAATAGAGATCATGGTATTGCCGGGTGATGTCCAGACCAAGCTTATCCATGATAGCCTTGGGCATGAGATTGTGAGAGGCTTCGGAATCGAACATGGCATTATGTAACACAAAATCATGCAATCTTAAATTGATGTAAAAGGGTGGCACATCACTATCAGGAGACTCACCATTCGATGTTGGCCCAAAAATAATTTCAGGCTGATCATCTTCTACATTTACCATGTCGGACATTGAGTCCAAATTCAACATCTTAGATATTTGTCCTCTATAACTGCTATTCTTCATTATTTCAGTCAAGGGGATGGATACTTTTAATTTGGAAATCTCATTCTCTAAATTAAAATCAGGAATCTTTTCTACCTCTTTGACTGGGATTTCTTTCTTTTCCTTTTCCTTTGATGCAGCTTGTTGTTGTGATTGTTCTGCTGATTTTGATTTGCTACTCTCCGGACCAACCGCCTCCTTTCCTTTTCTTTGTGTAGCTGATGAATCATTCTTTGCTGTTTCAACCTCCTTCTTTTTCTGAATTGGTTGGCTGGCACATCTCTGTTTCTAAGTGAATATCGTTGCTACTATGCAGAAAGAGCATTCATATACCCCCTTTGATATTCCTCTGATTCTTCTTCTAAAACAGTGTCACTAGCCAGAATGAAATCTGTGTCTTTGTGTGCAGCTGAACTCACCGCACACTCCTCTTCTTCGGTAATGTAAGTAGGCAGCTCATCTGGAGTAAAGAGGTGGTTCTCTTCACCTATTACATTCCCATCCTCATCTGACTCCAGTCCATGCACAAAATTTTGCTGCAAAGGTGTCTGTACTGGCTGTTGTGCTACCTGCTCTTGGGTTCGCTGATCTCTCTATCTTATTCTATATTGTGGCTGCTGTTGGCCACGGAAGTTAGGATTCCTAACTTGTGGCTCAGGCTTGTCGAGCTTCACCCTTTCAAGTATCTTCTCTACCTTTTTAAGTAGTTGATCCATTGAAGAAGACTCTTCCTTAACCGTGACTTTCTTTTCTGCTTTCGCTCTAGCTCTCTTGGACAACAAATTTGCTTCAACGTTGAATGCTATTTTCTGCATGTCTTCCATTATGGCTGGTTCTCTCTCTCTTAATTGGTAGGCCATATCAGTGTCAAAACCGTCCAGAAATTTCATCATAGCCAATCCCACAGGTGGCTTTAGATGATCTGGAATCTCGTTATAAACTGTATTGAATCTAACACAATAATATTGGACCGACTCACCAGCATTTCGTTTGATTTGTTCATATTCAGCCAGAATTTGAAGGGGATTCTTTTTCACTTCCCATCTGTTTAAAAATTGTCTTTGTAGTTCAGCCAAGGTAGCGATATGTGCAGATGGAAAACCTCTGAAACACTTCCTCACTTCACCTGCAAATGTCTGCACAAAGAGTCTCATTGCTACATTCTCCGCATTGATCTCATGGATTTCATAGAAGTTTGCCATTTTTTCCACATGTTGCTGAGCAGTAATGCTATTAGGAGTGCCATCAAAAAACGGGATTTTACTTTGATAATCCGTGGGAATATCATCTAGAACTTGGGGCAGAACAAGGGGTGCGAAATGGGCAGCCATCACTCTTGGTGGATTCGGCCTTGGAGGTGTTGGAGGGGTGTGTACAGTTTGTAAGGGGCTAGCAATTGGAGTTTAAGGCTGTGTTGCAATATAATTATCAATTAACCGATTAGCTTTTTCGGTTTCTAAGTCTACAAGAAATTGCGGATTGGGGACAGTATAGTCAATAACCCTTTCGGATTTAGACTCAAACAACTATATTTCAAACCACTCGTCGAACTCAAGCCCTTCAAGATACTCAAAAATATCAGGACATGAATGGGATTTGAACATAGGAGTTATGGTGCTCTCTTGACGAAGGAGTCTCGAAATCAAATTGGGGTTTTCGTAGATATGAGGAGGATCCGGGTCTAGATTGGCCCTGGTATATCGTCTCGAAGCTAGCGTGCTATTGAGGAAAATCACAGGACACAACCAACTTACTCAGCCTATCCAATCCTAAGCTCATCATCCGAAAGCTTAGAATTATTATGAAACAAGGGGATTTGATTTCAGTTTTCTCCCTAGTGGAGTCGCCACTATGTTAGCACCTAAATCTACCCTAGGCTGAAGGAAGGAAAATTTCAGGGTAACCACAAACCACGCTCAGTCTGGTAGCTAGCCCTACTAGAACAGGAGAGGGCTCTCTTCGAGTTACGCTCAGTGAATAGATAAGCAAAAATGGTCTGAGATGACTTACAATGAAATATTGATCTTAGGCTAGTAAGTGAATATGGATACAAGAAACAATTTTTATGAATGACCGAGCTTCTGGGATGGTATGGGACCAACGGTCAGCAAAGAACAGAGAATTTAATACAAAGGCATAGATTACTTCATGAGGCAAGGTAGGCAGAAAGTGTAGCAATTTAGTTTGGAATAACGCGGAACGGAGAGATTGCTGAGGAGTGTGAAAAGGGCATAGGAACATGAATCCTTTTCAATAGAAGAAGAACACTGAACATGAAATTTTCCCACAGACAGAGCAATAAAATTGAATTCTACCTAATCTCACTCAGAAAATTTCACTGGAAATGAACATGAATTGAATTATGAAACATAACGAAATACATATGAAAACTTAAGAGACACATTTGCTACACTCACAATCACAAGAATCTCATGAAACAAAGCCATAGCCTTTCATTAATTCTCTGTCAAAAATACACAATGAAGAAACAGAGTTTCTTTCCCACAGTCTCCCAAAAGTTACAAACTAACCAACCCTTTGCAAATAGCTTACATACAATATATAGAATGTGCCATGAAGACATAGAATGCCTAAGGGTTGGGGAGTTACTCGAATCATTACAAAATGGAGATGAAGAGCCAACCATCAGCTACAGGTGCTACACTACAAACATGACATTTGGCTTGGGTGACCGTTTGCCTTCCTTCGCCACTTGGATAGAAGTCCATCTGGAAAGAAAATGCTTTAAATGCCACCTTTGGTGCCAAGAAAAACCGAAGTGTAGATGAGCGGGCCCACTTGGAGAAGTCGCGAATCGAAAATTCGCGAAACGGAAGCAAATTTGGCAATTTTTCCTCTGTGCGTCGTGCCATTTTCTCTGTGGGCCACACTACTTTGGGGCCTTTTTTGGGGCACTTGCAGGTGTCCAAAATGTGCCCAAGTGGGCTTGTTGTAAAGCTTGTCCTATATACTTTGTAACCCCACTGGAATTTGTGAATTTGGTGCTCATTTTCCCCTCCAAATCTCCATTCTCCCAAGACTTCTTCCTGTGTGTCAAAAAAGGGGCAGAGAGGCCATTTTTTGGGTGTTTTTGACCTTTTGGAGACTTATGTCTTGCCCAAATTTCTTGTCGTGATTTTCCATGCTGAATCCAAAAATGCAAACCATTCCTCGTTTGGAGCTCCTGATTTTTAGCGGAGAAAAACCCTGTATTTTGCCCAAAAATTTGTCATGTGACCAAAAATTCCCCAAATTTCTTGAAATTTGGGCTGGAGGTTCTCTATGGGGTGTTATGATGGGCCAAGGAAGCCTCAGCCAAGATTCGAAGCCGATCTTGCTCTTTTGCCTCTTTTGCCTTTCTTGTTGCTTTCCTCAATTTCGCCTTCAAACTCTTTATTTGGGCCTTGGCGCTCATGTTTTGTGCCCTGTAATGAAAAGCCATGTTTCTCAGTAGAGCAAGGTCCTGATTTACCCTCTCGAGGTTGGCCTCCCGATCCTCATTGATTTCTTGCTCCAATGATGTGAGCTCAACCCTTCTCCTTTGAGCAGCTTGGCGATGCTCACGAATGTTTTTCAGCTCCATAATCGTATGCCGATCCTCTAGCTATTTGTTTCTCTACTCCAGTTACTTCATGTTCCACTTGGCCCTCTCCAAGTCAAGGGATAAGGCCTCAATCACTGATTGCTGCTCCTGGATTATCTCTGTAAGCTCTGCATTTGTTGGTTCTGTATCTGTCTCATCATCATGGAGGAGAACGAATTTAGTCTCTCGTTCACCTGATGGCCCTTCCTCCTGCACTGGCTCCTTACCATTGCCCTACTCCTAAGATGTTGATGTTGGAAGCAAGGCACCTTCCACCCCGGGTGGATATAACACTCACTTTGCCGCTTCAAACAAATTTCTACTACCTCTCTGATAGGTGATGAATACTGGCATAGTAGTGGCCTCGTGGCACTGATACTGATGTGAAGGACCACCTATCTCATGTTCTGCGTCTGATACTACCTGTGGAGTGCTGAAGAAGTCATGGGAGATGAAGTCCTCCCAAGCAATGCCCTGCAATCCCAATTGATGATCCACCAAAATCCAGATAAGAGCAAAGTGATAAACACTGTTGAGCTACTACCGAGGGGTCTTATGCTGCATGAAATTTTTCATCCTCTCTATGTTCCCGCAAATGAAAAATGGGAGGTTCATCATCCGCACCCTGGTAAAGTGCATGAGCAACCTAATGTGACAGGCATAAAGACGAGAAAACCTCCCCTCACAACTGAAGTACTTCATGATCAATTTCATGAGTGGAGCATACTCATCTCTCAAAAATCTGAATGGGAAAACTCTCGTGAGCTGACTCAAACAACTGGCCTTAATGTAAGGCTCATAATGATGCCTCTCCACCTTCTTCTTCTTATGCCACTATTCTCCAACATTTGGTATGCCTGTTGCCACTGATATGGCTTTGGGTGTCAATGTGAAAGTGACCCCAGCCAAGATAGACTGACCTCCATGTAGGTGAAGCGCAAAAAGACGGGCCAACTCATGATGAACTCTGACATTTGCCACCCTTTGACAAAATTCAAAACATGCTAGGTGCTGGAAACATGACATAGCAAGAGGGCATGCCTGCAACTCAGTGAGGGTGTTTGGCTCATCTCTAACATGTTTTCCACTCCGGTGATGTCTCCTAGGGGCCTGTTCTCCTGAAGCTGTATCACTGTGGGTCTCCACCTCATACTCTGATGAAACCTCGGATGCCATGACTGCTGTTTATAAACTGTATTTAGGCTGCCCCTTTGATGATGGTGAAGCTGGGTGTTGTTTTGATAATCTGCCACCAAGGGGGACAATGAAACAAGGGAGTATTAGGAGGGGAGTAATGAAATGGGAATAGGGGTTATAGGAGAATTTTGTTTGGGGATATGTAGGGGGTTTTGGGTATTTTGATAGGGTAGGGTTTGGGTTTTTTGGTAAGGTATGGTTTTAGGGTTTGTATTGAGTAATAGGAGGAGGGGTAAGGGAATATGAGTTTGGTAGTGTTAGGGTAGTGATAATAGGAAAAATGGCATAAGGGAATAAGGAACAGGGGTAGGGTAGGGAAAATAAAACCTTGGCAGCAACAACACAATGGCACAACCCTAGCAAGATGGTTTCTTGGTGTCTTTTTGTGGTTTCTTTAAGAGTTTTGTTTCATTTCAACCATGGGCATAAAAACCACCATATCTTTATCCAATTTTATGAACAAGTGAGTTTGAGAGCCTACCTTGCAATTAGAGGGGCTTCACCAAAGATTTGAGGGAGTTTTGGCACGTTCTGGGCGCTTTGTCTCTGTGCGTCGCGCTTAAAGCCCAGTGTGCCGCGCTCCAGGTGTGCGCCACGCTGGTTATAAGTTTGAACTGTGGGCGGGTTCTGTGTGCGCCGCACCCCTCTCTATGTATGTCGCGCCCCTGTAATCACCTCCAAACTGCTCCAAACCACGCAATTTCTCGCTCCTCGACCTTGCAACATTTTTCCTATGCCTTGATTGCACAATGAGTTTGATTTGTGATGGAAACTTGTGTATAAGACTTGGAGGTCATGATTAAATTTACTTTTTCAAAAAACCCACCTTTCTAATGTCATGTTTGGCACTTTTTTCACTGACTTTAAAACAACCCTGATTTTCACTTTTCCTCTGAAATTTTGGCTCAAACGATGAAATTTTCGACACTTTTTGCAGGGATTGCATGACAGAGCATCTGGTCACAGAAACCATGATTGCACCTGAAGAAATCAACTGTCGACCCTTTTTGAAAATTTTGTCACAAATGACACTGTTTGACTTTTCTTCAAAACAGAGTTTTGAAGAACAGTCGAAGTCTATCAATATGATGATGAAACTCTGCGGATCATTACTTTGCAAGAGCATCACTCTGGCCTGCATGGCTTTACTAGTCATATTAAAGACCAAATTGATCAATCCCTAGACCTAATGACCAAAAATGACTTTTGTCTGTTAAAGGACCAGACCTTGACTGTTATGGACTTTTTTTATTATTTGACACAAAGACATAAGCCAGCAGGAGCCAGACATGAGGGGAGATGACTAGCATGACCTTCTCCGTCAGATCATGGCATGCCCCTAGCGGAATGTAGCTAAGTGAATGGAGTGGGACACCTAAAAATTAAATGCATAAAGAGGTTTGATCTCTAACGGAGGACTAACCAGACCGACTCTAACAGTAATAATATTTAATAACATGATAAAATTACTCAAAAGGGGCCACTGTGGGGTGAATGCATGAAGATGGGTTACACTTTTGGGCCAAATGTGGCGATGAAATTTCAAAATTTTACACTTTTATTGAATTGAAGCCCTCAAAATTTATATAAGCATTATGACTTTTGATTCAGATTAAAAAGACTATTTTTGTGGAGAATTATGTTGTTATCCTAATGATATTTTTTGCAAGAAAATTTAGTATTGTATAATATGTCATTGTTCCA
This sequence comes from Pinus tabuliformis, assembly GCA_031772625.1. NCBI lineage: Eukaryota > Viridiplantae > Streptophyta > Pinopsida > Pinales > Pinaceae > Pinus > Pinus tabuliformis. Next base: position 1,310,742,765 of record CM062819.1, read on the forward strand.
TTAAATGAAATACATGTCCTTGCAAATTTTCACATATCTTAAGAGGTATGTCTGTGTTCATGTAGACTAACTTAGTCTAAAATGTGTCATATATATATATGTATGTATGTATGTATGTATGTATGTATGTATGTATGTATGTATGTATAAGCATGATGTACACAGAAAGAGCTAAATTTTCATATTAAAAATTTCTTTTTTTATCCAAAATTATATTTTTTTATTATTTTTCAAAGTTGGCAAAGTAATATTTCAATTGTATTTTGTAGACACTTGTGTTCGTGTAAGGTTTTTTTCAACTATTTAAATAAATTGAAAAACCAAGAGTACCCTTTTGAAGAGGACTCATAAACAAAGATATTGGTATTTTTTGAAAAAAATCGTTTTGTATATTTTATGATGTTGAATTTTCATTCAGCCTCTTCAAAATTGTTCAAAAACATTTCAAGCATTATGTTTAAAAGAAATTAGATGAAAAATATCATATGAATTCAAAAATGTCAAACTCATATGCCATTGGACAGAGGATTCCTTCATGAATCTAACATGGTCAACTCCACCACCTAAGGGAAAATTTTGTCCTAAGTTTGTTAGGGAACAAAATGGTGTTTAGGAAATTTGTAAAAAGTGTGCTGAAATTGTGGATTTTAGGACTTCAAAGCCCTGATCGAGCGCTTAAATTTCAAATTCAAATAATTCGATCAAGGGTTTCGTAAACCCTTGATCGAGCCATTTACGTGGTTAGCAGGGGATCAATCGAGCTATTAAGCTTGATCGAGCCTCTTAAAAAAATGTGAATCCCATAATTTAGATTTTAGAATCAATAAAGATATAAAATTTAATCCATCAATAATTTAACCGAGTTGATATGATATTATTTTACCAAAAATAAAAATTCAACTGGATATAGGTTATGAACAACATCAAAAAAATTTATGTTAATGCACCGAGATGCACATTGTAAGTATGTAAGTTTGTGCTCATAGATCATAAATTTACCTCCCACCAAAGTTTTTACCACATTTTAAAATTCCAAATTTTATTATAATTTTTGTTATCATGTGAGGTAGAAACCTTATTAAATTTAATATTAATATTAAAAAAGTATTATTATTATTATTATTATTATTATTATTATGATATTGCTATAAAAAATTAATATTAATATATTTTAATGTTAATATTATTAAATTTATTAATTTTGGATTAATATAATATTAACTTTAATATAATATAAAAATTGGTATATTATAATATATACTAGCACAACCTCATTAATGAATGTGGTTTATATACTTCATAGGCACCAACAAAATAGTCATTAACACAAAAAGAGTCATACAAGCTTAATCAATATGTTAATTTTATTTAACCTATTTTTTTTTTTAAATCTTTAAAATAATAAAATACAATATTTTTAAAATCCTAAAGTAATCATAACCTAAAGCTACCTGAAGAAATAAAACCTGAACAATTTCAATTAGAAGACGTGAAGCACTTTATGTATCTCTAATGGAGGTAGTTGGACCATTAATATTTTGAAAAAATTTAGATAAGCTTTCCATGGAAAATTATCATTTTCCCTCCAGGTGAATGTACAACACACATTTGAAATCTTGCATTATAAATTTATATTATATAATAAAAAAATATTTGTTGTATGACATCAAAATAATACACACACACACACATATATAATATTTTAATTGTCAAAGTATATTAAAAATTTTGAAATATAGAGAGATAGAGAGAGGGAGAGGAGGGGGGGACACAAATATGGAGAGAGGGAGAGGAGGAGAGATTGGAGGAGAAAGAGAGGGAGCTTGAGAGATTGAGTTGGAGGAAAAGATAGGGAGGGAAGAAGTTCAAGACATTTAGAGAGAGAAAGGTGGAGAGGGAGAGGGAGTGACAAAGGAGAGATGGAGAGAGAGTGTGTATGTTTGGGGCTGAGATAGAAAGACAAAGAAGGAGATATCGAGAGAAGGGGGAGAGAGAATGAGAGAGGGAGGGAGATAGTCAACAGAGTTGCAAGAGAGAGAGAGACGAGTGGGAGAGACAAAGGGAGGTGGGAGAGAAATGAAGAGAGAGAGAACGTGAGAGGGAGGGAGAGAGAGAGATATGGAGTTGAAGCCGGAGGGGAGAGAAAGGGAGGTAAGAAGAAAGACATATAGATAGAGAAAGGTGGAGAAAGAGAGAGGGAGTGACAAGGGATATGGATAGAGAGGGACAAAGGAGTGTAGGAGGGAAGAGAGATAGAAGGGGAGACAGTGGGACAGAAGGGGAAGAGAGAGAGAGAGAGAGAGAGAGAGAGAGAGAGAGGGAGATATAGATATATATGGAGAAACAATGTGTATGTTTGCGGGGCGATATAGAGATATGAAAAAGGAGAGACAAAGGAAGATGGATATATAGATGGAAGGGGGAGAGAGGAAAGAAGAGAGAGATAGAGGGAGGGAGGGAGAGACAAATAGATATAAAGAGAGAGTGTGTGTGCATTTGGGGGTGAGATAGAGAGACAAATATGGAGATATGGAGGGATATGTCGATATAGATGGAGGGGGGAGAGAAAGGGAAGAAAAGTTCTTGCATTAGATGCATTGATTTCAGTGTACAGATGCTAACTTATAATCCTATTGTATTTCTTGCATTAGATGCAATGATTTCTGTGTAGATGTTGATTTCTAATTCTATTTCATTGTTTGCATTAGATGCATTGATTTCAATGTAGATGTTGATTCCTAATCCCATTTCATTGCTAGCACTAGACGCATTGATTTCAGTGTAGATGTTGATTTCTAATTGTTGGGTAACAGAAGCCCCACGCAACGGTCATGGGGCGCGAAGCCCGCAATTTTGGGAAAGGTAAAGGTAAAATTTCTGCGAGAAGCATGGAGTGCGATTTGTAGTAGGTCGAAGTCAATGGGTAGTCCGCCCGAAAATAATGTAAAGAAATGTAAGTTTAGTCGGCCCGCCCATGGATCATGGTCCATGGAAAGGTATAAATAGAGCGAGGCTCTGGGGTTAGAGGTAGCTACATTTTGGATATGATCTTAATGTAATGGGTTTTTGAGGAAGAATGGTCTATAAGCGTCTATAAGTCCGAGTCAAGAGTGTGGGTAGTGGATAGAGGCTCTGCAGCTGTGTGCGTAGAGGCTTGGAAGAGTCCACAGCTGTGTGCACAAACCCCTACAGCTGAGTGCACAGGGCAGATCTAGATGTATTGGTGAAGAAAGTAAATAAAGATAAGTTGCTTTGATAATTCTGTGTTAATTTGAAGTAACATGGATCTAGCTTTTTGAATGATTGATATTCTTGTTTGATCTATGCACATATGCTTACATTTTGAATACATGTGAATCTGTTGTTAATCTATGTATGCGAACTGAGTTAAGCTAATAAATGTCTGCTTAAAGACCTTTCTAAGTAATACTTCATCACATAGATTAGATCTGTAAATAGCGCACAAATAACTAGTTAAGAGTGTTCCGAGTTTGGATCTATGCGAAACAGTCTAGCGTGACGCTGCAAAATGGTGCGCAAACCCTCCAGATCACATCCAGACATCCCAATGGTGTGGAAACCTGGTTCTAGCACCCTCCCATGCTACCTTGGGTGAGACCTCAGTCCGCGCTTAGCGAACTGTTGTCGAAAGGGCTGGTAGCTGCGGGATTTGTTTGGATAAATAATTCTTCCGAACCTGGGTCAGGCCCATATAAGCCAAAAAATGGTTCCGTTGCCGGGACCGGGATCTGCCTAAGGGGTGTCTGATGTTGGAACACTAGAACCCGACAAAGAAATAGATTGAAGATTGGTTGGATCAGGTAATAGAAGGATTTATTACTGAGTTCGCGATAGATACAACTGTGAGCTACAACGAAGCAGAAAGGCGGTTTCATCAAGGACCGCGGGGTAGGTATATCAAATCGGTGAATATGTGGATTAAGAGCACATTGTGCGTGTGTGTTGATGACTGGAGTAACACGAAGTGGAAGAGGTTACCTCAGAATGGAAGGGATAGGAAATAGTCCTTTGGCGTCTATTGCACAGGAAAGCAAGAAAGAGCTCACAAAGTTCTCACCTAGAAGTGCAGTCTGGTTGATCAAGGAGCGCTTGCCACTGATATCACCTCCGTCCACGCCACTACCTTCCTCACCTACACCTGAGCCGTTCAACGCAACACCTCAACCACCAAAAGCCGAGATGGTGAGCGCAGTCCAGTTGCCAGTGTTTAAGGGTCTAGGAAATGAGGAATCGGGCTGGTTCTAGTTTGTGATAAAATCTGTATGGGACACCCAAGGCATCACAGATGAGAATATCAAGAAGGCTACCTTGGTTAGCATGCTGCAGGACCGCACCCTGACCTGGTATATGAAATATTCAAGTGATCATCCAAATGAAGGAATAACAACAATCCAAGAGGTGCTGAACAAGGAATTTGGGCGACCAAAGTCAGAAACACAGTCGGTTATTGGGTTCAAGGAAATTGTAATGTTGCCTGGTGAAACCCCGTGGGATCTGGATCAGAGGTTGAAAAGCACCATCCACGAGGCTAACATGACCCTGTCGGATGCACAACACTACGCTTGGTTTTTCACATCATTAACACCATATCTAAGATCGACGCTTTCACAACAAAAGATCTCAACCCAAGCAGAAGCATTGGAAGCAGCCATGCAGCTGCACAAAACCCCAATACAAGATCCAAGGTTGGGAGTACAGCAAATCCAAGTGCAAATACAAAATTTATGTTTAGAGATGCAAAGCTTGAAACAAGGACAAGCGCCTCAGGCACAGGAAGAAGTGTGGTGTATCAAATGTAGGGGACAGGGCCACAACAAGGACCACTACTCGACCTTCGCGAACTATGTGGTAGGAGGGGGACCAATAGTGTTGCGATCGAAGATACAAGTTGGGCCAAGCATGGTGCCCGCACTCTAGTCCGCAATCTGTCAGGTGGGAGGGAAGCATGATATGGAAAATTTTCACCTACTGCCAAACTTAAGACAGCCCCCTCCTCAACAATTATTTTGTAACTTCTGCAGGATGGTGCGCCATAAGGAAAGGAATTGCTGCAGTTACCAAATTTTGATGGATTGAACACCTGCTTACAGGATGCAAATAGAGGCGCGCATGCAGGATCCCATCGCATCCTTCACGTGGGGAGGATACTAGGGACGTAGACGAGGCCACAGAGGCATGGGACTCGGACAGGGATGAGGGCCACCCATTTGCTACAATTGTGGAGAACCGGGACATTATGCGTGGGATTTCACGAGCCCGCCCAAAGCCTGTTGTCCTTACTGTTACCAATTTGACCATGAAGCAGTCGATTGCCCCATGTTGATTGCTCAAATGCGAGAAAAGGGGGTGCTTACGGCCAGCCCCACTCAGAATGTCCAGATGATGAAGGCTGAACCTCGTATGGAGGAACCGAACATAAATATGATGCTCTAAAGTAGCGCTGCCACCGGAGAAGATAAAGGGAAACAGCTAGAGACAGATGCGTGGGTCCGTAAGGCCCCCCCGAAACAACCAAACTGTTATGAAACTAGCTCACAAAAAGATAGAAAAGATAGATCAACGCCTTAGAATTCAGCCTCTTCGAGGGGGAAACCTCCTTTACATTACATAAATGAACAATTATTGGATGATACAAATTAAAATACCTCCTTTCTATATATAGGAGTCTAAGGGGTCATAATATAATCAGAGCCGACATAACAGTAATAATGTAAGGGCATAATAATAACAATAGTGGGCTTCTATGGGGCACAATAGTAACAATATGGGGACTACATGGGTACAACAATATAATAAAGGGGTTGTACTAATAACAATAAGAGGTTACACTAGTAGTATAGGGGCCTAACATGCCCCTCTCCTTTAAAAAGTGTTGTCCTCAATGCTTGAGTAGTTTTTTATGCTTCTATATAAAAATTTTGTCCTCCCATGTGGAATCTTCAGCAGGTAAGTTCTTCCACTTGATGAGATACTCTGAAATTGATCGATTTCGTAGCTGTCGGGTTCTTGTTTCTGTGATTGCTTTAGGTTTCAATATGATTTTTCCTTCCTCTTCAATTTCTGGCAATAGTGTTTGAATTGGGATCTTCTGCAACTTTTGAATGAGTGGCCATACTTCTTGGTCCTTCTTCCATTCATCCCTTTCTTTGTTTATCCAATCTAGTTGGATAATAGAAATAGAACAAAACAATGCTTCCACATCCTGATCCTTTCTTGAGAGTGCATCTGCAACAAAATTTTGCTTCCCTTTTCTATAGATGATGTCAAAGTCATAACCCAACATAATTGTGACCCTTTTTTTCTGTTCTTCTAAAGTTAATAGTTGTTCTAAAAAGTATTTAAGAATATCATGATCCATTTTTACCTTCAAGTGTCTTCCCATTCGATAAGGTCGCCATTTCTTAAGTGCATGTAGTATTTCCAACATTTCCTTCTCATAAATATCTTGCTTGAGATGTAGCAGTAAAAATACCCAATCACCTACATCAAAACATTTTTCACTACGATGTTGATCTACCTATTGTTTCATTCAATTTTGTACCAAATTGGCGTTATCCTTTAAAAGTTGGAGAACTTGTTGTTGATGCTCAATGTGATATTTCACTGCTTGAACCTTTTTCTTCTTGATATGTCCTTCTATATTTAGAGTTTGAGGAGTGGTAATTTCTTCCAATGATTTAAAAGATATGGTCAGATTCATTTCTTGATTCTCGATGTGATATTTCACTTCTTGAACATTTTTCTTCTTGATATGTCCTTTTATCTTGAGAGCTTGAGTGGTAATTCTTGCCAATGCTTTACAAGATATGGTCGGATTCATTTCTTCTTTCTCTGTGGTTGGGACTTGGCGTATATCCTCTTCTTTCGATGTTTCTTTATCCTTTTCTTCCTCCTCTTCATACTCTATGTAAAATGATTTCTTCTTAGCACACTTATGACCTTTAGTGCATTTTCTATCACAATTGTAACAAAGGCCTTTTTCTCTTTTTTCTTCCAATTGTTGTGGTGTAAGCCTTGTAGGTTTTGGAAGGCTAGGAGAAGAAACACTTCCATAATTATAGTCATGAGTGGTGGAATTCTTTGTTTCCATAATTTCTCTTTCAATTTTTCTTGCCATCTCAAATACCTCCTCCAATGAATCAGGTTCCCAAAAACGAACCTCATGTTGAACGTTATCCTTTAAAGTCCCTATGAAGACATCAATCCTTTTCTTCTTTGGAATATAATTTACCCTTCTATTCAATTTTTGAAAGTCCTCAATGTTTTCTTCCATTGAACCCTTTTTTTTGAGATTTATCAATTGGCTAAAGAAGGAGTTTCTCTTTATATCCTCATAATGTGCTATCATTTCCTCCGTGAAAATTGACCATGTAACAAGTGGTTTACGAGAATAAAGCCCTTTATACCATAAAAATTGATCTGGTTCTAAATATGAAGATGCAATATGTACCTTTTGTAACAGTGGTAGACCATGTAGATCAAAATATTGCTCCATCTGAAGTATCCAATTTACCAGATCCTTGCCATCAAACTTCCTTATATCTCCTTTTCTTGATTTTAGGAGCTCGATCTTCAAATGACTATAACTCTGTAATTTCAGTTTTTCCAGTTTTGAAATTGTGACCTGTAGTATCCCTTTGTGTCCTCTTTCCAATGCCACCAGTCTGATCGAATTTAGATTCTCCAAGAAAGAGTTATGCACAATCTCCCAAGATGACCTGATTATATACCTTTCTAGAAGAGTGAACTTGTATGAAGTGCCACGTGTCATTATTTTGACCTTAGGATCTGAAAAATATACATAGGAAACTACAATCCGTCTTGTTTCTGTAACTTATTACGAAATTTCAATCTGATACGCAAAACAAAAGTTATGACTATTTTCTCCAGGTCACCTATTTGTAATGTAATTCAAAAGTCTGCAAAAAGGCCAACTTCCTCAGATCATATCTCCACAAATATAGTGCGAAATGCTCTGAAATTTGGACCTGTGGTTTACAACGATTTCAGTCCAAAAGGGTTTTTTTTGTGTGTCTGAAACGTCGCACAAAAAAATTTATAGCGAAAATGCCACAATGACCTGTTTGGAGCAGCGAAACCTTAGACTTCAAAGCTCTGATCCCAAATGTTATGAAACTAGCTCACAAAAAGATAGAAAAGATAGATCAACACCTTAGAATTCAGCCTCTTTGAGGGGGCAACCTCCTTTACATTACATAAATGAACAATTCTTGGATGATACAAATGAAAATACCTCCTTTCTATATATAGGAGTCTAAGGGGTCATAATATAATCAAAGCTGACATAACAGTAATAATGTAAGGGCATAATAATAACAATAGTGGGCTTCTATGGGGCACAATAGTAAAAATATGGGGACTACATGGGTACAAAAATATAATAAGGGGGTTGTACTAATAAAAATAAGGGGTTACACTAGTAGTATAGGGGCCTAACACAAACTTTGACTTGGAGCGTGCGAAGGAAACCTTTATGGAAGCCAAGAAGAGCCTCGTGGAAGCTTCCACATCGGGAAGTAAGGACCAAGTAGGATCAGAGAAGGATACATCTATGCTAACCACCTTTTTGGGAACCTGCATGAACTTACTCTGGGATGCTAATGCGGTAAACGGGCTACAGGAATTAATAACCCAATGCGCGGGAGCGGATTCACTGCGAATGATTCAAAAAATAGGTAAACATGCTTTGTGCATTGGGTAAGATATGCAGCTGACCATCCAGATCGGGGAATATGAGATGGATCAGGTCATCTTAGATTTAGGGTCCAACGCGAATGTTTTACCAAAGCAGACTTGGGAACGCATGGGTAGGCCTGCGCTGTAATCGTCGCCGATTCAACTATGGATGGCTAACCAACAGAGAATTCTGCACATGGGACGCCTGTGTGGAGTTACAGTAGACATCGATGGCACCAACACACAGACTGATTTTGAGGTCATCGAAATTGTGGATGATAGTAACCCATATCCTGTGCTACTAGGGATAGATGGGGCAACCAACATGAATGGGGTCATCAACCTCAAGAAATGAAAAATGATATTTGAAAAGAAATCTCTCTGTGTTGTGATCCCGTTGGATCTAGCAGAGGGGGTGCGATATACCAAGCTGATACGCGACGAAGACAGTGAGGGAGAGTTGGACTGTATCTACACAATTATAGCGCAGGATCACGACAAGGTAAATCCAACAGCGGATGGTAGACTCTCATGGGACCATGATAGTTCTTGCACGTTGGATTTAGATGAAGAGATTGAACGATGGTAGAATTGACCGCATGAGGTCACCACACTCAATTGTAATAGGATGGTGGCAATAGGGGAAAAAGAACAGCTGGAGGTATCCACGCAGCCCTCCTGCACCACCACTACTTCAGGCAAAGGTATAGCCCTAAGGATGTGAAGGAAAGGGCGCCGATGTTGAAGGCAGGCATGCATACGGGGGGGAAGAGCGCAATGAAGTAAGCATCCCTTGACAGCATAGGCGACATGTGTCTCTAGTGCGAGCATCCAATCAGCTTAGCATCAGCAGTTCCAAGCCACCCCAATAGATCGGTGCACCAGCGGCCGACGCCAAGATCAGCGGAGGCTGAAGGAAGTTACAGATACTGCAGATTCGCTAGGTCTGTAATAGATGACAGAAGGTAGCTCAGAAATGACTGAGTAGCCACAGATCCCATAACATCAATACACTAAGGTTGTGTCCAAGGAAGACACGTACGCTATGAAGGGACGGATCTAGTAGAATAGACTAGGAACGAGCTGCAACCCTGCTATCATGGATGCGCCTGCACTCACAGAAGAACATTACCCCCCGATCAGCTACCTAGATGCTTGAAAGGTGCTTGCAGCTTGGGCTAGCACGGGCGATCCGAACTCACACCAAAGGTGTGAGCACCTGACTAGTAGTAGAAACTACAGTCTTAGCGCCTCGCGTAGTTGAAAGAAGGTGTGGGACTATAAATTAATCTGCGAAAAACTGGTGTGGAAAAAGGATTCTTTACCAAATTAGGCAGTTCCCAAGCTCGCAGCCGCGTCCCAAGGATAGCACTACCACGGGGAAAGTTCAAAAGATGACCATTAGCCATAGGGGCCCTGACAAGAAGGTCCAATCACATCAAAAGGGAGTGGGCGGCGGGACATTAAGGCGAAAGTTCCAGACAATATTTGTAAAGATCTGCCCACTCGACACCATTAATGAATTGGAAATAGAGGGAAAGGATTTTTTGAGGCTGGCCCTGGACTTTTGGCACTTTAAATCAGCAAAAAGTAGCAAGTACGCAGCTATTAGGCACTCCATGAGTACTATGGCAAGAACCTAAGCATGGGTTGCAGAAGAGATGCAACTGAATCAAGAAGAGCCCGAGGCTGTGACTCAAGCTCCTGAAGTTCCTAAGTCCCCACGTACCCCACGACCCAGAAAGAACAAGCAAAAGATGGGAACAGTTCGGGCCTCCCCAAGACTCAACAAACGCTCAGCCGCTGACAAAGGCAAAGTAGTAACCATCGAACCCGCTGAAGAGGATGATGATGTACAAGACCTAATCGATTAGATTGATGCATAGGCAGAGGAAGAGGGACCTGCATTCTAGTTCCCATTGTTACCCCTGTATCTTTCTCCATGGGCTGGGAAGACCAAGATATCGAAAGATGTAGACGCTGCGAAAACTATGCTGCAGAGCCCGCTTCTTCCAGACGATATAAGGTTCGAAGGATTTCCAATGGGGCGCGTTCCAAGCATCAAATTTGAAGATTGGGACCTTGCAGACAACAACAAGTTCCCCAAACTCACCGAAGACAAGTTATTGCTGCAGAAGTGGTTATTGGGTGTGGAGAGGGCAGGGATACTAAATCTCAGATGGATACCTCACTACCACCACATGACCATGACCATATCTGTGATCCGACAACTGCTATGTCTCATCCATGATGGATACCTCTAGTTGGAAGAACCGATCCCAATCACAGCTGACTTAATCCACCGGATCACGCACCTGCAGATAAAAGGGAATAAGCCAGCAGACATAGCAGGAACCAATAGCGAGGGAGGCCTCACTGAAATAGTGAAGGCTAAGTACCAACTAGATAAAGGAAAGCGTGGGTATGTCATAACAAGCATCAGTGACCACGCAGTATGAGTCGCTACTCAGCTACTAGCTTGCAAGCTCATGAGAAAATGTCACGTGGATGAAGTAGCAGCCCCTGTCATCACATTGGTAGGACAGTGTGCCGAGGGGGTTCAATTCAATTGGGTACATTTTTTATGCGACGAGTTTCTGACCAATTGTTAGGAAGCACAGGACAAGGGTAAGACCTTTCATTATGCTTGGTTGATCTTATCAATCCTTCTGGTTACAGGTGAACAGTTGTAGGAGAGCTAGTTTCCTCACATTGAGGACAACCTATCTGAAGCAGTGCGGTATATTTCGCTTTAGGCTACAAATGATGTAGTAAGGGTTTCTACGATCCGGGCATTTTGGACCTCCATGGAAGGAAAGATACGGACGCAGATTGCTTGAAGACCATGCATGTCGCCCACGATCTACAATAATTTTCTAAGCACGGCCGAATTCAAAGCTGATATGCATCACGTCTATATCCATGCGCAAAAGGATCCGGAGCGATCTTGGGTCACACTTCCATTCCTTGCGACCGACGATGCCATTTACATGGTATTGCCAGCATTACCTCTAGAATGGCGCGCCCCAGACAAGGCCGTTCTCGACAGATTGGCTGCCCAGCAGCAGAAGAAGGAACGCCAGCAGCGACTCTCTCAACTGGCAGAAAAAACATGACTGGAACAACAGGCCGTTGAGTAGTAGGATGCTACGACAAGCCCACTATCAACATGGAATCAAGGAGAGTAGGGCATGGATTTGGAACAGGACCCATGACAAGAAACAGAGACGCAGGACCACCTCAAGTGGCCGCGCGCCAAGGAATCACCGACTACAAGGAAAAAGTCCAAAACAACGAAAGCTCTGGAACAAGAATTCTTGGATAGTAGCTAGCCCGCAAGAAATATTCTCGCCAGTGCGTTGCCTGAACTAATCATTGTGCAAACAACTATGTTAGGGGAGATCAGAGCACAGTTACAGGCCTTACAAGAGCGACCCCCGAGCTGGGTCACTCGTGAGCCTGCAGAAGACATAGTCGTCGCCGAGCAGATAGTCAGCACGCACACACCACACATCCTCTCTTTTCTAGTAGGCGTTGTCCAAGCCCCAGCCACAGGCGATGAAGGCAGTTGGGAATTAAATCTAGCCGCCCTATCTAGAGATGTATTGTACCTACTGCAAGAGGGAGTAACTCAGGAATTTCACGCTAGGGAAGGCCATGCATTCCACATCTTGACAGAATAGAAGGCAAAGATAGAACAGATCACTCTCTAGAATGATGAGCTGGCTGCACAATACCGGGAGGTAGAACAAGCTATGACGGAGGCGTGTGGTACGGTCCTCGAGCTAGCCATCCCCGGGGACCTCCCACCAGCTACCAAGATTCAACACATGGCAGCCGGTTTTCGCACGACCCAAGAAGAGGCCGCAAGGACCCAGGAGGAACTAACGTTATAGGTTGCAGAGCTTCGTCTCAAGGCCCAGCTGACCACACCTCCAACCGAATAGGAACGTTGTCACAACAAAGTTGTAGCAGGACTAGAAACAATGAATCATACTGTTCACGAATGCTTGGGACTGCTCAGTCAGTGACTCGGGATACTCACTTCTCTCCAGGAGGACCCAACTGTCCAGCGAGTAGAAACTGAGGTGTGGGAGTTGCAGCAGGCCTATGGCACCACCCGTAGTGCTAAATAGACATTCGCTATCACACAACGGTTGGCCAAAATGAAGGAGGCCCAGGCGTTCAAAGCCCAAGTTGACATAGTGCGGCAATAGGAGGCAGTTCTTAAAGACCGTATCTAGCCCTGGCTCGATGAAGCATTTAGTGTATCTACAACCATTGAAGGCAAGGTCACACAGATGCAGGTAGTATGTGCAACAGAGCAAGCAGCTGCCAGTGATATGGATACTTTCGTGGCTCACTTGGAAAAGGTACATAGGCTCGCAGCCGAATTTGTTATTGAGACAGGTAAGATGCAGAAGTTGCTAACCGACCTCCGTGCAAAGATTCCCTCACCAGCCAAGTGACTCGGGACAAGTCACGTTGATTGTGTTAGGGGACTATTGGGTAGTGGAAGCCCCGCGCAACGGTCATGGGGCGCGAAGCCCGCAATTTTGGGAAAGGTAAAGGTAAAAATTCCGCGAGAAGCACGGAGCGCGATTTGTAGTAGGTCGAAGTCAAAGGGTAGTCCGCTCGAAAATAATGTAAATAAATTTAAGTTGAGTTGGCCTGCCCATGGATCACGGTCCATGGAAAGGTATAAATAGAGTGAGGCTCTAGGGGTAGAGTTAGCTAATTTTTGGATATGATCTTAATGTAATGGGATTTTGAGGAAGAACGATTTGTAATCATTTGTAAGTCCGATTCGAGAGTGTGGGTAGTGGATAGAGGCTCTGCCGCTGTGTGCGCAGAGGCCTGGAAGAGTCCGTAGTTGTGTGCACAGACCCCTGCAGCTGAGTGCACCAGGTAGATCTAGATGTATTTGTGAAGAAATTAAATAAAGATAAGTTGCTTTGATAATTCTGTGTTAATCTGAAGTATCGCGAATCTAGCTTTTTGAATGATTGATATTCCTGTTTGATCTATGCGCATATGGTTACATTTTGAATACATGTGAATCTGTGGTTAATCTAAGTATGCGAACTGAGTTAAGCTAATAAATTTTTTCTTAAAGGCCTTTCTAAATAATACTTCATCACATAGATTAGATCTGTAAACAGCACGCAAATAACTAGTTAAGAGTGTTCTGAGTTTGGATCTGCGTGAAACAGGCTAGTGCGACGCTGCGAAACGGTGCGTGAACCCTCCAGATCACATCCAGACATCCCAAGGGTGCAGAAACCTGGTTCTAGCACCCTCCCTTGCTACCTTGGATGAGACCTCATTCCGCGCTCCGCAGACTATTGCTGAAAGGGCCGTAGCTGTGGGATTTGTTTGGCTAAATAATTCTTTTGAACCTGGGTCAGGCCCATATAAGCCAACACTAATCCTATTTGATTGCTTGTAGCATTAGATGCATTGATTTCAGTGTAGATGTTTATTTCTAATCCTATTCGATTGTTTGCATTAGATGCAACGATTTCAGTGTAGATGTTGATTTCTCATCCTATTTGATTGCTTGCATTAGATGCATTGATTTCAGTGTAAGCACAAAAAAATTATTAACAACATGCATTTTGGCTAAGCTTTTGTATATAACCTCAAACAAAATAAAATGAAATAAAACTTATATTTGAAATTTTTACATCTCCACATATTTTAAAATTGAATAAAACTTATTTCGATCATATCTAAGTTTTAAAAATTGAATAAAATATATTTCAATCATAAGGAATTGATTGAAATACTTGGATAACTACTTGTAAATTTAGGAAAGATGATAACATTATATAAAATTATAGAAATGTTTCCATATATTGTTTTTTGACCTATATATTAAATTTCAATATGATTGGCTTATATCGTGTTATGACTAAGCTCTTGTAGATAATCTCAAAAGAAATAATATTAAATAAAACCTATTTGTTGTTTACATGACATCTTTTAAAATTGAATAAAACTTATTTCAATCTTATTTGTGTGTTTTATTTGAACCTTGAGATAAGAAATTGATTGGAATACTTAAAAAAGTTGTCCATGCAATGGTATATGGGTGGTTCACAAATTTTTTCATATATATATTTTTTATTATAGTATGGATGACTTTATAATTCAAATAAGTTATTTTTAAAATTGATTTATAATAACATACATGTTGATTGCACTAAAAGACACTTTCTACAAGCCAATATGAAACATGATTATAATTCTTTCCATTTTCAATATTAAATTGATACATCGTATATTTTAGTTCATTTTAAGTATCAAAGTAACTTGCATCATAACTTAAGATTGTACTTATTTTCATAGGCTATGAAACTAGAAATCAAACTTGCTATATTTTTTAATAAAAGTTATACTATATAGAAAAAAAATTAAATTAACGAAATAATTTTAATAGATCCATAAACTTCAAAAATTAATGAAGATCCATAAACAAGATTAATACAAATCCATAAATTGAAATAGTGAATGTATCAATAAAATATCCATATGAAAATATATACAAATCACAAATATCATATGAACATCCATAAAGTGAAATAATAAACATCCATAAACTAAAATAATGTTCATGTACATCTATATATGAAAATATAAAAAGTTTGTATCACATGTGAATGTGCCCAATGAAATGAGCCTGAAAATATACAAACTATCCACTCTAAGTAACACTAGAACTCCTATGTGAGTTATGCCTTGCAATGTAAGTGTCCATAAGTTGGTACTGCAATATAATGCATTCAAATTCAAACTAATTAGATCATTATTTATATAAAATAAACAATATAAAAATAAATGATTTTGAACCACATTTCTAATTACATATAAATGAATCTACTAACCTCAGTTAAGTCCACATGCAAGTTAGATGAGATGGGGGTCTGAGGAATCTGGGTTCATGCTCCCCTGCTTCTGGCTCAATGTTTGGGGTCTGCATCGATGGACCCACAACATCAGTGCCTCTATGTTATAGACATTTTTGGGCCCTACAACCCCAAGCATGAAATGTCTATAAACCAAGGGCTCCTAAGTCCCTAAAAGTGTTGTTCTAACCCCTAAAGGAACAAGGTCAACAGATTACAGCTTCTCCCAGAAGTTCTCCATGAGAAACTACTCAGAATTGGTCAAAACAGGATCATTGCAGCTGCTCCACTGGCTAAGTGCATTGCATCTCACCCAAATACAATGTGAGGGTGCGTTGCATTTTAAAAGTCCCTTCTGTGGGGTGCGATGGGCGAGAAATGACAAATGGCGGTGTCATTCCACGAGGTGGAGAGGCAATGGAAGCTTCCAGAATCTTCTCCTGTGACACTTGCCTCACTGAATTTGACCAAGGATGAGTAAGAGGCCATCAGTCTCCAAGTGGAAGCAAGAACTATCAGAGAGAAGACACTAATCAAATCACAAGCTGACTCATCCCCCTTACAGATATCTATATATGGATCCCTCATCCCAGAGATCCAGAGGCTGGAATTTTGCATATTGTAAGGAATTGATGTTGGTTTCTTGAGACAAACATCAGATTGTTGGGTGATCTAAGCTTTATTTGAGGTGAAGAGGGGCTTCTTTGCTGGGAGGTTGATGCTGGTTCAGAACAACTGGTTGTAACTCCTCTTGGCTCTTTTCTTGTTTATCAATAAAAGCTATTTGAGTTTTCCCCCATGCTTTTGTATCATTGATGCTTGCTACATTTGTATGGTCAATTTACATCTGATCCTAGATTGTTTATGATTATAGATCCATGTCTTTGTATAGTGCTATGCTTCTGTGATCTTACAGGTACTTTGTGAAGCTGGGCGTGCAAGGGAGCAGGCAGCTGAGGACTATCAAAGAAGAGAGGGATCAAATCAGGAGATTAGCACAAGACAGAGGTTGGTCTTTCTGTTCCTCTCTATCTATAATTCATAAAGGAAAAACGAAAGTAGCTTTTCTCTGTTTTTTTCTAAGGCAATTGTCACACCTTAGTGGGATAGAGCAGTTCTATATAGACACTTTTCCCTGTAACAAAATGGAGACTCCGTTGGGGAAATAATTAGTTTGTTTGTTTATCATTCTTTGTTGTCTATTTCATAAACTTACAAGTAGCATTCGAACTACATTTGCCATAACAAATGCAAAGTAGATAACTTCTACTTCAATCCATCTACTGGATCTGTTTATGATTTAAACAACTGATTCACAAACTATCTGATTGCCCTTGTGATAGCTCTTAGATCCTCCTTAGATCTACCCCTGATTGTTGCATTACTGATTGCTTTTTGCTCAGCCAAAACCCAAGAACTAAACTGCAAACTGTGACCCGGAACCCGAACAGAGTCTCGTTTCTGGCCCAGCGCAGGTACTGTTCAGAGATTCTGAATTTCAGCGCACTTCCCGAGTGGACAACCTGCGCTACATTTCATATTCTCTGTGTTACAGGTGCGCTGATCAGACTAGCTTTGTGCAGTTGTGGCTTCTGTGGTTCATTCTTTCCAGTTCTATTCTTGAATTTTGTTGTCTGTGATCAGTATATGTCTATTTGAAACCCCTTTTCCTTGTTGTTATTTCGCCTCCTTTGTACAAAAGAACTATAGATGTTTTTGTGTGTTTGTTGAGTCATTTACAGCTCTCCTTTGCAAAAGCAGCGTAATCGTACTGTCGTCCTTTGATTTGAATCTGTCGCAAGTGTCGATTTCAATCGTAGGAAAGAGTTTGATTGCTGTTGATGGTCGATTATCCTATTACTATTGCTGTTGGTCTGAATTTGTAATTTTCTAGTGTCAATAACAAGTATTCATTTTAAAATCGTAAGGTGTTGTGATCGTCTCCATTTTTTATTTCGAAAAGAAACTTGTTGATATTTGTCACATGAAAATAGATTCAGATTTGTGCATCAACTTTCTTTTTAGCATTCATATACTAAGAAAGTCGAAAAAAAATACATGCATGTGCATTTGCATATAGACAGTCTGATTGGCTTGATTTAGGAAAGTGCATTTAGAGTGTGCTCTTTGCTCTTTGTGAAAAGATTCTGTCTTTCTTTTCCCTAGTAGCTAGGATTTTCATTGCATAAAGGAGATAAAAAGTTTGTTTATCATCTTAGATTGCATTTTAGGAATTACATCTACATCTCGTGGTGAACCCAAAAGGCAAACTTCATAAACAAGATCAACTTAAAATAAATTCAATGAATCTAACAACAATTTGGAACTTAACACACAACATTTAGAAGTCTAGGCTAGAGACATATTCCGGCGTTGTAAAGCCTGGTAACTGTTGTTCTCACTGATGGTTGGGTGATTCCTCCACTTTGAGACGATAAGTGCCAGTATGGACTTGTGCTCCCACGTACCATCGAGTATATTTTGGGAGACCCCAATAGGCTTAATCCTTTATCCATAGGAAGTCGTGTCTGCCGCCCTATCGATCGAAATGCACTGAACACATCATTCGGGAAGATTGACTACCGTACCGTAAAAAGTATTCTGCAGTTTTGCAATTGGTTTGGTAATCCCTCTACCTAGATTTCCAGAGCAGTCCCTTTCGTTCCTTTTCAGACTCCTTAATGGAAAAGGTCCATCTGAGCACTTGTCACTTCAAGCTCATTAAAAATCGAAGGAGACTAAAGTCATCTTTTGTTTTTTCTTGACTCTTAAAAATTGAAAAAACAAGTTGTTTCAAAGCGTCTAAAATTCATTTAATTCGGAAACATACTTCCCCTTTATTTTAGTTGATCGAGTAATCTGCAATCATGGAAGAAATTCAATTGAAACCTCGTCGTTTGCAGAGTCTTACGAGTCAGCCGTCTTTGTCTCTGGAATTGAAGCTAGTACGGACAAAGCGAACTCGTTTAACCGGTTCCAAATCTCCTGTTAAAGTTAGAACAAGTGTTCCAACAACATCAGAAACTTCGGTTACTCCAAACATTTCTGGAACACCTGCCTCTACAGAAGAAGTTCAGCAACCACAGAAGGACAGTGATACTGATCCTAGTATGAGAGTAAACACTTGTGTTACAGAACCAGTTCCATTTTCAACCGTTTCAGAGAGTCTTGCTCTTCAAACATCTATCGCTGCCGACTCCATACCTTCTTTGGCACCAGAAATATTCTACGGACCTGATGGTCTTCCCCTTCCACCTAGTCTGATTGCCATAGAAGAGATTGTAGAAGATCCTCCAACGAGTACTCCATCACAATTTGGAGTCAGGATCACTCTATATCCTTCTTCATCGGAAGTTAGTCTACCACCAGCGGAAGCTCCTGTAGAATCGCTAGGTAATCTTTTGGATAGACTACAAATGTCTGAACAACTGTCAACATCTAGGACTGTTTCGTCTGACACAGCGATGGCAGAACTCCCTGCTATCACTCCGACAATGTTTGCCAGTATACCATCTGTCCCGACTAGCTCTCAACCGCTAGAAGGAGCCCACTCAGGGGCCATTTCGACAGTATGGTCTGTTCCTGTGTTTTCATCCGGAATAATATCCGGAAACTCTTATGTTGAGTCTCAACAAATTGATCCATTTGGAGGTCAATTTGGGCAATCCGGCCCCCAAGGGCAAACCATTCCCTTGAGTTCTGGATTACCACTGTATGGGGGGCAGTATACCCTTTCATTATCCCCTCTGGGAGGATATCCATACAGGAGTTCACAACAACATTCAGGTTATACTGGAATTACCTCAAGCGGTTGGGTACCAATACTACCTCAACAACCAAGGGTTGTATATTCGATGCAACAATGCTTACCTATGTCAAATATACCAACTACGCCAGCTATTGTGATGGTGTCGCAAGTTCAAGCGCTGCCTGTTGTATGCCAACCTCAGGTTTCTCAGGTTGTAATGCAACAGCCCCTTGACCCTGCGACTCAACCACAATCACCGACTGGTGGAATGACACAGGCTCAGACGGGTACAATTACCCCTCATCTTGGTCAAACTGTTAGTATCGGTCAACAGCAGATGGCTTCAAAACCATGGTTAGTACAATACCAACAACCGCAATTCCAACAAGTATACCAAGGTTCTGAGCAACAAATATTTGCTAATAGTGGACAGCCGTACATTCAAAACGGTCAAAATCAACCATTTTACAATGGTCATGCCCACCAACCTTACCAAAGTTACCAGCATCAAATGCATTATGCTGGTATGCAAAGACCAACTGCTCAGGCAATCCCATCTTATCCTGGGTATGCTTCACCTAACCTGAATCAACAGTTACCCTTTGTGGCAACTTTAGAGTTACCTGATTTAAATCTGTTAACAAATGATCCAATCGGTTACACCCCTTGGTGGCTAGCGATTCCGCATAAACTTCCATCAGATATTCCTAAATTTAATGGGAATCCGGGTGAAGATCCATCGAATCATGTGATGACCTTTCATCTATGGTGTTCATCAAACACCCTAAATGATGATTCGATAAGACTTCGCCTCTTTCAGAGGATGTTAACGGGTCCAGCGGCAAAATGGTACATCGAATTTCCTAGAGCTTCGTTCGACAATTTCAGTACCCTAGCCACAACCTTTTTAACCCATTTTCAGTTACCAATAAGGTATGAAACGGGAACAAAACTTCTTACCAATTTCAAACAGACAATGGCCACTCACATATCTGATCATATACATGAGTGGCAACGTCGTCGTAGAATGGTAAAAACGTATGTCCCCAATTAGCTCCTAGCTGAATGGTTTATCAAGTCATTACGAAGATGTGGCAAAGGGGGGAGTCATAATAGAAGATCAAGTTATCGCTCGTGGGCAATATTTGGACTTGATTTACATTCAGTCCGGCATGCTCTACGATAAAATACCTGACACCCCTAGACCGGAATTCTCAATTCATCCTCCTCCTAAATCAAACAATGACTCTCATGCCGGCAATGTCGTGATTGGCACAACAGACACGAAATCGACAAAGGCTACATCCAAAAAGGCCCATAATATTTCAAGTCAAAATGAAAAAGGTGAACTTCTTGCCTCGGAAGTAAATGCCGTATCGACAGATAAAGGCAAAGAAACCAAACAACCAGGGAGCAAGAAGAAAGGCAAAGGGAAGAAGAAGAAACAGGAGGAATCATCACCTGAGAAATCTTCTTCAAACCCTCCTACAGATAGGAAACCAAAAAATCCATGCTTCATATGCAATGAGGATCATCGGACCGCAGATTGTCCACACAGAGCTGAGCTTAAGAAATTCTTCAAGAATTCAAAAACCTCCGCAGTGTTAACTGATCCATTTCCAAATCCGGGAACAAATCTGGTTGAAAGTGGAAATGCTTCCCCGTCTCAAGTGCTAATGTTGTCATTTTCAAAACAACAAAATGATGCTTTGATATCGACAAGGAACAAAGATTATGGGAATCCACAGCTGTCGAACAACAAGGATAAAGATCAACCTAGTAGTTCGACAACAACTCTGACAGAAGTTGCGCCGCCCATCATTCCTGAATTGACAATAAAACCGCCAAATGGAGTAGTACACAAGTCGACGTTTAATCCCCGCACTAGAGTGGCACAGCATTATAATATAGTGGAAGATTTGGCCCAATCGCCATTCGCTATGTCGACTCTTGAAGTACTACAGAATTGCCCATCCCAAAGGCAGGCTTTATTATCAGCCATTGGTGGGATAGACCCAAAGGATTCCAATCTTGTATCCTTCGACCATAAAGGATACGATCCTCAATTACCAGCTCAACTAGCTTTCCTTGTTCAAGTGAAAGCCCTCAACAAAACTGTTCATCGAACAATTATTGATGAGGGAGCATCTACATGCATTATGTCGATGAGTTGCTGGAAAACTTTAGGATCTCCAACCATGTCGCGATCTTCGACGACATTGAAAGCATTCGACGGAAAGACATATACCCCATATGGTATTTTAAGTAACTTGAAAGTTGAACTAGGAGGGAAAACAGTAGAAATAGATGTTGAAGTAATCGATGGAAATCTTGATTACAACATCCTACTAGGAAGGCCATGGATATATGCTATGGCAACTGTTGTGTCGACCTAGTTTAGGAAGATTGCATTTCCCTTTTAAGAAGGGATTACAATCGTCGATCAACAAAACTTCCTCCCCAATGGTTCTCAAGTTACAGGAAGCATTCCCATAATCCATGGAAGCCCCCATTCGCTTCAAAATATTGGAGTAGGCCTACTAAAAGATCCTATATTAATGGGAACTTTCGCCCTTCCACCTCCAATCAACCTGGCAGAAGTAGCGTCGGTAGGAACCTGCAATATGATATCTTCTAAAAAGATCTCAGAAAACAATATCGACATGGATCATGCAATGGTTTTTCCCCCAAGCCCAACAGAAATATTGTAGCAATCAATGTTCCTAGCATGGGAGGAAAACCCAAATCAACGCTCATCAAGCATTTGGATAGATAGGTCTAAAGAATATGGTACCCCTTCAGATCCTTAGTTGCGAGTACATGTCACCAACGAAGGAATTTTCCAATCAATGGTAATTGAAGGGGAACCATGGAATGATTCCCACCATCGTTCCCTTCTTCCGGATTGTGGAGAAGATACTCAAGATGACCTTTATCATCCTTCAGTTTTTTATTTCCTATCAAATACTGTAAACACGGTGGATTCTGAGCGAAACTTGTCCAACATTGAAGAGACTATCGCCATAAATATCTCGACCAAAACAGATGTTGTAGAGAATATTTATGTTGGCAAATGTTGTTCTCCTTCAGAACTGGAAATATATATCGCTCTTTTTTGCGAATTCAAAGATGTCTTTGCATGGTCACATAGTGAAATGCCGGGCATTAACTCGAGTATCGTTGAACACGAAATTAAGATGTATCCAAATATCAAACCAGTACGACAACTGCTACGGCAGGTGCACCCCAAGAAAGCGCTCCCATTAAGGCAGAAGTTGAAAAACTTCTCCATGCTGGTTTCATCTACCCGGTTCCTCTAACCGATTGGGTATCGAATATTGTCCCTGTTATGGAAAAACAAGGAACAATTAGAGTGTGTGTCGATTACAACTACCCTACACCCTTCATCGACCAGATAATTGATGAATGTGCCGGATGCGAAATCTTTTCATTCATGGATGGATTCTCCGGGTATAATCAAATAAATATCCGCCCACAGGATCAGTCAAAGACTGCATTTATTTGTCCGTGGGGCACATTCGCATATCGAAAATTACCCTTTGGTTTAAAGAACGCATGGGCAACGTTTCAGAGGGCAATGAATTATGCCTTCCATGACATCAAAAACATCATTCAACCATACCTCGACGACCTTCCGGCTCATTTGCGAAAGCGGACTGATCACCCGCAGCATTTAAGAGCGATATTTCTACGTTGCCGACACTAGAAGATACGACTCAATCCACACAAATGTGTATTTTGCATCAGTTCTGGTCGTTTACATGGCTTTGTAGTCTCAAAGGACGGGATTCGTCTCGACCGTCCAGACAATCATAAATTTGCCTCCACCTTCGAATTTGCTTCAGATTCAGAAACTCCAAGGGAAAGCGAACTTTCTGAGGAGGTTCATTCCAAATTACGCCGAACTTGCTAAAGGTTATACACGTCTTTTGAAAAAGGAATTGCCCTTTGTCTGGGATCAGGTTGCGCAAGCTTTCTTTGATGCTTTAAAAGAATCACTAATGAAAGCATCATTAATGTACGCTCTTGATTATCAAAAAGATTTTAACCTGTATCTGGCTGCAGCAGATACGACCATTGCAATGGTTTTAGTTCAAGAAGTCGATGGAATTGAACATCCTATATATTATTTATGTAAAAACTTAAATGATACAGAAAGCAAATATTCTTACGTTGAAAAGCTAGCACTCGCAGCTGTTCAAGTGATACAGAGATTTCGACACTATGTCCTCTTTCGGAAAACTACCATTCTGTCAGATTGCAACCCCATGACTTATATATTATCGCGATAGTTGCTTGGGGGCAAATATTCAAAATGGATAGCAATCCTGCAAGAGTTTGATCTGGAATTTGTAAAATCCAAGTCAAAGAAAGCTCTAGTTTTCGCAGAATTATTGTGCGATCTCCCATTGTCGTCCAACGATGAAACAATCGTGGACAAAATTTTGTTTCTGATATCTTCAAGCAATGAGTGGTATGGGGATATAATCATTTATCTCCAAACCCAAAAATACAAGCCAAACACCTCCCACTCCGAACAAAAACGTATTCGATACCAAGCAAAAGACTACATGATCGTCGGTGATACACTTTACCGTCGTGGTATTGATACAGTTCTGAGAAGGTGTCTCACCCATGAGGAGGCCGAAAAAGTCTTGAATGATTGTCATTCAGGTGCGTGTGGGGGGCATCAATCCGGATATGCTATAGCGCAAAAAATATTACGAGCAGGATACTTCTGGCCAACAATGTTCAAAGATTGCATAACCGCAGTCAGAAGTTGCCATGCTTGTCAAATTTTCGATAGCAAAACCAGAAGACCACCTGCACCTCTGCAGCCAATAGTTGCAGTTGGGCCATTCGCCAAATGGGGCATCGATTTCATGATATGTAACCCCACCTCGAACGGGGGGCATGGGTATATCATAGTTGCAGTTGAATATTTTACCAAATGGGCCGAGGCAATGCCTACATTAGATAATACTGGTGAAACAGCTGCCCTCTTTTTTTTCAATCATGTAGTCGCCAGATTCGACGTACCACAGGCTATAGTCACAGATCATGGATCGCATTTTCGCAACACATGATGGTCGAATTAGCTGCCAAACTAGGGTTGTCTCACGACAGCTCTACTCCATATTATCCGCAAGCCAACGGACAAGTTGAAGCAATCAAAAAGGTCCAGAAACGCATGCTGCAAAGGATGATTGGAGTTCACAAGAGAAGATGTCACCTATTCATGTACTCAGCTTTGTGGGCTTACCGAACATCGGTAAGGAATGCAACCGGGTTTACACCTTTCCAACTAGTATATGGCTTGGAAGCAGTCTTACCAATCCAGTGCGAAATCCCATCCCTCAAACTCGCAATTGATCTCCTCCCCGGAACTTCAAAAGAAGAAGCTCGTTTCTTGGAATTAATCCAATTGGATGAAAACCATCATGATGCTGCTTTGGCTAACGAAGCCCATAAGAAACAAGTCAAGGTGCAGTTCGACAAAAATGTCAAACCTCGTGTCTTCTCAGAAGGTGACTTGGTCTTGCTTTATGACCAAGAATCCGATAAATTGGGAGCAGGTAAATTTAAGTCTTTATGGATGGGCCCCTATATTGTTAAACGAGTGTTAGCAAAAGGAGCCTACGAGTTAATGGATTATGACGGAATTCCACTGGGGCAACCTCGTAATGGGTTGTACCTCAAGCGTTACTATGCGTAATGGTAACCTGTATGCTTTTGTTATGTTTTTGTTTTTGCTAAAGTGTTTATCTTGGTCAAGTAATCCACTTTTTACATTTGTTGCAGATGTCAAACCTATTGGAGTCATGTGTTGGATATGCCGACGGAGTGAGTCGTAGTTCGCGGAACCTATCTTCCGCAGCCTGGGCTATTTTTGATCCAAGCGGTGAGTTAGTAAGTTTCAGAGGGGTATGTATTGGTCGATCAACAAATAACATCGTTGAATATAGCGCGTTGATAGAACTTCTCTCTGATGCCATCACACATGGTATACACTGACTAATTGTCATGCTAGACTCACAACTCGTAATACTACAACTCACTGGTATCTATTCCATCCGAAACCCAGCTATTTATCACATGTTCCTAAGGGTTAAGATTTTGGAAAGACAATTTGATTTTATTCAATATCAACACATTTCCAGAAACTTAAACACATTAAATGACTCATTAGCAAATTATGTGTTAGATAGACATTTGCAACATTTATGAAAAGAAACATACCATCAATGTTTGCATTTGGATCATGTAACTTAACCAAAATAAAACTCCAAAAATCAAAAATATATATAACTGTTTATGGTTTACACATAATGTTCTGTAACCAAGACAAAATCGGTCGAGTGACCAAAAACTCAAAATGCTAGGGGGCACCCTAGTCTAATGATGCTCGTGATAGCAAGTCACAGCCTGTGTGATCATGCGTAAGAGACAAGTCCATCGTCTTGGCACACCAGTAGTATGCCACTGTAGCCTCAAAGGTAGCTCGTCAGTCCTCACATCTGGAATACCAAGAGTGAGGCCCTCAACCTACTTTTGTAACGCTGTGAGAGTCTCGGCCACATCGAGGTCATGAAGGATAGCCCTTCCGACAGCCTCTCCTGCTGGGGCGGCAGCTGGTACTCTCAGGCGAGCTACTGGACGAACAAGACCAACATTAGCATGTACACATGAGTTTGATTAAAGTATTGATAGAATAAAGCACAAGGACATTATAAATGGAAAACGATAAATAGGAATATGGTCAAAGATTTTACCAATGGCGCCCCACTATTCGCCATCCGGCAGTACTAAATCTGGATCACCCCGAAAGTCCATGCCAGCATATGGATACTCGAAATAAACCATCTCCTGACGATCAAACCACCTGAAGAAGGTATCATAAAATGAAATCTGAGACTGACTAGCATGCCTAGACATATGGTCAACCCATCTCTGCATACGTGGTTCATTAGGTGAAGGTAAATCGAGTGCAATATACTGTGGCTGCATCAGCGGTATCTTCTCTAAGGCAAAGGCGGTCAAAATAGAACCATACCCAAAGTTCTTCAACCTCCCACTCTTTATCTTGGTCAACTGTTCTTTCATCACAAGAAGTACTGCGTCACACCAGTTGAACACCTTCGGTTGGAGGCATTCCAAGGCATACTG
This sequence comes from Pinus tabuliformis, assembly GCA_031772625.1. Classification (NCBI taxonomy): domain Eukaryota; kingdom Viridiplantae; phylum Streptophyta; class Pinopsida; order Pinales; family Pinaceae; genus Pinus; species Pinus tabuliformis. The sequence continues at coordinate 1,310,769,327 of CM062819.1, forward strand.
CATATAAGATCGGTTGGCTACATGAAGAGCCGCACCACTGGCCATCCTACCAAAAGTAAACAGAATAGTCCTGAGGGACCTGTCAGTGACATCACGGATGATGATCTTGCTGTCTTTACTCGGCTGAGATCCCTCTCTGCAGTACCGGTGAACATAATCTCTCACAGAGTCACCTCCTCGGGCCGAACCTGATAAAGAGATGGGGGCACCCCGCCTCGACAAGCCAGTCAAGAAATAGATGTCTACTACAGTCAAGGGGATAGATTTTCCCCTGATCTGGAAAACCTGGTTGGTAGGATCCCAAGCATCGAGCAAATACTGCAGTAAGTTGATCTGTTGTCTCATGCTAGAAATGCGGAAAAACTTCAGCAAGCCACAGTTCCGCAGTGCGTTTACTGTAATCGGATCATGTAGGGCAAGCATGTCCTCTTCTTCATGCTCGCGTTCTCGCCATGTAATGGTCATCTTACTCCAAATATCTCTGAAAAACAAACAAAAGAAGAGTTAGAACCTAATTTTGGTAAGAAACAGGGAAAATTTCCATCAAAAATTGTGCACAGAATTCCTTCTCTGCGCCCATCGCACCTGCAGTAGTGCTCTGGGTGCGTTGCATGTCATATGCCCTTTAAACAGGCCAACATTCAACGCACCTTTCGATACACAAAGGGTGCGTTGAAGGCAGAACGAGTTTTTCAAACCCCAGGGGCTCAGAAAAACTAGGAATCAAGCTCAGAATGTAAAGTGGAAACCATAAAATGAAAGAGCTCAGGTTTAGCTCCTACCTAGTCCAGACGGCGCCAAGAATCATCCACAGAATCTCCCGAAATCAGCTGATGAAAATCAAAGGGGGAAAGCATCTCCAAAGCTCCAACAAACCAAAGTTCAAATGAAATGGTAAAATGAGAGGTAAAAACACTTTTTCATTACTTTTTACGTAGTTCAAAGTAAAATATTAGTGTTCTAACTCATTTTCAAGCATATATCGTTCATTTCTGACTATTTTGATGAAGCATTTGAAAATACAGTACAATCTTTGAAAGAACAAAGCTATTTATGGTAAAATCAAAAAAGGGACCATTCAATCGAGCAGTTTTAGCACATAGTTCAAGCTCGTTAAAAAATAAACATAAGACATGAACAAATGTTTCCCCCCGCGTTTAAGCTCGTTAAAAAATGAACTATTCCCCGGTAAATAACCATCGTGAATGTAGTACTTTAGCCATTAAAGCCTTGGTCATGTTTGCACCGTCACCTCCACTTTTTCATTGGTCGATCATTCACCTCCATTTGATTGTTTACCCATTTTGAGGAACAGCTGCGAAGAGTGATCTCACTAGCCATCCTTGTGACACTGCCGTGATTGGAAAATTCCAAACCTTACCTGGAATCAGCTGCTACCCATTTTATCACTCGTTCCTCAAAAGACGAGTCTCCTTTAAGCTCTTTTCAACTCACTCGTAAAATATGAAAAGATTGCCGAGCCATTGGCATCTCCAGCTCGTTAAAGGGACAGGAAGTGCTATCCCTCCTCTAGATTTTAATCTTTTTGGACCTGATGGATTATTACACAAAAATATCGAGCGCTTTTTTTGTTCAGCTTGTTAAAAGTATCGAAAACTCATCTCTTCTGTATTGTTTTATACTTTTTCGAACTTAAGGGATTAGATGACGAAGAAGGAATTTTGGAGTTACCTTTACGTTCCTGTTCAGACTCTCTAAAATTGAAAAGCACTGAGTTATCTTTGTTGTTAAACTTGTTAAAAGTATAATAGCGACAAACTTTTCTATAGACGAGAACGAGTTTCACTATCGCTAGGCTCGTTAAAACATAGCAATGGGTTTGCCCGAAGGGAAAATTATAGAACAAGCATATGTTATCCTCCTCAAGATTGACAAAAATAAAGAGGTACTGGTCAGCAATGACTGGGGAAAATTGGGAAGAAAACTTGAAGAAACTTTGTTGGTAGCAAGTCGCTCTTGAACATGACACTTCCACTCCGTGTACGAGTCGGGTTGGGTTGTTTCATTCACCGGTCACATCACCATGGTCACGCCATACCATCCACATTTGGGGTTAATGCTACCAATCCATCACATAAGTGTCGCTGATATGTTCAAGAGAAGTCATTCAGAGAATTCACCTGTGTCTCACCCACTACCATACATTTATGCTCCATTCTTTCATGATCGCCACCCTGAACCTTATATCACCAGATCGTTTTCACCTCCATTAAAATCATTTGCTCCGTTCCATGTCATTGATGTGGGATTCATTAAGGCCCTCTTGTGACGGATCACTTCTTGTCGACATCAGCTCATTATCCAAGAAGTTGATCTAGGAACACCCCATTCAGTACTTTGAGGCTTGCATGCCTCAATGACAAGTTTCTCACTTCCGGCGACAGGTTTACATCAATGGCCTTCGACCGAAAGATTTTGCGTGGTGTTCAACGCCAAGTCCTTTATTCACACCACGTGAATTGTACTACAGTACCTTGAGGGTCATTATCATTATCGGTGATTCCTCTCGCGCTTGTTAACAGTTTACATCATTGACTGGTAATCAAGCGATGTCTTTCCATGTTCGACTTCAAAACATTTCTCACATGGATCGACTTGTACTCTGAGTGAAGATCGAACGAGATTGAAGACCCCAGATCTAGTTTCATCCATCCGGGCTGCGATATATATTTAGGGAAAATAAAGATATCAAATGTACATCATTGCTGCACAGATAATCATCCAATCTAAAGGATGATGGCTCTATCAGAATCATCAGTTTACACTCAGATGATTGTCTGTCCTATGTACATGAAAATGAATTTATAAAGCTGAGCATGGGAATGCCCACCTCAGCTAGATCATGAAAATATTATGAAGATAATGTATTGTATTATATCTTATTACAGGTCTCCTCCCAGCATTGAAAGAACTTCGGATCCTCATAATAAAGCATTTCACCCAACATCAAAAGATTAACGGCCTCATGCTTTAGGGGGCAACTATTATAGACATTTTTGGGCCCTACATCCCCAAGCATGAAATGTCCATAAACCAAGGGCTCCTAAGTCCCTAAAAGTGTTGTTCTAACCCCTAAAGGAACAAGGTCAACAGATTACAGCTTCTCCCAGATGTTCTCCATGAGAAACTACTCAGAATTGGTCAAAACAGGATCATTGCAGCTGCTCCACTGGCTAAGTGCGTTGCATCTCACCCAAATACAATGTGAGGGTGCGTTGCATTTCAAAAGTCCCTTCTATGGGGTGCGATGGGCAAGAAATGACAAATGGCGGTGTCATTCCGCGAGGTGGAGAGGCAATGGAAGCTTCCAGAATCTTCTCCTGTGACACTTGCCTCACTGAATTCGACCAAGGATGAGTAAGAGGCCATCAGTCTCCAAGTGGAAGCAAGAACTATCAGAGAGAAGACACTAATCAAATCACAAGCTGACTCATCCCCCTTACAGATATCTATATATGGATCCCTCATCCCAGAGATCCAGAGGCTGGAATTTTGCATATTGTAAGGAATTTCTATTGGTTTCTTGAGACAAACATTAGATTATTGGGTGATCTAAGCTTTGTTTGAGGTGAAGAGGGGCTTCTTTGCTGGGAGGTTGATGCTGGGTTAGAACAACTGGTTGTAACTCCTCTTGGATCTTTTCTTGTTTATCAATAAAAGCTATTTGAGTTTTCCTCTGTGCTTTTGTATCATTGATGCTTGCTACATTTGTATGGTCAATTTACATCTGATCCTAGATTGTTTATGATTATAGATCCATGTCTTTGTATAGTGCTATGCTTCTGTGATCTTACTGGTACTTTGTGAAGCTAGGCGTGCAAGGGAGTAGGTAGCTGAGGACTATCAAAGAAGAGAGGGATCAAATCAGGAGTTTAGCGCAAGACAGAGGTTGGTCTTTCTGTTCCTCTCTATCTATAATTCATAAAGGAAAAACGAAAGTAGCTTTTCTCTGTTTGTTTCTAACGCAGCTGTCACACCTTAGTGGGATAGAGCAGTTCTATATAGACACTTTTCCCTGTAACACTCTATGTTGGCTGGATAAATCAATCCTGCGGACAAGACCGATCTCCCTAGTATCATATGATAATATAGCAACAAACAGACAAATAAATCTATCTTTCTCTAGACATATGCAATTTACAAATAAAGACTATAGAGATGTTACAATCCTACCTTAGATCCAACGCTTGTTCGTTGTAGTCATCTCTCGATTATCCGAAAGAGTTATCCTTAAATACCTGCAATCACAAACAAGAAAACATAAAATAGCACCTGCATATCAAATATCATAAATCATGTCTATTATGGTGATCAAGGAATCCATAAAATAAACCATAAATGAATAGTTTATTGAGAAAAACAAACTTATTTGTATTAACTTTGAAGTAGAATAACCTTACAAGCTTTTCAGCCTTGATGTTGAACACGCTCTTCCTGGGGTCCGAAACAGGAATTTCCCTTATTTTGACAAGCCTTGCACTCTTCCAAATGAGATCTTAGAGGTATGTAATCTCTCCTCATAGAAGCTCAACTAAGAAGACTAAGTTCCAGCAACATTTCACCTCAAAAAGATTCAGCTTTCAATCTCCCTAGTAACCAGCCCAATGCTTCATTTTATAGTGCAGAGGAGGAGGTTACAGGTCCATCTGTGAAGGGATAGAATCCTCCTTCAAAGGGATAAGCTCCTCACATCAAGGGGTTAGCTCCTTAAGATTTGGGATGCATGAACCTTAAGAGAGCAAACTTGCCACCTCAAGATTCCTTCTAGAAGCTTCTATAAATGACTGAAAATGAGTTTTTTAGAATAAACTCGCACCTTTTTAACTTTTACAGGGTTCCGCACCCATAACAAAAGGACAAAGCGATCAAGTGCTCAGGGGACATGACCATTAGGTGCGGGACCGCAGGTAATGCAAAGAGAAAGTGTGGAACCAGAGTTTTAGAGACTTTTAGGGCTTTTATCTTACTTTCACGGCTTGATATGAAGAATTGAGGCTTTAGACTTGCAAAGGAGGTAAGTATGAGTGGTAATGGACTCACATAGATTGCAAAATGTCAAGGTGACAATTTTTTGTGCAACAGATTGCCCCCTAAAGTGCGAAGTCTGTAATAGATGAAGATGAAGTCTTTCATGTATGAAGAGTGAAGTACTTTATCATTTCAAGGATCATCCTGTGGACACCCCAGTCGGAACCTGTAAAAACATTCAATGCAAAATATATATATAGACATATCATCACTGAGGTAGGCATTCCCATACTCAGATCAAAACTGACTAGAAAACTAACTAAACTGTTCTGATACAAGAATGATTTTTGTAATACATCAAGGTATAGACATGTGTAGACACAGTATGGACGCAGCCATCTGTTTATAAATAGTCCACTACATAATGAAAAACAAATTCCTCACAGCCTGGATGGTAGAAACTAGATCCAGGGTCTTGATTTCCGCTTCCCGAATTAGTACGATTCTATCCATGAGAATGAATGTGTTGAAGTTGAACATCGTAGAAACCACTTGATTGCCAATCAATGATGTGAACTATTAACAAGTGTGAGAGAAACCACCAGTGATGTCAATGTTCCTCAAAGTACCTAGTACAATCCATGAAATGTGAATAAATGAGTCGAAGTCGAACATGTCACGGAATCATTCGATCGAAGGTCAATGATGCAACCTATCATCGAAGGTGAGAAAACTGCCATTAGGGCATGTAGCTTTCAAGGTACTGACGATTTCTAGATCAAATCTCCAGATAATGAGCTGAAGTCAATAGAAAGTGATCTGTCGTGGGCAAGCCCACAACACGAAATCATAGATCAAGTTTTGAAGAAATATAGTAGCAAGGACTGACTCAAGGATGGTCAAAATGGATGACAGATATTTTGTTGATTAATGATTCATTTGAACTGTTCTCTTGAACACATAATGACACTGCAAATGGTTTGGGGACAATTGACCCAAAGCTAATACCCAGAAACCGGCTGAAGACTTTCAATTTGGTTTGATTAACTGTTAGGCAAAGGATTTTCCCAACTCGGGTTAGCAAAAAGTGTCGTGTTCAAGAGTGTTTGACGAGTTTTTATAAAACAAAGTGTAACAAGTAGGTTCATTTTTCTCTCTTTTCCCCCACCATTTTTGGCAAGTACCTCTTTATTTTTGACAAGCTTGAGGAGGATAACATTTGCTTGTTTATAAGCTCATCCTTCGAATGAGACCAACTTAGTTTAAAATTTGAACCCTAAGAAGGAGTGGTTTGTTCTTGTTTGAAATTGAACAGGTCCTTTACCATTAAATTTTAATGAGTCCAGTATAGGAAAAACTCGGTGTTTTTCAATTTTAGGGAGTCAAAAGAAAAACTTAAGAAAACTCCATGGGGGTACTTTTTTGTAAAATAATCCCTTAGGCCTGAAAAGGATAAAATAATACAAAAGGGATCACTCTTTAATACTTTAACAAGCTGAAATAGACAAGCGCTCGACAATCTTTTCATTTTTAACGAGTCTGAAAAGGGTTTAAAGAGGACTCTATTGTACCTTTTTCGTAAATAGTCCATTTCAGTCCGTAAAAGGGGTAAACTTATACTAAAGGGACGATTGTTCATTTATTTTAACGAGTTCGAAAAATCAAGTGCTCGACAATCTTTTCAATTTTCAAGAGTCTGAAAAGAGCTAAAAGAGGACTCCAATGTTTTTCTTTTTCGTAAATTTTTGAAAGAGTTCGAAAAAGTGATAGAAGTATGTTCTTTGTTGAAAAATGATAAATTTTCCTGAAAAATCCAATATCCTGCACAAAAACTCAAAACAGTACACATACCTGTTTAAGATAAATAAAAATGATTTTAAAAATTGTCTTTTTAAAGTGAAAAATAAATAAATTAAAAATTCATTTATTCGAAAAGACTTATAAAAAGGGGTTTTCCAACTTCATTTTTACCATTTGAGTTCAGAGTGAAAAGTGAGAGCTTTTCGGTAAGAAAGTTCCCGTGAAGATTCTGGAAAATCCGTCTGTCGAAATCGAAAACCGTCAGCTCCAGGTAATTCATGACCTCCTTATCTTGCATTCTATCTATTTACATTTTGATTTTAGGCTTTAGATTAAATTTTTAAGCGAAAATTTGGTTTAAAAATTCGCTCGGGGGGGGGGGGGGGGGGGGGGGTTCGCAAGTGCAACATGCGGCCCCTGTGGACCCCAACTTTTTTCTACAAAGAAAAAAGTCGTGGGTCTGCACCTGCTATTCACAGCCCATGTGGACCTATGCACTATTTGTAACTGGTAGGTGCGGACCTCGCGAAAATGAATTTAAAAATTAATTTTTCTCCATTTTTGCCCAAATTTTTTTGAACTAGCTGGTTCTAATATGTCTTTTATGCATTGTAGGATATTCAAAATGCTTATTTGGCGAGAACGCGAGCATGAGGATGTGGATTTTTTCGCATTAAACCATATGCCCACAATGCATGCATTAAGAGCATGCTGGTTGCTAAAGTTCTGGGGCATACAGGGTATGAGGGCCCAAGTAGACCTCTTGCAATGGCTGGTAGACAGGTGGAACATACAGGACCAGTGTTTCATCATTGGAGGCCACTGGCTCGAAATTGAGCTAGAGGACATCTATTTTTTGACTGGTTTGTCCAAGAGGGGTGAACAATTATCTCTTTTCGGGACTAGACCAAGTGGTCAGTCTATTGCTAGTCTCCGATTAGAGTTTTGCGATGATCAAACGAAGGACAAACGGATTGATATTAAAAATATCAACAGTCCTAAGCTCAAGGTCATTGCATTCACTGTTACCAGGTTATGCGGGAGTGCAGCATTGCATGTGGCTATAGGATCCCAGATGCAGATGGCAGTAGACTGTTTTTGAGGGAGAATATTCAACTGGTGCGAGGCTATGTTGGCAAATGTGAAAGGCCAACTGACCAGAGAAAAGAACGGACAGTTGAAAAATTTTGGATATGGATTGATCATGGTCAGCTTTGTTCTAGAGAGGATCCCCATGCTAGCCCTGCAACATCTTCCTGTTGATGCTGGTCTTCCTCGAGAGCCTAGGATAGTTTGTTGGGTTGCCTTGATGGCCCGCCACCCTAAGGAGGGTACGGAGGTTGTTCGATTTCCGCTTGAGTACTTTCATTGGTTGAACAACCATCTTTTTGCGATTCAGTATTTTCCACACACTAGGATGGATTATCGCAGTGACCCATACATGATTCTCCCACCAGGAGAACAATGGGATGATTCAAGAAAAATCATTTTCAACACTTTCTAAGTTCCAATTTTTTTTATTTTTAAATCGTCCAAAACTGATTATCAAAAGTTTAAATGTAAATGTGGGTCCACGATGACCGGCCGCTCTCCAGCCTTTCGAGAGGAGACACCCAGCTACAGCAGCACCAGCCCCACAAGACCAATCAGCAGAGATCTTGACCGATTTGGAGCATCATCCAGAGCGCTTGATGCTAGATATTCCAGAGACAGATATAGATGATATCCCACTTAGGTTGCAGAGATATGTGATTGGGGTCCCAGAACCTTTTAGGAGGTTCCTATGTAGGGTGGCCCATGTAGTGGTTTCTTGTCATGATCATTGCTAGGGATAGGATGATCGATTTTGTAGACTCATGAAATTTTTGAATTTCGTGTTATCATTTTTGTCGATCATAAGGTGTTTTTCAACCTATGATCGAAGACGATGTATATTTTGAAACACTACTTTTATGCTATGATATATCACTATTACCGGCTATATTGTGTATCATGTTGTCAAATGTTTTTAACTTTACTGTTTTGATTATTGCAAATGTCTATTTATCATACTAGAAGCAACTACATCTGCTAATGTATTTAAATGTCTTGGAATATGTTGATATTTGAAGTAGTCAAATTCACATTCCAAGAGACTGGCTCTCAAAAATAACCTTAATAATAATGGATTTCTAATGGCATAGACCTTGTTAAGCTGTAATACAACGAGTTTGGAATCCAACCTAACAATCAAACTCTGAATCCCAAATGAGATAGATTTAGATAATAACTCAATCATTGCACTATACTCTGCAATGTTATTTGTTGTTTGACCGAGGCTTACCCCATGCATAGATACTAACTCATAAGAGGGTGAATAGATAACCCAAGTTGCGGAAGAAATGTTCCATGTATTACGACAAGCACCATCAGCAAAACCAATGTATGTTTGAAGAGACGTCGACATCTACAATATCAATAGTAAAATAAAGATAAGAAGGAATAATGATAAAAGCACTTTAAACTAGGCACACTTTTCTAATCTAAAACACACCAGCAGTAAAGAAACTAATCGAACAAAAAATATCCACATCGAATTTAAGCATAATATCTCTTCAGATAAGGTCCATTTCTGGGTTTACCCAAAGAGACACCGTCAAAATCTATTAATTCATAAGCCCCTTTTTCCAACTTTCGCTTAACAATGTAAGGACCATGCCACATAGGTACAAATTTTCTAGCCCCTCGCTTATCGTTTGCTTGATCATATAGTAAAACTAGGTCTCCTTCCGAAAAATTGTGAGGTGTAACATTTCTATCGTACTAAGATTTTAATCATTTCGCATGAGTCTCGTTTGCTATTGCAGCGACGCGTCGATTCTCATCTAGCTAAGCTAAGTACAAGAAACGTTTTTCCTCTTCAAAAGTAGCTAGGAGTAATTCTATGGCTAATTGCAATGACGGAATTTTGCATTCAATAGATAACACTACTTCCAAACCATAGACCATTTGAAAAGGAGTGAAACCAGTTGATGTTTTTACTGAGGTCCGATATGCCCAAAGTGCTGAAAATAACATGGTATGCCAATTCGACTTATGAATACCAATGATTCATTTGATCATAGTGACTAAAACATAGCTTCAACCAGACCATTAGCCTATGGGTAATATGGAGTAGAACTATCGTGGCGCAGGCCAAGTTGATCTGTCAGTTCAGTCATCATGATGTTTCGAAAGTGACTTCCATGATCAGTAATAATAGCTTGAGGAACACCGAATCTAGCAATTATATGATTGAATACAAAAGTTGCAACAATTTTGTCATCTGCCGAAAATGTAGGCATCGCCTCGGCCCACTTAGTAAAATAATCTACCACTAGGATAATATACGCATGCCCCCTCGCCGAGTGAGGGTTACCTGTGATAAAGTCAATGCCCCACTTTGCAAAAGGAACGACAAAAATTATAGTGTGAAGAGGAGCGGGTGGAGCATGCATCTTACGATCAAAAATTTGACAATTGTGGCATTTCCAGACTGCATAGATACAATCTTTGAATAAGGATGGCCAGAAATAACTAGCGCACAATATCTTTTGGGCTGTGGCATACCCAGACATATGACCGCCACATGCTCCAGAGTGACAATCATTTAGAACCTTTTTAGCTTCTTCATGAGTTAAACAACGTTGGAAAACAGAATCCGCTCCACAATGATAAAGTGTATCACCAATAATATTGTATTGTTGGGATTAGAAACGTATTTTCTGTCGCTGAGATCGTGAGATTTCAGGCCGAAAATATTGGGTTTGGAGATAAACAATAATATCTCCATACCATGGATCAAGAGTACTGATTAGAAACAAGGATTCATTGGCAATGGGCTCTTTCGCCACAATTTCAGTATCAGTACGCGGGAAATCACACATCAGTTCGGCAAAAACCAGGGATTTCTTTGCCCTGGACTTTTCAAATTCCAAATCAAATTCCTGCAGGATAACTATCCATTTGGAATACTTGCCCCTTAGCAATTGTTTGGTCAATATATACATCATACGGTTACAGTCAGAAATTACCGTGGTTTTGCGTAATAAGATGTAGTGACGAAATCTTTGGACAACTTGAACAGCTACCAAGGCCAATTTCTCCACATGCGAATTTTAATCTCAGTCGGATGCAGAGTTCGACTAAGATATCACATGTTCACTATTGAATTGATCTTCCTAAACTAAAACCATCCCAATGGTGGAATGAGAGCGGCGAGGTACAAAAAGTAATCCTGGTTGTAATTGGGAGGATGCAGTAATGGTGCATAGGTCAACGCGTGTTTGAGTGCATCAAAGGATTGATCAACAATCTCATCCCAAAAGAATGGAATGTTCTGTTTTAACAACCTGGTAAAACCTTTTGTTATCTCGGCATAGTTAGGAATGAAATGACATAAAAAGTTTGCTTTCCCTTGCAAACTTTGGAGTTGGCGAAGAGTTGAAGGAAGAGGTAGATTGACAATAGCTTCCACCTTCGAGGGGTCAACACGAATGCCTGCCTTTGATACAATAAACCCCAGTAGGCGACCCATTTCTACACAGAATACACATTTGTGTGGATTCAGCCAAATTCGATAATGCTTACATCTCATAAATATAGCTCGTAAATGAGTGAGATGGTCAGCTCTACATAATGAGTGGGTAGGTAAATCATCGAGATAAGGCTGCACAATATGCTTGATGTCATGAAATGCATAAGACATAGCCCTTTGAAAAGTTTCTCCAGCGTTCTTCAATCCAAAAGGTAATTTGCAATAAGCAAATGTCCCCCATGGACAAATGAAAGTTGTTTTAGCTTGATCAGCAGGGAGTATGTTGATTTGATTGTAACCGGAAAAACCATCCATAAAGGAAAACATTTCACTGTCGGCACAATCATCAATAATTTGATCGATATAGGGTGTTGGATAATTGTCTTTAGGACAAGCTCGATTAATATCCCTATAGTCGATACATACTCTTATCGTTCCTTGCTTTTTGTTGACAGGAACAATATTTGATACCCAATCAGTTAAAGGAATTGGATAAATGAAACCTGCATGAAGTAATTTCTCAATTTCAGCTTTTATAGCAGCAACTTTTCACGGATGTATCTGACGTAAGCGTTGTCGGATAGGTTTAGCATCTGGGTATGTTTTGATTTCATGGAAAACAATTGACGGATCAATTCCTGGCATTTCTTCATATGACCAAGCAAACACTTCACGGAATTCTTGAAATAGGGCTTTGTAAGTTTTGATTTCATCATCTGTACAACAAGCACCTATATGAATGTTTTCAATAATTCAAGGCTTAACTGAAATGTCAACAGGAACTGTTCGAGAAATATTTTCCAAATTTAACTCAGAATCAAAATGTTGCAATGGATTTTGTGGTTATTTGACATAGTCAGTCGTAAAAATAGAAGAGAAATTATTTTCAAAATGATCAAGCTCAGGTAAAAACAAAGACCGATGATGCAAATCTTCCCATGGTAAATCATCAACAAACAATAGTTCACGAATCTGCTCATCAGAATGAACAGGATTAGAAAACGTTGATGAAGTTGAGTTTGATATTGAAAGTGACTCTCCATGGATCACATTCATTGGATCAGTTTTGGTTTAATAGGCATTAGAAAACGATTGTACGGCCTGATATGCAATTTCAAAGGGACTTAGAGGCATCGCACCACAAAATGAATCCACCTCATAATCAGAAGGTATGATCCAAGGATCATCAAAAGTAAGAGTATTCGATGAAATCATATGAATAGTTGCAATAGAAGGCGATACATTAGGGGGGAGGGAAGGAAAAAGGCCCTAGTAAACCAAAATCTTTGATCAAACCTATGCTAACATCCTTGTAAGGGATAGTTGTTTTACCGATGTGCTGAATACTCTCTGCAGAGGCTGGGTCAGATGAGAAATAAGTCAGCTGGTCTATCGTAACGATCTTTCTATTATGAGGAAACTGGATAAGCCGAAAGACCGATGAAACAATAGCAGTCATAGCATAAGACCAACTATGACCTAGGAGAAGGTTGTAATCTAGAGGGGCATCAACCACCTCCATCTAGATTTACAGTTTTTCCTTTGACCCCTATAGGTAAATCCTACAAAATGCCAAAAGGATGGAACCCGTGGCCATCAAAACCCTTTAGAATTGTCGGAGACTGATTGAGTGTGGGAGAACCAAGTGATTTCCAACACTGGATCAACATAATACACGTAGAAGCCCCTTAATCAATCATAGTCCTAAAATAAGGTCTATTTTTTACTAACACTGGAATCTGGAAAGCCATTTGATGAGGGAGGCTGGGAGTACTATTCCCTAAATCAAAGATTATTAGGTTCAAATCCTGAATATCAACAGCTCCTATAGTAGACAATAGTAATTTACATTGTGCTAGGCATGATTGCAGCACTTCCAAAGCCGACATTGCTAAAGGGGAAATAGCTAAGTCTTCAATAATGTTATAATTATGAGCAGCTCTCACATGTGGATTGAAAGCTAATTTTCGAAGTATACATTTAGCAGGCGGTTTGATTACTAAGTCAGGGTTTGGTCTCTTGATCTGTAGTGGACCGGAACCAGGAGGAGATGTAGTTGATGTGTTTGAATTAGAAGATTTTACTTCTTTACCACCAACAGGATTTTTACTACCATAATCTTATGACCGCATCGCAATCCTAACATGAGACATCATCATAATGGGTTCTTCTGAGGCATTCGAGGAAGAACCAATCATCTTACTATCTTGAGTATGAAAAGGATCCTTCAAGACAACAGGCATTTGAGAACCTTTAATGATTTTCGAAACCTCTGCTCGATGTGGGCAGTCTTTGGTAAAATGATCCTCGTCACAAATGAAACAAGGATAATGAGGTTTTCGTTTTTCGTCGATAGATTCATTTTTATCTGTTTTATATTTTGAATTTTGTTTATTTTTCTTCTTCCCCTTCTTTTTATTACTGGATTTTGATTTTTCCATTGATGATTCTATGACATGAATGTCGGCAAAAATTTTAGCGAAAGATTCTCCTATCGAGGAATCAAGTAAAGTTATTATAGGAGAAGAATTATTTGAAGATTTCTTCTTACTTTTAGTGCTAACTGTACCAATCATACCTTCGGCAGCATGAGACCCTGAAGGAGCTGCAGTTATTTGACCGTGTTTCGAAAGATCAAGGATTTTTTCATGTAAAGTACCTGACTGCATATAAACGAGGTCAAGGTACTGGGCCTGAGCAATGACTTGCTCTTCAATAATAACTCCTCCCTTAGCTACATCTTCAGTGATTTTAGGTAACAATGATTTAATAGACCATTCTGCTAAAATTTGATCCGAAATGAAGACTTTCACTAAGCGCCTTCTACATCGCCATTCATGAATGTGATTAGTAATATATGTGGACGTGGATTGTTTTAGTGAAGTCAACAGTTCCATGCCATTGTCGTATCTGACAAACAACTGAAAATGAGTTAAGAAAGCAGTGGTTAACTAATTAAAGTTATAAAAAGAGGCTCATGGTAACTCAATGTACCATTTGGCTGCAAGACCAATAAGAGTTCGTTGAAAAGACGCAAATGAATTGAATCATCAATGATGGAATTAGATGCACACCAGAGGTGATAAGTCATAACATGATTTGGCAGATCCTCTCCTGACTTGCCCTCGAATTTTGGGGTATCACTGGGCAACTTATTAGGCATTGGTGGACAATAGGGAAGATAGTAAATCAGATCGTTCGTAAGGCGCGACAAATCAGGTAAATCCAAAGTTGCAATAAATAACTGACGGTTAGGTTCGCGAAAACCATAAGTAGCGAAACCAGTTCCAGGAGGAGGATATCCAAGATAACCTAGAATCGGATTTGCATTAGTAATGTTATAACCTCCTGGGAAACCAGGATAACCAAACCAAACTGGGGTTGTTGAGGTTGTTGATAAGTATAGCCAGGACACGGTTGATACTGATAAACTGGGTTTTGCACAGTAGGACTGAATTGATACTACCCCTGGTACAGTTGATACGAAAATTGTGGTTGACTTGTAGTAATGGTAGTAATCGTACTAGCTTGTCCTGCAGGCATTTGGACTGAATTCTAAACCACAGGTCCTAACTGAGGCACAGAGACTTGAGGAATTTGCACTGATGTAGGAGCAGTTTGGGGTGGAGTACGAGGTGAACTAGGCCCAGGTTGCTGAACTGTACTAGATGCAGGGGTTTGAATAGTAGGTTGGATAGGTTGCTGGGTTGGACCAGAAACCAAAGATTGTCCAGGTTGATTAATTAACTGCACATTAGGTTGCAAAGTCTGTTGAGTTTGAGATGGATCCCACACCATGTTCATTCCGGAGTATGGACCTACAAAAGGTTGTGCATATGGAGGACCATAACCTGGTTGAACGTAGGGTTGATAATTAGGCGGTAAATTTCCAACTCCTTGAAAAAATGGTTGACCAGAAGGCGGTTGGAAACCTTGAGTTGGGTATTGACCTGGGGTTGATAACCCTAAGGCACGTACTGAAACTAGGGTTGACCTTGAGGTATGTACTGAAACTAGGGTTGACCTTGGGGTATGTACTGAGTCTAAGGTTGACCTAGGGGTATGTACTATCCTAAAGATTGATCAACTTGAGGAAGCCCTTCAGGCAGTAACTGAATACCTTGGGGTTGCCCCCCATGTGGCAATTGACTACCTTGAGGTTTCCCCCCAGGCGGTAACTAACTACCTTGAGGTTGCCCCCCAGGCGGTAATTGACTACCTTGAGGTTGAGGATTTGGAATACTACCAGAAATCATAAGGATATGTTTTTCATTCAACACTTGAGTTCCATTATTTCCATGTGATAACACTAGTTCTATTGATCAAGGAGATGCTCCTGAAAAAGTACCAAAGAGTCACTGGTACCCCATAGGAATAGAAGGACCGCCATAGAAAAATGTTTCTGGTGTTTGGGAAAACATGGATGACTGTCTTGACATAATGGATGATGGATAATAACCTCTTGGCGTAGGATGAAAAGGAATTCGAGGTGGAGAAAAACTAAGACCCAGATTTTCTAAAAAATTTGTCAATGAAATATACCAAGCATCACTCCTAAAAGGACTGTAGAATATTGATTCACGCTCCCTAAGATTTAAAATCTGTTGGTTTTCGGGAAAAGTTACGTCTTCTTTTGGCTTAACAAGTTCTTCGACAGAAATGAGGCCAGAAGGAAGTTTTTGAGTAATGATATTGCTTACCCTAGGTGAACCAGGATTACTAGAGGCTAGAGAAGAAAATCCCAAAGTTGGAGTAATAGTAGGTTGAGTGTCAGGTTCAGAAATTTCAAGTTCTTTAGCTAATTCACTGGAAGGAGAAATACTACCAGTAACTTCGGAAAATGAAATTGGCTCTTGAATATACTATGTTGTTTGTATCTGGTAATCAGGATGAACAATTAAAGATGACTCTCCGGCTTCCTCTGATCCAACTGTATTGTCACTAGGTGATACAAGAACTCTTAGCCCTTCAAGCTAGCTTGGGGAATATTTAGGAGGTTTCCCCTGAAGTCTACGAGATTGTCTTGGTAATTCAACCATGATTAAACATTAATTACTCACATGAAAACAAAGAAAATTTCAATAAAACCACCTAAATTCTCTAAAGAAACAAACAAATGAATCACACGCCTAAAAAATCTAAGAGTTCAAACCACACACAAACAGTAACTTCCCATACTAAAAACACTAGTTGGTGATGAAATCCAATGTAGTAGAAATTTAATACAGAAAGGGCAGTTGGAACAGTTACCCCAACAACTTGCTTAATGAAACAGACTAGCACAAGTTTCTTCACAAAACCATCTTGAGTGAAGAGAACCCCCCATAGAGTCCAAGTGAGTCTAGTCTACGTCTGCTCCAGGTACAGTGAGACCCGTCCTTCACCATCACCTTAGGAAATAATCTTAAGTTTATGGACACTAAGGTTTCCAACAGTAACAAATACAACTGGGGGAACAGTCTACTATCCGATCTACGTGCAAGGGCAGAGTAACAAAGCTCAATCCCCTTCAAGGCTCCTCAACATGGTTAATTCAAGGTTTACCAACAAGTGACCCCAAGCTCTTCAACAATGGCTAATCCGAGGTTTACTGTTTATAATACGGGAAAATCTTCTATCTTTCCCAATGAAACAGACTTGATTGTCTCAAAGGTTCGGACATGATCTCGTGATTGACTCCTTTAAGAGAAGCTTCCCAGAATGTATCAATTACAATTTGATTTATTTCCTACCGCAAGATATATCTACTTGTTTGTTTTAACTATCTTGGAGAGTTAATTACTCCCTACTCCAAGATACTAGCCTAAGCTATATTTGTGATAAAAGCCCTAGAAATAAAAAAGATTACTAGATGAATTTTAATTAAGCATTGCTTTTATGGGTTGTTCCTTAAGTCAATAGGTATGGAAATGAAACTTTGATGGTGTGAAGACTTGACTCCAAATGCTAAAAAGTGCACCTAAAATGATAAGAAATTCATTTTTCTTTCAATGAAATTCTAGCTAAAATAAAGAGTTCGAGAATGCAATTCTTTAAGAAACAAATATTTCTTTCAACATGAGAATGAAAAGAAAATATTTTTGTCTTTTTTCAATAAGAACTCAAAACGAGACTAATAATAAATGCTCACAATCAATCCCTTTCCTTTTTCAAAACTCGAAACTACAAGAAAAACAATTTTCCTTTCAAAAGAGATCTACAAGTTCTATAAAAGCACTCAAAACTACAAAAACAAATTTTGAGATCTAAAACTTTAAAATCTAAATAAATGAAAGCTTCAATTCCTTTTTAGGGCATTTTACTTAGTTGTTCATTAAACTAAGGATTCATTTGTTCAGAATAACAAATCAACCAAAAAAAATCCAGCTATGTTTTCTTTTGTAAAAATGAAATTCAAAACTTATGACAAAGTTTGTTCAAAGATTTGCAACAAGAAAACCAAATCTATTTCTCATAAAGGATAGATTTCACAACCAAGTCAGACTCATCAAGAAGACAAAAAGAAACTAGGGTGATCTAAGGTTTCTCAGGTTTCTGATCTTTGAGTCACTACAAAGACCAAGTGAAAACCACTCCAAGCATGCAAACTTCTAGAAAATCATCTAAAACACAAATACTATTGGAACTCACTCACAAGAGGTTTTTGATAGGAAAAAACAGATATCTGGGTAGACCCTAAAGCTTCTAAATCAAACCTAAACCTAACTCGAAAAAGGTATTTTAGGTTTTTCAAAAAAAATTACAGGGTCCGTAGGCTCCAGAAGTAACAGGTGTGGTCACGCTTTGTTTACTAAAGGAAAAGTGCAGAGATGCCCGCACTGTCTGTGAAGAGAAAGTGTGGTCCCCTGAAAACTTCGAAAAAACAAAAAATACTTCCAGATTTAGAAACTACCCAAACCAGTATACATCAATCAAAAACCAGAAATGAAAACACTTTTCTCAATTCAAAACAAAGGAAAACTAAAAATCAAAGTATCCCCAGCGGAGTCTCCAATTTGTTGGCCGGATAAATCGATCTTGCGGACAAGACCGATCTCCCTAGTATCACAAGATAATCTAGCAACAAACAGAAAAATAAATCTATCTTTCTCTAGACATATTCAATTTACAAATAAAGACTATAGAGATGTTAGGATCCTACCTTAGATCCAATGCTTGTTCGTTGTAGTCATCCCTTGATTGTCCGAAAGAGTTATCTTTAAATACCTGCAATCACTAACAAGAAAACATCAAATAGCACCTACATAGCAAATATCATAAATCATGTCTATTATGGTGATCAAGGAATCCATAAAATAAACCATAAACGAACAGTTTATTGAGAAAAACAAACTTATTTGTATAAACTTTGAAGTAGAAGAACCTTACAAGCTTTTCAGCCTTGATGTTGAACAAGCTCTTCCTAGGGTTCGAAACAGGAATTTCCCTTACTTTGACAAGCCTTGCACTCTTCCAAATGAGATCTCAGAGGTATGTAATCTCCCCTCATAGAAGCTCAACTAAGAATACTAAGTTCCAGCAGCATTTCACCTCAAAAATATTCAGCTTTCAACCTCCCTAGTAACCAGCCCAATGCTTCATTTTATAGTGCAGAGGAGGAGGTTACAGGTCCATCTATGAAGGGATAGAATCCTCCTTCAAAGGGATAAGCTTCTCACATCAAGGGGTTAGCTCCTTAAGATATGGGATGCATGAGCCTTAAGAGAGCGAACTTTCCACCTCAAGGTTCCTTCCAAAAGCTTCTAGAAATGACTGAAAGTGATTTTTTTAGAATAAACTCACTCGTTTTTAACTTTTACAGGGGTTCGCACCCATAACACAAGGACAAAGCGGTCAGGTGCTCAGGGGACATGACCATTAGGTGCAAGACCACAGATAATGCAAAGAGAAAGTGTGGAACCAAAGTTTCAGAGACTTTTAGGGCTTTTCTCTTACTTTCAAGGCTTGATATGAAGAAATGAGGCTTCAGACTTGCAAAGGAGGTAAGTATGAGTGGTAATGGACTCACACAGATTGCAGAATGTCAAGGTAACAATTTTTTATGCAACACTCTAAACCCAACATCTCACTCAGGGGTCCACATAACAATAACATCAATAGCACTCTGCATATGGGTATGCGTACAAAATGGTAAGGAAAAATTATAAATAGTCTACAAATTAATTAACATGTGTGTGTAACTTAAAAAAAAGGAAAATGTTGAATTCTTAGGAATAAAAAAGTTTACCTCAACTGTTGTTCCATGTGGTTGTACACAATGACTCTCCTCCACATGAGTGTTATGAGGTGGAGGAGAATCCATGGAAATAGGCTCTGGTGGAGGATGGCCTGGCTGATCAACTACCCCCTCAGATGACCTCATATACTCATCCATGTAGTTTGGTTGTGTCTACATGTTATCATGAACTTATTAATATAAATGCAATCAATATAAATGCAATCTAATATGAACTAGAAATTAATATAAATAATTATGCATCATTTGACAATAAGGGTCAAACGTTTCGTATATATATGTACTTGGTCTATGTCATGTAGGTTGTGCACCCTCCAAATTTCATAGATGGCATCACAATGCATACATGCATATGTCAAAAGTTGGTCAACAGGTGAACTCACGAGAAATGAATCATCATATAAAGGCACTGGCGGGTAACGAGGCAATGGTGGTGTTCTCCTAATCTCTCCAACCAATGAAACATGCACACTAACCAATGACATTCGCATGCTATCTATATTATTATTCCTAGTCTCAGCACTGATATGCAACAACTCCTCTAGCTCTATCGGTAATTCCATGCTCTGATACGATAGTGTCAAGAATCTCGGAGGTGGTGGTACATACCTAAGGTCCCTATAAGCCCTCTCACAATCATAGGTGTGTCCCATGCCAGGTCGATAATAATGAGATCCAGTATCAGTGTAATCTAGTGTCATATGTAACACGAACCTCTCCATATATATTATTGGTAAAATAAATGGTGACCTGGTCATGGTGGTGAAACTAGCCCCAAGCTCCAACGAATAGATCATACAGAAAAGGGATTGCATCAGCATTCCTAAAATATTTCATTGGAATTACAACTCCATGTCTAGCAGGGCGATCAAGAGGGATATTGAACAACTCCCCACGAACATCAATGTTCTTAGTGGCCTCTTTCATCACCTCCCAAGTATGTGGGCCTCTAACTTCATGTCTCTTAATCCTCTGTATGGATTGTAGGAGGTGGCTCTGTGGGCCCAACCTTCAGTATGTCTCGATTAACCTATTAATGTTGTCAAGCATCAAAGAGAAACTATAACTAGTAGGTGATCTGGAAAGCATGTTACACAACCCTTATGTGATCCATTTATGCCAAGTCGTAACATCCTCCAATGTGATATGAGTTGTAGCATCATCCCACAGAGGGATCGATGCTGCACTGTAAGCCTCAACATCGACTTACTGAGGGTCTACAAATCATAAGAATAATTTAACATATATAATTAACAAACTAGAAGCATAATAACATACACATTAAATTCAAACTCATTAGTTTAAAACAAGTTAAAAATTAAAGACAATTTCAAGACATAAACACACAAAGTTTAAAGATGATTTTAAAATGTAGGAGGTGTACCTGAAATAGGTGGAGAAGGTCCACTAAATGTAGCATGATCATCAACAGAGATAGAAACATTGCCCTTGACAATCTCTCTGTTGAAAATGCAACAAGATGATGGAGCTTAGTGAAAAGAAGTGGCCTTCACTAAGTGGGCCCGCGGGCTATTTTTGGCGCAAAGTCTATTTTTTGACTATGTCTATTTTTAGACATATGGATCATGGTCTATGAGTTACAGGATGCTATTTATGGATGATTGGTCATGTTGGTAAAAATATATGGACCTCTCTTTTTAGGCATATGGGCGGAGTCTATTTTTAGACTGCCAGTCAAAAAATAGAACAGTCGAATATTATTAGCTCTTAATAATATTTGGACTATAAACATTATCTTATCCTCTTGCAGCGCTTTAGTTCGAGCTACGGATGTGGCACATGCAACTTCCAGAAGGAAATACGCTTTTCCTATGGGTTAGCTGAGCTATTGCATGATGGACATCAGTTAGAACTCAAGTGATTGAGTTTGGTGGAGTTGATTGAGGAGTTGATGGAGTTGTGTTCAGTTTGACTTAGTTGAACTAGTTGTATTTAGTATAACTGCCAAATACAATAGTGATGAGTGATGTGAATTAATTCACTAATTATTAACTCATAAATCAACTAAAGAATACATCAGTTAACTCAGTGCATGGACAGTTCAGTGGAGACAAGTGTTAGAGGTGGCTGAAAGGGTGAGACTACTATCAGTTGTGACTATAGCTGTGCATGAGATTTGCACAATCATTGATTGAGATTGCCAATGAGGATTGTGCAGTACAAGCTAAGGGAATTCAAACTTGGATCTGATCTATTCTCAACTTGGATTGCGCAATAGAGGCAGGCAAAACAGTGGAGGAGATTTGAACCCGTGACTTGTTCAGATCTGAGCTAGTTTGTGTGTAGCATATGGAGATAGTACTGAGTACTTGTGAGGAGTATTGTACTATGTATTGTTACATGTTCTCTATCATTATAATATACAGATAGTTGGGGTTTTTCAGTTGTATGCTTTCCCCATTACATACTGTGTTGATATGTGTGAATGATGTTTCAATGTGCGCATGCGATTGTTTTTTTAATTCCTCAAATTGATGATCAATGGTAGAGGAGATTATGTATTATGCATGCATTCCGCAAATAGTGTATAATCAGGATAATCTTTGTGAACAAGTGTTATATTATTCAAATTTCTACACTCTCTGGCCTTGGAGGCAAGATCTATGAGTGGAACATGCACTCTGGGTGGGCTATGTGATCTATCATGAGCCCGACCATGTATAATAGATCCCCTCGCACTGCGATGACCTGTAGTTGGGGTGCTTATATGGGATGTCCTTGCATAATACATATAAACTAATCCAAGAAAAAAATGTTGACTAAACTATTACATATAATACAAAACTTTTACATATAATACACATAAACCAATCCAAGAAAAAAAGGTTGACTTAGAAAGAATGTTGACAAAAAAACCATTTCTAAACTCAAGTAGAATAATCTAGCCTGAAGTCCTAAACTTTAGAGTCCATTTTTTGATAATTTATCAACCAAAGTATTGAGTTCCATGTAAACACAATCGAAAGAAGTGATTAAATCTACCTTCACACTTTTTCCCGTTTCTAAATAATGCATTTTATTCATAGGGCATAAATATGTAAATATATATGTAAAAAAATGAAATAAACCTATTTACAAAACTAATAAATTTCATGCTAACCAAATACTCCAATAGACTTTAAGTTCTTATAATATTTGGCTTTGACACATGACATGTACTAGGTGCAAGCACATGAAGACAATGTTTCTTGTACAACATACTACATAATGAAACAATATGGTACAAATTAGAGAAGAGTTAATAAGTTTTTATTCACCGGACTAAATGCACTTTTCATGATGGATTTAATATATCTATCAATGATGCATTTTGTATATAGTTATGTTATCTTAAATGTTATAGTTATGCACAATACATGTTACAATATATATATATATATAATGAATGTTATATAATTTTATATTATGTTAAATAGTTATAAAACTATGTTATATTATATATATTTAAAATAATAAAATAAAATAAAATATCTTATTTGATAAATACAGGTTCACATTAAGCAACCATATTCATCATATCAATTTCAAGCCCCTAATTTACTTATTTATTGGTTATAGTTTTGTTGCTTTGGAGTTCTTCGGGGTATATTTTTAGTCAAATTTGTTATAAATTTAAAATGCATTTTAAATAACAATTTATTTTATTTTTTTTTGAAAATTTATTTCAAAAAGTTCCTAGTGAAAATACTTTAAAACCTAAAGTAATTATAAAATAATGTTTTTACCATTCAAAATCAGGAAATATGCATTTAATAAACAAAACATGCTACCATTGCAAGTAAGAAAAAAATTTAAAACATAAATTATAGTTTTTTTGTGGTTTTGAAGCATTTTCCAATTTGTTTTTTGTGGTTTTCTAAGCTGTTTTGAATGGTTTTTTTTGGTTTTCTAAGTTGTTTTGAAGGGTTTTTTCGATGTTTTTGTGGTTTCATGGTTTTTGTATGGTAAGTATTTTTGTTTTCAAATTAATTTATTTGATTTTTCAAAAAAAATAAGACAAAAATGATATAATACCTACCTTCGTTTAAGCCTCTAGGATGTTGGTGTAGTTGTTGGAAAGGTTGGTTGGATCACACCATGATCCAGTTTCTTGATCGAGCTCCAAAACTCTTGGTCAAACCGCTCAAAAACACTCAGTTGAGCCATTACTTGTTCCACAATTTGTGCAAAATGGTGCACAGATCGCGGGCGAGAATTTTAATAGAAAAATAAGGCTCTATCAAGCCCTAAAGCTTGATCAAGGATTTATTTTTAATGCTTGATCAAGCTAATATTTTAGTGCTCGAGGAGCCTGATCGAGCCCTTAATAATGGCCTGATTGAGTGCTTAAATTGCTCAATCGAGCCCTCTTTTTTTCCACCTAAATGTGCCCTCTCTTGCCAAAAAGTGTAACCCAACTCCATTGATCCAAATAGGATCATTATATTGTTTTTCATCCATCTCGATGCATTTGGAGTGGAAAAAGTGGAGGAATAAGCTCACGGGTCCATTTTTACCAACAGGACCCAATTTGGCAAAAGGGGGTCTGAAACCTTCCGGGAGCATATTGAGGCATCAAACAAATTTTTTTTGTGGTAATTTGTTTTTCTCTAATAGAAAACCTTCTCATGCTATTATATACACATATACCTTTCCAACAACATAAGAAGCACATCAATAAGATTCTGTATGCAAAATTTATGCCACTTAGAAGTTGACCTTCCTATTTTCACACCTATAGTTCGGGAGGATGTTGCATTAACACCCATTAATTGGAAAATGGGCTAGCCACATGTTTTTGGTATAAAAGAATCTAGAAGAGTCTATTTTGTAACTCTAGTTAAGAGTTGATGTAGTCAAACTTAACAACTAGTAGGCTATCAGGTTGTGTTATAACCTGGCCACTAGGAGGAAGAGGCATTCCATTCTTTCGAGAGAATTTTTTTCCATAGCTAAGCAACGATAGCCAGGAGAGATAGGAGGTAGAGCACACACAGAGGATCTATGCATTGTAGCAGCCCATGGGCCACATGCATTACTTATTTGTACCTACAACCATATTTCTAGACAAAGAAAGAGAGCAAAACGACCTCACCTTCCAGCTGGGTTTTCTCCCGAAAGGGTTTCCCAGAGAGAAAATATTATGTCTTATGTGTGTGTGATCTTATTTTGGCATTCTCTACTTTTCTTCATAATTTCCATACATCTGCATGCACTAATTACATTTAAATCCACAAATATTAAAGTTTACTAAATTGTAGTAGTGTGGAATTTTCAGAGTTTTACTATAAAATTATTAGATTTGTTGTGACAAACTATCCAGTGTAATATCCATGATAGTTTACGGATCATCCATATTATCATATTGTTGTGTAATTGCATAATTATGTTCATTAAATGTTCAAACATCTATATCCTTTACTCCAATGGATCTCCAAAATGTTATCAACAAGAATTCGAAGGTATTTGGATAGATGTCTAAGGGTCTTCCACCTACTCAAGGTCATGACCATGGAATTCATTTTTGAACATGGGAGTGTATCACCTGACATTGGGCCTCACAAGTATCCATATGCATAGAAGAGTGATATTAAGTGTACAGTTCAAGAATGTTCAAATGTTGAGATTCATTCAACCTGGTTAGAGTGATTTATGTTCACAAATGATGATGGTTATAAAATGATGGTTCATGGAATATGTGTCCAGATTATAGATAACTGAACAAAATTGTTATACTATGAATCCTTATACAATCACAAAGTTTGAGATCAAATAGATATGAGTTGTAAACCTTATATTTGATGTGGTGTTGTCGTGATGCATTGATGATTTTTTAGTTAGATCTAGATCTAAAATGTTCTAATTGGTGTACTATAAACTAAGATCCCGAGATCAAACAATGATTTGAATAAGGCTTAAGGAATTTTCTATATTTTTCTTGTTGTGTCTCACTTGTGCTCAATTATTAACAAAAATCAAAGCTAAGTTTCTTATTCTTATCACTGATGAGTTATTAGACAACTTAAGTGGAGTAACTTTCTTTACTAAGTTGGATCTCTGTTTAGGATATCATCTAATTAGAATAAGATAAGAAGACATAATTTCCCAAAAATAGCCTTTAGAACACATGAAGGTCATTATGAGTTTTTGGTTATGCCATTTGGAATTACTAATTCACCTTCAACATTCCAAAGCTTTATGAATTCTATTTTCAAACCCTTAGAAAACTTGTTCTTGTATTTTTTAATGATCTACTAATCTACAACAAATAATGGGAAGAGCATGTACAACTTATTATTGGAAGAGCAACAACTATATGAAAAGCCTTCCAAGTATGAATTTAGGGTTCAAGAAATGGAATATTTAGGTCAGATTATATCTCATGATGGTGTTAAAGTGGATCCTAAAAAAATTGAAGCTATGATGGATTGGCCAATATTTAAATCCTTGAATAAACTCATCATGTTTTTAGGATTTAAAGCCTATTACTACAATTGTTTCAAGAATTATGGCCAAATATCAACACCTATAACAACATAATTAAGGAAGGAAAAGTTTTGTTGGACTCAAGTAGCAACCAAAGCTTTTGAAAAGCTTAAAGAGGCTATATGTACAACTTTGCTCCTGGCTACACATGACTTCAAAGAAACCTTCAATATGGAGTGTAATACCTTAATCCATGATACTGGTGTAGTCTTGATGCAAGATGGAATGCCCCATACCTTTTAAATTAGTCAAACTAAAGGAAAGAACTTACTTAGACTCATCTATGAAAAAAAAAATGTTGGTCATACTACACATAGTTAATAAATGCATGCATAACTAATAGGAAGACACTTTGAAGTAAAAACATATCATAATAGTTTGAAGTAATTATTAGAAATATTTTATTTTTAGGACATCAAAAAAATGGGTTACAAAGGTGTTAGGTTATGAATTTGAAATTATCTACAAACTAGAAAAAAATAATATCCTGCCAAATGTCCTCTCAAGGAAAGAGGAAGATATAGAATGTTTACTATGTTCTATTTCCCTTTTGCAATCTATTTGGGTGGAAGAAGCAAGGATAGAATGGAAGCAAGATGAGAAGATATGAAAGATTACTTAGTAATTATAAGGGGACCACAATGCAGTAGAAAAATTTACATGGAAGAATGACTTGTTGTGGCATCAAGATTGCAAATTATAATTATGTAAGAATTCTCAACTAAAACAGAAGGTCCTTTTATATTTATAGAATTCGCCTATAGGAGTACATTTAGGGTTCTTAGATACATACCATAGGTCATGGCATAGGATCAACAATATTTCTTTCTAGGAAGGTCTTAAATAAAATGTGTACACTTTTGTGGTTGAATGTTTAGTTTGCCAACAAAATAAGGGAGAGAAAATCAACACCCTATGGCTCCTACAACCATTAGCCATACAAAGCTAACCTTGGGAAGAAATTTCATTATATTTTATTACAGTTTTACCCAAATCTAAAGGAAATAATATCATTATGGTAGTGGTAGATTGACTGAAAACGTGTGCCCACTTTTTCTCTATGTCTCATCATGTCAAACCAATTATTGGAAATAGTCCAAAAGCTAAACAAAGCCTCAAAGGCTATTATAAGTTACAAAGATCCAATTTTTATTACAATCTTTTTAACTAAATTATTTTCTTGTTTGGGTACACAATTGTCTCACAACTCATATTACCATCTCGAATATGACAGGAAAGCTAATGTGGTGAATAGATGTTTAGAATGAAAACTTGATTACTTTGCATTTAATAACAAGATGTAATGGGTCAAGTGGTTTCTCTCAAAAGTATAATTGTACAACACATATCCTTCCATACTACATAAAAAAATTCCCCACTTATGGAAATTTATGGATGTCATCCTCCATCCATCACATCATACTTGAAAGGGATTGCAAAGGCTCAAGCAGTGGAGGACCACATAGGGCACCAATAAGAGGCTCTTAAATTATTGAAAGAAAACTTGGTTATAGAAAAAAATAGGATGGAACAACAAGAATATCAACATTGTAGTGAAAGGGAATTTGAAATGGGAGATTAGGTATTTTGGTGGCTACAAACATATAAACAAATGTCCCTCAAGTAAAAAAATGACAATAAATTAGCACTGAGGCATTAAGGCCCCTATATTATTTTGCAAAGAATTGGAAGTATGTATTGCAAATTGTGGAGTTTCTTGTATCTTGATGTCTACATTGTTGGTCAAACTAATTTATTAATAATCCCAACATAAATTATCAACTAGGATGTTCATAAACTTTGAGATGATACACTATATGTGCAGAGGTCAAAGCATTAGTAGGATTTCCAACCAATGCTACAAGATGGAAACATAAAGGAATTCATGAAAGAAGTAAGCCTCAGATATTTCTGCTATCTAGGGTAGCAACATAAAGCCTTCTCACCTAAGCTACGCTCTTTTACTCTGACTAGGGAAGGAATTCATGCAAACAATGAGAAGTTGTAATGCGTATTTAAACCCTTAAGTAAGCTATCCCTCTTAACCAAATCATCATCATAAATGAAAGAAAATAAATGGAATAGTAATGAGATAGTGGTCACTAGGGTGTCAACACGAATCACCTTCTCTATAGGTCACAGTATTTCATGATGATTTAATAAGGTGTTAATTCAACTAGAAGAGTTGCAACATGTATCCCTTCCCTTCAATGGTCAATATCACTTTTGAAAACAACATAATTATGAGCAACCAAACATTCAATGATAAAAAAATGGTGCATTCAACCTGTTTAGTCAATTTAGTGTTCCTAAATTGATGTCATTAATTGTCAACCCGGGGCTCGTAAGCTGATGAAGTGAAGGTGTACTATATGTACTTAAGCAACCTCTTAGAGCTTTTGTCGTTTGGGGTGTTGTTTATGGTTAACTTATCTTCCTAAGATGGAGTGATGATTATAGACAAATGAGTGCAAGTGTGTGAAAAGTGAGTTCTAGATGAGTGAAAGTGTGTGATTGGTGATTTCTAATTACTTGCTGAATTTGTAAAGGAAAAGAACTTGAAAGAAATGAATAACTTAAAATGACTTGAAAGCAAATGACCACGTTCTAATGGCATTAGTCTCTACTCATATTGCTGCAAATAAAAGAAATAAGAAAATCACTTCAAGGACTGATGATAAGGGTTATCTCTTCCTAACTCCCTGCTTCTACCACATAGTACTGTGTAAAACACGATTAGGAAGTAGCTGAAGACAAATCCAAGAATTGATAAAAACTCTAAATGACAAATTATAACACTACTAAGCCTTTTCCATCATACTGCTTCCTACATATGTGATTATGTGTAACAAGTGGAAAAAAGTATTAGTGCCACAAGCCAAGACTACTTAAAAACAAGCTGCAATTAATTAGTGTTCTGTTCTCTGAAAGATAAACCATTCATGATAAAGAGAACATAAATTAGTTAGCATCCAACTTGTAAAACTAAGCTAAAAACTAATCTAGAAAACAGAGCAAAAAGGGCAGCATTACGAATAAGACAACTGCAACTACCATTAGATATTAAAGCAAATACAACACACTCAATCCCGGGTTAAAACCTGCAAAGAAGCAAATCTGATCAGTGAAAATAAAGGCTGCAGCAATGAAAAGAAATCAAGCTGTACATAACTCAAGAAAAGGAAATGCTGTATGTGAAATAAAGAAATTGTAGAAGTATAAACATGAAATACTTATACAAGGGCAGTCATGAACGGGGGCCCTCCATCCATACAACCCACAGAAAACTCAGATGCTTTAAAACTTCAAAACAGCACTGTTTCCATTACTTCACATGCAGAAATACATAGTCAAAAGTGCTGGAACAGCTCTATAAAAATAGAGTTCAGAAAGGTGCTAAAATTCTCACAAGTTCACAAACTACAGCAGCTAAAAAGTTAACATAAGCGTATGCAGACGCAAGTATTTATAGGCATCTGCAAGATGGCCTAATGCGTAAAGCATAAAACAGAAAATAAACTGAATATCATGCGTATTAAAGGTGCAGTGAACACGTCATATGCTTCATGGTCGAGCTGGAGGTCCTGGTCGTTATGGGCAATGAATCCAGCGTTGGATCATGTTCCCCACGGCTTACAAAACACGGACAAGTCATCTTTTCCACCGACGTGACCAAATAGCTTACGCATCAATGTTAAGCTGCCTTTATTTGACCGTAACTTGACCCCCTTTGACCGGAGGTACAGATGACGTGGCTGGCTGAACTGATGGCACAGGAACCTCGAGCACATATATTCCAACATGCCCATGTGGCTCGTTCTGCAAAATAGCACGTGGAACCTTGAGATCAACAAAATGGTTGCAGAATCATCAGATGGCTGCGGAATCGCTGAATGGCTGCGGAATCTCTGCAAATATGTCAAAAACTAAACAAAACAGTCACCCATTAGCAAAGCTCACTTGATCATGTTTAATGACAACTAATGTAATGATCTGGGTGGAAAATGAGGCAAAAGAGAGAGGAAAGTGATGAAAACAGTAGGTAATGATGGATGATAAGGTGTAAAGTAGAGGCTCTACATACCCCCACTACGAGGGCATTGCATGTCCTCATGCAAAAACACTGATTAATCAACCTGTTGTGATGCCTCTGCCAAGACATCCAATCTCCTCTTCTTTCTCTGTGTAGACACATTGACCCTTGGCTTCTTTACTAAGCATCTGAACTTTAGGTTGATCAAGGCTCTGTTTAGCCTTTTGCATTTCTTCCTTAACTTTTTGTTACTTCTTTGCCACAGGCCCAAATGTAACATGGTGTTATCATGAATCATCTTATCCAATTTGGCTTGCTCTTTCAACTTTTCATTTTCTTGCATGATATGTCGATTTAGAACCTCAATCTCAAAAATTTCCTGTTTTAAGGAGTGGACTTGTTGCTCTAAAGGTTGAACATTGCTTGGGCCAGCAGCTACTTGCTCCAATGTCTCCAGATAATTATACACTTTCTGCTGCTCCGGGTCAACCTCAGGTGACTTTTTGGGACTTGGTTCATAATCAAATTCAGATCCGTGTTCATGCTCAAGTTCATGTTCAAAAGGACTTTCCTCACGTGGAGGACTAGTCTCAATATGCTCAGCGTGTGGAGGACTTTTCTCCAAGTCAGGACTTGTAGCACCTTTTTGAGGTGAGCTTAAGTCAATGAAGAATGACTGTTTACCCTTTGTGGCCCCTACTTTTCTGTTTTGTAATCTGCTGCTCCTTCTTACAGAGGTGGTACTCTGTTTTTCTTTTGGTACTTTTTGCTTCTGTTTTTCCACCTTTTTAGAGAGGGCAGTTTCATGGAGTTTGGCCATTCTTTGAGCTAAGGGCTGATTGTCTTCCTCACTAGAATTCTCAGGAGTGAGGTAAGTTTCTTGGACTACGGATTTACCTTTATCTTGCTTTTGTTCCTTCCTCCCTTCTTTTCTTTTCTGAGCAATTTCTTGAGCAAGTTCTGAAAGAGTTTCAGTGATAATTCCTTGGGCTGCTTGGTTATCTTCTTCAGTAAATCCAGGATCAATTTCCTGTTCAGGATGCTGTATATCAGTTTCCTCATCAAACTGTTCTTGAACAGTTTCCTCTTGGGCAGTTGTTTCAGGAATAGTGGTATCAGGAACAATAGTTTCTGTTTGGGCAATAGTTTCTTAGTTAACCCCCTCTCCTCTTTTTCTTCTACTTCTTTTTGGTACTTGAGGGGACCCTCCAGAAGTTTCTCCTAATTCTTGAAAATGATTTCTTATGAGAAAACTCTCCCATGTGTCTCTTTTTTATTTCAATTGTTCCTCAACTAGCAATTTCACAAGACCGTGATGATATAAATGTGCTTCAATATTTATGGGGTTCCTTTGGACAATTGCACACATTTTCTTAAGACTTGAAAGTAGAAAGTATGGGAGGTTAATATCATCTCCTAGAAAATGCATCATAACCTTTGCATGGTAAACATATAAGACCCCAAATCTTCCCTCACAAGTGAAAAATTTTTGCACTAATAAGAGTAAAGTTGTCCATTCCTCCTTAACATAAGAAATAGGAATCCCTTTGGTAAAGATGCTGGTATCCATACCTGGGTTTTTTAAGATTTGTTTCCACTGCTGATCTTGAACTGACCGGTTCTTAAACCACCTTTCTCCAGTCTGTGGAAGTGAGGTAGCTTGTGCTATGCTGCTCTCAGTGACTGTGAATTGTAAATCCCCTATCTCCACGTGATTATCTTTTTCTCTGAAGGACCGTGCAAAGGCCTTCGTAACCTCCTTATGGTAGCCTCTGAACTTCTGGACGCATTGTAACCAGTTTTCCTTTTGCAATGCCTCTTTAACCTGAGGATAACCCTCCAGAAACTTTGAACCCTCCGGTTCTGCCCTTAAGAGCTTCCCCATTGGCTCTGACGGCTCTGTTCTATTTAAAACACGGCTTCAAAACGGCCTTACACAGTCAATTCACGGCTTTGTTCTAGAACACGGCTTTAAAATGGCCTTGACTTATTGGATTTACGGCCTCAACACAGTGGATTATGGTTTTAGCTCTGGATACGGCCGTAACAGACCTCCATTGGTGTTTAGAATTAGCGGAGAGGAAAAACAGAGTATGGTGAATGGTAGCAGCGTAGTGAGCACAGCGTAAATGAAATGAAACAGTGTGAGTGGAAATGAAACATCGGAAGTGAAATGATATGAGCGTAAGAGGGTAGAAGGGTTACAGAATAATGAATGGAAACGGCTATGTCCTTAGGTTTCGGTTTCAGAGTTACACTTGGCTGCGTGAGTTAATGTCATATAGAGACGTAGTACATTAGGCTACGTCACTTAAGTACGAGATCTTAATGGAAGAAGCAGCCGCAAGTGAAATTCAAAATCGTGGTAATCAAGGACTGATAGACTTGGGAGATACGTGGGTATATGGTCGCATGACTGGTAATCATTACATTTAGTGGCAAGAAACATAACCTAGAAAACTTTGCATAATGAAATAACTGTAAGTTTAGGATTTAAACCATACCTCAGATTCCCGCTTAGATTTGCCTTTGATGACTTGCCACTAACCCTTCACTGATTTATGGCTGTTGCATGACTATTTTCCATTTATTATTGATGACTACTGAGCTGTAAAGAAATTTCAAACAGACTGTGTTTTTTTTTTTTTATGCAGGTGGAGAGGGCTGCGGAATGGCTGAATGGCTGCAAAATCGTCAAACAGCTGCGGAATCTGCAGTAGTAACCTCCGACTGCACAAAAACAACTTTAACTATCTAAAAATGACTTTATTGATGGAATGGAATGTAGTGAATGGATGGATGAATGAAAAAAATGAGGTGGAGTGAAAATGAATGAAATGGTGGATGAAATGGTGGTGATGATGAAATGAGATGAAATAAGGAGAGAAAGAGATTTTTTTTTTGGAAAACATGAGGTGTCAGGTGACCCTGATTTTCACCTCAGGTTTTCTGTATGAGACTGCCAATCAGAGATTGGCTTTCAAGCTCATACATTTATTCTTTTTTTTTTCTCTCTTTTTTTTTTCTTTTTTTTTTTCTCTTTTTTTTTTTCTTTTTTTTTCTTTTTTTTTTTTTTTTTTTTCAAAAACCAAAGATTAGGCTGATGGAGGAGAAGAATCCTTCTCCACCAACCTGATTGCAGAATCTTCTTTGAACAATTTGACAAACTCTTCTTTTGAGAATGGCTTCTGGTAGATTTTCAAGCGGTGGCCATTCACAATAAGAGGAGTATGTAATTCATCAATAGTTTTTACTCGAACTGCTCCATTGCTAAAGACTTCATCAATCTCATATGGCCCAAGCCAATGAGTTTGAAACTTTCCTTTGAAGTCTTTGAATTTTGAATCAAACAATAGAGCCCAATCTCCTTTCTGAAACTTTCTTTCCTTGATATGACGATCATGCCACTTAGATCTTTGGTGCTGAACTAGATCGGTCCTTAAAATTGCATCTTGTCTCATTTCATCTAGCTCATTCAGTTGGTCCATTCTGTGCTTTTGGGCTTCTGAGAGGCTCATTCCCAATTGGACTGCCATCTTGAAGGTCTTGATTTGGAACTCAATAGGAAGCAGGACTTCCTTCCCATAAACAAGTTCATAGGGAGAATGTCCTGTTGTGTTCTTCCATGTGGTTCTATAGGCCCATAAGGCTTCAGGGAGCCTTTCCGCCCAATCTCTTCTATGAAGATGAACAGTCTTGGTGATAATGCCTTCAAGAACTTTATTGGTAGATTTCACTTGACCATTGGATTGCGGATGGTAGGGAGTAGATGTTCTGTGCTTGATCTTATATTCCTCCATCAGCTTCTCCATCAATTTAGATGTAAATTGGCTGCCTTGATCTGTCACAATTTCCCTTGGGACACCAAAACGAGTGAAAATATCCTCAAAAAGAAATTGAACAACTGAATTTTCAGTGGCAGAAGGCAATTCTTTTGCTTCTACCCACTTAGTAACATAATCAGTACAAACCAGTATATACTTCTTTTGCTTTGATGGTGGATTAATTGGTCCAACGAAATCTAGAGCCCATTTCTCAAAGGGTTCGATGCATACCTGAGGCTGTAGAGGCATTTCATTTGAAGGAGTTGGTTTCCCAACTCTTTGGCAGCTGTCACACCTTCTAACATACTTCTTTGCATCTTTAAAGAGAGAAGGCCAATAATATCCTAGAGAAAGGATTTTATAGGTTGTCCTCTTGTCCGCAAAGTGCCCGCCGCATGGTTCATCATGACATGCCTTAAGGATGTCAGGCATTTCATCTTCCCGAACACACCTTCTGATTATACAATCTGGCCCTGTTTTGAACAATTCATTAGAAATCCAAGAATAATGTGAACTCTCCCGAATGATTTTCCTTTTCTCATTAGGAAATAAGTGTAGAGGAAGTTTCCTTGTAACAATATAATTAGCCATATCTGCATGCCAAGGAGTTTTGGTAGTCACTGCAAACAAGTATTCATCTGGAAACTTATCTTCTACTGGAGAATCTTCATTAGTGTTTTGGATTCTAGACAAGAAATCAGCTACTGTGTTTTGCTTTCCAGGTCTATCTAACACAGTGATGTTGAATTCTTGCAAGAGTAAAAGCCATCTTGTAACTCTACCATTGGTGACAGGTTTGTTCATTAAATATCTTATGGCAGAGTGATCAGTATTGACAAAGGTTTCATAGCCGGTTATGTAATGTCTAAACTTGTTGATTGCATGTACCACAGCTAAGAACTCTTTTTCTGTAACAGTATAATTTAACTCCGTAGGAGTCAAATTCTTACTTGTGTAATAAATGGCATAAGGGATCAAATCCTTTTGTCCCAAAATAGCTCCTAGAGCTGTATCTGAAGCATCAGTAGAGATGTGGAAAGGGAGTTTCCAATTTGGTCCCCTTAAGATGGGTGCTTCAGATATTCTAGACTTTAAAGCTTCAAAGGCAGATTGACACTCAGGATCCCATTTAAACTCACAGTCTTTGGTAAGCAATTTGAAAAGAGGAGATGCTATCCTAGTGAAGTTTTCAATAAATCTTCTGTAATACCCAGTAAACCCAAGAAAACTTCTAACATCCTTTTGGCAATTTGGAACAGGTAACTTAGAGATGACTTCAACTTTGGATTTATCAACCTTAATTCCATCTCCTGAAATATGATGTCCTAAAACAATCCCTTCAGTAAACATCATAAAACACTTTTCATGACTTAAAGAAAGATTTGTTTCCTTACATCTTACCAGTACTTTTTCCAAATTTTCCAAAGCTTCTTCAAATGTATTACCATAAACTGTGAAATCGTCCATGTATACCTCTACACAATCATGAATCAGATCTGAAAAGATTCCTAATACAACCCTTTGAAATGTAGCAGGTGCATTGCACAATCCAAAAGGGAGTACTCGGTAGGCAAAAGTTCCCCAAGGACAAGTAAATGTGGTTTTGTCTTGATCTTCAGGTGCTACGTGAATTTGATTGTACCCACTAAAACCATCCAAGAATGAGAAATACTTTTTACCTGCTAAAGTGTCTAATACCTGATCAATAAAAGGTAGAGGAAAATGATCCTTTAAGGTTGCCTTGTTCAATTCTCGATAATCAATGCAAACTCTCCATTTACCATTCTTTTTGGGCACTATAACCAAGGGAGAAACCCATTGGCTAT
Organism: Pinus tabuliformis; assembly: GCA_031772625.1. Lineage (NCBI taxonomy): Eukaryota > Viridiplantae > Streptophyta > Pinopsida > Pinales > Pinaceae > Pinus > Pinus tabuliformis. Next base: position 1,310,805,076 of record CM062819.1, read on the forward strand.
CTGAAATGGGGTAAATGAAGTTTACCTTGAGCAATTTCTGGAGTTCTTCTTTCACGATTTCCCTAAGGTTTGGATTCATCCTTCTTTGTGGTTGCCTAATAGGTCTGCTATTCTCTTCAGTGTAGATGTGATGAATACAAGTCTTAGGATCGATTCCTTTCATGTCAGTGTATTCCCATGCAAAAGCAGTGGAATGTTTTTGCAACAGTTTAGTTAATTCTTCTTGTTGTGGTCTTCCCAAGTTTTTGTTAATGTTTAATGTTTTTCCTGGAAGGATTTCAACTGTAGAACTACCAAACTCTTCCATTGAGAAGAGAGACATTTGTCTAGAGGAGAGATATTCAATGTCTGCATTTATCTGAAAATGTTCAGAGTCATATTCTAAAGATACTTCAAAATTTTCTAATGTATTTAGAATTTGACTATCCTCACTGATCTCAGAGATGGTTAGAACTGGTTGTATAGTATCTTCATCCTCTACCCATTCATCTTCTCCTATTTCTGTTATAGCCTTTGTTGGAGGATACAAGTTAAATTTCTTGGTGGAATTACCATCTGATATATACATGTCTCCATACCTACAGCTTATGAAAGCATCAGCTGTGGCCAGCCAAGGTCTTCCTAAGATAAGAGGATGTCCTCCTAGATTGTTCTTGGGAGTTAAAATCATAAAATCAACGGGATATTCCCAAGAATCTAGAGAGACTGGAATATCTTCCAATACACCATCAGGTTTAATGATTGATCTATCTGCAAGCTGCAGCAAAGTAGGTGTAAAGAGAAGGATAGGAAGCTTTAACTGATCCATGGTCTGTCTACTCATGATGTTGATCGCGGCTCCTAAGTCAATCAGAGTATTTGGGATTTCAACCCCATTAATATAATTTTTGACAATAGGACTACCGGGATCCACATACTTTTGCATGGTAATTTTGCCCATCATAATGTCTGCAATTTTTCCAACTAGGTGTATCCTTTTGGTATCTCTGGTTCTTTTTACTGTTTTCTTCAAACTCAACTCCTTTATTGTCTTCGCTAGAATGGGAATTTCCTTAATGGCTTGTAACAAGGGGATCTTGATACATACATTCTTCAATTCATCTAGGAAGTTATAGTCAGGCACCCATATCTGCTTTTCCACCCCTTTGTCAATTTGCAATCTTTCAGGAAAAGGAGGTGTAGCTGCAGGTGTAGGTTGCTCAACTATGGGAGTTGTAGAGGTTGATTCTTTTTCTTTTTCTTTTTGGATATTTTGGTTTTGAAGTGATGCTTCAGAACCTTTATTGACTTTGAGAGATTCTTCCTCAGAAATGCTTGGTTGTTGAACACTTGTGGAAGGTTGATCTAGGATTCTACCTGATATGAGTTGTACTTCATTGAGAGGAACAACCATATAGGTAGGGAATGGTTGACCTTCCATCATGTAAGCATTTTGAGGGTTCCTATTATTTGGATTTGGTAATGGCTGAGAGGGAAGTTGATTTGATTTCTGCTGGGATTGTAGTGCTAATTGAGAATTTTGATTTTGTGGAGGAGGTTGTTGTTGTTGAGGGTATGGCAATGATAGTTGTTGACCTTGATTTGGAAGTTGTGGGGCTTGCTGATTCTGAAATGATGGAGGATATTGATAGAATTGTGCAAATCTCCCATAAGGATTTTGCATGCTTTGCATCCATGCTTGGAAAGCATTTTGAGGTTGAGGCCAAGGTTGTTGCCAAGGATTCCAATTTGGTTGGGATTGAGAATTCATAGAGTTGTTAAACCCTTGATTCTGTTGTCCTTGCCAAGGTATCCTTGCAATAAAACAGAGAGATTCAAGTGTATCTGGATCCTCTTGAAAGACTGCTTTGAGGCCAGGAATTGAAGGACAATCCTTGGTCTCATGAGTTTCTGAGCAAATTACACATGTTTCTACAACGTGTGCATCTAAGGGACATTCCCTTAAAGCATGTTTCTTTCTACATTTCGGGCAAAAGATAGCCAACGCCTCAGCTTCTGCTTTTTGTTTATTGTGAATCTTAAGGGTATCAAGTTGTTCACTAAGACTCCCTAAGATGTCAGTTTTAAATTCATCAAGCATACTGCCGATTTCAGCCCTACTCACTGATCCTGTTGCAGATTTATTTTCCCTAAGGAGAGAAGGATCTCTAGGCCCTTTTTGAGTTTTTGATTTGCCCCTTGAGAGATGGATACAAAGTTCTGCTATGTCACTGAGAGAAAGTTGAGAAATATCCCCTTTTCCCATCATGTTTAAGATGTCTATCCATTCATCCCTAATGGCCTTTAATAAGAGGGATTTTAAGGTCTCTTCATCCAAGGTATTCATTTTTGCTCTTTTCAAGTTATATTGAAACCTTTCAAGTAAATCTTCTAGACTCTCATCTTCTTTTTGTATCATTTTAAAAACCTCGTCCTTGTGATTAGTAGGCATGCAATAGTCTAAATACCTATCCAAAAATGTCTGTTTCATCTCATCCCAAGTTCTAATGGATTGAGTGAGTAACCCCATGAACCATTTCTTGGCTTGATCCTTCAGTGTTGAAGGGAACAACTTGAGTTTCTGAGAGTCATCCAGGTAGTCATAAGTTCGACACACCACTTCAAACTCAAATAAGAATGTTTCAGGGTCCTCAGTCCTTAACCCATGGAAGTTAGGGAGGACAGATGGTGATATGTTCTTCATAGTGGCTCGGGAATCCTCATTAACAATGGGAAACCCAAATGAATTATCCCCATTTCTATTTCCTCCTCCAATGGGACCTCTACCTCCATTATTGTTATTGTTATTTCCTCTTCCTCCTCTACCTCTACCTCTACCTCCTCCTTCTTCCTCTGCCATGATGATTCTCCTAGGGATTTCAAAATCTTCTGGTTCCTCTACAAAAGGTGAATGAGAAGAGATTTCTCCTTCTTCTTCAGATGATTCCAATTCCTCAATTACAATTGGTCTTCCTGTAGGAGAAAGAGAAGAGTCTCTTCCTGGTTCAAACTCAATAGAAGGTGTAGGAGAGTCAACTCTTGGCTCTTGAATTCCAGGAATTCTAGGACTAGGAGTTTCGGTTGGAGATAAGGGGGGTGTCTCTTGTCTATCCCTTGAAGCAGATGGACTTGTAAAAATTGAACTTCGAGCTCTAGCTAAAAACCTTCCTCTAGAATCTCTAGCTCTATGCATGTCATTTTTTATTTTTTTTCAAGTCAAGTTAATAGTTCTTTTTCTGATCTTCCAGTTCACTCTAGGTGCAAGAAGAGAGCATACTCAAGAAACTACTAAATCAATAACTTTCTCCTTTCTGATCCTCCAGATCACTTTGAAGTGCAAGAGGAGAGCATACTTGGATAGGTTATTAACTTCTTTCCTTGAAATTTTTATGTTTTTTTTTTCTCTAAGTATGGCTACTTAATTTCACTTCCCCGGCAACGGCGCCAAAATGTTTAGTCAATTTAGTGTTCCTAAATTGATGTCATTAATTGTCAACCCGGGGCTCGTAAGCTGATGAAGTGAAGGTGTACTATATGTACTTAAGCAACCTCTTAGAGCTTTTGTCGTTTGGGGTGTTGTTTATGGTTAACTTATCTTCCTAAGATGGAGTGATGATTATAGACAAATGAGTGCAAGTGTGTGAAAAGTGAGTTCTAGATGAGTGAAAGTGTGTGATTGGTGATTTCTAATTACTTGCTGAATTTGTAAAGGAAAAGAACTTGAAATAAATGAATAACTTAAAATGACTTGAAAGCAAATGACCACGTTCTAATGGCATTAGTCTCTACTCATATTGCTGCAAATAAAAGAAATAAGAAAATCACTTCAAGGACTGATGATAAGGGTTATCTCTTCCTAACTCCCTGCTTCTACCACATAGTACTGTGTAAAACACGATTAGGAAGTAGCTGAAGACAAATCCAAGAATTGATAAAAACTCTAAATGACAAATTATAACACTACTAAGCCTTTTCCATCATACTGCTTCCTACATATGTGATTATGTGTAACAAGTGGAAAAAAGTATTAGTGCCACAAGCCAAGACTACTTAAAAACAAGCTGCAATTAATTAGTGTTCTGTTCTCTGAAAGATAAACCATTCATGATAAAGAGAACATAAATTAGTTAGCATCCAACTTGTAAAACTAAGCTAAAAACTAATCTAGAAAACAGAGCAAAAAGGGCAGCATTACGAATAAGACAACTGCAACTACCATTAGATATTAAAGCAAATACAACACACTCAATCCGGGTTAAAACCTGCAAAGAAGCAAATCTGATCAGTGAAAATAAAGGCTGCAGCAATGAAAAGAAATCAAGCTGTACATAACTCAAGAAAAGGAAATGTTGTATGTGAAATAAAGAAATTGCAGAAGTATAAACATGAAATACTTATACAAGGGCAGTCATGAACGGGGGCCCTCCATCCATACAACCCACAGAAAACTCAGATGCTTTAAAACTTCAAAACAACACTGTTTCCATTACTCCACATGCAGAAATACATAGTCAAAAGTGCTAGAACAGCTCTATAAAAACAGAGTTCAGAAAGGTGCTAAAATTCTCACAAGTTCATAAACTACAGCAGCTAAAAAGTTAACATAAGCGTACGCAGACGCAAGTATTTACAGGCATCTGCAAGATGGCCTAATGCGTAAAGCATAAAACAGAAAATAAACTGAATATCATGCGTATTAAAGGTGCAGTGAACACGTCATATGCTTCATGGTCGAGCTGGAGGTCCTGGTCGTTATGGGCAATGAATCCAGCGTTGGATCATGTTCCCCACGGCTTACAAAACATGGACAAGTCATCTTTTCCACCGACGTGACCAAACAGCTTACGCATCAACGTTAAGCTGCCTTTATTTGACCGTAACTTGACCCCCTTTGACCGGAGGTACAGATGACGTGGCTGGCTAAACTGATGGCACAGGAACCTCGAGCACATATATTCCAACATGCCCATGTGGCTCGTTCTGCAAAATAGCACGTGGAACCTTGAGATCAACAAAATGGTTGCGGAATCATCAGATGGCTGCGGAATTGCTGAATGGCTGCGGAATCTCTGCAAATATGTCAAAAACTAAACAAAACAGTCACCCATTAGCAAAGCTCACTTGATCATGTTTAATGACAACTAATGTAATGATCTGGGTGGAAAATGAGGCAAAAGAGAGAGGAAAGTGATGAAAACAGTAGGTAATGATGGATGATAAGGTGTAAAGTAGAGGCTCTACACAACCAACCTATAATATATGTTGGGCATGGAATCCCCCCACAGCATGTTTTGGGGCTCAAATCCCAAGTTTTGAGTGATATTATTGTAAAAGCTCCGTGAATTACGAGTGTGAAATGTATGTTAGAGTCATAGGGCTATCCATCCTAAGTTTGAATGTAATGTCGGCCTACCCATGGTCAGTGGACCATGGGATTGTATAAGTAGAGTGACGCTCTAAGTTGTAAAGAGATCATGATGATCATAGAATCTAATGGATAGAATGAGATAGCGAAGCATAGAATTCGTAGTAGTAGAAAGAGGCTCTGCGGCTAAGTGCGCAGAGGCCTAGTAGAGTCTGCAGCTGAGTGCGCGGACCCCTGCAACTGAGTGCGTAGGGTAGAGTTGAGTCTGTAACCAGAGAAGAGATTAATAAAGAAGGGTTTTGTTACCAATTTTGTGCATCTTTCTAGAGTTATTACATGTTTGATATCATTTGCAATTATATTTTTTATTTACTATGCACACTTATATGTATTGTGAATATTGTTAAGTATAACTAAAAACGTACAAATAAGCTAAGTTAATCAACTAATATCGAGTTGCTAGTAAGGACTTGGGAAATAACACTGTTCGACCCCCGAGTAGGGCTGCACAAAGGCAGCATCTCAGGCTGCGAGGTATAGGGAAGTGCGCGTAGAAATGTGCACAACCGCGGACCACTTGAAACCATCGGACATCTCCAGGGTGTGGAAACTTGGTTCTAGCACCCTGCCATACTACGTCGGGTGAGACGTCAGTCCGCGCTCCGCGGACTGTTGCTGAAAGGGCCAGTAGTACGGGATTTTTTTAGGTAAATCACCTCCGAACCTAGGTTAGGCCCCAACAAGCCAACAAATGGTTCCGTTGCTGAGACTAGGATCTGCATAAGGGATGTCTGATGTCATGTCACTGGAATCCAAGAAAGAAAGAAATTGAAGGGTGGTTGGACAGAAAGATTCACAAGTTCGCAGCGTAGGAAAATAGGAATCCGCGAGTATCAAAGGAACAGTGGTTAGAGCGCTACTTATATACGGAAATCCACGAAATTTTCTTTGCATCCTTCCCCTCTGAGTTGTACGAGTGGATCACGAAGCTAGTAGACAGTCAGGGAAGGTGTAGGCTTGACAAACTGATTGTGTGGACTCCATAATTAGTGCATAGACTAGAAGCATTAGAAGATAAGATCATGCCTGCTGTGGACCATTGGCGATTGAATTATAGGAGGATTTATCACCGAGTTCGCAGTAGACACGACAGTTAGCTACAGCGAGGTGGGATGATGCTTCCTCAAAGGATCGTGAGGTAAGTACATTAAATTTTTCAACACTTGGATTAAGATGATATTGTGTGAAAAGTGAGTTATGCGAATAAATTGATGTTTGGGGCTACGCAAAGTGGGAGGATCTATAGAAACGAATGTAGCGCATAGATAGAAAATAGCCCCTTCATTTTGCCTAGGCAGGAAAGTGAGAAAGAGCTCGCGAAAGTCTCTCTAAGAAGCCCGATCATTCTGATAAGGCAGTGAATTCTGTGCCTACCACCTCCACCTACACCACCACCAGTCTCACCATCTTCACCTCCATATCCGCCCACACCACCTCCACCACCACCACAGTTCAAAATGGTGAGTGCGATAAAATTGTTGGTATTCAGAGGAATAGGAAACGAAGATCCGGACCAATTTTGGTTTGTAGTAAAGGCTGTATAGGAAGCACAAGGAGTCATGGATGACAACATAAAGAAGGAAATGCTGGTACGTGAGTTGCAGGATCGCGCACTAACATGGTACATTAAGCATTCTAATGACCATCCAAATGTGGGGATTGCAGATATCCAGGCTGCAAGGAACAGGGAATTTAGCAGGCCAAAATTAGAGACACAATTGATTATCAGGTTTAAGGAAATCATGATGCTTCTGGGCGAGACTCCCTGGGATCTAGATCAGAGACTGAAGAGTATGATTCGCGAAGCCAACATGACCTTGATGGATGGACAACACCGCGCATGCTTTGTAGCGTCACTAACACCACATTTAAAGATGGTGTTGTCACAGCAGAAGCTATCCACCCAGGTCGAAGCTTTGTAGATTGCAATGAGACTGCACAAAACCCCAATACAATATCTTGGCCTAGGAGTCCAACAAATCCACATGCAACTACAAAATTTGTGTCTGGAAATGCAGAGTTTGAAACAGGACAAGACAACTTGGCTAAAGGCACACGAGGAGGTATGGTGCATAAAATGCAAAGGCCAGGGGCATGACAAGAACCATTGTCTAGTCTTTGTGAATTACTGGGCAGGAGGAGGGCTGAAGCCATTAGTACTAGAGGCACAAGCAGGACCGAGCGCGGTGCTTGCATTATGGTGCACGATCTGTCAGATAGGAGGAAAACACACTATAGATAATTGTCACCTATTACAGAAGTATACACAGACATCCCAACAATTGTTCTGTAATTTTTGCAAGTCAATAGGCCATGATGAGCGCACCTGCAGAAGTTACGAGCTAATGATGGATCTGAATCCTGCCTATAGAGTGTGGATCGAAATGAGAGCCCTCGATCCAAATGCAAGGATGGCGCACGCTGGATTTCAGGGGTGCGGACGAGGTTGAGGTGGAATGGGACCAGGAAGGGGTCACAGATAGCTGATTTGTTAGAATTGTGAAGGGCCAGGGCATTATGCCCGCGATTGCACAAATCTGACGAGAGAATCATGTTTATATTGTACCCAGTTTGATCATGAGATGGAGGACTGCCCTACACCGATAGCGAGGTTGCACAATAAGGGAGTACTCTAGTCTGCCCCAACTCAGAACCTACAAATGATGAGGTCTGAGCCGTGCGAAGCGGACCCAATTGTAAACATCGTACTTCGAAGTGGTATCACAATAGGGGATGACAAAGGTAAGCAGCCTGAAGAAAGTGCTTGGGTTCGTAAGGATCCTACAAAGGAACCTGAATTTGATTTGGAGCGCGCGAAGGAGATATTCATGGAAGCTAAGAAGAGCTTCACGGAGGCCTCCACTTTAGGTAGTAAGAATGGCGAACCAACAGAACATCCTACCGATGGGAAGATTGCAGGGGTAACAGTAGACATCGAAGGTGCGAGCACGCTTACAGATTTCGAAGTGATAGAGATTGTCGATGAAAAAAATCCCTATCCTGTGCTACTGGGAATAGATTGGGCCACTGATATGAATGGAGTGATAAATCTAAAGAGGCGCAAAATGATTTTTGAGAAAAAGTCACTATGCGTAGTGGTACCTTTAGACCCTACGGAAGGAACGTGCTACACAAAACCTGTGCGCGACAATGATAGTGATGACGATCTTGATTGTATCTACAAGATAACCGTGTGAGAGCAGGATTGGGTTAATCCAACAGCAGATGTTAGGATTTCGTGGGAGCACAAAAGCTCTTGCACTTCGGACTCAAACAAATAAATAGAACGATGGTAGAATCGGTTACACAAAGTAACCACGCTCAATTACAACATGATGATAAGATCACTTCGATGCATGACAACATAGGTGAGGGATCTGCCTATGTATGATGGGTTGACAACAGTGGATGAATTCCTGAACAAATTTAAAAGAGAGGTTTCGGGACAGCAGCACTTTGACGCTCTGAAATGGGCACTGTGCACTATGCCCGTAAGGTGGCGGGGTACGCATCTGAGAAGCTTTGAGGATTGGTGCAGATGAAGAAAGATGATGCACCTACGATTTGGGAAACCGCAGATGCGGATAGCAGACAAGTATGATGGACAAGATGATTCACGTACACACCTCGTGAAATGGACCAAGGTCTATGGGGAAGAGCCACAGCCTGAATGGGTGCATTTGTTCTATCATACCCTAGATGTCATACCCATGAATTGGTATATTGAGACGGAGCTCTGCCATGGTACGAGCGAATGGGATATCTTGCGCAAGGGATTTCTATTAACTTTCACGTTTGAAGATCGTTGGTGGGATATTGTTGATGATGCGCTACAAGCAATAAAAGCAGCTATCTTCAAAATACCCCAAGAGCCAATACAAGTGCTTTAGCCACAATGGGCGACACAACTAAGCTGCGCGTTGGAGTGTTATAATGTAAATGCTGAGGAGGATGATGAGGACCCACGAAATATAAACATTCCATAAATAGAAGGTTTTCCGCGAGGTTCGAGGACCATTTATTGAGGATTTCGACATCACCATACCGCTAAAAACAAAGCAAGTAAACATTGGAACGGAGATGGAACCAAAGTACGCAACGCTTGGAGACTATTGGGATGATGCCACAGTGGATAAGGTTGTTTAGTTACTCCGCGAATACCAAGACTTATTCCCAACCAAAATTACGGATTTAAAAGGGATAGTTGGCAACTTAAGGATGATGAAGATCCCCCTAAAACCTGAAGCAAAGCCGGTTAAGCAAAGGCCTTACCGCTTGAATCCAAAATATAAGGAAAAGGTCCGCATAGAATTAGACAAAATTCTCACAGCCAAAATTATTGAGCCAGTGGAAGAATCTAATTGGGTAAGTCCTATGGTGGTACAAGAGAAAAAGGAGAAGGGCGAAATAATAATATGCATGGACCTCAGGAAGCTGAACGACGCCTGTGTACATGACCCATTCCCGACACCATTCACAGATGAAGTATTGGAAAATGTCGGCAGAAAAGAAGCATACTCATTCACGGATGGGTTCTTGGGGTACCACCAGATTAAGATTGCGCCAGAAGACAAGAGAAAAACAACCTTCACAACAGAATGGGGCTGCTTTCAATACACCATTTTTCCATTTGGATTGAAAAACGGACCAGCCATATTTTCGTGTATTGTTGTTGTCGCATTCAAAGAATACATCCACAAATTCTCGTAGGTTTATCTGGATGATTGGACTGTCTTCGGATTAGTTAAGAACCATGTAGCAAGCCTACGCTTGATGTTGGATACTTGCCGATGTGCTGAACCTTAAGAAGTGCACATTCCTCGTTCCCTTTGGAAACCTGTTGGGACATGTGGTCTACAAGCAGGGACTGATGGTGGACCCTATGAAAATTATCGTTATTCTAAATTTGGAAGCACCACAAATTGTTAAACTGCTACGCGTTACCTTGGGACACACCAGGTACTACAAAATGTTTATCAAAAGCTATGCCCAAATCACCACACCGATGGAAAAACTATTGAAAAAGGATGTTACATTTTGTTGTAATGATGACTACATGAAAAGTTTGGATGTATTGAAGGGGAAATTGGCCTCAGCTACAATCCTGGTCTTCCTAAAATGGGATGTGGAGTTTCATGTCCATGTTGATGCGTCATGTATCGCACTCGGGGCAGTGCTCACACAGGAGGGCGGGGAAGGCTTGGATCACTCTATCACGTTTGCAAGTTAGAGGTTGTCCAAAGTAGAGAAGAACTATTCCACCACCGAGCGCGAGGGATTGGAAATGGTGTACGTGTTGGCATTATGATACAAGTGTTGTCCTTGATGGCAACTCACACAGATGACAAATCATAGTGCAGCAAGTCAGTAACAAAGAATTGATGATCAGACTACAAAGAATGAAGAAAGAAAAGTATATACGCAGGTTCGCTATATACCAAGTAGTGTATACACGCAGGTTCACTATATACAAAGGCGCATATACATGCGAGATTGCTGATCAAAAGTCGCGTATGCGTATGCACGCACTTTCATGCACGGAAAAGTGCGTACATGTGGGAAAGCTTATTTTTGGGTCCGTGGTATTTAGACCTATGGTTTTGGACCTTGGTATTGTGTCCAAAGTGTTGAACCTAGGTATTGGGTCCCTAGTATTGGTTCTAAATGGGTTTGGACGATGGTATTGAGTAAGGACTAAGACTATAAAAGGAGAATAATATCATTAGGCAAAGGAACTGAAAAAGTCTTGAATATCTGATGAAGTATGAGATCCAGTATGCAGGTTATGGGTTTATGATGCTTTGCTTGATCTGAGCTAAGGAGGAATCTCAGCGGTTGATGGAGAACAAGATCTAAGGATAGATCGGGATCTAATGGCTTGGAATGAATCATCTCTATACGGTTTGATCACGCTTATTCTAGATCTGTATACTAACGCATGTAATGTTCTGTAAGTATTATGATCTGGGTATAGCTCAAGTTTGGAATAGCTACAAATCATGAATGAATATTTACAGATGTATACGTTGGTTTACTATGATAAAAGCGCATACATATGCAGGTTAGATACATCTAAGTAGCATATACCATATGAGCTATGATGTTTGAAGTTATAGGTGGTTCTGGTTGATGATGAGTTCTGATTACTGTTCATTAGTGTTAGTATTCTGCATATTCAGATTGGTTGATTGTGTTTAGCTTCAGTATTGATGGATGAGATCTAATAATGGATCAGAATCATCATGACCTATCTTCATGTGATCTGATGGATTAAGATCTGGTTGCTAACACATGTATTATCCTTGTATATGTAATGATCTGGGTATGTCTAAAGCCAGGAAGTGCAACGAAGTTATAAGTAAGTAATTGTTGACATATATGTTGGTTCACTTTGGTGAAGTTGTGTATACATGCTGGTTCGGCTCTTCCAAGTAGCGTATATACTCTGATGCATGATTTTTGATGATACAGTTAGATCTGAACATTGTTGCAGAGTTTTGTGTTATGCTCTGTGTTCTGGAGACTGCAAGTTTGTTGACAAGGTTTCAGTGATTCAGTATTGGGTGTTTCAGAAATTGATGATGATAGTGTTGATTGATTGTGTGCTTCAATGATATTGATGGGTCCAGTATGAAAATTGGATGAAACGTGGCCTTCAGATTATGATGATGTGTTCCATGAGTATCCAGTCTGAAAATTTATGAAATGTGGTACCTGGAGGAAGAAAGAGAAGGTTGTAGCCTTCTGTATGTTGGCACCTACGTACCAGTACATCATCTAGTACAAGAGCTAAGGGGGTGGTAGCTCCCTTCTAGTAGAAGCTGGAAAACGAGTTAAGGTTGGAGCATTCAGTAGGCCGGCACCTACGTACCAGTAAAAGGATCAGCTAGTACAAGAGCTAAGGGGGTTGCAGCTCCCTTCCAGGAGAAGCTGGAGAACGAGAGAAGGTTGTAGTCTTCTGCAGGTAGAAGCCTATGTACTGGTATAAGACTGCACCAGTACAGAAATATTGTAAAAATAGGTTTCTTATTAAAAGAAGGTAGAGACGACTTGCAGCAGGTGGTTTTCAGCCACATTGGGTTTCCACCTTACATCATGGTGTTCATGTGTGCTTCTTGTGTGTGATGATCTATTCTATTTTACTGCACCTATTTATTGTTCATATGGTTAATAAAAGTTCTGATGCACTAACTAAAGATCAACATTTAATGGATTAACTAAATCATAAGTTTACTGGATATATGCTAGTTGCATTAGACACAGTTGCGTGTACACGTAGGTTCCCTTCACTGAAGTAGTGTAGATGAATCTGAGTATGAAAATGAAAAAGTGTTTGATTTGATAATACTGATTCACCCCCCTCTCTCAATATTATTTCCAACAATTGGTATCAGAGCAAGTCCTTTGGTAGAATCTTGATCGCTTGAAGGAGATCCGTAGAACAATGGGAAAGAAGCTTAAGAAGAAAGCGCCTAAGAAAAAGAAGACATCCCAGAAGAACTATGACAGAGGGAGAATCGATTGGGGAATATGTGGAAGAAGCACTTCAGATTCAGAATCACTTCAGAATGAAGATGAACAAGCAAAAGAACTATCAGGTATGAATTTGTTATCCTCTGGTGATACATTTCTCCATCCATTTGAAGATGATGAAAGTGATAGTGAAACAATTGAATTTGCTATTATAAGTGAGAAATAAAGATATCAAATAGAGGCAGAATTTAAAAGGCTTACAAACAAAATTAGAGATCAATAAGATCTATTGCACAAAAGGGAATGTATCTCCAAGAAGAAGTTACCAAACTAAAAGCTCAACTAGAGGAAGGAAACAAGGTAAGGAAGCTATTCAAGGAAAAGGAAGATCAATGTCAAAAGTTGCAAGCTGAAGTGACATCATTAAGAAGTGAAGTAAATGAAAGGAGCACAACAATCAAGAAACTCGGAGAAAGATCCAGTTACTATGAAAGTCTTGAAGCTACGATCCTCTTGCTAAAAGAAGATCTTAAAGAATCAAAAAAGCAGAATAAAGAACTAATCCAAGCTCTTGAAAAACAAGAAAACGAAGCTCTTGAATTAAGATACCAGTTGGAATAAGGAAGAAAACATGAAGAAGCAATATCGTGAAAAGGAAGAGCAACTGCAGGTTAAGGTAAATATTCTAAAAGATAACTTAGAAGAAAAGGATAATCTCTTACGATTTCAAGATAGTACTAAGATCTAGGATGATATTCTTAGTAGTCAAAGGTCTCCTGCTATCAAAATTGGTCTTGGTTTTCATGAATCTGTTGAAGGTGAATCTAGTTCACAAAATAAGACAAGGAACTCTAATGCACAATCTGAAATACTCAACAAGGAGATGAGAGGTCAATCCCATCAACAACCAAGGAAAGAAATTCTTCAAAGAAAATCTTTTACTCCTCCGATGAATAATGTTGAATGTTATGTATGTCAGAATCTTGGACATGTTTCAGCCAGATGCAAAAGTAGAATGGTTCAAGACCATCACAAAGAAAGATCATCACATTCCAGGTACTTTAAGGGATATTGTTTTTCTTGCAATATGTTTGGTCACAAAGCTGTTGATTGCTACAGAAGGAATATGAAACATGTAAGATGTTATGAATGTAACAAGCTTGGACATATAGCAAAGGAATGCAGGAAAAAAGTACGGGCACCATACCAAAAGGAGAAAACATCATCACACTTGAAGATATGGAAGAAGAGGAAGTATTGTCAAAAAGATATGGCACAACACAATGTATAGACATAACAGACTCAGAGGAAGCTGAAAATGTAAAACTTCAGTGTTCTCAATCTCATACGCAAGTTTCATAAAGAGCAGTCACGTATATATGTGAGTTTGCCAGTGCAAAGTCGTGTATATGTTAGTTTGAGAAAAGCAGTGGGACAGGCTCAGGAAAAGGGTCTGATATGATTCAGTCCATTACTTGCTCTGTTTGATAATGGTTACAATCTGCTGATGATGTGTGGAAATGTCTTGATACTTGTAAGATGTTTAGAAGTGTTTTGATCCTAACTTGTTGATGATGATGCCTTGATACTTCTTGCTGATATATGCATGATCAGATCTGACAGTAAACAAGATGGCACAGGTTCAGGGGGAGCATATACTTTTAATAATGCATTGTTGGCATTATGGTTAGTAGTCCTTGGTGATGATGCTTATATGGCTAAATGATACATCTTGCTATGATATGGTTATGAGTTTTCCATGATAAAATCTCATATGATTCTTGGGGTTACATAGTTGGTGTTCAGATCAGATTTGTGGTTGATTCTCTGATGATGCATATATGGTGCTTACATGGTGATCTTCATAAGGATAAGGAGAAGTACAAAGCTTGAATACACAATTTCATTACTTGATGATGAGTCACTCATATGCTGCTATCGACATATAATATAGTTATGATGTAGGATTCCTATAGTTCTTGGCATTCACATGGATGAGGACTGTTGCTGTTGATGATATCAAGAAGTCTTGACAAAACATCTTGAGCTCAAGATACATATTGCTATATACAGTATGTTGGATTCATGGATGATTACTCAAAGTTGCATTGTTGGAGACATGATGATGATGAGTTCTTACCTATATGATGATAGGTTGATACTTACATATGTTGATTGATGCAGATGTTCCCAAGTGATGATGCATGGATGATATATAAGATCATGCAGATTTTGATGTTGATGAGATGGCTATGGTGTTTTTCACATATGATATAATGTGAATGATTTTGTATGTCATATATAGAATTCATTCATGGAAGGCTATGATAATGTTCAAAAGGATGAGTTGATATCTATATGCAGACATACCTTGTTACAGGTTTTTGACCTATACACTAATGGACATATACAGGTTGCTAATCTGGATGTTGTTGATAGATCATACATTGTGTATGATAGTTGTTGATGACTATCATGGTCTTATTTAGATGTTTGGTCTCTGTTATAAATGTCATGTAAAGGTCATATCAAGACTCTTGATGTAATATTTTGTCTCTATCTATTGTAGTCATTTGATGAATCCCTTTTGGTCATATGTTGTAATTTGTACCCCCACTATGCATGGGAAGGATGATGTAATATTTCAGTCATGTATAAAAAATTGGTATCTGATATATCCCCACTTGGTTGGGAGATGGATGTATGTATGAGTCTTTGGTGATAGGAAGGTCATTTATGATAGAGTCATGTTCTTCTTGTAGAACATCTTTTTGCAAACCTTGCTTACAGTCAGGGGGAGCATGAACAACACACTTCAGCAGAGTAGAGATTTCAGCATTTACTCAGAGAGAGCATGGAAAGATTGGTACAATTTGGCATATACAAAGGGGGAGCTCAATCAGAGATCTCAGTAGGTACTCACGGGGAGTATGGACAACGAAATGTATATTAAGGAAGAGAATATCTTGGTCTACCCTTTGGCCTTGATGTCAAAGGGGGAGAGTGACTTGGTATGGTTGTTGCCATCAAGTCCAAAGGGGGAGACTATTGGCATTATGATGCATGTGTTGTACTTGATGGAAAACCACTTGTAGAAGAACAACTCAATTATATATAGCTAGATGAATCTATAGAAGAGATATCAGATGTGCCAGAATACATGGGATGTAGGCAGCTCAAAGGAATTTGTTCAGATGTAATGAACAATGACAACTCGTTAAGATGACAGTTCTCAGTATGGTAAGTTAGCTTTGCCATCAAGTACAAAGGGGGAGATTGTTGGCATTATGATACAAGTGTTGTCCTTGATGGCAACTCACACAAATGACAGATCATAGTGCAACAGGTCAGTAGCAAAGAATTGATGATCAGAGTACAAAGAATGAAGAAAGAAAGGTATATATGCAGGTTCACTATATACCAAGTAGTGTATACACGCAAGTTCACTATATACAAATGCGTGTATACACGCGGGATTGCTGATCAAAAGTCGCATATGTGTATGCATGCACTTTTATGTACAGAAAAGCGCGTACATGTGGGAAAGCTTATTTTTGGGTCCATGGTATTTAAACATATGGTTTTGGACCTTAATATTGCGTCCGAAGTGTTCAACCTAGGTATTGGGTCCCTAGTATTAGTTCTAAATGGTTTTGGACCATGGTATTGAGTAAGGCCTAAGACTATAAAAGGAGAAGAAGATCATTAGGCAAAGGAACTAAAAAAGTCTTGAATATCTGATGAAGTATGAGATCCAGTATGCAGGTTATGGGTTCAGGATGCTTTGCTTGATCTGAGCTAAGGAGGAATCTCAGCAGTTGATGGAGAACAAGATCTAAGGATAGATCAGGATCTAATGGCTTGGAATGAATCATCTCTATACGGTTTGATCATGCTTATTCTAGATCTGTATACTGACGCATGTAATGTTCTGTAAGTATTATGATCTGGGTATAGCTCAAGTTTGGAATAGCTGCAAATCATGAATGAATATTTACAGATGTATACGCTAGTTTACTATGATAAAAGCGCGTACATACGTAGGTTAGATACATCTAAGTAGCGTATACCATATGAGCTATGATGTTTGAAGTTACAGGTGGTTCTAGTTGATGATGAGTTCTAATGACTGTTTACTGGTGTTAGTATTCTGCATATTCAGATTGGTTGATTGTGTTTAGCTTCAGTATTGATTGATGAGATCTAACAATGGATCAGAATCATAATGACCTAACTTCATGTGATTTGATGGATTAAGATCTGGTTGCTAACACGCGTATTATCCGTGTATATGTAATGATCTGGGTATGTCTAAAGTCAGGAAGTGCAGTGTTATAGACATTTTTGTGCCTTGCAGCATGAAGCATGAAATGTCCATAATCTAAGGGATCCAAAGTCCCTAAGCATGTTGTTCCTACCCCTAGAGGAACAAGGTCAGCAAACCACAGCACTGAATAAAAGTTCTCCACCTGAAAACACTCAAAAACAAGGCAATTCTGGATCATGTCAACTGCTCCACTGAGCATCTGCGCTGAATGTCAACTACTCCACTATCTACTTGCGTTGAATGTCAACTGCAAAGAAGGCTACCTGCGCTGGGCGAGTTTGGACATGTGGCACAGTCATTCCTCAAGGTGTCAATGCCCAGGAAGCTTCCAAAATGACACTTGGATCAGGGAATTCGACTGGTGATGAGTAAGAGGTTCTAAATCTCCAAGTGGAAGCAAGAACCTCCAATTGGACTCAAGAACTGAAGAATAACTGAAGTGAGAGAGGACACTAGTCAGCTTCATGCCAGCCTCAAGCTGACTCATCCTTTCTCCAAAACTCCTATATATAGATCTCTCTCATGAGGTCTAAGGAGGCTGGAATCTTGTGAATGTAAAGAATTGATGTTGGTTTGAGTTTAGAACTATTGGGTGATTTTCTTTGAAGGAGGTGAAGAGGAGATTTCTTTCTGCTGGGAAGGTGATGCTGGATTGGGCCTTTTATGGTTGTATCACTTCCTGAACCTTACTTCTTCCATTAATAAAGCATTTGAGGTTCTTCTATATGCATGTGTCTCAATGGTGTGTTGTTATACTTGTGTATTTGATTTATTCTAATCCTTGAATCAATTATGAATGTATGCTTCTTGTAGTTTCCCTCTCTTGCCATTTTGTAGGATCTTGGTGTAGCTGGGCCAGTGGAAGAGCAAGGAGCTGGGGGCAAGCGGCAAGGAGAGAAGATTGGATCAATCATTAGCGAAAGACATCGGTTAGTGGATCTCTTTCTCCCCTCTTTTACATCTCATAAAGAAGTAATCTCAAATAGCTTTGCTTTGATTGTTGCTAAGGAACTATCACCCTTAGAGTGGGATAGGGTCATTCTATATTGGATACTTTTCCCAACAACAAATTGGCGACTCTGCTGGGGAATCGTATCTTGTTGGTTGTTTGTGTTTTTGCTATTCATTTCCTAAACACAGGGAGTACCGAATCGAACTGCATTTGGATCTTTCAAATGCAAAGTAGAGGGCAGCTACTCTAGCTCAGTTTCTGGGCATGTTTATGATTTGAAGAGCTGATCCACAAGGACTATGAACAGCTCTTAGTGATAGCTTTTCATCCTCCTTTGAGTCATCCTTTAGTGTGTACTGATTGGTAGCTTTGATTTGGCCAAAAACTGTTGATTTTTTAGCAATCTGTAACCCAGAACCTGAGGGAAACGAGAGTTTCTCTCTTCATTGTAGGCACTGTGAAGGCAGTCTGCATTTCATCGCAGGTCCCGAAGGGGCTACCTGCGCTGAATGTCAAACTGACAGTGTTCTACCTGCGCTGAACCAGTGTGGCCTAGTGCAACTGGGGTTCTCTGCTTTCTGTTGCCCTGTTTTCATCCCTGTTTTTGCAGCCTGTTATCAGTCAATGTACCTATCTGAAACCACCTTTCTTTGCCACTATTCCGCCTCGGTTGTATAAAGAAACTGTATTTGTTCTTTGTGTATTTCTTACATCATTTGCAGTTTCCCATAACGAAAGTGAACTAGTCTTGCTGTGGCCTCTTAGATCTAGACCTGTGATAAGTGTCGTTCTGATCTTAAGAGTTAGTTTTTTTGTTGTTCATAGCTGATTGAGCTTTTTCTTTCGTCATATGGTTTGAATTTATGTATTTCTAGTGTTGAAACAAGTAAATCTTAAGGTGTCTTTTGATTTTTGGACAAAAATCTTGTTTGCTTTCACTTGAAATTGAATTCAAAGTTATACAACAGCTTTATTTTTGTATTACACCAACATTAAGAAAGAGAAAAGAAATACCTGCATTGTGCATGTGCATTTTGACAGCCTGCATGTTGATTTAGGAAAAAGTGCATTAGTGTGTGCTCTATGATCTGTGTGAAAGGATGATGTCTTTCTTTTCCCTCAGTAGTTAATATTTTCATAAGTTGAAAAGATTGAAAAAGCTTGCTTCTCATCTTTAGACTGCATTTAGGAGTTGTACCATACATCTTGTGGTGATCCATAAAGGCAAACTGCTAAACAAGATCAACCTAAAATAAATTGAATTTACATAACAACACATTGAAACATAACGCAAACACATAGAGGTCTAAGCTAGAGACGTGTTCCAGCGTCGTTAAACATAGTGACTGTCGATCTCGAAGAAGGTGGGTGATTCCTCCTGAGAGTCGGTGGCGCTAATACGGATTGTGCTCCCACGTACCGTCGCGTATATATTGGGAGACCCCTATAGGCATATATCTTTTATCCTTAGGAAGTCGTGTCGGCCGCCTTACTGATCGCAATGCAGTGAACACAGCATTCACGAAGATCGACCACCCGTACCGTAAAACGTATTCTTTGGTTTTGCGAAAAGTTTGGCACACCCTCTGCCTAGATCTCCAGAGCAATTTCTTTTGGCCTTTTTCAAACTCTATAACCGAAAAAGTCCATCCGAGCATTTGTCACTTCGGGCTCGTTAAAACATCGAAGGAGACTAGAGTCATCTTTAGCTTTTTCTCGACTCTTAAAAAGTGAAAAAGCAAGTTGTGTCTAAAGCGTCGTTATAAAATTTATTTTAAACGGAACATAATCACCTCCTATTCATGCATTGATCTGTAGGTTGAGAACATGGAACGCACCAACCAAGGAATTCCCCATGATGGAAATCCTAGTCCTTTCTCCTCTTGGGGAGAAGTTGGTGCGCCTCACATGGCCACATTGTCGCTTCCAGGACTGACAATCGGCCTGCCAATTTGGCTATTCTCAACCAATGTAGTTCAGAACACCATGGTTCCTGAACAGTCGAGTCAACAGTTAGATCAGTCTAGAGCTGCCCACCAGCCTTCTACTTCCTATAACCCTTCTTCCAATCCTTCATCTTCGCAAGGTAGAGCCGGCAAAAGCCAATCTCCCATGGAGAAGAAGGAGAAGAAGAAGAGAGAGAAGAAGAAGAAGGAGCCTAAGGCGACTGGGGGCAAGCAAAAGACATCTGACAAAAATCCACACACAACACAAACCGGGCCTAAATCGCCATGTGTCATATGTACAGGAGACCACTTCCATAGAGATTGTCCCTGTATTCCCCGGATACTAAGGGACTGGTCCCCTCGTTTGCACAATTCGGGAGCATCAACCTCTGATAGCCATGTTGAATGCTTGCCGTCAACCAGCGAAAGTGAAGGTTCAAGACAAAGAGGGGGAGCAAGATCCCCCTGCAGACTGTGTGAAGGCGATCACGACATCCACCGTTGTCCCTTCTTAGACGAAGCGAAGAGAGTTTTGGAAGATCATCCGGTTTCACCGTTGAGACTTCCTCCTGGATACAAAAAACTCGTGCCAAGTCCTTCGTTGGTTGAGAATACAGCTGGCCCACTCAAGTGGTCAGCTGAAGCGTCAGTCATTGAAAATGAACCTACTGAATCCAGACCGGACGAAAGTCCAAAGGTCGAAACGGCAGTTGACCCGGTTCTCCCTTCAGAAGTTTCATCTTCAAATGACACCGTCACTGAAGATTCATCTTCAAATGACACCCTCACTGAAGAGAATAAGGATGACACCATATAGATTCTTTTCATCAACACAGACTCTGACGAGCGTCAGGGAAATGCGCCCATTCCTTTATCGCAGGAAGGAACATCGTCAGGGTCATATCCGGCCGTGTATTCGGTCCCACCGCCAAGCAACCTGGTTGTGTCCTTTGATTGGAACCAACTAGGCAGACCCCGGTTGCCAGCCAGTATACCATTCAGAATTATAGTCCAAATATACAGAATGGTAATGGCTGGCACTATCATTGATGAAGGGGCATCTGTGAGTATCCTTTCCTCTGTTGCTTGGAAAGCACTGGGTTCCCCGGCGCTTTTGCCTGAGATAAGAAATCTCTCGGGTTTCGATAAAGGAACTAGCCGACCATTAGGGATCCTCCCCAATGTGCCTATTACATTGAAAGGGAAGGTCGTTCAAATGAACGTGATGGTCATTCAAGGACCCTTGGATTATAACCTACTCCTTGGACGAGACAATATATATTGCATGGGAGCAATAGTCTCCTCACTCTTTAGAGTAATGTGTTTTCCACACGAAGGAAGAATGGTCAAGCTCGTAGACCAACTTTCATTTCCGGGATCACGCATCGCAAATAGTCACATACCAACCCTGAATGGTCTATTCAATCAAGAAATTTCTCCACCCCTAGTCCTTCTTCCCGATGAGTGCGAGTGATTCGGAAAGATGGGACTGGAACCCAGGGGGCATGCATCCTGGTCTGTTTCGGGCAGAAAAACCCTGGGTATAAGGTAGAATTTCCGCGGGAGAATATGACTAGTCCGTACCCCGTCCGTGGTTGGAAGAGGGGTTGTTCTGGAATAAGATTCTCTTGTCAAAGTTAAGTGAGAGGGCGGGGGTCGTCACTCACCTCTGTCTACTTCGGTAGACATTGCCGAGGAAGTGTTTTGTTTGAAAGATTAACGAAACAATCTTTGGGTAACCGAAAGAGGTAAGCCTCCCTCAATAACACAAATGTTTTGTCTTTGAGTAGTGTTCTTCTCTTATCGCAAGTAGCTGTTCTCTTGCGATCTTGCAAAAAACCTGTTCAAAGTTGGGCTGACGAGAAGACAAGTATCGCATAAGACCCGTTAAAATAACGAGAAGACAAGTATCGTTAACATTAGACTGGCAAGACGACAAGTAGCTGTGAACACCCAAAGAAAAGCAGAGGTGAGAAGGAGGAGGGGCAGCCTTGAAATTGTATTTTATACCTGGGGGCATGCAAACCTTTCGGAGTGCAAGCTAAGAGCGGTTATTTATCTATTTTTTGGGTTAGCCGTTTCCGAACTTGCATAAAGAAAGGATATGTAGTAAAGCTTAGTGAAGATGAAACTCCTTAAAAAATAGAGATCTCACAGGGGACATTTCTTATCTTATGACTGGTAATTCGAGCAGTTTTAGCATAAAGTTCATGCTCGTTAAAAAATAAACGCAAGATCCGAGCAGTTTTAACGCGGTCTTCATGATCGTTAAAAAATAAATATAAGCAGTGAGCAATGTTTCCTCCAGAGTTTAAGCTCATTTCTAAATAAAAAATGAACCTATCCCGGTAAATAACCACTGTGATCGTAAATTTATCAGCCATAAAAAGCCTTGGTCGTGTTTTCACCTGCCACCTCCACTTTCATTTGGCCGATCGTTCACCTCCATATGATTGTTTACCCATTTTGAGGAACAGCTGCGAAGAGTGATTTCACCTAGCCATCCTTGTGACACTACCGTGATTGGAAAATTCCAACCTGTACCTGGAATCAGTTGCTATCCCTGTTTATCACTCGTTCCTCAAAAGACGAGTCTTCTTTAAGCTCTTTTCAACTGACTCGTAAAATATGAAAAGGTTGCCGAGTTTTGGCCTTCCAGCTCGTTAAAGGACCGGAAGAGCTATCCCTCCTCTAGATTTTAATCTTTTTGGACCTGAGGGATTATTTCACAAAAAGATCGAGCGCTTGTTTTGTTCGGCTCGTTAAAGATATCGAAAACTCATCCCTTTTGTATTGTTTTATACTTTTTCGGACTTAAGGGATTAGATGACGAAAAAGGAATTTTGGAGTTGACTTTATGTACCTTTTCAGACTCTCTAAAAATGAAAAGGACCGAGTTTTCCTTGTCGTTAGACTCGTTAAAATGATTAAATAGCGACAAACTTGTCTTTAGACGAGAACGAGTTTCCCTATCGCTAGGCTCGTTAAAACATAGCGATGGGCTTGCCTGAAGGGCAAGTTATAGAACAAGCATATGTTATCCTCCTCAAGCTTGACAAAAATAAAGAGGTACTGGTTAGAAATGACTGGGGAAAAATTGGGAGAACCTCATAGCTTTAATGGTAGCAAGTCGCTCTTGAACATGACACTTTTCCTCTGTACCACATCGGGTTGGGTTGTTTCATTCACCGGTCTCATCACCATGGTCTCGCCAAACCATCCACATTTGGGGTAATGCTACCGATCCATCGCATCAGTGTCGTTATATGTTCAAGAGATGTTGTTCAGAAAGAGTCAACCGTGTCCCATCCACTACCATACATCATCTTTCATCCTTTCATGACCGCCACCCTGAATCATATTTCACAGATTGTTTTCACCTCCATTAAAATCATTAGCTCCGTTCCGTGTCACTGATGTGGGATTCATTAAGGCCCTCCTTTGACGGATCGCTCCTTGTCGACATCAGCTCATTATCCAAGGAGTTGATCTAGGAACAACCCCCTCAGTACTTTGAAACTTGCATGCCTCAATGGCAAGTTTCTCACTTCCGGCGACAGGTATACATCAATGACCTTCGACCAGAAGATTTTGTGTGGTGTTCGACGCCAAGTCCTTTATTCACACCACGTGGATTGTACTGCCGTACCTTGAGGGTCATCATCATCATCGGTGATTCCTCTCGCGCTTGTTAACGGTTTACATCATTGACCTGTAATCAAGCGATGTCTTTCCATGTTCGACTTCAGCGCAATTCTCACATGGATCGACTTGTACTTAGAGTGAAGATCGAACGAGTTTGAAGACCCCGGATCTAGTTTCATCCATCCGGGCTGCGATATATATTCAGGAAATATAAAGACATTTGACATGTACATCATTACAGCAGATGATCATCCTACTCAAAGGATGATAATTTTCACCAAAATTATCAGTCTACCATCAGACAATCGTCTGTTCTATGTACCGAAATGTATTTATAAAGCTGAGCATGGGAATGCCCGCCTCAGCTAGATCATGAAAGCAGTATGAAAAATAATGTATTGTATTGTATCTTATTACAGGTCACCTCTCAGCGATTGAATGAACTTCGGATCCTCTTGATAAAGCATTTCACCCGATAAATGACCTCATACTTTAGGGGGCAACTGTTATAGACATTTTTGTGCCTTGCAGCATGAAGCATGAAATGTCCATAATCTAAGGGATCCAAAGTCCCTAAGCATGTTGTTCCTACCCCTAGAGGAACAAGGTCAGCAAACCACAGCACTGAATAAAAGTTCTCCACCTAAAAACACTCAAAAACAAGGCAATTCTGGATCATGTCAACTGCTCCACTGAGCATCTACGCTGAATGTCAACTGCTCCACTGTCTACCTGCGTTGAATGTCAACTGCAAAGAAGGCTACCTGCGCTGGGCGAGTTTGGACATGTGGCACAGTCATTCCTCAAGGTGTCAATGCCCAGGAAGCTTCCAAAATGACACTTGGATCAGGGAATTCGACTGGTGATGAGTAAGAGGTTCTAAATCTCCAAGTGGAAGCAAGAACCTCCAAGTGGACTCAAGAACTGAAGAATAACTGAAGTGAGAGAGGACACTAGTCAGCTTCATGCCAGCCTCAAGCTGACTCATCCTTTCTCCAAAACTCCTATATATAGATCTCTCTCATGAGGTCTAAGGAGGCTGGAATCTTGTGAATGTAAAGAATTGATGTTGGTTTGAGTTTAGAACTATTGGGTGATTTGCTTTGAAGGAGGTGAAGAGGAGATTTCTTTCTGCTGGGAAGGTGATGCTGGATTGGGCCTTTTATGGTTGTATCACTTCCTGAACCTTACTTCTTCCATTAATAAAGCATTTGAGGTTCTTCTATATGCATGTGTCTCAATGGTGTGTTGTTATACTTGTGTATTTGATTTATTCTAATCCTTGAATCAATTATGAATGTATGCTTCTTGTAGTTTCCCTCTCTTGCCATTTTGCAGGATCTTGGTGTAGCTGGGCCAATGAAAGAGCAAGGAGCTAAGGGCAAGCGGCAAGGAGAGAAGATTGGATCAATCATTAGCGAAAGGCATCGGTTAGTGGATCTCTTTCTCCCCTCTTTTACATCTCATAAAGAAGTAATATCAAATAGCTTTGCTTTGATTGTTGCTAAGGAACTATCACCCTTAGAGTGGGATAGGGTCATTCCGTATTGGATACTTTTCCCAACAACATGCAGTGAAGTTATAAGTAAGTAATTGTTGACATATACACTGGTTCACTTTGGTTAAGTTGCATATACACGCTGGTTCGGCTCTTCCAAGTAGCGTATATACTCTGATGCATGATTTTTGATGATACAGTTAGATCTGAACATTGTTGCAGAGTTCTATGTTCTGCTTTGTGTTCTGGTGACTGCAAGTTTTTTGACAGGGTTTCAATGATTCAGTATTGGGTTTTTCAGAAATTGATGATGATAGTGTTGATTGATTGTGTGCTTCAATGATATTGATGGGTCTAGTATGAAAATTGGATGAAACATGGCCTTCAGACTATGATGATGTGTTCCATGAGTATCCAGTCTAAAAATTTATGAAACGTGGTACCTAGAGGAAGAAAGAGAAGGTTGTAACCCTCTGTAGGTCGGCACCTATGTACTAGTACATCAGCTAGTACAAGAGCTAAGGGGGTGGTAGCTCCCTTCCAGTAGCAGTTGGAAAATGAGTGAAGGTTGGAGCATTCAGTAAACCGACACCTACATACTAGTAAAAGGATCGGCCAGTACAAGAGCTAAGAGGGTTGCAAATCCCTTCCAGGAGAAGCTGGAGAACGAGAGAAGGTTGTAGCCTTCTGCAAGTAGAAGCCTGTGTACTAGTATAAGACTGCACCCGTACAGAAATATTGTAAAAAGAAGTTTCTTATTAAAAGAAGATAGAGAAGACTTGCAGCAGGTGGTTTTCACCCACATTGGGTTTCCACCTTACATCATGGTGTTCATGTGTGCTTCTTGTGTGTGATGATATATTATGTTTTACTGCACCTGTTTACTGTTCATATGGTTAATAAAAGTTCTGATGCACTAACTAAAGATCAACATTTAATGGATTAACTGAATCATAAGTTTACTAGATATACGCTAGTTGCATTAGACACAGTTGCGTGTACACGTAGGTTCCCTTCACTGAAGTTGTGTATATGAATCTGAGTATGAAAATGAAAAAGTGTTTGATTTGATAATACTAATTCACCCCCCCTCTCAGTATTATTTCCAACAGTACGTGCTCCAAAAATACCGACACTATTTGCCCAGAGGACACTTCAAGATGTATACCGACCACTCCGCACTGAAATACCTAGTTATAAGCCTGTGTTGGGGGGGCGCATATGCAGGTGGCTCTTATTGTTTTAGGAATATGATTTTGAGGTCGTAGTAATGTTGGACAGGACTGGATCATTTATCGCGCATTGAGACGGGCGAGGAACCCACTAATCTGGAGGAAGGATTACCTAATGCACAACTCTTTGTGGTGCACATCGCGGATGGGCACTTTGAAGATATAATCCATTTTCTGACAACAGGGACTGCGTTGAAGGAATACTCCATCCAACAGAAGAAGGAATTGGTGGTGCACGTGGTGGATTTTTCTGTCATCGCGGGGCACCTATACAAAATGGGAAATGATGAGATATTGCAAAGATACGTACCTGAATTTGAAAGAAGTCAGATCCTCGCAAAAGCACATGGGGGCACTGCAGGAGGACATTATACAGGACGAGCAACTGCATAAAATATTCTCTGCACAGAGTTGTGGTGGCCAACCCTGCACCAAGATTCGAAAGCGCACTATAAGGCCCACGATATATGTCAAATGACTAGAAAACCATCGCGGAGGGATGAAATACCATTAAATCCACAAATGACACTGCAACCGTTCGAAAAATGGGCAATCGACTTTGTGGGACCGATCAAACCTCAGGGAAAGACGGGCGTGCGCTACATCAACACCGCAACATAGTATCTAACACGATGGGCAGAAGCGTAGCCGATCAAAGACTACACGACCACTACGGCTGTGAAGTTTTTGTTCGAAAATGTGTTAACCCATTTTGGTTGTCCGAAAATATTAATGAGTGATCGCGGAGCACATTTCTTGAACAAAAATATCAGAGCGCTCACAGAATAATTCCAGGTGTATCATCAGAAAAGTAAACCTTACCACCCACAAGCCAATGGGACTATAGAAGCTTTCAAAAAAATACTAGAGACTGCACTAACCAAAGTGTGCAATGCACAGCGAAATGATTGGGACCTGGGCGTACCTACCGTGTGATGGGCTTTCAGGACAACTTGCAAGAAGCTGACAAGACAAGCACCCTTCCGGTTAGTTTATGGCATGGAAGCTATCGTGCCGATGGAATATATTGTACCTAGTCTACGAATAGCAGCGCTCATAGGAATGACGGACCACGAAGCTCTGGAGGAAAGGCTTGCGCAATTGGAAGAACTTGAGGAAGAATGGTTTTTGGCTCGATTTCATCAGTAGGTACAAAAGCATCGTGAAAAGCCTAGCACGACCGCCATATCAAGTTACACACCTTCAAGGTAAATGACTCAGTGCTACTGTATGACAGTAAGTTTGAAAAATTTCTGGGAAAATTCAGAATGCATTGGTTGGGACCATACATGGTTAAGGAGGTCATAGACGGAGGCATGGTCCAGCTAGTTAAACTAAATGGGGAACCCTTTGCAAGAAAAGTAAATGGAAACCACTTGAATCCCTACACGGGTGGGCCAGCTATCTGACTAGCCGGCCGAAGCATAGTCTTCGCAACCCGAGGAGCCTAACAAGGGCGCGAGACTATAAACATACACATCAGATTTCGATACAAAGGTAAGCAAACAATTCAGACACGAAGGTCTCAGAGGAACGGATGCAGCAAGTTCAACAAACAATAGCTCAGTGCGCTACGGACATCAGGACCATTCGAGACCAATTGGAGGAACTCTGTGCCAAGATCATTGCACCAATAGAGTGACTCGAGTGTGATTCACGATGTTTTTGTTGGGGGGCTGTTGTGCATGGAATCCCCCCACAACATGTTTTGGGGCTCAAAGCCCATGTTTTGAGTGATATTATTGTAAAAGCTCCGCGAATTACGGGTGTGAAATGTATGTTAGAGTCATAGGGTTGTCCGCCCTAAGTTTGAATGTAATGTCGGCCTACCCATGGTCCACAGACCATGGGATTGTATAAGTAGAGTGAGGCTCTAAGTTGTAAAGAGATCATGATGATCATAGAATCTAATGGATAGAAGGAGATAGAAAAGCATAGAAGAAGAGTCTACGTGTGTCTTGGGTTGTAGTAGTAGAAAGAGGCTTTGTAGCTGAGTGCGTAGAGGCCTAGTAGAGTCCGTAGCTAAGTGCGCGGACCCCTGTAGCTGAGTGCGCAGGGTAGAGTTGAGTCTATAACCGGAGAAGAGATTAATAAATAAGGGTTTCGTTACCAATTATGTGCATCTGTTCTGAGTTATTACATGTTTGATATCATTTTCAATTATATTGTTTATTTACTGTGTGCACTTATATGTATTGTGAATATTGTTAAGTATAACTGAAAGTGTACAAATAAGCTAAGTTAATCAACTAATATCGGGCTACTAGTAAGGACTTGGGAAATAACATTGTTTTTCCCCCGAGTAGGGCTGCACGAAGGCAGCATCTCAGGTTGCGAGGTACAGGGAAGTGTGCGTAGCAACGTGCGCAACCGCAGACCACTTGAAACCATTAGACACCTCCAGGGTGAGAAAACCTGGTTCTAGCACCCTCCCATACTACTTCAGGTGAGACACAGTCCATGCTCCGCGGACTGTTGCCAAAAGGGCTAGTAGTATGGGATTTGTTTGGCTAAATCACCTCCAAACCTGGGTCGGGCCCCAACAATCCAACAATATATCTACCAAAATAAAAGAAAAGAAACATGGCTATACTACATTATAAAAGGAAAGGAATCGAGCAGTGTGGATCAAGTTGGTGGGCCCTCCCAACTAGTGCTATGTTGCTTCTAAAGCTACATAGTCAAAGTTGATTCATTCTGCCAATGATCTCAAACACCAGCAATCAACATTCTCATTGATCCAAAAACAATTTTAGAGTTACATCATTGCTATCAACAATTTTTCCAAATCGTCAGAATTTGAACTACAAAGATTTGGCACCCTTCTCCTACCACAATCTTCTCTACCACATATCTACAACTATCCTCCTAACAAAAACCATAATAAAATAACTCCCTCAACCCACTCTCTGTCCATATATTTATATAAAAGAGAGAGAGGGATGAATTAGAACTAATTCCTCCATGTTTAGACTACCAATCATGGATAGATTTACAAAATATTGTCTTTTATACATTCTTGGTGGGTCTTGGTTGAAGAACAACCAAATATATTATAGTAACCCTTACCTGGACATTGAATTGTAATTTACATGTACATGTGATTCTCAAGGTGGTGTTCCTATGTAATTATGTTAGAGAACCTGTATTATTAGGTTGGTGAGCCGAGTTCTAGTAATGCCTGTTGGCCTGAATATGTATGATGTATTATGACAGTGAGCCAGCATACCTACGAATTTGAGGCCAAAGCACTAGGGTAAATCAAGCCCATGAGATTGTGTGATGATCAAGCCAATGAGCATGGAGGACATGGATTTTAACTAAATTGTTATTATGTTGTAGACTAATTGACAAAAAGAATATTGGGGGCCAAGACTCCACAACAAAAGGCATCATGATATGAAAATATATTATAATATTATAATCTAATATTAAAATATAAAGTAAAGGGGACAGCAGGTCTATACAAAGTTGTTTCCATTATTCAGTTGGACAACGAGAATAGAGGGACAAGGGTCCTTGTACGAGAGCATGTAAGGGTACTTAAAAGGCCTTTCAGGGAAGTGAAACTCCTAGAAGCCACATGACTACTGGTTGGAGGTTGTTGGGCTTGGTACCTTAGTTATGTGAAGCCTGGAAGGGTACCTAGAAGGCCCATGACGGTACTGGAACTCCTGGAAGCTACAATATTATTGGTTGGAGGCTTCAAGGCTTGGTACCTTGGACGTGTGAGAGCCTGGAAGGGTACCTAGAAGACCCACGAGGGTAGTGAAACTCCTAGTGCTGTAGAAATTTGGAATATCTTTGGATGGATGAGATAAAGGTTGGCGATCCTATTGGTTGGAGGCTATCACGTTTGTTAGCTTGGCCATGTTAGGTTTGGTACAAGGTTCATATTTGCCTCAAGAAGTTGATGCTAAGTGGAGTCATGAGCCTAACTAAGGTGTGACTCATTGCTAAGAAGACTAGAGAAGTGTGGTCTATGGTTGGGAGGAATGTCTGAGGTTTGAATCTAGCTGAAAAATTTAATAGATTAGTGTCCAAAACTTGTTATGCACCTATTTATGAGTTATCATGGCATGGTTTTTTTTATGTATTTATATGATTTTTTGAAACTATGGTTTTATCATGCATAATATTTATGTGTTCTGATTAAATTTTGTATGTTTTCTTGGTTGTGTCGATAATTTTATGAGTGGCATCACCTACCGGGAGGGTTGGGGATGTTACAAGTGGTATCAAATCCCAATTTCCACATTGGGCTTGCATGGGCCAAAGAAAAAGAGTAGATGTGAAATTATCAGTATGCATGCAAACTATTTGACAAATTTCATGGTCAAATTCAGCCGCGAACCTCTATTTCTGGAATGAATCCATGGAAAAATTGATGTAGGGATATATGTTTACAATCATATAGTTAAATTGGGACAAATTAAGAAGTTGCAAAAGTTGACTAGCATTGTTTTGCAGGAATTGGACTTTGCAAGATATGTATATTACTTGTTCAACAGATATTTGGATTATATGTGGTTCCCTAAATTTTTATAATTATTGGATTTGTAGTAGCCTAATGGTTCTCCAAATGGAGTAAGTTGGTTCATGTTCTAAATATGAATGTTGGGACAGAATGTGACCTCTATGTGCAAAATTTTTATTGCTATGTATGTCAATTGTGGGAGTATGTAAGATTCCTCTATGGTGTTTGAAAAAATGACCAAACCAAATGCTATGGAATACAAAGCAATTGTTATCGGGAATTCTCAACATGGAGATTTATTTCATTTTTTTGACAATGTGTTCAAATTGAGTGTGTTCCATTGACTATGATAATTTATGGTTACGTTGAGAAAGACAATGGGGTAGAGGCATTGGGGTTCTTCCACAATATGAAATGATTAAACAATAAGTTAAACAATGAGATACATGTTCTCATGTTCTCACGACATATGCCACTCTAGCATCTATGGAACATGGTAATCATCTCTAGGCATCCATCATTAAGACCATATTCAAGTTTGACATATTTGTGGATAATTCTTTTGTTGACAATGCATATGAACAAGATACTCTGGCATGAACAGGGAAGCTCTGTACAAATTCTTTGTGAAATTGGGGAGGTTGAAAGAAGTAATGTTGGTTTTAATAGTCATGTGTAGACTTCTGTGTTCGTCAATTTATGGACCTCTCTTATATGAATGCATTAGAAATAATTAAGTGACAAATGAAAATTGATTCATGTCCACATAATGTAGACAAGGTTCTAATGTGATGGTTTCATTGTGAGAAACATTCTTGTATGAAAATGCAACAAAATGGGAAATTCTTATGATATTTTTGTGAAAATGTCTCAGAGGAATATTGTTTGTTGGAATACAATGATTGCAAGGTAGAGATGTGTAGTCAAAAAACATATCTCTTTGTTTCCCCTGACCTTACATATTACTTTTCATCTCTTATCAAGATGGTTCAACTTTTACTGGACAATTCAATCTGGAAGGCACATCTATTTGTGTTGCAATTCTATTTGTTTGCTAAAGTGTCATGCTTATGCCAAAGAATGCAAATGTGAGTAATGGAGACCTTGTTGTCTTTTGGGATCAAAGAACCATGTATTGCAATTAGGATTGGAGTAACTTGTTTTTGTAAATATTGTGTTCCTTTCATTGGTTTTTGAATCTGGAATATAAACATTTGTTCAATTACGGCAGGGAATTACAAGGCGGTGTGTGTAAAAGGTAAAATAGTATTTCAACGTGAACTGCATTGATCAATGAAATTGTGTGTGATGTGGTGGGTATATGGAGAATGGTACATGATATGTTTGATAAATATCCCACAAAGATGTCATGCCATTGAATTCCCATATAGTTGGCTATATCTGGGCCTCATATCCCCAAAGACATCTTGAACCATGGTTTTTGAATGCATATGGTTACAGAGAATTGAATCAATAATTTTACACAAAGTAAATGTGGTTACAGAGAGGTTGGAAAGGGAAGTCTGCTTGTTTGAAAAACAATGGATTGTGGACCCCCCTTGACAATTTTTATATGAGGGAATAGGTAGGTCGTGATGCATGCCCACTACCAATTTTAGGTGGGAGTTATTGGGAACAAACTATTGTGCACTCCTCGCCCCCTCCCCCCTCCCATTAAAAAACACAAGAAAGGGGGCCCCCGTGATTCATGTGGGTCATTGGATGTGGCCCCAATGAGTTTTGATGGGAATTCAAGGCCGGGGATCGTTGGATGCAGCCTACTTTGGGATGAGAAATTCATCTACAAAATGCTATAAATATATTCAAGAGCTTGGGGAATTTCCAATTACATTCCCTCAACAATACCATGTAGGATTTAGCCATGGTTTTAAGCACGATGCGGAAGTAAAAATTGTGTTGGTTGTTTCGTTTCCATTTGGGGCAACCACTTGTCAATGATATGAGAGTCTAAATAGACAACATGCTTTTCCTCATGAACATGTACTATGCAAAGAGGCAATGCTTCTCATTAACAATAGATTATGTTTTAGAAACATAACGAAATGGTGTGCGAAGTTTGCATTTTTTTCACCTTCTAAGACTGTTATAGACATTTTTGTGCCTTACAGCTATAAGCATGAAATGTCCATAATCTAAGGGATCCAAAGTCCCTAAACATGTTGTTCCTACCCCTAGAGGAACAAGGCTAACAAACCACAGCAATTCACAGAAGTTCTCCACCACAAACTGCTCAAAAACAAGTCAATTCAGGATCAATTCAGAGGCTCCACTAGCTGTCTGCGCTGAAATGCAAAGTCTGCACTGGCTACCTACACTGCAACGCAGGTAGAAGCACTACCAGGGTGCGTTGAGTGGGAATTGACAAATGGCAAGTTCATTCAACAAGGTGTCAAGACCCTGGAAGCTTCCAGAATCTTCCTCAATGACACTTGCCTCAGTGAATTCGACTAGTGATGAGTAAGAGGTTCTCAATCTCCAAGTGGAAGCAAGAACCTCCAAGTGGAAGCAAGAACTGACAGAGGGAGAGGACACTAGTCAGATCTCAAGCTGACTCATCCTCTCTCCAAACATCTATATATGGATCTCTCCTCCATGAGATCTGGGGGCTGGAATTTTGTTATTGCAAAGAATTGTTGTTGGTTTGAGACTGGAATCATTGGGTGCTTAATGCTTTGAAGGAAGGTGAAGATAGGAATTTCATTTGCTGGGAAGGAGATGCTGGATTGGAGCCCTCTGGGTTGTATCTCTTCCTAAACCTTGTTATTCATCAATAAAGCTATCTTGGTTTCTCCTATATACTGATGTATCTTTGATGTATGATTGCATTAGTATGTTTAGTTTATTTCTAATCCTGAACTAGTTATGAATATGAATCTATGTCTTTGTGTAGTGTTCTCTTCTTGTGATCTTGCAGAAACCTATTGAAGCCGGGCGAGCGAGAAGGCAAGTAGCTGGGAATCCTCAAAGAGAAGAGAAACCGGATCGAGGGACAAACGGAAGACACCGGTTAGTCCATCTATCTCTCTTCATTCTTAATTCATAAAGGAAGAATACTAGAATAGCTATTTCTGTTTGTTGCTAAGGCATTGTCACACCTTAGGTGGATAGGATCGTCCTGCATATGCATTTTTCCCCACAAAAAATTGGCGACTCCACTAGGGAGATTTGTTTATTCATTTTATTTGTGTCTCTATCATTGTTTGTTTCATAAACTCAACAGCAACAATCGAACTGCATCTGCTATTCTCAGATGCAAAGTAGACAGTTGTTGCTTTGATCCAATCACTGGATTTGTCTATGATCTGAACAATGGACTCACAAATGATTTGATGATCCTTTGTGATAGATCTTATCCCTTCTTCAAAGCATCCCTTTGATTGTACTTTGCTTGTTTCTTTTATTTGGCCTGAAACCGTAGATTAATCAGCAAACTGTGACCCAGAACCCAGTGAGAAACTCTCGTTTCTCCTTCAGCGCAGACC
This sequence comes from Pinus tabuliformis, assembly GCA_031772625.1. NCBI lineage: Eukaryota > Viridiplantae > Streptophyta > Pinopsida > Pinales > Pinaceae > Pinus > Pinus tabuliformis. The sequence continues at coordinate 1,310,839,533 of CM062819.1, forward strand.
CTGTGAAGAGGTTCTGCATTTCAACGCAGGTCCCGTGAAGGCTACCTGCGCTGAATGTCAAAACCTCTGTGTTGAGGGTGCGTTGATCCAGTTAGGCCTTGTGCAGCTGGGGTTCTCTGCTCTGTTTTGCCCTGTTTTGATCTCTGATTTTTGCAGCCTGTAACCAGCATAGGTACCTGTCTGATAACTCCTTTTCTCTGCTTAAATTCCGCCTCCTTTTGTACAAAAAGACTGTGAGTGTTTTTATGTGTTTGTGGCGTCATTTACAGTTTTCCTTTGCAAGAGTGAAATAGTCATCCTGTAGCCCTTGATTCAGATCTGTTGATTGTGATCTTAGGAGAGAGTTCATTGGTTGTTTACAGTTGATTATACATTTACTTTTGCTTTTGGTTTAGGTTTGTCTCTTTTAAGTGTCGAAACAAGTGTTCATTTTGAAAGTCGTAAAGTGTTGTATTCTCTTCTACCCTTTCTGATTTCGAAAAAGTAAACTTGTTTATATTTGTCATTTAAAAGCAAATTCAAAGTTGTGCAAAAAGCTTTCTTTTTAGGCATCAATATTAATAGAGCAGAAAACAAACACCTGCATTGTGCATTTGCATCTTGATAGTTTGCATGCTTGATTTAGGAAAAGTGCATTAGAGTGTGTTGATTGCTCTTTGAGAAAAGATGGTGTCTTTCTTTTCCCTTTGTAGCTAGGATTTTCATGGTTGAAAAGATATAAAAAGCTTGCTTATCATCTTTAGACTGCATTTAGGAATTGTATCATACATCTCGTGGTGAACCTCAAAAGGCAAACTTCTAAAAAGATCAACCTAAAATAAATTGAATGAACTTAACAACGCTTTGTAACTTAACGCACAACATAGAGGTCTAGGCTAGAGACGTGTTCCGGCGTCGTAAAGCCTGGTGACTATCGATCTCACTGATGGTGGGTGATTCCTCCTGAGGGACGATAGCGCCATTATGGATTGTGCTCCCACGTACCGTCGAGTATATATTGGGAGACCCCTATAGGCATAAAACCTTTATCCTTAGGAAGCCGTGTCGGCCGCCCTACTGATCGCAATGCACTGAACACAGCATTCAGGAAGATTGACCGCCCGTACCTTAAAAAGTATTCTGCGGTTTTGCGAAAAGTTTGGCACACCCTCTACCTAGAACTCCATAGCAGTTCCTTTTGGCCTTTTTTAGACTCTATAATGGAAAAATTCCATCCGAGCATTTTTCACTTCAGGCTCGTTAAAACATCAAAGGAGACTAGAGTCATCTTTAGCTTTTTCTCGACTCTTTAAAATTGAAAAAGCAAGTTGTGTCTAAAGCGTCTAAAAATTCATTTAATTCGGAAACACACTTTCCCCTTTTTGTATTTTGGTTGATCGAGTAATCCGCAATCGTGGAAGAAAGTCAATTGAAACCCCGTCGTTCGCGGAGGCTTACGAGTCAACCGTCTTTGTCTCCGGAATCGAAAACAGTACGGACAAAGCGAACTCGTTTAACCGGTTCGAAATCTCCTATCAAAGTTAGAACAAGTGTTCCAACAACATCTGAGATTCCGGTTACTCCAAACATTTCTGGAAACCCTGCCTCTACAGAAGAAGTTCAACAGTCACAGAGGGATAGTGATACTGATCCTAGTCTGAGAACAAACACTTGTGTTACTGAACCAGTTCCATCTGTAACCGGTTCAGAGAGTCTTGTTCTAAAAACATCTGTCGTTGTTGATTCAACCCCTTCTTCGGCACCAGAAATATTTTACGGACCTGACGGTCTTCCTCTTCCACCTGGTTTGATTGCGATAGAGGAAATTGTAGAAGATCCGCAAGCAAGTACTCCAACACATTTTGGAGTCGGGGTCACTCTATTTCCTTCATCAGAAGTTAGTCTACCACAAGTGGAAGTTCCTGTAGAATCGCTAGGTAATCTCTTGGATAGACTCAAAATGTCTGAGCAACCGTCAACCGTCAACCGTCAACATTCAGGTTATACTGGAGTTACATCAAGTGGTTGGGTACCTATGCTACCTCAACAACCAAGGGTTGTGTATTCTATGTAACAATGTGTACCTATGTCGAACATCCCGACCACATCGACTATTGTGACAGTGTCGCAAGTTCAAACGTTGCCTGTTGTATGTCAACCTCAGATTTCTCAGGTTGTAATGCAACATCCCCTTGACCCTGTGACTCAACCACAATCGCCTACTGGTGGGGCGACACAAGTCCAAACGGGTACAATTACCCCACACCTTGGTCCAACGGTTAGTATAGCGCAACAGAACATGGCTTCTCAACCATGGCTGGTGCAATACCAACAACCACAATTCCAACAAGTATACCAAGGTTCTAAGCAACAGATCTTTGCAAATAGTGGGCAACCGTACATTCAAAACGGTCAAAATCAACCATTTTATAATGGTCTTGTCCACCAACCTTACCAGTCATACCAGCATCAGCTGCATTATGCTGGTATGCAAAGACCAACTGCTCAGGCAATCCCATCGTATCCTGGGTATGCTTCACCTAACCTGAGCCAGCAGTTACCATTCATGGCAACTCTAGAGTTACCTGATTTACACCGGTTAACAAACGATCCAATTGCTTACGCCCCATGGTGGCCAGCGATTCCACACAAACTTCCATCAGACATTCCTAAATTTAATGGAAATCCGGGTGAAGATCCATCGAATCACGTGATGACATTTCATCTATGGTGTTCGTCGAACACCTTAAATGATGATTCGATAAGGCTTCGCCTATTTCAGAGGACGTTAACGGGTCCAGCGGCTAAATGGTATATTGAATTACCTAGAGCTTCATTCGACAATTTCAGCGCCTTAGCCACTACCTTTTTAACCCATTTTCAATTACCTATAAGGTATGAAATGGGGACGGAAATCCTTACCAACTTCAAACAGACAACGGCCACTCACATATCTGATCATATACATGAGTGGCGACGTCGTCGTAGGATGGTAAAAACATACGTTCCCGATCAGCTGTTAGCTGAATGGTTTATAAAGCCATTACTTCCTACCATAACGGAAGATGTGGCAAAGGGGGGAGTCGTAACTGAAGAGCAAGTTATCGCTCGTGCGCAATATCTAGACTTGGTCTATACTCAATCTGGCACGCTCTACGACAAAATACCTAACGTCCCTAGACCAGAATTCTCAATTCCTCCTCCTCCTAAATCAAACAATGACTCTCACGCCGGCGATGGCGTGATTGGTACGACAAACGCGAAGTCGACAAAGGCCAACTCCAAGAAGGCCCGTAAGACTTCAGATCAAAATGCAAAAGGCGAAATTCTTTCTTCGGAAGTAAATACCGTATCGACAGATAAGGGCAAAGAAACCAAACAACCAGGAAGCAAGAAGAAACAAAACAAAGGGAAGAAGAAGAAACAGGATGATTCATCACCTGAAAAAACTTCTTCAAACCCTCCTGGAAATAGGAAACCCCCTACCACAGGGTGTCCGATATGTGACGAGCGTCATTGGACAAGCGAATGTCCATACAAAGCTGAGCTTAAAAGATTCTTTAAGAGTTCGCAAACCTCAGCTATGTTAACTGATCCGTTTCCAAATCCAGGACAAAATCTGGTTGATAGTGGAAATGCTTCCCCGTCGCAAGTGCTAATGTTGTCGATTTCAAAGCAACAAAATGAGGCTTTGATTTCGACAAGGAACAAGGATTACGGGAATCCGCAGCTGTCGAACGGCAAGGATAAAGATCAACCAAGCAATTCGACAACAACTTCGACAGAAGTTGTACCACCCATCATTCATGAATTAACAATAAAACCGCCAAAGGGAGTAGTACACAAGTCGACATTTAATCCTCGCGCCAGAGCAGCACAGCATTATAACATAGTGGAATATTTGGCCTAATCGCCATCCGCTATGTCGACAATTGAGGTACCGCAAAATTGCCCCTCCCAAAAGCAAGCTTTATTATCAGCAATAGGTGGGATTGGTCCAATGGATTCCAATCTTGTGGCCTTTGATCATAAAGGATATGACCCTCAATTACCAGCTCAACTAGCTTTCCTTATTCAAGTGAAAACCCTCAACAAAACTGTTCATCGAACAATTATTGATGAGGGAGCATCCACATGTATTATGTCGATGAGTTGCTGGAAAAATTTAGGCTCACCACCCTTGTCGAGATCGTCAACGATGTTAAAAGCATTTGAAGGACGATCATACACTCCATACGGAATTTTAAGTAACTTGCAAGTTGAACTAGGGGGCAAAACAGTAGGAATTGATGTTGAAGTAATTGATGGAAACCTCAATTACAACATCCTATTGGGAAGGCCCTGGATATATGCCATGGCCGCAGTTGTGTCGACCTACTCCAGGAATATTGCATTTCCATTTCAAGGAGGAATTACAGTCGTCGACCAACAAACTTTCCTCCCCGACAGTTCACAAGTTACGGGAAGCATTCCAATGATCCATGGAAGAAATCATTCGCTTCAAAATATTGGAGTAGGTCTCTTAAAAGACCCTGCCTTAATGGGTACTTTTTCCCTACCGCCTGCAAGTAATCTGGAGGAAGTGGCCACAGTGGAAACCTACAATATGAAATATTCTATATCTAATGGATTCCAAAGATTCCTGAACATTTTGTCAACATGGATCATCGCCATTTTAGAAATATTGTAGCAATCAATTTTCTTGGCCTGGGGGGCAACCCCAAATCAACGCTCATCAAGCGTTTGGGTTGATAGGTCTAGAGAATATGGTACCCCTTCAGATCCTTGGTCGCGAGTGCATGGAACCGACGAAGGGATTGTACACTCAATGGTAATTGATGGGGCACCATGGAATGATTCCCACCATCGTTCCCTTCTCCCGGATTGTGGAGAAGATACTCAAGATGACCTTTATCATCCTTCAGTTTTCGATTTTCTATCAAATACTGAAAATAGAGTGGGTTCTGAGGATGGTTCTTATCTCGTGTCAACCTCGTTAAAAAATGAAACAAGGAGTCATGAGGATAGTTCTTGTTTGTGTCAACCTCATTAAAAAAATGAAAAATCCCCTTTCCAAATCTCAAAGGTAAACCTTCATTCCAACCACCGAGTTGAATGCAATGAAGCTTGGGGGGCATGCACCTCAATTTGCGTTATTATGCTGGGGGCATGCAAACTTATCGAGCAGTTTTAGCACAAAGTTCATGCTCGTTAAAAAATAAACGCAAGATTCAAGCAGTTTTAGCACACAGTTCATGCTCGTTAAAAAATAAACGCAAGATCCGAGCAGTTTTAGCGCATAGTTCATGCTCGTTAAAAAATAAACATAAGGCCGAGCAAGTGTTTCAATCCGCGTTTAAGCTCGTTAAAAAATGAACTACCCGGTAAATAACCACTGCGAACGTAAATTATCAACCATTAAAGCCTTGGTCGTGTTTGCACCGTCACCTCCACTTTTCCATTGGCCGATCATTCACCTCCATTTGATTGTTTACCCATTTTGAGGAACAGCTACGAAGAGTGATTTCACTTAGCCATCCTTGTGACACTGCCGTGATTGGAAAATTCCAAGCCTTACCTGGAATCAGCTGCTAACCCATTTCATCACTCGTTCCTCAAAAGACGAGTCTTCTTTAAGCTCTTTTCATCTGACTCGTAAAATATGAAAAGATTGCCGAGTTTTGGCCTTCCAGCTCGTTAAAGCGACCGGAAGTGCTATCCCTCCTCTAGATTTTAATCTTTTTGGACCTGAGGGATTATTGCACAAAAAGATTGAGCGCTTGTTTTGATCGGCTCGTTAAAACTATCGAAAACTCATCCCTTCTGTATTGTTTTATACTTTTTCGGACTTAAGGGATTAGATGACGAAAAAGGACTTTCGGAGTTGACTTTACGTACCTTTTCAGACTCTCTAAAAATGAAAAGGACCGAGTTATCTTTGTCGTTAGACTCGTTAAAATCATTAAATAACGACAAACTTGCCTTTAGACGAGAACGATTTTCACTATCGCTAGGCTCATTAAAACATAGCGATGGGCTTGCCCGAAGGGCAAGTTATAGAACAAGCATATGTTATCCTACTCAAGCTTGACAAAAATAAAGAGGTACTGGTCAGCAATGACTTGGGAAAATTGGGAGAAACTCGAGAAAACTTTGATGGTAGCAAGTCGCTCTTGAACATGACACTTTTCCTCCGTACCACAATCGGGTTGGGTTGTTCCATTCACCGGTCACATCACCATGGTCTCGCCATACCATCCATATTTGGGGTAATGCTACCGATCCATCGCATAAGTGTCGCCATATGTTCAAGAGAAGTCGTTCAGAGAAGTCAACCATGTCCCATCCACTGTCGTACATTATCCTTCATCCTTTCATGACCGCCACCCTGAGTCATATGTCATCAGATCGTTTTCACCTCCATCAAAATCATTAGCTCCGTTTCGTGTCATTGATGTGGGATTCATTAAGGCCCTCCTTTGACGGATCGCTTCTTGTCGACATCAACTCATTATCCAAGAAGTGGATCTAGGAACAACCCCTTCAGTACTTTGAAGCTTGCATGCCTCAATGGCAAGTTTCTCACTTCCGGCGACAGGTATACATCAATGACCTTCGACCGAAATATTTTGCGTGGTGTTCGACGCCAAGTCCTTTATTCACACCACGTGAATTGTACTGCAGTACCTTGAGGGTCATTATCATTATCGGTGATTCCTCTCGCGCTTGTTAACGGTTTACCTCATTGACCGGTAATCAAGCGATGTCTTTCCATGTTCGACTTCAGAACATTTCTCACATGGATCGACTTGTACTTAGAGTGAAGATCGAACGAGTTTGAAGACCCCAAATCTAGTTTCATCCATCCGAGCTGCGATATACATTCAGGAAAGATAAAGACATTGACATGTACATCATTGCAGCAGATAATAATCCTACCCAAAGGATGATAATTTCATCAAAATTATTAGTCTACCATCAGACGATTGTCTGTTCTATGTACAGGAAAATGAATTTATAAAGCTGAGCATGGGAATGCCCGCCTCAGCTAGATCATGAAAGCAGTATGAAAAATAATGTATTGTATTGTATCTTATTACAGGTATCCTCCCAGCATTGGATGAACTTCGGATCCTCCTGATAAAGCATTTCACCCGATAAATGGCAACTGTTATAGACATTTTTGTGCCTTACAGCTATAAGCATGAAATGTCCATAATCTAAGGGATCCAAAGTTCCTAAACATGTTGTTCCTACCCCTAGAGGAACAAGGCTAACAAACCACAGCAATTCACAGAAGTTCTCCACCAGAAACTGCTCAAAAACAAGTCAATTCAGGATCAATTCAGAGGCTCCACTAGCTGTCTGCGCTGAAATGCAAAGTCTGCACTGGCTACCTACACTGAAACGCAGGTAGAAGCACTACCAGGGTGCGCTGAGCGGGAATTGACAAATGGCAAGTTCATTCAACAAGGTGTCAAGACCCTGGAAGCTTCCAGAATCTTCCTCAATGACACTTGTCTCAGTGAATTCGACTAGTGATGAGTAAGAGGTTCTCAATCTCCAAGTGGAAGCAAGAACCTCCAAGTGGAAGCAAGAACTGACAGAGGGAGAGGACACTAGTCAGATCTCAAGCTGACTCATCCTCTCTCCAAACATCTATATATGGATCTCTCCTCCATGAGATCTGGGGGCTGGAATTTTGTTATTGCAAAGAATTGTTGTTGGTTTGAGACTGGAATCATTGGGTGCTTAATGCTTTGAAGGAAGGTGAAGATAGGAATTTCATTTGCTAGGAAGTAGATGCTGGATTGGAGCCCTCTGGGTTGTATCTCTTCCTGAACCTTGTTATTCATCAATAAAGCTATCTTGGTTTCTCCTATATACTGATGTATCTTTGATGTATGATTGCATTAGTATGTTTAGTTTATTTCTAATCCTGAACTAGTTATGAATATGAATCTATGTCTTTGTGTAGTGTTCTCTTCTTGTGATCTTGCAGAAACCTGTTGAAGCCGGGCGAGCGAGAAGGCAAGTAGCTGGGAATCCTCAAAGAGAAGAGAAACCGGATCGAGGGACAAACGGAAGACACCGGTTAGTCCATCTATCTCTCTTCATTCTTAATTCATAAAGGAAGAATACTAGAATAGTTGTTTCTGTTTGTTGCTAAGGCACTGTCACACCTTAGGTGGATAGGATCGTCCTGCATAGGCATTTTTCCCCACAACAAAGACTCCAATATCATAATTGTTGGTTTCTGAAGAAGCAAGAAACATATATATTTTACTCATGTCACAATAGTAGTGTTCCATGTATATATGTAATCATTTCATGGGGGCTTCACTCAATAAATCTCAGACATAGCACATGCGTTCATGGCATACTAAAAAATACCCTTAATTTGGATACATATTGGAAAATACCTCTAAAAATCACATTATCTAATCCCCTACCAATACAGGCCCAATACACCTTCCCAATTTAAAAAACCCCTACTTTCACTAGATATTGTAGGTATCCATTTTTTCATTAACATTTTTTATTCCCCTTTGTATTTTTTCATTAAATTTGAGATCCATTTTTTATACCCGCCAACATAAAAACCCTTTACCCCCTATTATATGCTCAATATATTATGTCACTCTTTCCTCAATATATATCCCCCAATATGAATGCACGTGGTATGATATTGCTCCCCCAATGAATCCCCTATGAACCATTGGTGCTATTTGACCTTTGGTATATGCCAATCTAGTATTCATTTCATGTGTTTGAATTATCGTATAACACAAATCAAATTTATGTATTTTGAAATTTCCTGCATTGTTTCATAATATGCTAAAAAACATAAAATTCATGGTGGTGAAGTTTTGATGACTTAAGACATGAGGGTTTGGTTAGTGAAAAGAATGCAAGAGTTTCAAAATAGTTGTTACAACCCTATTGCACACGGGTTCATCATGTGCATACATAATATAGCTTTTAATGTTAAAGAGGGATTAAAGTTGGTTACAAAGAGTTAGGACCTTAACTATTTAGAAATTTCTCTTTATTATGCTTGTTTTTTTAAGTTGATATTTTTCTAATTTCTTGAAATGAAGTGTGAATTTGGTGGCATACCAATAATCTATGTAAGAGAAGGTATTTCTAAGGTGTAAGCAGTAAAGACATTTGAATAGGAGCAAGTATTTTTGGGTGAATGTTTAATCTAGCTACCTATTTTGCTTGAGGAATGCCATGATTACATTCCATACACATATTTTTTTCTCAAAGAAAAAAATCAAAAGCATAGTTTTACTTCCTCATGTGAAAACCAAATTCATGCTTCTAAAAGGAAATATCACAATGAGAGGAGTTATATCCTATATATAGTAGCAATGAGGAGAAAGTGGATGAGAACTCTGATTGTGAACCATTTATGGTTAAGTGACAATGCATAGGTTTTTTTGAGAAAATAGTTGTAGATAATTTAGAAAAGTTAAGATAATTGAAAGTGATATAGACGTACAAATAATACTACTAGAAATAACTGGTTAACCTGGTATCAAGGGCACTTTATATGGGACTTGTGCATGGGCTATACATGCTTGATTGACAATATGAAGTGATAATAAAGATACGTCTAGTTCTCCCTTAAATTTGGGTTCTAAAACATATTTTGTAAAATGTGTACGAGGAAATTTTGGACCAACTTGTATTATTGTAAGTATGATTGATCATTATATTCTAGATATCAACTACCTACATCAGAGGCCATTGTATATGCAGATAAAGTAGTGTAGTGTCAATTCTCCATATTTTGGTCCAATTCCATCAAATGCTCCTTTGTGGTATTATGATCCTTTTGACCATGAAGGGATTCTAAGTTTAGTTATGGTCTGTATTAATTATTTCATTAGATTTGATTCTAGGCATGTTTTTGTCAATTTTATTGGTAATAGAGAAATAATGTTATAGTGTATCATTCCTTTCTTGGGTCTTATAATGTTTAGATTTTTCCTGGATGTAATGGGAATGCATATAAATAAGGCTCTCTATACATTCAGTTATATGTGTATAACATTAGGCACATCAAATATTTTCTTTATTTGGATTTACTTGCTTGTTGAGGTATATGAATGCAGGGATTTCATATCCACAACTTCGAGTTCTCAAAGGGAACAATGATATTGGAAAAATAATAGATGGGAAAGCTTACTTCAAGCATTGAACTATACAGGTGAAAGTAAATGCTACTTGTAAGTTGTGTGGGATGAGGTTAGTGAAGAATTGGCTTGGGAAATGGCTGTGACTACCTTGGGTATTCCATCAGATAATTTATCACAACAAATCTAATACAAATATAATGAAAATCCAAAATACATACGATGAGTTTTAACTTTTCCTTATATTTCTAGATTCACTACGTACTATGTTATGATTATGCATGCAAAATTTTTAACATGAAAAATAGATAATAGACACAAATACAATCACTAACAACCATAATAACATAAGGTATGACCTAGGAAACCCTTAGAGAAAAAACCCCAGTTGGAAGATGAGGTTGTTCTTCTCTCTCTTTCTCTAAATGGAAATGGATGCAAGTACAGAAAAGTGAGACCTATGGCTTGTGGGATGGTATATTACACAAATAATCTCTATTTTCTCTCTCTCTCTTTCTATTCACTCTTAGCTATTCTTCTCATATATGGAAAAAAATGCATTTGAATATAATAGAATCCCTTTTCCTCCTAGTGGCATGGTTATAACACAATTAAATAGCATACTAATGGTTACGTTTGACCCGTTAAACCCTCAATATGATTAGAAATTGACACTTATAGAGTCTTCTTCATGTGGGTTCATATTTCTCACATGAATAACACATTTTTCATGAGTAACATGGGATGATGTGGCATTATCTCGAATTGCAGTGATTAATAAATTAACTTATGAGAGGAATATCTTTCTCATATGATTTTTTACTAAGGTGATTCTTGTGCCATTGAAAAGGTTTTAATGAGTAAATTATGGACCACAAAACAATGGTCATTTAATGCCTCAAAATGGATCCTAAATTTTTTCACCCAAAATTTTCCAAATTGGGACCACCAATAAAAATGACCCTGTAAGTTGTTTCCTTCAAAGTTTCCACTCTAAAATCATTGAGATGGATGAAAACTAATATATTAATGCAATCCCAATCACACCTCCCCATTTTAGGAGGCTAATGATCCCCAAAATAATTTACTAAATGAAGTGAAAACATTTTTCTCTACCTTCTCCATGTATTACCATTTAGCCTTTCTTGGAAGTTGTCCTTTTAACCCAATTCACCAAAGGTCATGCTTCCCTTGACTTGTAGTTCTGGACCTATTCTGAAAAATTGTATCCTATGTTAACTCTTCCTAATATTCTCATTCCACATCCTGTACATAAGCTAGGACCTGTTCCTCTTTCCAATTTAGCATGGAAGGCTCACAAAGTCAAATTTTCTACATTCACCATGGAGGAAATGTGGATGTATGGGGATAGAATGAGTCTATAGGAATTATCTCCCAAATCTTGTAGTATCTCAAAGGGAAACTACAAAAAGCCTTGATTTTCTTCCCAATAGCCTATAGCCTCTCTTTGTTCACCTGTAACAATATTGTGTCTCCCACCTTGAATGAATTATTTGTTTTGTGTTGATCAAGCCTTACCTTTTAGTCACTCCTATGACTTTCATAGGGTCTCTTGTACTTGTAGATTGATTTTCCTTATCTTCTAAAAAAAAATCACGCCCTTGAGTCCCTATAAGATCATACCTAATTCCTCCTTGGTCCCCATATGAAATATCCAAAGTTGAAGGTGGAAAATATCCAAAGAAAGTTTAAAATGGGCACTTTCTAGTGTATTTTTTGACTGTGCTATTATAAGTGTTGTAGATATACCATATTTTCATTCCAATTCCTCAAATTATTCTTATTGTAACCCCTTAAAATTTATACCAAATTATCATTAAATACTTATTTTTTCCCATATGCCTATGAATGGAATGTTATAGAGTTCTTCAACTTCATGTCCATCTTCTCACACAATGTAGTCCAAAATGAACTAAGAAACCTTGTGTCCCTATCTGAAGTGGTGCTCCTTGGTATTCCAAAGTGAACCCATACCTATCCAAAGAACAATTTCACCTCCAAACTTTGTCTTTGTAGTTTTTGAAACACCTCCATGATGTCCTCACCCTCTACATATGCCTCTGTATGGATCATGTGTGAAAGGCTCCATGTGCATAAAGTTACTAAAGTTGTGATCTCTAATGTTGATGGACTTGAAATCATGTTGGAAAAATTGTTTGTGTTACCCTTCTTGTACTTGATCACTAAATGAAACTAATATAAAAAAAAACCATCCACTTGTAATGTTGGGTTTGTTGTAGTTTAATCTATTCATATAGGTAATGTGGTGGCTAGTTATCTATGTGGATTTATATCTCTTTTCCCATTAGGTAATGTTTCCACTTCTTCATATCCTGCACCAGGGCATAGAGTTCCTTGTCATAAGTAGAGTAGTTGAGAACCTCGCTAGAGAATACTTTAGAATGGTAGCACACCAACCCTTCTCCTTGCACCAATATTGGTCCTGTAGGATACCCACCCACATCTGTCTCCACTTTGAAGGGCTACTACAATCTTGTTAATTCTATAACTAGTATTTGACTGATATTCTTATTTAACTCCTGAAATGCCCTTTGTTGACCCTTTTTCCGCTAGAAAATCTTACCACTCACTATTATGGCATGGAGTGGTGCTTCTATTGTTGATTATGAGGCTATGAATTTCCTCATTTGTGTTTCCCTAATGAAACTCCTATCCTTAGAAACATTAGTAGGCACCGACCACTTCATAATGGCCTCCATCTTGGAAAGATCTATATTCAACTCCCCTCCACCTATAATGTACCCTAGATACACATAATATTGTTGTCCAAACTCACACTTCTTGATCATTTCTAGCAGCTCATGCTTCTTCAATGTCTCTAACACTTGCATCAAATGTGAGATTTGTCCTCCTTGGTAGCATTGTATACCAATATATTATCTAAATAAACAATAAAAAATGAATCTATAAAGGGGTGTTATATATCATTCATTAAACTGATGAATGTAGTTGGTGCATTGCATAGGCAAATGGCATGACTAACCACTCATACAAACATTTCTTGGTTTTGAAGGTTCTCTTCTAAGTATCTTCATATTTGACCCAATCCTAGTGATATATCGTCTTTAATTCCATATTGGTGAATTATTTTGCTTGTTGAAAATGATACAGTAGATCATCTATCCTAGGTGAGGGATACCTATTATTAAGTATAATTTTTTTTAATGCCCTATAATCAATGCACATTTTCCAAGTTCCATCCTTCTTAGGCACAATTCTAATGAGTGAGCCACATGGTGAGGTACTTGGTTGAATAACACCGTGTTATAGTAGTTGTTGTAACTTCTTATTCACCTCATTTTCCTCTATAATGGAATTCTTGTACAGTTCAATCTTTGGCAATAGAGAATATAGCAACAATAACGTCTTGTGCTCCACTTCCCTCTTGGGTGGTATCCCTTTAGGTGCATGGAACATACCCTTCTATGTTTTCATAAATTCTTCCATTTATTGCTTCTATTCCTTAGTACAGCCCTCCATGGATGATTTAGTTCTTATGGGATCTTCTACAGACCGATTCTCACTTAAAAATGACAAAATATATTTCTTGCTAGAACTGATCAGCTTTTTTGCCTAGTTGGCACTTACCAGTAAGGTATTTGACTTTCCATTGTGTGCATTGATGATGAATGATTTTTAGTCCTTAATGAGGCAATACTGGTTGGATCCATACATGAATATCACATCCTGCATGTACATATAGGGACTCCTAAACACAACACCGCATACATCTAGTGGAACTACATTCAGTTCTTCTTCACCAATAAACTCAATATTGATAGAAAATTTGATTTTGCATTGTTTGGTTACCTTTATCTCTTCCTCGTTGTTGAACCTTCCCGATCGCTATGGGATAGGATGGTCATGAGTCGTCAATCCCAATTTCCTAACTAGATTTGTTATTATGAGATTTACCTATAGTCTTGAGTCGAATATAACATCAATTTTTATCTTCTTGACCTGTGTATTTATATGGAAGAGTATATTCATTTCCTTCTCTTATTTTTGTTGAAGGATACTTGAATTCACCCCCTTCTGCATTGATGTATAGAAAATCATGTCATCCACATATGATCTATTTTATACCTAATTACTAAACTCTATGGGCATGGTATTTTTCTTCTTACCATCTTTCTTCTGGTTCTTTGAGTTGAGCTCTGGATGCAAATTGTAGCACTCCTCTTATGTATGACCATCAATGTTATAGTGGTTGTAATGGCTACTTGTACATTTTCACTAGTGTGTTGTGTTTGTTGTCTTCTTGTCCTTTCCCCCTTTCCACTTCTTCTTCCCCTTATAATATTCCTAGTGATCCTTGACCCACTTGATTTCCCTTTTTTTTCCCTCATGTTCCCTAGGTACTGCACCTATGCACAAGCCTCATCCATTTTTCTAGGTATTAACAACATCACTTGCTTCCACAAATGAATGCATAAACCCCCTAGATACTTGAGGAGTACATCTAGGTTCTTTTGGGAGATTCCCAACATTATGGCCATCTTTATAAATTTTGTGGTGTACTTAGTACATTATACCTTGGTCTCTATTTGAAGTAATGCCATCAAATCCACTGATCCTCTACATACTTGATAGGGTAAGGCTATTAATTTATTAGAGTTTTGAAATCCTCCCACTTAGTCACTAAAGGATCTCCCTCCAACCTCAGGGTTTCTATGTGGCTTTCCCACCAAGTCAGGGAATGGTGCTCTAATTTCAATCGAGCAAATGATTTTTTTTGTTCTTTCTCTATGTGTTGAACACTAAAATAAACCTCTAACTATTGCAACTAGTGATTTAACTTCAAAGCATAAATATCACCTTAATATTTTATTTTCAAAAGGGATTGTAAATGGCTCACGAAAATTGAACCAGGTTTTCCCTATTTGGGTTCTTTTTAACGTTCCCTCTTTATTTATTCTTGATTGCCCAATTTCCCCTTTGATATGATATTTATGTTGGAACCTCCATCTTCTTTGATTCCCAGCTTTTTCTCCAAAACCACCATAAGGAGATTAATTTTATGTTTGATATTTATTATCTATTCTTCCAACCTTGAGAACCTCTCCTCTATCAGATCTTGAAGGATATTAATAGATTCATCAACCATGGCTAGGGTTTTATGATATTATGGTTAAATTGATTTTGATTCTATACAAATCCCCACAAAATACCTAAAGACACCTATGTTGATACCAATATGATTTAAAATCTTCCATGGATATTCCACTAGAGAGTTCATCATAACAAATCTATTAAAGTTATAATGAAAATCCAAAATCTACACTATGACCGTTAAGTTTAGGTTTATGGATTTTCTAATTATTGTTTTATGATTATGCATGTAATATATGAAAAACAAAAAATAGAGAAAAAACACAAATACAATCTCTCATGATGATAATAACATAAGATATAACCTTGGAAACCCTTACAGGAGAAAATATAGGTGGAAGCTATGGATTTTTTTGTGACATCCCCTAGCTAACACTTCCCCTTTTGTAAATACTTATAATTACTCTAAATTATCTAAGAAGTGACACAAATTCCATTTCTTGAGGAAGGGGGTTGCTTTAGGAAATGGGTGTTCTTTAAGCATCAATCCTAGTCGGTTGAAAGCAATTAAATGTATTGATTGTGCATTGAATTCAACTGAAAAGGGAAGGACGGGTCCAATTATCCTTTAGCCTAAACAAAAAGCAAAGAAAAGGAAAAAAATTATGAGCGTCATAGTCTACACAGGCAAGGGATGACAAGTGTACGGCTTGTAGAGGAAGTAAGGCAATTAATTCGTTGGGGAGGAAGGGGGGACACACGCTTCCTTCATGGGATTAGTGAAGGATCGCATGCTCTCTCTCTTTCATTCATGGGGGACAAGGGAGGAGGCATTGGCAAAAAACGAAATGTTCAGAACTACGATGTGCGTGAGAATGCAAAGTGGAGAAGGAGATCAAGAGGTCCCTAGCACTAAAGGAAATCTTGGGAAGAAGGGTGCACAACTAAGAAAATTTCAGAATGAAGCTTGTTTTGTAAATGGTTTAGAGAGTGTGAATTTCCTGTAAGGTTGAGGAACGTTCTTGATAGGTGTGTTGGAGTTCTATGTATTATGGAATATTGAAATGACTATTTGTATGTCTGAAGAGTGTGAATTATAAGGTGCTCAACTAGTGGATGAAGGCAACAATGGCCTTGTGACATCCTCTTTCATCTCTGTTGGTTGGAAAACACTCAAAAGCACCCCACTTCAAGCTTTGGAATCCAGCTTAGGGGTGAAAGTTGCATGTAAATATTGGATGAAGTTGTCTATGTTTGGGTGGAGATTCATAGTCCCAGACTCAGTTTCCCTAAATATTTATAGGATAAGTGTTCTTTATGTACTTTCCATGATAATAAAAATGTGATACAGTTTTGGTTTGAAATGGTGTTACTGTGAAAATTATATGGATGTGTTACTACTATTCACATAATTGGATAACGTGCTACAAAATGTTAAAGCTTGCATTTGATGTGATAATGTTGAGGAATTCCTCCTTTGTTATTCTTGTTGACCTATGATTTTATATGAGGGACATCCTTGAATCTTAGGTGATGCACACCTTGACAACTGGAGCTACTCTTCCATTTTACTCGGGATTCAGTTAAATATATTTGTATGTGTATGGTGTAAATCATGTCTTCTTGAGTCTTAACGACTTGATTTTACATCCCTACACTTCACGCGAAGTTACATCTATGCTATTCATTCTTTGATAAGAATTTCCTTGGTATTGGGATGATTGGGTAAACCCTTGCTTGAATAGTTGATTATAGCCTTGTGTTGAATGTGGTTGACACCCTGTTTGGGGTAATCATCCTTGGGTTCTTCCTAATAACCAAGTTTCCTCTGAACTCATTACAAGCTCTGCTTCTTGGTCCATCATGTAGGTAGTTCCCAAGTAGGTGCACATAATTACTTCTATGTCCATAGTAGGCCCTGAGTTTCATTGTGGTGTGTGGTGTGAGCATTGGAGTCCTTTAAGGAATCACCAAGCATGTATAAGAAGGTAACTAACAACCATTGGTGCAACTATGCCTAGAATTCCCTTTCCCTGAAAAGGGAGTGCTCGTAAGTCTACAATCTTATCTATTTTGTTCCTATCCATAAGGATCTTTCTTGTATTCATACATAAAAAGAGGGATTCCTTATTTCCTTGAGGAGTGTTGATACCCTTGTGTCTTTTTTAGCACCATGTGCTTCATTGTGTCTATTATATGCTTGCGGCACTTATCGGGTCCTTGAGTGAGACCTATAGAAATTAATGTGGAGATCTGTCGAATCTAGGTAAAATACTAGAGATCCTAGGAATTGTAGATCCTTGAGGGAATGGATAGATAAGTTTTTATCTTGTATGAATAAGTTCCTAACCAGTGTTCTCCCCTACAGACACTGTGAACTCAGAGAGAGTAACTCTAACGTAATATCAGGATGGATAACACCAGTGGGTGCCTTAGCAAACTCCAATCGCCATAGTAGGACTCTTGCGCAAGTGTAGAAATTTGTAGAACCAATGCAACCAAACCATGTTAGAACTCCTCTATGAATGGCACATATTGCAGAAAGGGAGCAAACCCTTATTAAAACCATTAGATGCAAGAGTGAACATCTTGCTCATGCACCAAGTACCCGCCAAAAACTTCATAGGCAGGCAATGGGAAAATACCTACTATGAGTGGCATTGTTGGAAACTCAAGAATGGAATTAACCTTATTGTTGGGTTGTGTTATATTCTTTCCATGACTAGCCCACATAGTTAACCGAGGGTTAGAGGGGCGGAGGTCACATGGGCTTTGAGGGGCACCCGTAACCCCACTTTATGGGGTCCAGGGCAGCGCCGCGGAAAATTTTGGTTTTGGACCCTATGTTAGGTTGGGCGGACCCACCTATGTTTTTGTGCATGATTTTCGCACATGTTTTTTGGACGCGATGGTTTTCAGTCCATGGTATTGGATGCGATGGTTTTTGGTCCATGGTATTGGATGCTTCGGCATGTATAAATATGTATTATAACATGGAAAGGAACATAATGAAAAATCAAGCTAGTAGTCCTAGTTTTGGGATCTAGGGGAAAATCTTTGTGTATATGTTTTTTATGTGTTATGCTCTCGCATTGTTTATTTTCTGTGTTTTAGAATTCGTATGCAGGTAATTTCTGTACGAGGTTAAAACCTACATTTGGTATCAGAGAAATTTTGGCTTCAAGGGGACGCCTTTGTTGCTGAGGGGTTTCGCTCGGGCCTATGGTAGACCCTGTTCAGTGGAAGATCTGTGAGATCGATTCTAGTGGTGAAAGAAGATGGCGAGCAGTGGAAAGATAGAGATCAAGAAATTTAATGGTCAGAGTTTTGAGTTGTGGAAACTCAAGATGGAGGATTGCTTGGTGGATAAATATCAGTGGATCGCGGTAGATCTGGGTACTAAACCAACAGGAGTGTCTGATGAAGAATGGAATAATTTGGATCGGAAGGCAAAGAGCACAATACGATTGTGTGTCTCAGATTCAGTATTGTTGAATGTATCAGGGGAAGCTACAACAACGGCTTTGTGGGACAAGTTAGGGACTTTGTACCAATCTTAGTCTTTGGGGAATAAACTGTTCCTATGGAAAAATCTGTATAACCTGAGGATGAAAGATGGAGACTTGGTGACAGAGCATCTGAACGCATTTATTACTGTGGTAAGTCAGTTAGCATCTGTTGATATTAAAATTTTATATGAAGATAAGTGCATCAGTTTGTTGTGTTCTCTACCAGATTCGTGGGATAGTCTGGTTATTGCAATAGGTAGCAATGCATGTTATGAAACCAGCTCACAAAAAGATAGAAAAGATAGTTGAACGCCTTAGAATTCAGCCTCTTCGAGGGGTAACCTCCTTTACATTACACAAATGAACAATTCTTGGATGATACAAATGAAAAGACCTCCTTTCTATATATAGGAGTCTAAGGAGTCATAATATAATCAGAGTAGACATAACAATAATAATGTAAGGGCACAACAATAACAATAGTGGGCTTCTATGGAGCACAATAGTAAAAATATGGGCACTACATGGGCACATCAATATAATAAGGGTGTTGTACTAATAAAAATAAGGGGTTACACTAGAAGTATAGAGGCATAACAATGCAATTGCCCTGCATTTTGATGAAATAGTCTCATCCTTGCTAATGGAGGAGATGAGACGGAAAAATATGGAGAGCCAGAATGGTGATGCCTTGTTTGTACGAGGATGGTCCCAGAACAGAAAAAAAAAACAAGTCATCGAGTGGGAGATCTAAATCTAGAGGGAGATATAAATCTTTAGGAAAACCTATAAAGGTGGTGTGCTGGAAATGCGGAAAGGAAGGGCACTACAAAAGGGACTGTAAATCTAAAGCTCCTGATAAAGGAAATGGATCTGATGATGCTCCTTCTGTAGAGGTGAAAACCACCTCAGATGAAGGTGGGGATGTGTACTTGGCTTTTTCAAGTACACATGTAGATCATGATGCATGGTTGATTGACTCAGGTGCATCCTTTCACTTCACTCCCCATAGAGAGTGGTTCTGCGAGTATGAGAAATATGATGGTGGTGATGTATTCTTGGGGGATGACAGGAAGGCTAGAATCATTGGTCGTCGAAAAGTAAAGTTGAAGTTGCAAGGTGGAAGGGTTAGAACGCTTCCAGGTGTTCTACATATTCCTGCATTAGCCAGAAATCTGATTTTTGTAAGCAAGCTAGATGATGCAAGTGTAAAAATAGTGTTCGAGAAGGATACCTGCAAAATGGTTCGAGGAGCACTGGTATTGATGCGAGGAGTTCGGATTGGAACTCTGTAAAAGCTGCAAGGTAGCACTGTTATTGATGGGTGCAATAGTTCTATGGTTCCTGAAAGTGGAGCAGAAAATCTAGTGGTCTCTGAAGAGAAGACCATGTTGTGGCATCAAAGGCTTGGACATATTGGAGAGAAGGGCCTTCGAATACTTCATGGTAAAGGTATGGTAGAAGGTATGAGTAATAGCTCTCTGGATTTTGATTACTGTGAAAATTGTGTATATGGGAAACAGAATTGGGTGAGTTTCCCTTCTGGTGGTAAGAGGGTGAAACAGATATTAGAGCTTGTGCACAGTGATGTGTTTGGACCAGTGAAGTTTCCATCACTGGGTAAGTCTGTGTACTATGTATCATTTATAGATGACTTCTCAAGGACTACATGGATATATTTCCTTAAGAAGAAATCTGAATTCTTTGACAGGTTTAAAGAATTTAAGGCTCTGGTGGAAAACCAGACAGAGAAGAAGATAAAGGTGCTGAGGATAGATAATGGTGGAGAGTTTTGTAGCAAGGAATTTGAGGAATTCTGTAAGAAGTGTGGTATATCACGGCAAAAGACTACTCCACATACACCTCAGAAAAATGGAGTTGCAGAAAGAATGAACAAGACGTTGATGGAAAGGACAAGAAGCATGCTCAGTGGTGCTGGGTTAGGACAGGAATTCTGGGTCGAGGCAGTGGATACTGCATGTTACCTGGTCAAAAGGTCACCTTCATCAGCGTTGGAGGATAAGACTCCACAAGAGGTATGCACTGGCAAGAAACCCTCTCTTTCACATCTAAGGGTATTTGGATGTGATGCATATGTACATGTTCCAAAGGAGAAAAGAACCAAGTTGGATAGTAAATCTAAAAAGTGCATCTTTAGTGGGTATAAGGATGGTTTAAAGGGTTATAAGCTTTGGAACCCAGTAACAAGGAAGGTTGTGTACAACCGAGATGTGGTGTTTAGAGAGGTAAAAGATGTTATTAAACATGAAGTCTAACCAAAGGAACCTGAGAAGATAGAGTTTGAGCTTAAGGAGGAAGAATCAGACTCTACAGCAGAGGAGGAATCAGAAGATGAAGAGCCACAAACTCCAGCTGTGAGAAGATCAGTTCAAGAAAGAAGGCAGCCAGAAAGGTATAGTCCATATGCTTTATGTTCAAATTTTTCTTTATCTGTTACTGATGATGATCCCATAACTGTGAAGGAAGCAGTGGATTTAGAGGATGGAAAACTCTAGAAAGAGGCCATGGTTGATGAAATGGAATCTTTGCACAAAAATGAGGCTTGGGATCTGGTGGAGTTGCCTGTTGGAAGGAAACCCATTGGCAGCAAATGGGTGTTCATGAAGAAGACAAATGCAGAAGGAAAGGTGGAGAAATACAAAGCTCAGTTGGTAGCAAAAGGTTATTCCCAGGTGCCGGGAATTGATTTTGGTGATATTTTTTCTCCTATTGCCAAGGTAACTTCTATTAGATTACTTGTATCTATTGTTGCTTCTTTTGATTTTGAGGTAAAACAGATGGATGTGAAGACAACATTTCTTCATGAGGATTTGGAAGAGGAAATATACATGAAGCAACCTGAAGGCTTTGCAGTGAAGGGTAAGAAAGAACTGGTATGCAAGTTAAAGAAGTCTTTGTATGGGTTAAAACAGTCACCAAGGATGTGGTATCAGAAATTTGATACATTTATACGAGGACTTGGCATCACCAGAAGCAAAATAGATCACTATGTGTATTTTAAATTAATTGGTGACCATGTTATTTATCTGGTCTTGTATGTGGATGATATGTTGCTGGTTGGAAATGACAAAGAAATTATCCAGGATTTGAAGACCCAATTGTCCTCCAAATTCGACTTAAAGATCTTGGTACTGCAAACTATATTTTGGGCATGGAAATTAAAAGAGATCGGGCAAAGAGGAAGCTCTGGTTAAACCAAAGGAAGTATGTTGAGACAATACTGCAGAGGTTCAATATGCAGGATAGTAAATCGGTGAAGGTTCCTATTCCTGTAGGTGTGAGGTTATCTGCTGAACAGTGTCCCAAGACACAAGAAGAGGAAGAGGACATGTCTCGTGTTCCATATGCAAGTGCAGTGGGTAGCTTGATGTATGCAATGGTCTGTACGAGACCAGACATTGCAAATGCAGTGGGAGTATTGAGCAAGTTTATGTCAAAACCAGGAAAAGAGCATTGGACAACAGTGAAGCGGGTTTTCAGGTATTTGCGTGGCACTAGTGATTATGGTTTGTGCTACCAAGGAAGACCAGGATTGGACAGAGTGTTGGATATTCGTGGCTTTGTTGATGCAGACTGGGCTGGAGATCTGGATCAGAGAAGATCTACAAGTGGGTATGTGTTTAACCTATTTGGAGGTGCAGTCAGTTGGATGAGTAAGAAACAATCTGTAGTGGCAATATCAACTACAGAGGCAGAATACATGGCAACCACTCATGCAAGAAAGGAAGCAGTTTGGTTGCAGAGATTGTGTTCAAGTATGGGGTTAGTACAGGAAGCTATAAGGATAGACTGTGACAGCCAAAGTGCAATTTTCTTGGCAAAGAACCCTTCATATCATTCAAATACAAAGCACATTGATGTTCAGTATCACTTTGTGAGGGATATGATAGAAGACAAAAAGGTGTTGCTGGTAAAGGTGGACACTTTGAAGAATACTGCAGATGCATTGACAAAATCTGTGAGCTCTAAGAAGTTCTCTTGGTGTAGAGAAACAATGGGCGTTGCAGGGCTAGATAAATGACTAAGCTCTCTTGTGGCCCGCTGTGGAAAGAAAACAACAAGTGGGAGAATGTTGGGTTGTGTTATATTCTTTCCACGACTAGCCCACATAGTTAACTGGGGGTTAGAGGGGGGGAGGTCACAGGGGGTTTGAGGGGCACCTGTAACCCCACTTTATGGGGTCCGGGGCAGCGCCCTGGAAAATTTTGGTTTTGGACCCTATGTTAGGTTGGGCGGACCCACCTATGGTTTTGTGCATGATTTTCGCACATGTTTTTTGGATGCGATGGTTTTCGGTCCATGGTATTGGACGCGATGGTTTTCGGTCCATGGTATTGGATGCTTTGGCATGTATAAATATGTATTATAACATTGAAAGGAACATAATGAAAAATCAAGCTGGTAGTCCTAGTTTTGGGATCCAGGGGAAAATCTTTGTGTATATGTTTTTTATGTGTTATGCTCTCACATTGTTTATTTTCTGTGTTTTAGAATTCATATGCAGGTAATTTCTGTACGGGGTTAAAACCTACACTTATAGCTTCAGTCGATTAAACCTTATCTCCATGGCATGACAAGAAGCCTTGTCATGGAAGTAGTATGTTAAATCTTTTTATTATGCATCATCGTAAAAAGGGATAAGTCGAAGGATGATGTACTCAAGAGTTATAATCCCATAAAATATATTCGGGAGGTATTCCCTAAATGTATGAAGCAGAGTGCATGTTAATGAGGAGCGGGGTGACATATCCAATTTGCAGAGGTGTATAGATAAGCCAAAAAGGTTGTTGATTGGTTAAAGGCATTCCAATCAAACATGCAAGCTCGAAGGTGAGCCCCCAATGGTTTAAAAGCAGGCTAGGTTCAAACTGTACAAGGTGACATAGGGACAAGGCATAGTGGTATACACATGGCTCTACCTCTCCTCCCATTGGTGTGGTGGGGAACCACTTCATAGGTCAGCTCAGCAAAATGACCCCGAAAAAATTAAAAGTGAAAAATTGGCAGCAATGGGGAATGGTTGAAAACCCAAGTATGTATGCACATTAGTGTATAGCACGGGGAATGGTGGAAAACCCAACTCATGAACGGGTCAACAACCATTAACAATTTTCCATGTGTTCCTAGGAGGTTATCCAGGGTGTATAGCCACATGGTTTCCACATGGATGAGACAATGACATGGAACTATCTAATTCACTAGAACTGTAATGGGCACATATCTTGATCCAAATATGAGATTGAGGTAAATTTTTATATCACTGGATTCATCTTGACGAGATGAGCACAATGGTGATGTCAAAATCAGGCCTTAAGTGAGTTGCAAAGATTGAGATTTTTAGACCCTATTTCCATAATGACACCTTGGATCATGGGTCAGCATAGTAACTATCCTCATCCTAACCTGTGTTTTCTAGGGTATTCGAGGGGGGTTATAGAGTGGTATCAGAGAATTTGGGTTCAACACTTAGACTGGATGGGCTCTTTCATAAGCAAGTAATCGTAGTCTCCTACAAAAGGTTTCATGTTGGTTTATAGAAAATTAACAATACTTACAATTACATGTTAAAATTTGGTTTCTGAATAATTGATTGCATGCACGATTCATGTGCTTATTCTATGATTGATCATGTAGCATGGACTAAAAATTGATATGTTCTCATTTCTATTGATGAGATAACAATTGGTATAGACATGTATATTTTGTTGACTATGCAGAAATGTATATTGATGCTAGCACACACTGATTGACTGACATTGGTGTGCTGACATGGACTGTCGTTGCGACTAGCCTTATTATAACAGCTCGGAAAAAGCAAGGACATGAACCCGGTTTCTTATCATTTGTTTATGTGATAATGTTTCTAATAATTATGTGTGAATGACATGACATCACGAGCAACAAATTACTGAAAAAGATAGAAGAAGTAGGACCGGATTGGCACAACATAGCTCTGATCAGTCACGACATGGAAATGCAGAGGTTAGGATAAATGGAGAAGAAATATCTATTAGCCCATGGGGAGGGGAAAACTTCCCTGATTGGATTGATACCTTGAGGAGACTAAGATCTGAGCTCAGAGTTTTAAGGAAGAGAATGAAATAAAGGTAAGAGCTCAAGAGAGCCAAGCTAAAATAAATGTAGTCATCTTGAAAAGCCTCTCAGACTTATAGAGACAAAAGTAACATGAGATGGGAGCTAGCTATAGAGACAAGAGAAGTCTTTGGGAGTCTGAAGAGAAGACAAATGGGGCATATGGTAACAAGTCCAAGAATATGCATAGGGAGGAGAGTGAAGACGTTGTGAAGGGAAATGCACCACTGAGTACCCCAGAAGGAAGAACTAGCACTTATGTGCATCATTCTAGAGGGTATTTAAACTCCACCACCAGGAGGTACCATTGTCGTTCCCATCATCATCAAAAAAGAGGAAATGAATATACGCCCGAGGAATTAAAGAAATCCAGTCCACCCACATTTGATGGAGATATGAAGAAATCTGAAGATGGAAAAGCTCAATTGAATGGCATGAAGAATTTTTCTAGAATACATGATTAATCTGAAAATATGAAAGCCAAGATCACCACCTATAGTTTGAAGGGAAAACAAGACATATGGTGGGAATATCTAAAGAATGTTAGAGGCATAAATTAAGAAGACTTGAGTTGGAATAAATCTGAAGGACTCTTCAAAGAAAATTATTTATCAAACAATGACTATGACAACAAGGCAAAAGACTTCTATGAACTCGAAATGGTACAAATTATAGATGACGAGTATGTCACCAAGTTTCTAGAATTCTTGAGATATGTGCCATATATTAAATATTAGAAGGAAAAAATTCAAAGGTTAATGAGTGGGTTCCATTTATCATTCAAAGATCAAATTAAGGTCCATGAGCCTCAAAAAATAAATGATGCAATAAAAAATTTCAAACACTGTTGTGAGTAGTCTAAATGTAGGTCAAAGATTAAAATCAATATGAAGGAAAAAGGAGGTCTCAAAATTAGAGGAAAAAATGCATGGAATTTCTAAACAATTTCCTAGGGAGAAGGCAAGAAATTCCACCTCTAGTAGAGGTGAAACCCAATAGAATACTAGCACAACATGTGAAGGTCGACGTGCTCAAGCCAAAGAAGAGGGTGGACCTTGGAAGAATCCCTTGGCATGATGAAAATGAGGGGAGAACGATATGTGTAGAATCTTCCCCTAGATATAGAGAAACAAACCAAGATTACACATTGTACAAGAAGCACATATAATGGAGGATCATATGCTTAGGATCTTCGCAACCATGGAAAATAGGCATACATCCCATCTTGAATCAATAGACGAAATGGATGATTAGATATGGATTATAGATCCATTTTGGTTGTTGTTGAAGCAATAAATTTTTATTTAAATAAATTGTGTAGTGCTTGAGTGTAATTGTGGTGACGGGTTGTAGTAGAGGAGACTGAATGAAACCATGGAGAGGGCTCGGGATGGGCCTTGCTTGTGAAGCACCAAAATCACTGGACTCATAGAGATAGAGTCAATTTTTGATATCGCCTTGTTTTATGATTCGTTGTTGTGGTATTAAATTGATGGTTTCTTTGATTACTGTATTTTTATTTTTGAATTGTGCATGGCCATGTTATTATGTTTTAGGATTTATGATTGTTGTCATGAGTTCCTTGTTGGCATTAGTGTTGTCCTTGATGGCAACTCACACAGATCGTAGATCATAGTGCAGCAGATCAGTAGCAAATAATTGATGATCAGACTACAAAGAATGAAGAAATAAGAGTATATACGCAGGTTCACTATATACCAAGTAGGGTATACACGCAGGTTCACTATATACCAAGTCGCGTATACACAGGTTCGCTATATACCAAGTAGGGTATACACACAGTTTCATGCACCAAAAAGAGCGTACATGTCGGAAAGCTTACTTTTGGTCCGTGGTAGTTAGTCCTCGGTATTTGAACCTATGGTTTTGGACCATGGTATCTCGACAAGTGTGTTGATCCCAAGTATTGGGCTCTTGGTATTGATTTATTATGGTTTTGGACCGTGGTATTGAGCAAGGCCTAAGACTATAAAAGGAGAAGAAGATCATTAGGCAAGTGTATTCGAAAAGTCTTGAATATCTGAGGAAGTATGAGATCTAGTATGCAGGTTATGGGTTGATGATGCATTGCTTGATCTGAGCTAAGGAGGGATCTCACCGGTGGATGGAGAACAAGATCTAAGGATAGATCGGGATCAAATGGTTTGAAATGAACTATCTCTATATGATTGATTATGTTTATTCTAGATCTGTATACTGACGCATGCAATGATCTGAACTGGGTATAACTTAAGTTTGTAATCGCTGCAAGTCATGATTGAATATTTATAGATCTGTACGCGGGTTGGCTTTAGTATAAGCGCGTATGTACGCAGGTTGATTTCATTGTAGTAGCGTATACCTTTTTGAGCTATGATATTTGAAGTTACAGGTGGTTCTGGTTGTTAAAAGGTTCTGATGACAGTTTAAAGGTGTCAGTATTCTGCATATCTTGTTTGGTTGATTGTGTTTAGCTTCAGTATTGATGGATGAGAACTAATATTGGATCAGGATCATAATGACTCATATTTATGAGATATGATGGACTAGATCTGGGTGCCAACACATATATTATCCTTGTATATGTCATGATCTGATTATGTCTGAAGTCAGGAAGTGCAACAAAGTTATGAATAAGTGATTAATGACATATATGTTGGTTCATCTTGATGAAGTTGCGTATACACGCAGGTTCGGCACTTCCAAGTAGCGTATGCACTCTGATGCATGATTTTGATGGTACAGTTGAATCTGATTGTTATTGCAGAGTTCTGCTCTGTGTTCTGGTGACTGTGTTGTTGACAGGGTTTCAGTGTTCCAGTGATTCAGAGATTGATGATGCTAGTATTGATTGTTTGTGCTTCAATGATATTTATGAGTCCAGTATGAAAATTTGATGAAACGTGGCCTTCATATTGTAGTGTTGTGCTTCAGGAGTATCCAGTCTGAAAATGTATGAAATGTGGTCCCTGGAGGATGAAAGGAGATTGTAGGCCGGCGCCTACGTACTAGTAAATTGGCTAGTACAAGAGCTAAGGGGGTTGTAGCTCCCATCCAGGAGAGTCTGGAGAACGAGAGAGAGGGTTGTAGCCCTCTGCAGGTAGAAGCCTGCGTACTGGTAAAGGACTGCACCAGTACAAAATATTGTAAAATGATGTATCTTATTGAAAGAAGATAGTGACGACTTGCAGCAGGGGGTTTTCACCCACATTGGGTTTCCTCCTTATATCTGGTGTTCATGTGTGCTTCTTGTGTGTGATGATCTGTTCTGTTTACTGCTTCTGTTTACTGTTCATATGGTTAATAATGTTCTGATGCACTCATTAAGGATCAATTAACTGAATCATAAGGTTACTGGATATACGCGGGTTTCATTAATCACAGTTGCGTATACACGCGGTTTTACTTAAATGAAGTAGCGTATATGATTCTGAATATGGAAATGAAAAAGTTTTATTGATTTGATAATACTGATTCACCCCCCCCCCCCCCCCCCTCTCAGTATTATTTCCAACATTCCTTTCTTTTTTTTGGGGGGGGGTAGGACCTGGAACATTAGTTGGCATGGCAGGAAGGATACGGGGATCTAACAAGGGAGCCATGGAGGCCCTATGCATAAATAAAGAACATGAACAAAATGAGAAAGGATGAACTTGGTTGGTGGTTCAAGAAAGACCATCGTTGTTGTATATTAGAGCATCGCTCCTAGATATGATATAAATACAAGGGGTCCTATAAACTCTTATTTTTATTGACATATGGTTATCCATGACTAATTGAAAATGGAAAATGATATGGTAGCCATGAAATGGATCAAAAGGAGGCTCTCTTGACATTTAATGTAATTACATATGCAAATGTATGTTCATTATTATGATTATATGTATAAATTCCATTGCGTCTGACAGGGTGTCATCGAGAATCATTCTTGTGGAAGAATGATTCTATAAATTTAATTGATGCAAGTGTAAATGGCTATATGGGATGACATGATAAGTTGTCCAATGAGATTCCTAGTTGAAAGAGGAATCAATAGGGTAGGGAAGCCCTGACTAACCAATGATTTTAAATAATAATGTGATTGTACATGTCATACAGATGAAAAGGTAATGTTGGTAGTTATAGCACCATGTATACTAACTAATAATTGGAATCTTGGATTGTAGGATTGAATATGCACTCCACTAAGAATTATGTTGATGCTAGAATACAGTTCGGTGGAGTAGATAAGCTTTGGTGATAGCATAGCTGACAAACCCATGAGGCTCGTTGGATGATAATCATAGAGTAAGCTCATATGATAGCTTTACTTAGAAATTCGGAAGGCTTTCTGAATGATAATCACTGATCAATGGTTGTGCCTTATAGGGCTGATAAATCCATTGGATACTATGTTCGTTGATAACTTTTGAGTGGTGGAGTCATGCAGGGCTAGCAGACTAAAAACACCTGATGTAGTTCCATGGGATTGGGCTGAGAACACATGTAAAAGTTCCACTAAGCTATTGGATAGTGCATTCTTGTTCCTTTAGAGGTAACTCAACTGATAAAACCTCCTTACTAATAACTCTCTCTAAAACCTCCTTACTAATAACTCTCTCTCTCTCTCTCTCTCTCTCTCTCTCTCTCTCTCTCTCTCTCTCTCTCTATTAAGAACACTTGATAAATGTGCTTGTTAATGACTGATTTGTAGCCACTGTGGTGCAATAGCGAGAGCTATTAAGAACACCTAATAAATGGGATTGTTAATAACTGATTTGTAGCCACTATGGTGTAACAACAAAGAGCTCTTAAGAACACCTGATAAATGGGATTTTTAATGAATGATTTGTAGCCACTATGGTGTAACAATGAGATTTGTTGATAACACCGATAAATGGGCTTGTTAATGATGGATGTGTAGCCACTGTGGTGTAACAACTAGGAGCTATTGAGAGCACATGATAAGTGGGCTTTGTTAAAGATATGTGTGTGAATGGTTGAACAACCATTCAAACGAAAAGGCAAGAGGTATAATCTGAATTTTGAAATTTTTACATGATGAATCTTGTGAGAGATTGTATGTCATATTACACGAAGGCATGGGAATTTCCATTTTGGGTGAACAAAGTTGACTGAAAAGAGGATCACAATTGCTCAAAGATATTAAAATGCATACAAAAAGAACCAAGAAAACTACAAAGACCGACAGAAAGATGGATGAGTTAATGGGTGTATGCGTGTGTGTGTGTGTGTGTGTGTGTGTGTGTGTGTGTGTGTGTGTGTGTGTGTGTGTGTGTGTGTGTATCCATTGAATTGTTGGACAAGCAATTAAGTATGCGAGTTGTCAATGTTGTACAAAACTATGTGTATAAAGCTCCATATCAACTATGTTTATTTGGTAAATGGTTATTGAACATCGAGGATGATGTCCCCCTTAAGGGGGAGAGGATTGTGACATCCCCTAGCTAACTTTTACCCTTTTGTAAATAAGTGTAATTACTCTAAACTATATGAGAAGGGACACAAATTCCATTGCTTGAGGAAATGGTTGTCCTTTAAACACCAGTCCTAGTTGGTAGAAAGAAATTAAATGTGTTGATTATGCACTAAATTCAACTGAAAAGGGAAGGACTGGTCCAATTTTCCTTCGGCCTAAACAAAAAGAAAAGAAAAGGAAAAGCATTATGAGAAACATGGGTTGTGTTGTCAGGGGATGAATGTCATGCAACTTGTAAAGGAAGGAAGGAAATTAATTTGTTGGGGAGGAAGGGGGGACACCCACTCCCTTCAGGGTATTAGTGAAGGATTACATGCTCTCTCTTTCGGGCACTCACGAGGGACAAGGGGGGATACATTGGTATAATATGGAATGTTAAGAACTACAATGTGTGTGAGAATGCATAACGGAGAAGGAGATTAAGAGGTCTCTAAAACTAAAGGGAATCCTAGGAATAAGGGTGCACAACTGAGAAACCTTCAGAATGAATCTTGAGTTGTAAATGGTTTAGAGACTGTAGCTTGTTGTAAGGTTGACGAGCCTTCCTAATAGGTTTGCTAGACTTCTCTATATTATGGAATGTTGGCATGACTACATGTATGCATGGAGAGTTTGAATTATAAGGCACTAAACTATTGGATGAAGGCAATAATGGCTCGGTGACATCTTGTGTTATTTGTGTTGGTTGGCTAGAAATGCTCAGAATTAAGCACTCCACTTCAAGCTTTAGAATTTGGCTCGAGGTGAGAGTTGCACGTAAAGATTTGTTGCAAATATCTATGGTTGGATGGGGAGTCATAGTCCTAGACCTAGTTTCCCTAAATATTTATAAAATAAGTGTTATGTATGTACTTTCCATGATAATGAAAATGTGATACATTTTTGGTTTAAAATGGTGCTAATGTGTAAATTACATGATTGTGTTACTACTATTTACATAATTGGATAACGTGTTGCGCACTGTTAAAGCTTGCATTGGACTTGATAATGTTGAGGAGGTCCCCCTATGTTATTCTTGTTGACTTGTGATTTTATATGAGGTACGTCCTTGAATCTTTGGTGATGCACACCTTGGCGACTAGACCTACACTTCCATTTTACTCAGGATTTGGTCAAATATATTTTTATGTTGTGTGGTGTAAATCATGCCTTCTTGAGTCTAAATGAGCTGATTTTATGTCCTTGCACTTCACATGAGGTTGAATCTTTGCTATGCATTCTTTGATACGAATTTCCACCAAGGATAAGAGCCATGTTCCATTTTTTTCCTTGTTATTAGGATGACAAGGTAAACCCTTTCTTGAATAGTTGGTTATAGCCTTGTGTTGAATGTGGTTGGCACCCTATCTGGGGTAATCATCCTTGGGTTCTTCCTGATAACCAAGTTTCCTGGGAACCAACTAAAAGCTATGCTTCTTTGTCCATCATACGAATGGTGCCCAAGTAGGGGCACATAATTACTTGTATTGTTTTTCGTAGGCCCTGACTTGCACTGTGGTGTGCAGTGTGAGCATTGGAGGACCTTTAGGAATCACCAAGCCTGTATTAGAAAGTAACTAACAACCATTGGTGCATCTATGCTTGGAATTCCATTTCCATGAAAAGGGAGTGCTTGTAAGTCCACAATATTATCTATTATGCGCCTATCCATAAGGCTCTTGCCTATATTCAGACCTCAAAAGAGGGATTCTATGTTTCCTTGAAGAGTGTTGATCTCCTTGCAGATTTTTTAGAACCATGTGCTTCACGGTGGCTATTATATTCTTGCGTCACTCATTGATTTCTTGAATGATACCTATAAAACTTGATGTCAAGATCTGTTAGATCCAAGAAAAATAATTGAGATCCTAAGAACTATAGATCCTTGAGGGACTAGATAGATAATTCATTGGCCTGTATGGACAAGTCCTTGACCAATATTCCCCAATACAGAAACTATGAACCAAGAGAGAGTAAATCTGATGTAAGCTCAAGAGGTATAACACTAGTGGGTGCCTTAGAAAACTCCAATGGCAACGGTGGGACTCTAGCATAAGCCCATACATTTGTAGAACCACTACAGTTGGGCCATGTTAGAACTCCTCTATGAATGACACATAGTGCAGAAAGGGAGAAAATCCTTATGAAAACCACCAGACATAAGAGCAAACATGTTTCTCATGGCCCATGTTCCAACCAGAAACTTCATATGTAGGTTATGGGTGAAACCTTGCTATGAGTGGCGCTGCTGAAAAATTAGGTATGGAATTATCCTTATAGACTTAGCCAATTAAACCTCATATGCATGGCCTGATAAAAAGCCTTATTATGGAAGTAGTGGGTTGAATGTTCTCATTATGCCTCGTTACAAAATGGGATAAGTGGAAGGATGACGTACCTGTTGAGCCTCGAACCTGCACCTTCCTATACACCCTCTCAGCCTTCTTTTTCCACTCATTTCATCCACCAAGTTGATTAAATCATTGTATTCTAGTTTAAAAAAGAGCTTTTGACATGGTTTTCTAACTACGCTGATGACTGTTGTTTGGTTTAGAATTTTGTTCAGACAGCTGCGGAAGCTTCTCAGTTTCCGCAGCCGACACAGGTTTCCGCAGCCGACCCAGGTTTTTGCAGCCAGCACAGGATTCCGCAGCCGTTTTGTCAAACACCATGCTACAGGTGTCCTCTGAAGAAACTAGCCACATGGGCAAGTTACAGGAGTGAAGGACATGGAACGTGTCCCTCCAGATCATCCAGCATGCCCATAAAAGCCCGCGGTCAAACAAGGGGCAAAGGATAGTCAACGGAAGTGTTCAGCGGTGGCACGGCTCTGCGTAGCTCTATTTTTGAGCATGTGAAGCTACGTGGAACAGTCCTTAGCCACGAATACATCCTGGTAGCGTGAATCCAACAGCCATACCTCCTAGATTTAATAAACATGATGACAATTACCTAGATCCGGGCTGAAGAGGATTTACGTGTCTCTGGCAGTGTGGTTAATAGCGTAGATTTAGTTAATTTGTTTAGCTTTCTTTCCTTATAAATAACATGTCCATGAACGCTGTAAAAGTTAATCTCTTGTAATGTAATTCGAAGTTGTTGTATTTCCCCACTGCACTTTTATGTTGTTGTTTAATATATGAGAAGACTGGTTTAAACTTAAGCTTGTAGCTGTTCGTTGAATCGGCTGGAGTGGCAGAGGGCCCCTACTCACTAAAGCCTTGTACAGTTGTCCTTTAACTCTTTCATTACTTTTTCCTCTTCATGTATATTAGCTGTACAGTTGTCATTTAAATGTTGCGTTTTATTTCATCAAAAATATTAGCTGTACATAACAAAGATTTTTTATTTCTGTTGATTTACATTTTCATTGCTGCTCTTTTATGGTTACAACTGATCAGTGTTTTCTGCAGGTTTTCTTAGGCAGCCCGGGGCAATTTTTCACCTTTTCTTTTTATAACTATTGGCATATGAGATCATCTTGTCTTTGTCGCTGACTCTTGTTTTGTGAAGTTTGATTTCCAGTACTCTCATTTCCTTAAGTTGTACATTTATTTTCTGCTCTTAAATATCATGCTATTCATCTGTTAACGGTTTCTTTCTATAATCAAATAACTTTATTAGGAACCAGAATATCACTCATTATAGCTTGATTTAGTTTGCTTTAGATCTCACATTGCTTGACTTGTTCATGATTGTTTCTCATAGGGTAAATTAAGCTGAAAGGCAAAAGGTCAAGAGAGTTAAAGTAGTGTGATTAGTTTCTTTTATGCAGTTTCACTTCTTTTAGATTTCACATTGCTTAACATTTCATGATATCTTTTCACAAGGAAGATTGAGTTGAAGAGTTGAAATAGTGTGCATTAGTCGTTCTTACTTTTAATTGAATTTAGTGTAGATTTCACTTTCATTTTCATTCAGCAACAAAGATATTGGGCCGATGTCATTAGTTCATTGCTTGATGTCTTTATTTCTTTTTAAGAATTGATTTCATTGCAGTTATTTTAAAGCTTTCTTTCTTTTAAGTTTTGAAAAACCACTTAGAGATCACCATAATCATCCATATTTCACTTGCTTTATCACCTTTTCATCATCTCACATTAGGGAAAAATAAATCCAAAAACAAACTTAAAAAAAACTAAAAACGACAAAAGACTAAGGAAATGGTTATCTAGTACATATAGTACACTTCACTTCGTCAGTTTACGAACCCCGGGTTGACATTTTAAAGTAGCAATTTAGACCTCACTAAATTGACCAAACATTTTGGCACCGTTGCTGGGGAAGTGAAATTAGGTAGCCAATTTCTAAAAAAAAAACAAGAAAATTTCAAGGAAGGAAAATTGATAACCTCTCAAAGTATGCTCTCCTCTTGCACTTAGTGTGATCTGGAGGATCAGAAAAGAGAAAGTTATTGGTTTAATAGTTTCTTGAGTATGCTCTCTTCTTGCACCTAGAGTGACCAGGAAGATCAGAAAGAGAATTATTAGCCCGACTTGAAGAAAAATAAAAAAAATGACATGCATAGAGCAAGAGATTCTAGGGGAAGGTTTTTAGCTAGAGCCAAGAGTTCAATTTTTACAACTCCATCTACTTCAAGGAATAGACAAGAGACACCTCCATCATCTCCAACTTACACTCCTAGCCCTAGGATTCTTGGAATTCAAGAGGCAGGAGTCGACTCTCCCACACCTTCCATCGAATCTGAATTAGAAAGAGATCATTTCCTTCTTTCCACATGAGGACAAATTGTAATTGAAGAAGTAGAATCACCTGAGGAAGAAGAGGGAGAAATTCCTTCTCGTTCACCCTTAGTAGAAGAACCAGAAGACTCTGAAGTCTCCAGGGAAACTACCATGACAGAGGAAGGAGCAACTGGATTTGGTAGAGGTAGAGGTAGAGGAGGAGGAGGAAACAATGGAGGAGGTAGAGGTAACATTGGGGGAAATAGGGATGGAGATAACTCATTCGGATTTCCTATAGTCGATGAGGACTCCCGAGCCACAATGAAAAACATCTCGCCATCTGTCCTCCCAAGCTTCCATGGGTTAAGGAATGAGGACCCTGAAACATTTCTATTTGAGTTTGAAGTTGTGTGTTGAACTTATGATTATCTGGAAGACTCTCAAAAACTCAAACTGTTTCCTTCAACATTGAAAGGAGCAGCCTTGAAATGGTTCATGGGATTACTCACTCAATCCATTAGAACTTGGAATGATATGAAACAAACATTTTTGGATAGGTACCTGGACTATTGTATGCCCACCAATCACAAGGATGAGGTATTCAAAATGGTGCAAAGAGAAGATGAAAACTTGGAGGATTTACTTGAAAGATTTCAATACAACCTGAAAAGAGAAAAAATGAGTAACTTAGATGAGGAGACCTTGAAAGCCCTTCTATTAAAAGCCATTAGAGATGAATGGATAGATATTTTGAACATGATGGGAAAAGGAGACATGTCTCAACTTCCACTTCATGATATAGCAGAGCTATGTGTCCATATCTCAAGGGGGAAATCTAAAACTCAAAAAGGGCCTAGAGATCCTTCTCTCATCAGAGCAAACAAATCTGCAACTGGATCAGTAAGTAGGGCTGAGATTGGAAACATGCTTGATGAATTCAAAACTGACATCTTAGGGAGTCTTAGTGAGCAACTAGACACCCTTAAGATTCACAATAAGAAGAAATCAGAAGCTGAGGCTTTGGCCATCTTTTGCCCAAAGTATAGGAAGAAACATGCTCTAAGAGAATGTCCCTTGGATGCAAAAGTTGTAGAAACATGTGTAATTTGTTCAGAGAATCATGAGACCAAGGATTGTCCTTCAATTCCTGGGCTCAAAGATGTCTTTCAAGAAGATCCAAATACAATCGAATCTCTATGTTTTGTTGCAAGGAGACCTTGGCAGGGGCAACAAAATCAAGGGTTTAGCAACTCTATGAATTTTCAACCCCCACCAAATTGGAATCCTTGGCAACCTTGGTCCCAACCTCAAAATCCTTTTCAATCATGGGTACAAGGTATGCAAAATCCTTATGGGAGATTTGCTCAATTTTATCAATATCCCCCATCTTTTCAAAACCAACAAGCTCCACAACTTCCAAATCAAAATCCACAACTATCATTGCCATTTCCACAACAACAACAACCTTCTCAACAGAATCCAAATTCTCAACTCTTGCTTCCATTCCAACAAAAGTCAAATCAACTTCCTTCTCAGCCATTGCCAAACCCCAATAACAAAAACCCTCAAAATGCTTACATGATGGAAGGTCAACAATTTCTTGCCTATATGATTGTTCCTCTCAATAATGTACAACTCAGATCAGGTAGAGTCCTAGATAAGCCTTCTATAAATGCTCAAAAGCAAATCATTTTTGAGGAAGATTCTCTTGAAGCCAATAAGGGTTCTGAAGCATCTCTTCAAAACCCAAGTACTCAAAAAGAAAAAGAAAAAGAGTTAACCCCCACAACTCCCATAGTTGAGCAACCTGCATCTTTATCCACACCTCCTTTTCCTGAAAGATTACAAATTCACAAAGGAGTGGAAAAAAAAATTTGGTTGCCTGACTATAATTTTCTAGATGAATTGAAGAATGTTTGTATCAAGATTCCCTTGTTACAAGCCATTAAAGAGATTCCTATTCTAGCAAAAACAATAAAGGAGTTGAGTCTTAAAAGACCAGGAAGGAAACCAAGAGATACAAGAAGAATCCACCTGGTAGGGAAAATTGCAGATATCATGATGGGAAAAATTACTATGCAGAAATATGTAGATCCTGGTAGTCCAATTGTCAAAACACATATAAATGGGGTAGAAATACCAAATACTTTGATTGATTTAGGGGCTGCTATCAACATCATGAGTAGACAGACTATGGAACAGCTAAAACTTCCTAATCTTCTTTTTACACCTACTTTATTACAACTTGCAGATCGATCAATTATTAAACCAGATGGTGTATTAGAAGACATTCCAGTCTCCTTAGACTCTTGGGAATATCCAGTCGATTTCATGATTTTAACTCCCAAGAGTAATCTAGGAGGACATCCTCTTATTTTAGGAAGACCTTGGCTAGCCACAGCTGATGCTTTCATCAGTTGTAGGTCTGGGGATATGTATATTTCTGATGGTAATTCAAAAAAGAAGTTCAATCTATATCCTCCAGCAAAAGCAATTACAGAAATAGGAGATAATGAGTGGGTTGATGATGAAGATACTATACAACCTGTCTTTACCATTTCTGAGATCAGTGAAGATAGTCAAATTCTGAACACATTAGAAAACTTTGAACCATCTTCAGAATATGACCACACACAATTTCAGTTGGATTCTGACATTGAGTGTCTATCATCTAAACAAATGTCTCTTTTCTCTATGGAAGAGTTTTGTAGTTCTGCCATTGAGATTTTTTCAGGAAAAACATTGAATATCAACAAAAACTTGGAAAAATCACAACAGGAAGAGCTAACCAAAATCTTGCAAAAACATTCTACTGCATTTGCATGGGAGTATACCGATATGAAAGGTATTGACCCTAAGACTTGCATTCATCACATCTACATTGAGGAAAACAGTAGACCAATCAGACAACCTCAAAGAAGGATGAATCCAAACCTTAGGGAGATAGTGAAAGAAGAGCTCCAAAAGTTACTTAATGTAAACTTCATTTACCCCATTTCAGATAGCCGATGGGTTTCTCCTTTGGTTATAGTACCTAAAAAGAATGGTAAATGGAGGGTTTGCATTGATTATAGAGAATTAAACAAAGCAACTTTGAAGGATCACTTTCCTTTACCCTTTATTGATCAGGTATTAGATACTTTAGCAGGCAAAAAGTATTTCTCATTTTTTGATGGTTTTAGTGGTTACAATCAGATTCAGGTAGCACCTGAAGATCAGGACAAGACCACATTTACTTGTCCATGGGGAACTTTTGCTTACCGAGTACTTCCTTTTGGATTATGTAATGCACCCGCAACATTTCAAAGGGCAGTACTAGAATCTTTTCTGATCTAATTCATGATTGTGTAGAGGTTTATATGGATGATTTTACAGTTTATGGTAATTCATTTGAAGAGGCATTAGAGAATTTGGAAAAAGTCCTTATAAGATGTAAAGAAACAAACTTTCATTAAGTCATGAGAAATGCTTTATGATGTTTACTGAAGGGATTGTTTTAGGACATCATATTTCAGGAGATGGGATTAAAGTTGATAGATCAAAAGTTGAAGTCATCTCCAAGTTGCCTATTCCAAATTGTCAAAGAGATGTTAGAAGTTTTCTTGGATTTACTGGATATTATAGAAAATTTATTGAAAACTTCACCAAAATAGCATCTCCACTCTTCAAATTACTTACAAAAGACTGTGAATTCAAGTGGGATCCTGATTGTCAATCTACATTTGAAACTTTGAAAACAAGAATATCTGAAGCACCCATTTTGAGAGGGCCAAATTGGAAACTCCCTTTCCATATTTCTACAGATGCTTCAGATACAGCTCTAGGAGTTGTGTTGGGTCAAAAGGATTTAGTTCCTTGTGCCATTTACTACACGAGTAAAAATTTGACTCCCACTGAGTTAAATTATACTGTGACTGAAAAAGAGTTCTTAGCTGTTGTTCATGCAATCAACAAGTTTAGACATTATATAACAGGCTATGAAACTTTTGTCCATACTGATCATTCTGCAATTAGATATCTCATGAACAAACCTGTTACTAATGGCAGAGTTACAAGATGGCTTTTACTTTTACAAGAATCCAATATTACTGTGTTAGATAGACCAGGGAAACAAAATACAGTTGCTGATTTCTTGTCTAGAATCGAAAATACTAACGAAGATTCTCCTGTAGAGGATAAGTTTCCAGATGAATATTTGTTTGCAGTAACTACTAAAACTCCTTGGTATGCAGATATTGCTAATTATTTGGTTACAGGGAAACTACCTCCACATTTATTTCCTAATGAAAGGGGAAGAATTATTCAGGAGAGTTCAAGTTATTCATGGATTTTTAATGAATTGTTCAAAACAGGGCTAGACTGTGTGATCAGAAGATGGTTCGGGAAGATGAAATGCCTGACATCCTCAAGGCATGTCATGATGAGCCATGCGGTGGGCACTTCGCTGACAAGAGGACAGCTTATAAAACCCTTTCTTTAGGATATTATTGGCTTCTTCTCTCTTCAAAGATGCAAAACAATATGTCAGGAGGTGTGACAGCTGCCAAAGAATTGGGAGACCAACTCTTTCAAATGAAATGCCATTACAGCCACAGGTACTGATTGAACCCTTTGAAAAATGGGCTTTAGATTTCATTGGACCCATTAATCCACCATCTAGACAAAAGAAATATATATTGGTTTGCATTGATTATGTCACTAAATGGATAGAAGCCAAGGCATTGCCTTCTGCCACTGAAAATTCAGTTGTTCAATTTCTTTTTGAGGATATTTTTACTCGTTTTGGTGTCCCAAGAGAAATTGTAACAGATCAGGGAAGTCAATTCACATCTAATTTGATGGAGAAGCTGATGGAAGAATACAAAATCAAGCATATAAAATATACTCCGTACCATCCGCAAGCAAATGGCCAAGTGGAGTCTACAAACAAAGTCCTTGAGAACATCGTCACCAAAATTGTTCATCTACATAGAAGAGATTGGGCAGAAAGGCTTCCTGAAGCCTTATGGGCCTATAGAACTACATGTAGGAATACAACAGGACATTCTCCCTATGAACTTGTTTATGGGAAAGAAGTCCTGCTCCCCATTGAGTTTCAAGTCAAGAATTTCAAGATGGCAGTTCAGTTGGGGATGAATCTATCAGAAGCCCAAAAGCACAGAATGGAGCAGCTGAATGAGCTAGATGAAATAAGACAAGATGAAATTTTAAGGACTGATCTAGTTCAACACCAAAGAACTAAGTGGCATGACAGATATATCAAAGAGAAAAAGTTTCAAAAGGGAGATTGGGCGTTACTGTTTGATTCCAAGTTTAAAGACTTCAAAGGAAAATTTCAGACTCATTGGCTTGGACCATATGAGATTGACGAAGTATTTAGCAATGGAGCAGTTCGAGTCAAGACCATTGATGAGTTTCAAACTCCTCTCATTGTGAATGGCCACCGATTGAAAATTTATCATAAGCCACTTTCAAAAGAGGAATTTGTCAAAATGTTTCAAGAAAATTCTGCAATGAGGCTGGTGGAGAGGAATCCTTCTCCTCCATCAGCCTAGTATTTGTTTCTTTTAGTTGAAAAAAAAAAAAAAAAAAACTTTTGTATAAGCCTGAAAACCAATCATAGATTGGCAGTCTTATACAGAAAATGTAGAGTGAAAATCAGGGGCACCTGACACTCTATATTTTCCAAAAAAAAAAAAAAAAATCTCTCTCTCTTTCCATCTTCACTCCACCTCATTTGCCATTTCAGTTCATCCATCTCATTTTCATCTCCATCTTCACTCCACTTCATTTCCATCTCATTCCACTCATTTCATTTCATTCCATCAATAAAAGTCCCTCTCAGGACTATTTTATTTAGTTAGTTCTTCTCTAACTATCTTTGTGCAGTTAAAGGGGTGTTGTCTTAGTTTCCGCAGCCAGAACCAGTTTCCACAACCAGAAACGATTTCCGCAGCCAGCATCACTCTGTCTTTACAACCGGTATCACTCTGTTTTAAAAAAAAAAAAATCACAGTCAAAGGTTAGTGTCATCATCACCAAGTGCAGCAAAGACATGGGGCATCTTCAAGATCAAAGAACAACAATGGGTCAGAAGCCTTAATCAATAAATGATAAACTTCCAAAGGTATGATCAAAAATCTCTACCAAATAACAATTCAATGTCATTATTATGCATAGTTATTAAACCATGGCAAGTTCCACTAAATGCAATGATTTGATACGGCAAGCCCCATACCACTCCTCTTCCACGATGTCATTCCACACACCTTATTCATTTCTAACGGTCCCATGATCATTCTAAATTTAAACTCGAGATGGACTGCTCTCCCATTTATTGGCCGTACTTTTGAGACGTGACCTACTGTACTACGGCTCTCCTTCACCATAATTTCCGCAGCCGTCTGCTGAGACGTGTGCGCAAGTCATCCGATCCAAAAGGACTCAGCCGTTATTCTGCCCATTTATCACTTCACTCCCGCATGCATTCGATGTTGAACTCGTTATTGTTGCTTACCCTTTACTCCCTCGGTACTCATACCATTCCCTATTCTCCATTTCCGCTGCATCCATTACAGCTTGCTCCAAACCCTGGCTACAGTCACCACATACATCCTGAACTTCGATTACGGCCACTCCAGTTACCCTAAGAATCTCGTAACCAACCCATTTTTTTCCTGAACCTTCATACGCAGTAGAATTTTCAGTCGGAATTTAAAGCCGAGAATGGGAAAACTACTAAGAGCTGAACCGGAAGGACCAAAATACCTGGAGGGTTATCCTCAAACGAAGGAGTCGTTGAAGAAAGAAAGGTGGCTGAGATTCATTCAAAAGTTCAGGGGCTATAACAAAGAAGTGACTAAAGCCTTTGCACGGTCCTTTAATGGACACGCAGTGGAGATAGGAGACTTAAAATTTACAGTGACCGAGGCCATAATAGCAGCTGCAACAAGTCTTCCACAAGAAGGTGAAAGGTGGTTCAAAAACAGAAGTGTGGACGATCAAGGATGGAGAATCATTCTCCAAAACCCAGGTATGGATACCTCTGTATTTACAAAAGGAATCCCTATGCATGCAATAAAAGAAGAATGGTCCACTCTGTTATTACTTATCCAGAAATTTATCACATGCGAGGGTTGTTTTGGTTCCATGTACATGTATCATGCCAGGCTAATGATGAATTTTATGGAAGGTTATACCCTTAATTTGCCTTATTTTCTGTTATCAAGCTTGAAGAAAATGAGCTCTACTATTCAAAAACACGTAGGCAATATTGAACCCCATCTTTACCATCACGGGTTCATAAAAATCCTTATTGAAGATCAGTTGAAAAACACTAAGGATACTTGGGAAAAGTTTTTGACAAGAAACCACTTCCAAGAACTGACTGAAGCCTCTGGAAGCAGTTCCCCAAAAATTCCAAAGAGAAGTAGGAGGAAAGAAAAGAATATTACAACCCAAGACTCTCCTACAATAGACATTCAGGAAACTATTCAGAAAGAAGAAGAAGAGGGAACTAAAAACAAGAAACAGAAGAAGGACAAAGGCAAAATAACCATTCAAGAAACCTATCCATCCCCTGAACCATCCATAGAGGAAGATTCTCAAACTTTTGCAGAAAGATTAGTACATCTTCAAGCTGCTGCCATAACAAAGAAACAAAAATGAAAACAGAGTGCACAGGAAAAGAGCACTAGTCCACATTGAGGAGGAGCAGTAGGCTAAAAGGAAAGAAGAGTGTAACCCAAGAAAAACAATCACACTTTATTGATTTAGGTGAAGAAACACCTGAAAAAGCTCCAGCTCAGCCAGACATTGAGTCAAGTCCTCCACGTGATGAAAGCCCTTTTTGGCCAGAAAGAGAGGACAGCAGTCTTCTCCTCCACCAGATTTTGATTTTGAGCCTAGCCCAAGAAAGACACCTGAAGTAGATCCTAATCAGCAAGAGTATATAACTACCTAGAGTCCTTGGAACAATCAGCTGCAGGACCAAGCACCACCTTGCCACTTGATGCACAAGGACAGTCTTTAAAACAGGAAGTGTTTGAATTGGAACTCCTAAATAGGCACATCAAACAGGAAAACGAAGCACTCAAAGAGCAGAGTAAGGTAGACAAGATTGTCCATGATACCACTATGCTCCATTTAGGACTGTGGCAAAATAAGAACAGGAACCTGAAGAAAAAGTGTAAAAAGTTGAGCAGGGCATTGATTAATCTTAAGTTCAAATGTCTAGTCAGGAAACCAAGGACCATTTTAGCATCAAAGAGAAAGAGAAGAGGGCTAGATGTTATTGCAGAAGCCTCAGAGCATATGGATTAAGGGAAAATAACTAAGTTTTGGTTGCATAACGACATGCAACACCTTCACAGTGGGGGTATGTTGAGCCTCGAACCTGCACCTTCCTATACACCCTCTCAGCGTTCTTTTTCCACTCATTTCATCCACCAAGTTGATTAAATCATTGTATTTTAGTTTAAAAAAGAGCTTTTGACATGGTTTTCTAACTACACTGATGACTGTTGTTTGGTTTAGAATTTTGTTCAGACAGCTGTGGAAGCTTCTCAGTTTCCGCAGCCGACACAGGTTTCCGCAGCCGACCCAGGTTTCTGCAGCCAACACAAGATTCCGCAGTCATTTTGTCAAACACCATGCTACAGGTGTCCTCTGAAGAAACGAGCCACATGGGCAAGTTACAGGAGTCAAGGACATGGAACGTGTCCCTCCAGATCATCCAGCACGCCCATAAAAGCCCGCGGTCAAACAAGGGGCAAAGGATAGTCAACGGAAGTGTTCAGCGGTGGCACGACTCTGCGTAGCTCTGTTTTTGAGCACGTGAAGCTACGTGGCACAGTCCTTAGCCACGAAGACATCCTGGTAGTGTGAATCCAATAGCCATACCTCCCAGATTTAATAAACATGATGACAGTTACCTAGATCCAGGCTGAAGAGGATTTACGTGTCTCTAGCAGCGTGGTTAATAGTGTAGATTTAGTTAATTTGTTTAGCTTTCTTTCCTTATAAATAACGCGTCCATGAACGCTGTAAAAGTTAATCTCTTGTAATGTAATTCGAAGTTGTTGTATTTCCCCACTGCACTTTTACGTTGCTGTTTAATATATGAGAAGACTGGTTTAAACTTAAGCTTGTAGCTGTTCGTTGAATCGGCTGGAGTGGCAGAGGGCCCCTGCTCACTAAAGCCTTGTATAGTTGTCCTTTAACTCTTGCATACTTTTTCCTGTTCATGTATATTAGCTGTACAGTTGTCATTTAAGTGTTGCGTTTTATTTCATCATGTATATTAGCTGTACATAACAAAGCTTTTTGATTTCTGTTGATTTACATTTTCATTGTTGCTCTTTTATAGTTACAATTGATCAGTGTTTTCTGCAGGTTTTCTTAGGCAGCCCGGGGCAATTTTTCACCTTTTCTTTTTATAACTATTGGCATACAAGATCATCTTGTCTTTGTCGCTGACTCTTGTTTTCTGAAGTTTGATTTCCAGTACTGTCAT
This sequence comes from Pinus tabuliformis, assembly GCA_031772625.1. NCBI lineage: Eukaryota > Viridiplantae > Streptophyta > Pinopsida > Pinales > Pinaceae > Pinus > Pinus tabuliformis. The sequence continues at coordinate 1,310,884,031 of CM062819.1, forward strand.
TTCCTTAAGTTGTACATTTATTTTCTGCTCTTAGATATCATGCTATTCATCTGTTAGTAGTTTCTTTCTATAATCAAATAACTTTATTAGGAACCAGAATATCACTCATTATAGCTTGATTTAGTTTGCTTTAGATCTCACATTGCTTGACTTGTTCATGATTGTTTCTCACAGGGTAAATTAAGCTGAAAGGCAAAAGGTCAAGAGAGTTAAAGTAGTGTGATTAGTTTCTTTTATGCAGTTTAACTTCTTTAGATTTCACATTGCTTAACATTTCATGATATCTTTTCACAAGGAAGATTGAGTTGAAGAGTTGAAATAGTGTGGATTAGTCGTTCTTACTTTTAATTGAATTTAGTGTAGATTTCACTTTCATTTTCATTCAGCAACAAAGATACTGGGCCGATGTCGTTAGTTTATTGTTTGATGTCTTTATTTCTTTTTAAGAATTGATTTCATTGCAGTTATTTTAAAGCTTTCTTTCTTTTAAGTTTTGAAAAACCACTTAGAGATCACCATAATCATCCATATTTCACTTGCTTTATCACCTTTTCATCATCTCACATTAGGGAAAAATAAATCCAAAAACAAACTTAAAAAAAACTAAAAACGACAAAAGACTAAGGAAATGGTTATCTAGTACATATAGTACACTTCACTTCGTCAGTTTACGAACCCCGGGTTGACATTTTAAAGTAGCAATTTAGACCTCACTAAATTGACCAAACAGTACCCAGTAATTATAATCCCATAAGATATATCTCGAAGGTTATTTCCCATATGCTTGAAACAAAGTGCATGTTAATGAGGAGCGGGGTGACATAACTAGCCTTCGAGGGTGTATATGTAAGCCCGACTGTTCGTTGATTGGTGTAAGGTGGTCCCAGCAAACACACAATCCCAGAGGTGATTCCTTGATAATTTAAAAGAAGGGTAAGTTCAAAGCGTATGGGGTGACGTAGGACGGGGCATGATGGTACACACATGGTTCTGCCTCTCCTCCCATTGGTGCAATGTGGACCCACATCATAGGTCAGCCCTGTAGATTGACCCTGGAACAATTTCAAGTGCAAAAGAGAGAGGATTCGGGGTAACAGGGTTGGGGTAACAAGAAAATTGGTAACAATTGGAAACCCATCAATTTGGGCAATATTGTTATTATACACACACACACACACGTGTGTGTGTGTGTGTGTAATTGCACCTTAGTGTATAGCGTGGGGAATAGTTGAAAACACAACTCATGAATGGGTCAACAACCATTAAAAATTTTCCATGTGGCACTAGGAGGCTATCTAGGGGTTATAACCACGTGGCTAAGACAATGACGTGGAACTATCTAATTTGTGATAATTGTAATGGGTACATCTCATGATCTAGAGATCAAATTGAGGTAAAGTTTTATATCACCAGATTTGTCTTAACGAGACAAACACAATGGTGATATAAAACTTAGGCCTTAATTGAGTTGAAAAGATAAAAAAAAAAAAAATTGACCCCATTTCCATAATGACACCTTGGATCTTGGGTCAGCATGATAACTGTCCTCCTCCTAACCTGTGTTTTTTGTAGGGGATTGTTGGGGGGGGGGGGGGGGGGGGGGGTGTGGTGGGGGGGTGGGTTTACAATTTTCTCTCTCTTTATCCAAATAGAAATGGATGCATGTACAAATAAGTGATACTTGTGGCCCATGGGTTATTACAATACACAAAACGTCTCTAGTTTTTCTCTCTCTCCATCCACTCTTAGCTACTCTACTCATCTAAAGAAAAAAATGCATGGAACAAATGGAAATCCTTTTCCTCCTAGCGGTTCGGTTATAACATAGCTCAAAAGAATGTTAGTGGTTAATTTTGACCCATTCAACCCTTAATATGAATTTTAATGCATCCATTCTAGATTATTCTTCATAATTCCCACATGAGTAGCCCATTTTCCATGAGTAACAAAGGATGACATGCCATCTTCTCGAATTATGGTGGAAAATTTTAATAAGTTAACTTTTGGAGGAAAAACTTTCCCATACAAACTTTAATTGTAGGTTTTAACCCCGTATAGAAACTACATGCATACGAATTCTAAAACACATAAAATAAACAATGCGAGAGCATAACACATAAAACACATATACAGAGAGATTTTCCCTTAGATCCCAAAACCGGGACTACCAGTTTTATTTTTCATTGTGTTCATTTCAATGTTACAATACATATTTATACATGTCAAAGCATCCAATACCATGGACCAAAAACCATCGCGTCCAAAAATCATGCACAAAACCATAGGTGGGTCCGCCCAACCTAACATAGTGTCCAAAACCAAAAATTTTCGGGGGGCTGCCACGAACCCCATAAAGTGGGGTTACCTGCACCCCTCAAACCCCCTAGTTAACAACGTGGGCTAGTCATGGAAAGAATATAACACAACCCAACATTCTCCCACTTGTTGTTTTCTTTCCACGGGAGGCCACATCATAGATTAGTCATTTATCCAGCCCTGCAATGCCCATTGTTTCTCTACACCAAGAGAACTTCTCAGAAGTCAATGCATCTGCAGTATTCTTCAAAGTTTCCACCTTTACCAGCAACACCTTTTTGTCTTCTATCACATCCCTCACAAAGTGATATTGAACATCAATGTGCTTTGTCTTTGAATGATATGTAGGGTTCTTTGCCAAGAAAATTGCACTTTAGCTGTCACAGTCTATCCTTATAACTTCCTGTACTAACCCCATACTTGAACACAATCTCTACAACCAAACTGCTTTCTTGCTTGCATGAGTGGCTGCCATGTATTCTACCTTTGTAGTTGATAGTGCCACTACAAATTGTTTCTTGCTCATCCAACTGACTGGACCTCCAAATAGGTTAAACACATACCCACTTGTAGATCTTCTCTGATCCAGATCTCTATCCCAGTCTGAATCAACAAAGCCATGAATATCCAACACTTTGTCCAATCCTGGTCTTCCTTGGTAGCACAAACCATAATCACTAGTGCCACGCAAATACCTAAAAACCCGCTTCACCATTGTCTAATGCTCCTTCCCTAGTTTTGACATAAATCTGCTCAATACTCCCACTGCATGTGCAATGTTTGGTCTAGTAAAGACCATTGCATACATCAAGCTACCGACTACACTTGCATATGGAACATAGGACATGCCATCTTCCTCTTCTTGTGTCTTGGGACACTGTTCAGCAGATAACTTCACACCTACAGGAATATGAACCTTCACTGGTTTACTATCCTGCATATTAAACCTCTGCAGTATTGTCTCGACATACTTCCTCTGGTTTAACCAAAGCTTCCTCTTTGTACGATCTCTCTTAATTTCCATGCCCAAAATATAGTTTACAGCACCAAGATATTTCATGTCGAATTTGGAGGACAATTGGGTCTACAAATCCTGGATAATTTCTTTGTCATTTCCAACCAGCAACATATCATCCACATGCAAGACCAGATAAATAACACGATCACCAATTAATTTAAAATACACACAGTGATCTGCTTTGCTTCTGGTGAAGCCAAGTCCTCGTATAAATGTATCAAATTTATGAAAGCACATCCTTGGTGACTGTTTTAACACATACAAAGACTTCTTTAACTTGTATACCAGTTCTTTCTTACCCTTCACTACAAAGCCTTCAGGTTGCTTCATGTAGATCTCCTCTTCCAAATCCCCGTGAAGAAATGTTGTCTTCACATCTGTCTGTTCTACCTTAAAATCAAAAGCAGCAGCAACAGATAAAAGTAATCTAATAGAAGTTACCTTGGCAATAGGAGAAAAAATATCACCAAAATCAATTCTCAGCACCTGGGAATAACCTTTTGCTACCAACCGAGCTTTGTATTTCTCCACCTTTCCTTCTGCATTTTTCTTCTTCTTGAACACCCATTTGCTGCCAATGGGTTTCCTTCCATCCGGCAACTCCACCAGATCCCAAGCCTCATTTTTGTGCAAAGATGCCATTTCATTAACCATGGCCTATTTCTATAGTTTTCCATCCTCTGAATCTACTGCTTCCTTCACAGTTTAGGGATCATCATCAGTAATAGATAAAGCAAAATTTGAATAGAAGGCAGATGGACTATACCTTTCTGGCTGCCTTCTTTCTCGAACTGATCTTCTCACATCCAAAGTTTGTGGCTCTTCATCTTCTGATTCCTCCTCTACTGTAGAGTCTAATTCTTCCTCCTTTAGCTCAAACTCTATCTTCTCAGGCTCCTTTGGTTGGACTTCATGTTTAATAACATCATTCACCTCTCTAAACACCACATCTCAGTTGTACACAACCTCCCTTGTTACTGGGTTCCAAAGCTTATAACCCTTTAAACCATCCTTATACCCAATAAAGATGCACTTTTCAGATTTACTATCCAACTTGGTTAATTTCTCCTTTAGAACATGTACATATGCATCACATCAAAATACCCTCAAATGTGAAAGAGAGGGTTTCTTACCAGTCCATACCTCTTATGGAGTTTTATCCTCCAACGCTAATGAAGGTGATCTATTGACCAAGTAACATGCTGTCTCCACTGCCTCTACCTAGAATTCCTGTCCTAACCTGGCACCACTGAGCATGCTTCTTTCCCTTTCCATCAACATCTTCTTCATTCTTTCTGCAACTCCATTTTACTGAGGTGTATATGGAGTAGTCTTCTGCCATGCTATACCACACTTCTTACAGAATTCTTCAAATTCCTTACTGCAAAACTCTCCACCGTTATCTATCCTCAGCACCTTTATCTTCTTCTTTGCCTGGTTTTCCACTAGAGCCTTGAATTCTTTAAACGTGTCAAAGACTTCATATTTCTTCTTAAGGAAATATATCCATGTATTCCTTGAGAAGTCATCTATAAATGATACATAGTACACAGACTTACCCAGTGATGGAACCTTCATAGGTCCAAACACATCACTATGCACAAGCTCTAATATATGTTTCACCCTCTTACCACCAGAGGGGAAACTCACCTGATTCTGCTTCCCATATACACAATTTTCACAAAAATAAAAATCCAAAGAGCTATTACTCATACCTTCTACCATACCTTTACCATGAAGTATTCAAAGGCCCTTCTTTCCAATATGTACAAGCCTTTGATGCCACAGCATGGTCTTCTCTCCAAGGACCATTAGATTTTCTGCTCCACTTTCAAGAACCGCAAAACTGTTGCACCCATCAAAAACCGTGCTACCTTGCAGCTTGTACAGAGTTCCAATCTGAACTCCCCGCATCAATACTAGTGCTCCCCAAACCATCTTGCAGGTATCCTTCTCGAACACTATTTTTACACCTGCATCATCCAACTTGGTTACAGAAATCAGATTTCTGGCCAATGCAGGAATATGCAGAACACCCAGAAGTGTTCTAACCCTTCCACCTTGCAAATTCAACTTTACTTTTCCAAAACCAACAATTCTAGCCTTCCTGTCATTTCCCAAGAAGACATCACGGCCATCATATTTCTCATACTCACAGAACCACTCTCTATGGGGAGTGAAGTGAAAGGATGCACCTGAGTCAATCAACCATGCCTCATGATCTACATGTGTACTTGAAGAAGCTAAGTACACATCCCCACCTTCATCTGAGGTGGTTTTCACCTCTGCAGAAGGAGCATCATCAGATCCCTTTCCTTTATCGGGAGCTTTAGATTTACAGTCCCTTTTGTAGTGTCCTTCCTTTCCGCATTTCCAACACACCAATTTTATAGGTTTTCCCGGAGATTTAGATCTCCCTCTAGATTTAGATCTCCCACTCGATGACTTATTTTTGTTTCTATTCTGGGACCGTCCTTGTACATACAAGGAATCACCATTTTGGCTCTCCATATTTTTCCGTCTCATCTCCTCCGTCAGCAAGGATGAGACTATTTCATCAAACTATAAGGCAGTTGCATTGCTACCTATTGCAATAACTAGACTATCCCACGAATCTAGTAGAGAACACAACAAACTGATGCACTTATCTTCATCTGAAATTTTAATATCAATAGATGCTAACTGACTCTGTCACTGAGCCTCCATCTTTCATCCTCAGGTTATACAGTTTTTTCCGCAGGAACAATTTATTCACCAGAGACTTAGATTAGTACAAAGTCCCTAACGTGTCCCACAAAGCCCTTGTCGTAGCTTCCCCTGATACATTCAGCAATATTGAATCTGAGACACATAATTGTATTATGCTCTTTGCCTTCCAATCCAACTTCTTCCATTCTTCATCAGACACTCCTGTTGGTTTAGTACCTAGATCTACCGCAATCCACTAATCTTTATCCACCAACATATCCTCCATCTTGAGTTTCCACAACTCAAAACTTTGACCATTAAATTTCTCGATCTCTATCTTTCCACTGCTCGCCATCTTCTTTCGCCACCAGAATCGATCTCGCAGATCTCCCACTGAACAGGGTCTACCACAGGCCCGAGTGAAACCCCTTAGCAACAAATGCGTCCCCTTGAATCCAAAATAGCTTTGATGCCAAATGTAGGTTTTAACCCCGTACAGAAATTACCTACATGCGAATTCTAAAACACATAAAATAAACAATGCGAGAGCATAACACATAAAACACATATACATAGAGATTTCCCCTGGATCCCAAAACTAGGACTACCAGCTTGATTTTTCATTACGTTCCTTTCAATGTTACAATACATATTTATACATGCCGAAGCATCCAATACCATGAACCGAAAACCAGCGCATTCAAAAAACATGTGCAAAACATCATGCACAAAACCATAGGTGGGTTCGCTCAACCTATCATAGTGTCCAAAACCAAAATTTTCCAGGGCGCTTCCCCGAACCCCATAAAGTGGGGTTACCTACACCCCTCAAACCCCCAGTTAACTACGTGGGCTAGTTGTGGAAAGAATATAACACAGCCCAACATTAATTAAGGTTATTCTTGAACCATTCGAAAGGTATCAATATGTAGATAATGGATCACAAAAATTAGTCATTTAAGTGCTCAAAATGGCTCCTAAATTTTTTCACCCAAAATTTTCCAAATTGGGACCATTGGAAGAAATGACCTTTCAAGTTGATTCCTCCAAATTTTCCACTCTACAACCATCAGAATGGATGACAAATAATATATTGATCCAATCCCACTGGGTATGTGTTATATTGTTTGCACAATTATCCCTATGCACTATAAATGGAAATTTGTAGTGAGAGGGTCATAGGGGCCGGAACAACCCCCCTATTTGGGGGGCTCGTAGGGGGTGGAAGCCCCTTTGCATGGGGGTTTGGGGAAAAGACCCCCAAAAAATATTTTGGGAAACTTTTTTGCATTCCTTTGTTGGCAGTTTTTGGCATACAATTTTTGTTAATAGTATTTTTGTGACACATGTTGTTTTTTCCTATGGTTTTTTAGTTTTCATTAAGGATTTATGATTGTATTCTAATAAAACATAAATGGATTGATGGCTCATGCATGCCCCATGATATATATGTTGTATTGTAGTACTTCACTTATATATATATATATATATATATATATATATATATATATATATATATATTGAAAATGTCTTATTGGTTTTCCTAATCTTGGGTTTTTAGGAGAAAATATTTGTGTTTGTGTGTGATTGCTATTTCATTTTTTCTATTTTAATAAGAATCTATTTGTAGCAAATAATTGTATAAGGTTAAAACCTAGATTGGTAGCAGAGCAATTTTTGCTTCAAAGGGATGCATTTGTGGCTAAGGGGTTTGGATCAGGCTTGTGGTAGACTTGGTTACAATGGGATACCTGTGGAAGTGATTCTTTTGGTGAAAATGAAATGGTGAGTAGTTCAAAGATATAAATCAATATATTCAATGGGTAAAATTTGAGCCATGGAAACTCAAAATGGGAGATTTTTTGGTAGATAGGCATCAGTGGATTGTTGTGTATTTAGGTACCGTACCAACTAATATGTCAACACAACGATGGACCAAGTTGGACTTAAAGGAAAAGATCACAATACAGTTTTGTATCTAATATTTAATATTACTAAATGTTTTAGGGGAATCTATAGCAGAGACTTTGTGGTACAAGTTAGGGGCTTTGTATCAGTCTAAATCCATGATAAACAAATTGTTCCTATGGAGAAGTTGTATAACTTGTAGATGAAGGATGGAGACTCATTGAGAAAGCATCTAAATGTTTCAATAATGTGGTAATTCAACTATTATATATTGATATTGAAATTTCAAATGAACATAAGTGCATTAGTTTGTTATGTTCTCTACCATACTCTAGGGATAGTTTGGTAGTTCCCATAGGTAGTATTGCAACTACTTCAAATTTCACTAAAATATCTCATCCTTGTTATCAAAGGAGATAAGTTGGAAAAACATCAAAATATATAATAGAGATACCTTTTTTAGAATTGGATGCTCTCATAATAGAAATAAGAGTAAGTATTCGAGTGGGAGATATAAATATAGATTAAGGTATAAATCTTTAGGAAAGTTTGTAAAATTGTGTTGAAGATATGGAAAAGAATGGAATTACAAGAAATGTTGTAGATAAAAATTCTTGATAAAGGAAAGGGATCTGAAGATGCTCCTTTTGTAGAATAAAAAACCTCCTTAAATGAAGGATGGGATGTGTACTTGCATTCTTGATGTACATATGTCGATCATGAAGCAAAGTTGGTTGACTCAAGAACATCCTTTCATATGACTCCTCAAAGGGAGTCCTCTTGTGAGTGAAAGATTCAATGGTGGTGATGTTTTCTTGGGAGATGGATTTACAACCATAACCATAAGATGAGGAAAATTCCAATTATATATTATGATTGGAAGGACTGGAATACTCCCCAATGTTCTGCATATCCCAGGATTAGCCATAAATTTGATTTATGTAGGAAATATGAGTGATGAAAAAGCATTAAAATAATGTTTGAAAAGGATACTTACAAGATGGTTCGAGGAGAAATAATATTGTTGAGGGGAGTTTGGATTGGAACTCTATATGTTATTGGGAAGATATATTAGTGATGGGTGCAACAGTTCCATTGTTCCTAAGGGTGGACAAGAAGGAAAAACTCTTGTAGATTTTGGAGACAAGACTTATGTTGTGGAATCAGAGACTAAGACCTATTAGAGAGAATGGCCTTTGAGTACTACATAGTAATGGTATGGTATAAGGTGTCTAATTTCTCTATGGATTTTTATTTTTGTGAACATTTTTTTATGGGAAGAAAAAATGAGTAATACTCTGCTCTCATTCTGTAAGGTCAAAGGGAATATTACAATAGATGAAATATAGTGATGTGTTTGGAATTGTGTCGGTTCCATCAATGGGTAAATCTGTGTACTATGTCTCATTTATAGATGACATCTTGAGGATCACATTGATTTATTTCCTCCGCAAGGAAATTAAATTTTTTTGAAAAGTTCAGAGAGTTTAAAGCTCTTGTGAAAAAACAAACAAAGAAGAAAATTAATGTGTTGAGGATAAATAATGGTAAGAGAATTACATGGGAATGGATTTTAAGAATTTTGTAAGAATTGTGGTATAGCAAGGCAGAAGAATACTCCATACACATCTCAATATAATGAAGTTGAAAAAATGTTGAATAAGATGATGATAGAGAAAGTAAGGAGCATGCTCAATGGTTTCGAGTTAGGATAGGAATTTTGGGCAGAAGCAGTGGACTTTGTGTTTTATATATGTAGTAAATCACCTTCATCATTATTGGATGACATGACTCCACATTAGGTATTGGATTTTAAGAAACCTTCTCTTAAACATCTTAGGGTATTGGTTGTTATTCTTACGTACGCATTCTAAAGGAGAATAGGAGTAAGGTGGATAAGAAAGTTGAAAAGTGTATATTGGATATAAAGATGGTCTGAAAGGTAATAATCTTTAGAACCAAAAAACTAAGAAGATTGTGTATAGACAAGATGTGGTATCTATATAAGTCAAAGATACTATCAAATAGGGTGTATAACCAAGGGAGAAAGAACAAGAAAATATAGATTGTGAATTGGAGCGTGATGAATCAAACTCTATATAAAGATAGGAATCAGAAGAAGAACCACAAACTCCACCACTAAGGAGATCAATTTAAGAAAAAAGGCAACTAGAAATGTCTACTCCACCTAATTTCTGTTCAAATTTTGCTTTGTTTATTACTAATGATGATCCTAGAACTGTTAGGGTGATAGTGGATTCAAAGGATGACATACTCTAGAAAAATGCCATGGTTAAAGAAATGGAAACCTTGGACATGAATGAGGTTTTGGATCTAATGGAATTTACATATGGTAGAAATCCCACTAGTAGAAAATGGGTGTATAAGAAGAAGTTGAATGCAAAAGGCCGAGTGGAGAAATAAAAAAATTAGTGATAAGCAAAGGGTTATTCCCAGGTAGAGGGAATTGACTTTGGTGATATTTTTTTTATGTTGCTGCCAAGTTAACTTTTATTAGGTTTCTTTTATCTATTTTTATTATTTTTATCTTGAATTAGAATAGATGGATGTGAATACAACATTCCTACACAGGGATCTAGAAGAATAAATATGCATGAAGAAACCAAAAGGATTTGTTGTGAAAGGAAAGAAAGAGCTAGTATGCAAGCTGAAAAAGTTCTTGTATGGGTTAAATCAATCACCAAGGATGTGGCAGCAAAATTTGATACTTATTGATCCATAATGGACCTTGGATAGAATTCTAAGTCTAAAGTGTTCCTCACAGAGGAAAATTAAAGTCAAGGACTACTCCTGGAAATAGTCCCATTGCATAGATCTTTTCATTCTAAATCTACTGCAATTTGAATGGGCGAAAATGGACTTCGGATGAAGAAGTTATCGCAGAAAGAAGATTGCCTTTATCCTTTGAAAAAGGAGGCATTTCTTCTTAAAAATGGCATAAAATGCTCAATAAGGAAATCACATCGCAAATGTGAAAAGGGGTGGACTTAAGGCAAGGGCGAAAGGAACCCCGATTGCGACTTCTGACTTATCGCATCGGAGGTAGGCCTTCGCCCGATATCGAGACCCCAGACTTGGCAATTGCGATTATGAGACATTGTGATTGTCGATGATCGAATCGGCGGATCAGGTCAGCACAGTCCATAGTCAATGGAAAGAACCATCGGGTCATTCCAAATGTGATATGCAATAGCGATATGCGACGTGCAATGTCAGCCGTCGGATTGAGGAGTCAGATCCAAGGTCAGGATTTGATTGGGGTGATCGGTGATCCCTGATACAAAGGGCCAATGTGATAGTGATATGTGGCGTACGATATCAGCCGTCGGATGGGGAAAGGAATGGACAATCCAGATTTAATCGGCAATAAGCGATCGGCGGATCCCCGATCCAAAGGGGCGATACATGCACCATGTGATTTACGATAGCGATATGCCGATAAGGGTCAGACCCGATGGGTTTATAGACCCGATTTCATAAGTTTTGAAATCCGGAAATTCAGGATTTCTGTGTATTTCCCGTGTATTGGGTTTTTGGCCAATACGCCATGCGATTGCGATTTGCGATGGAATGGTGGACCCGATGGGTTTATAGATGTGATTGAATGCATTTTGAAGTCTGATAAAATGCTCCAATCATGTGTTTTCATCATTTTTCCTATGTATTGCATTATTGGGCTATTTCCGTAGGAGGAAGGCCAAATGGTTGGGTTTTCCTATGCCTGCCAATTCATTGCAATAGGAAACTGATTTTGTGGAAACAATCAGGTTCTTCAATGATGGAGGACTATACCCGATGCATGATAAAAACACAGAGAGCGCGATGGACAAGGGGGATCTGGGGGATTGAAAAAGGTCACTAAAAGGTTGCTAAGAGTCACTTGGAGGTCAAGCGAACTACAGAGGCATGCAGAGGCTGGGAGAATCTCAGAGAGCCGCCAGAGCCAGAGCTAGAGCTGGAGAGCGAGAGCGAGAGCTAGAGCCAAGAAAAACAAAGAGATCAAATGATCCAGATGTTGCTAGTGTCCAAAGTGTACTGAAGATGGAAGAAGGCATTCCAGAGATACTGGGGGAATTCTGAGGGAGTTGGTGCAAGCTAGAGCAAGATCGCTCGGAGCGCTGATTGAAGGAATCTAGTCCAGAGAAGCCTAGAACTGTCTATAGAAGTATGGACAGCCAGCGGGATAAGATGGTATTCTAAACCCATTGTTTCTGTGTGAACCAATGGAGTTGAGCATGGAGCTTGTAAAATAATTTATGCCATAATCCCAGAGAGCCTAGTTGAGTTGACTAGAGCTCCCAGAGACATAGCCCAAGAGGTTTGGGTGAACTCCATATTATATTAATATCTTATGTGTTTGTTATTTACTGCACTGTTTTAATGTTACATGTATTTACATATCAATATAAGCAACAGAACTTAAAGCACTCAACAGTTAAAGGAAAACTAAAAGAATACACCTATTTCAAGCACTTTTTAATTCCGCAATTGGTTAATCATAATGTCTTGGGAATATTTAAGCTTTGGAAGTGGGAGAGGTTCTTGTAAGCTTGACAAGAAGCCTTTAGTGCCCCATTTTCAAATCAGGTGGTATCAGAGCCTGAGGTTTGATTAACCCCACCTTCAGGAAGGTGATATTAAAGCTTGTTATACCAGAGCAAGTGGTATTAGATCAGAATGCTTGATTGACAGAGAAAAGGATTGATTGTATGCTTATTTGCACACTGACTATTGTTTGAATTTGCAGAGGTGAAGGGAAAGCTACTGATAGCTAAGTCCAGGAGAGGACAAGAAGGAAGAAGGGTTGAAGGCATTCTTCTCATCCCAAAGGACCTCAAGGCAATCCTTGAAGAATGAGAGGTTTGTTGCAAAAGGTTTCTTGAATAAATCTCTTTGTTAATCTTGTTTGAAGTTATTTTGTTCATTGGCATAATGAAAACTTCTACAAGTGAGTCCTCAAAATCTTCCTTCATCATAAGATTCTTTGATGGAGACATGAAGCAATACTTTTTCATCATGATGGAGAAGGTGAGAGAAATGTATGAGGATGGAAAGAAGAGCATCATGTTTAGAGAGCAGTTGAATTCCGTGGAGGAAGAGAAGCAGTTGCTTTCTGACAAATTGCAGGAAATGGAGAGGCAACTTCATATTGCAAATATGAACCTGGAAAGGATGCATGAGTTGGAGACACAGTTCTTTGTTGCCAAAGAAGCCTTAGTCAAGTATCATCTTGAAGAAGAGGTAAATAATTCCTATTTGTCTTCAAATTCTTCTAAGAATGCTTATATTGGTTCTTTTGAAAAACATACCAAAGGCATAGGTTCCAAGTTAATGTCCAAGATGGGTTATGAAGGAAAAGGCTTGGGTAAACATACAGATGGTATTGTTGAGCCAATGATGGTTGAGGAAAGGCATAAGTATTTGGGTCTTGGCTATGGACAGTCTTATGGAGAAAGTTCCAAAGCTGCCATGAAGACAATTAAAACAGTTCCAATAAGGAGTTTCATTTCAGGTCTTCTACCTCAAGAGTGTGAAGATTGTATTCAGGAGGAATGCAATAGCTTGAAACATCATTTTCAGGATGAAGATGTTCAAAAGCATACACTTAGACAAGAGAGTTGTGGAAACTTTGAAAGCCTTGAAGAGATTGATGGTGTTCCAAAGGGATCCACTTCTTCATTTGATTCACCTCCTCATGAAGGCAGTATAGATGAAAGAGAAAGGTATAAATCTGGTTCTAATCATATTCCTTTTGATTTTTTTCAGCATGATAAATTTCCATATAAGCATTGGAAAAGAATTACATGTTCCTTTTGTGGTTTGGATAACCAAGATGTTGGAAGAGAATGGCGACATCAGGAAACTTTTGAAGGAAAAGAAGAAAGAAGCCAAAGGTCCATTGGACAAGGCAAATCATGTTGTCAAGAGGATGCACATGTGTTGCACTTACTTCCATAAGCAGGGACATGTTTCTGCAAAATGTTGGACTCTGAATCCAACAATGCTTCCACAAAAGTTGAAGAAGGTGGAAAGAGAAGATGGCAGGAATGGAAAGGAAGTTTCCATGATTGATGTGTCTCAAGATGATTCACATGTTGATGATGATGTGCAAACAAAGGTAGCACCTTTGAAATGGATTGGTAATAAATGGTTAGAGTTCTTATCCAATTAAGATTGCATGTATATTGATGCATCTATTTGCATTTCTTTGTTAATGGTATGCAAGTTGCAGGTTTTTACCAAGAAGGTGAATGGAAAAAGTTGAGTAGGAGACTCACTTTATTACTGCAACATTATATTTCATTTCAGCTTCTAAAGTATAGTGTGCTTAAGTGAAAGTTGAAGGATGAAATGCATGCATGAGAATGTTGTGCATGAACACAGGGATGTTGATGATTTCCTTGTATTTGAACATGTATGTGTAATTAACTTGAAGGGTTGATTGCTTTTTTTTAAACATGCATGTATTATTGACTTGGGAAAAGTTGATGTGGTCTCCAAGATGGAGATAATGATGAAGTGTTTCATCTTTTGAAAAGAATCCTTGAGATCTTTTCTACATGCTTGAATTGAAGGGTCATTTGTTTTAAAGGCATATTTTGTGGGCTTGTTATCTAGCCCATCATTTGTATGCAGATGTAAGACATGGAAGGTGTTCATAAGATGTGAAAATCTGTTTCTTTTGTTGAAGCTGGAGTTTAAGCCATCCAGTTGTTGTCTGTATTTCTGTCGTTGCTAACAGTTGTTGTTGACAACATGTCAAGCAGGTACAAATGAAAATTTTGTGGAGCAGATATAACTTCACATTTGTTTGAGCCACCTTGGATCAATGATCAAGGCATAGAAGTTCAAACTACCTTTTGTGACCATCTCAGCAGGAGTTATGCAGGAAGTCAAGGAGGAAAACAATTCTTCCCAAGAGAACTAGCACATCTAGGAAGGAAAGTGGTCAAAGACTTTGGTTCAGAGGCACTATGCAGGGGCAAGTGTATGGAGGATGAAATAAGAGGGTGAGGTACTCTCATTTACTATTCAGATCAGTATGTTAGTCTTTTGGAGACCAAAAGTTCTTTTAGTGGGAAGGTATGATCCAAAATGGATCTTGGATAGACTTCTAAGTCTAAAGTGTTCCTCACAGAGGAAAATGAAATTCAAGGACTGCTCTTGGAAATAGTCCCATTGCATAGATCTTTTCATTCTGAATCTACTGCAATTTGAATGGGCTAAAATGGACTTCGGATGAAGAAGTTATCACAGAAAGAATATTGTTTTTGTCCTTTGAAAAATGAGGCATTTCTTCTAAAAAATGTCATAAAAGGCTTCTTAAGGAAATCACATCGCAAATGTGCGAAGGGGTGGACTTAAGGCAAGGGTGGAAGGAACCCCGATTACGACTTTCAACTTATCGCATCGGAGGTAGGCCTTTGCTCGATATCAGGACCCCAAACTTGGCGATTGCGATGATACGACATTGCGATTACTGATGATCAAATCAGCGGATCGGGTCGGCACAGTCCATAGTCAATGGAAAGAACCCTCAGTCATTCCAAATGCGATATGCAATAGCGATACACGACGTGTAATGTCAGCTGTCGGATCGAGGAGTCAGATCAACGGTCAGGATCTAATCGGGGTGATTGGCGATCGGCGATTAGTGATCCCTGATACAAAGGGCCAATGCGATAGTGATATGCGACGTACGATATCAATCGTCAGATCAGGAAAGGAATGGCCAGTCCAGATTTAACCGGTGATCGGCAGATACCCGATCCAAAGGGGTGATACATGCACCATGTGATTTGCGATAGCGATATGCCGATAAGGGCCAGACCCGATGGGTTTATAGACCCGATTTCATAAGTTTTGAAATCTGGAAATTTAAGATTTCTGTGTATTTCCTGTGTATTGGGTTTTTAGCCAATACGCCATGCGATTGCGATTTGCGATGGAATGGCAGACCCGATGGGTTTATAGATGTGATTGAATGCATTTTGAAGTCCGGTAAAATGCTCCAATCATGTGTTTTCGTCAATTTTCCTGTGTATTACATTATTGGGCTATTTCTGTAGGAGGAAGGCCGAACAGTTGGGTTTTCCTATGCCCGTCGATTCATTGCAATAGGAAACTGATTCTTTTGTGGAAACAGTCGGGTTCTTTAATGATGGAGGATTGTAACTGATGCATGATAAAAACACAGAGAGCGCGATGGACCAAGGGGAGTTGGGGGATTGAAAATGGTCGTTGGAAGGTTGATGAGAGTCGCTTGGAGGTCAAGTTAACTACAGAGGCACGCAGAGGCCAGGAGAAGCTCAGAGAGACGAAGAGCCAGAGCCAGAGCCAAGAACAACAAAGAGATCAAATGATCCAGCTGTTGCTGGTGTCCAAAGTGTGTTGAAGATGGAAGAAGGCATTCCAGAGATAGTGGGGGAATTCTGAGGGAGTTGGTGCAAGCTAGAGCAAGATCGCTTGGAGCGCTGATTGAAGGAATCTAGTCCAGAGAAGCCTAGATTTGTCTGTAGAAGTATGGACAGCCAGCGGGATCAGATGGTATTCTAAACCCATTGTTTCTATGTGAACCAATGGAGTTGAGTGTGGAGCTTGTAAACGAATTTATGCCATAATCCCAGAGAGCCTAGTTGAGTTGACTAGAGCTCACGGATACGTAGCCCAAGAGGTTTGGGTGAACTCCATATTATATTGTTGTCTTATGTGTTTGTTATTTGTTGCACTGTTTTACTATTACATGTATTTACATATTAGCATAAGCAACAGAACTTAAAGCACTTAACAGTTAAAGGCAAACTAAAAGCATACACCTATTTCAAGCACTTTTTAATACCGCAATTGGTTAATCATAAGGTCTTGGGAATATTTAAGTTTAGGAAGTGGGAGAGGTTCTTGTAAGCTTGACAAGAAGCCTTTAGTGCCCCATTTTCAGATCACTTATATACTAGACTTGGCTTCACAAGGAGAAAAAGTATATCATTTCATATATATCAAATTAGTTGTGATCATGTTATTTGTTTGGTATTGTATGTGGATGATATGTTGCTAATTGGAAATCATAGAGAAATCATCTAGGATGTGAAAACTCAGTTTTCCTCTAAAATTGACATGAAGGATCTTGATGCTACAAATTTTATCATGTGCATGGAAATTAAAAGAGATCGAGCAAACATGAAACTTTGTTTAATCATAGGAAGAATCTATAGACAATATTGCAAAGGTTTAATATGCAGGTATGTAAATTGATAAAGGTTCTTGTTCCTATAGGTGTAAATTTATTTGTAGATCAGTGTCCTAAGACACGAGAAGAAGAAGAGGGCATGTCCTAAATTCCATATGCCAATGTGGTTAGAAGCCTTATGTATGCAAGGGTGTGTACTAGACCAAACATTGCACACATAGTGGGAGTGTTGAGTAGATATATGTCAAAACTAGGGAAAGATGATTGGACAATACTAAATAGGCTTTTCAAGTATCTACATGACACTATTTCCTGTGGATTGTGCTACCAATTAAGACTAATATTGGATAGAGTGTTGGACATACATGGATTTGTTGATGAAAAATGGGATAGAGATATAAATCATATAATATTTACAAGTGGGTATATGTTTAACCTATTTGGAGGAGCAATCAGTTGGATGAGAAAAAGACAATCTATAGTGGCACTCAACTATAGAAGTTGAATAGATGACATCCACTCATGAAATATGGTTACAAAGATTGTGCTCAAGTATTGGGTTATTATAAAGATATATTGTGATAGTCAAAGTGTAACCTTCCTAGAAAATAACCCAATTTGTCATTCAAAGACAAAGCATATTTATGTTCAATATCACTTTGTGAGAGATATGATTGAAAACAAAAATTTGCTCCTGGAAAAAGTGGATACCTTAAAGAAAGTTGCAAATCCATTAACAAAATATGCGAGGACTAAGAAGTTTTCTTGGTGTAGAGAAACAATGGGCATTATTTTCCTAGAATGTTCACCATGTACTTCTATGACCCCCTTGTTACACAAAATTTTGTCACTGTCCCTGTACTCCCTGTTCCTTGATCTTGGAGGACCTCTACAGTGAACCCCACATGCTTTACCCTCATGAAGAAACTCCCATTGTGTCCCTCTTCATGAGTAGATCATTTCCCTTTTGCACCATTTCCCCTGAAACTTTTGTTTTGCCCAATTTACAAGATCGGCGCTAATGCCCTTTGTCTTCCCCGCACCAATGTGCAGAGATTAGAACTACTCCTCATGCCAACTGAAGCAACTGAGCTATGTTTGAGTTGCATCGGTCCTATTATGGAAAGTTTTTTAAATTAGAACCGAAGCTTCTAGCTCTAGAAGCTCCGTAACGGAAGTCTGGTAAATGGTTTGGTCAGATGGGGTCGAGGATGATAGTTTGGGCTCATTTCCCCTATAATGATGGACATACCTCAAGGGATAAGTCCCTCTCCCATGAGAAGAGGATCCATCTCCCATCCATATTTCCTATATAAACCTCCCTTCTTCCGAAGCACAAGATAGTGTGAGTGTTATAGTTGCAAAGTTTTGGTTGAGTGTTGATGCTATTTTGGTTTGGAGTAGACAAGCAAGCAATTACTAGTTGTAGCTATCTAGCTATGTGAGGGAGAAGTGTGTTTTGGTTTGGAGTTAAGCCTAAATGGAAGAGCTTTAAAAATATTGTTGTTTGAAGCCATCGTGGAATGCTAGCAGAAGTGTGTGGGAACCTATTCTTGTCAGAGGAAGACTGCAACATCAAGACGAATGGTTGTAATCTCTCTTTGATATTAATATAAGCAACTATCGATTGATATCCTACATGTTTTGTAATATTGCATATGCATGGCTTAATTTTTCTTGACTTGTTAAGTAGGTTGAATTGCAATTTGTATATTATTATGTTTGTTGTTTGTTGTTGTTTACTTGTTTCAGGAGCTTGAAGAAGGAAGCAAGAGATAGCTGGAGTGAGCAAGCGATGGCATCATCAAACAGGATAAGCAACCAAGAGGTAGGCCCTCTTGATTGATTCTAACCTAAGGAAATCTTCCATAGTATGTATCTGTTGTGGCTAGAGCCATTATTGGGCTAGAGGAATTCGTTTGTGTCCGCACTTATAATTTTACTTCACCACACCCTGTATGCAAAAAAAAAAAAATTGTGACAATGTTGGGCATGTGTTATATTATTTGCACAACTATCCCCATGAACTGTAAAATGGGTGATGCATAGTGAGAGGGTCACAAGACAGAGTGGAAATTCCCTCGAAAATAATGGGAAACTTTTTTGTGTTCATTTGTTGGTAGTTTTTGACACACGGTTTTTGAATAATCAATTTCATGGTGCATGGTGGTTTTCCCCATGGTTTTGTAGCTTTGGTTAAGGAACTAAACTTGTATTCTAATCTAGGGTAAATGCATTAGCATTTCATGAATGGCACGAGATATATATGTTGTATTCTAACACTGCATACACACACACACACACACACAAGTATTTCATAAATTTTAATGATAAAGAAGCTTATTGATTTTCAATCATCAAATTTTTGCCAAGAGTATAAGAATCATTGAGCTCTATCTATCCATTTGCAAATTTCTACTTATTAAAAGTCTTACATCCATTCCATTTCCAATATTTCCACCATGTTGTTGAGTTAGCATTATCCAAATCTTTTTTTCTTTTTCTCCCTTATAAGTAGCCACAGGAAACCCCTTATAGACTTCATTGTCATCAAATTTTGGTAATTATAATAAATTATTAGTGCCTAAGTTCAAAACGCCCCACATCAAGGGGATTAAGAGAGTCAAACATGTGACCTCCCCAGCTAGGGGGACATCTCACATCTAGCTCATAATCAATTAAGCTAACCCTTGGGACACTTATAAAATGGGTGATGCATAGTGAGAGGGTCACAAGACAGAGTGGAAATGCCCCCGAAAATAATGGGAAATTTTTTGTGTTCATTTGTTGGCAGTTTTTGACACACGATTTTTGAATAATCAATTTCATGGTGCATGGTGGTTTTCCCCATGGTTTTGTAGTTTTGGTTAAGGAACTAAACTTGTATTCTAATCTCGGGTAAATGCATTAGCGTTTCATGAATGGAACGAGATATATATGCCATATTCTAACACTGCATACACACACACACACACAAGTATTTCATAAATTTTAATGACAAAGAAGCTTATTGATTTTCAACCATCAATTTTAGCCAAGAGTATAAGAATCATTGAGCTCTATGTATCCATTTGCAGATTTCTACTTATTAAAAGTCTTACATCCATTCCATTTCCAATATTTCCACCATGTTGTTGAGTTAGCATTATCCAATTTTTTTTCTTTTTCTCCCTTATAAGTAGCCACAAGAAACCCCTTAGAGACTTCATTGTCATCAAATTTTGGTAATTATAATAAATTATTAGTGCCTAAGTTCAAAGTGCCCCACATCAAGGGGATCAAGAGAGTCAAACATGTGACCTCCCCAACTAGGGGGACATCTCACATCTAGCTCATAATCACTTGAGCTAACCCTTGGGACACTACCAACACACAATTTGAGAAGCATGCCATCATTAATAATGGCTCATACTTTCTCAATTATAACTCTTTCAAATTCCACAAGTTGGAATTATTCCTTGAGTGTTGTACATGGCTTCAAATGTGGGTATTATTGTCATAAATATCTTCGATATGAGAAACACCCTTCCAAAAGAGTCATTTGTCAAAAACCAAGAAGACTCTACTAAGGTTTACCCTAGAAAAGAACTAAATTCTAAATTCAATCACCGAATCAGTGTTAGTAGAGGGGTAAGCTATTGCACAAGCATTCCCCTTTCAAATAAGATACCTCTTAATGGCTTCCCATGACCTCTAAATGCTCTAAGCTATAATTATTCCCTTTATATGAACTTTTAGTAGGAATAAATAGTAAATTCAAGAAGTTGTTATCAACTAGCTTTTCTTGTCCAATGGGGTTTATATTAGAACCTTCTACTTCCCTTAACCATCCACTCCTTTAATAACCCACCTAGGACAAATTTTAAACTTCGTGAGTAGATATAATCATTCATACTCCCCCCAAATATTTCAAAACGCAGCAAAAATCCTAATTAAAATGATGAAACTTGTTTTCACTATGGGTCAACGTAGAGAATGTCTTGTAAGAGCTTCTTCATGTTGGTTAAGACAATCTTCAGTTAGTGATTGATGTGTTTATTAATGGTGATTTAAAAGCCCGCAATTTTGATAACTCATGTTATGTGATGTGACAAAGCCTATTTAAAGGTTTTAAGAACTCCATTGTAAAATGTCTCAAATGGTTAGTGTTGGCTTGGCTTGGTCAGATTGTAGAAGGTTATTAATAAATATCTATGCAGGTTTTGGTTTTCCCAATTAAGGGTTTGGATGATAAATATTGGATCTATGTGTTTTTAAGATATTGTGTTATTTCTTTATCAATTTTAACATGTGATATCAGAGAAATGTTGGCTTAAATTCTCTAGCAAGAGCCATTTGGGAATTTCTTAAATGGTGGATCAACTTTGGGAACACCTAGAATCTCCAATGAGAGTGACCTAATTCTAAGATCCATGGATTCATATATAGGTTGGTGTGGCCTATGTAAGAATGTTTATTTTTTTTATGAAAAATACTAGAATTAGGTAATCTAGAGAGGGCACATTGTATTCCTAGAAACCTGGTAAGTAAACTTTAAGGGAGGTAGGTGAATATCCCTAGTCAAATTTAAAGGGTGAACTGTTGAGTTAATATTAACTCAATCATGGAGTGGATAGGATAGCCTTGATATGTCCATTGACAAGTTTATTTTTTATGGTTTATGGGTCCATGGTATTTTATACGATGAAGCCTATTTAAAGGCTTGAAGAAATCGATTGTAGGATGTCTCAAGTGGGTTGGTGTTTGGCTGGCATATATAAGATCAATAAAGATATATATCTCGAGTGTTGGTTTTACTAGACCCATGGTATGTGATGAAGCCTATTTAAAGGCTTGAAGAAATCCATTTAACATGTCTCAAGTGGCTTGGTTTTTGTCCAACATAGAAAAGATCAATAAAGATATATATACCGAGTGTTGGTTTCCTTGGTTAAAGGTTTCTAAGGTAAACATTGGATTTATGTGCTTGCTAGTATTTATATGTGTATGTTTTTTGTGTTGTCTTTGATATTCTCTCTCTGTCTCTCTATCACCTAGGTCCACATCTAGTATTTACTAATGATTCATCAAACCAAGGGTATGCATGTTGTATTCCCAAAAACTTAGTTAAAAAGACACTTCGAGGGGGATATGTGATTATCCCCAGTAAATTTTAAAGGTGGCGAGGGGATGTGTTAATCTTGAATCATTAATAGAGGTTAAGATAACCTTGAATCAATGATTTATGGGTTTGTTGATGGTGGTTTACAAGCCTGTGGTTTTGGTATCCCATGGCATTTGATACGATGAAGCCTATTTAAAGGCTTAAAGAACTCCATAATAAAATGCATCAATTGGCCAATGTTTGCCTAACTATAAGGGGGGCTTGCCTACAAATTAAATGTAAAATAGAATCTAGCTATAATTGTGATGAAAAAATGATGTAAATGTAAATTATGGGTTTGGGTTGATGAATGAATGGGAGCTAATTCCTATATTTCTTAGCCATGGGGTCTAAACTAATACCCTCGAGTATTTTTCCTCTTATCTCTAATGTTTGAACTCATTAGACATCTTGGAACATTTCTTGGTGAGCATAAAACTAAAAATTTGAACCATGCAAGAGTTACATGGAGGCTAAACCTAAAGAACTTAAGTATTAGAAAATTTGAACATAAACCTAGGGCAAGGAAGAAAAACCCTAAGATATTCATCCCAAATACAAGAGATGTAGCATAAAACATCGCAAATAAATGAAATAAATCACAAGTCATACATCACTTGCATTGTCTGCTTTATAATAACTCCCTCCTTAATAGAAACTTGCAATATCAAACCCTTATATGATTACTCTAGAACAAACATTAAAGAGTATACAATATTACAAAATGGCTTTGAAAAGGCGAGATAATCATTTTCCCATTAGTGTCCAACTAATCCAACCCTTCTCATCCACGTTATCAATATGTACACACATCTCTAGGTGGTTCTCTCCACTATGAGGATATATCTACTTCCTACATAACCAAGTTCACACCTTGCACACATGCGAAATGACTAGAGATGATTTGACTCAGAAAAAGGAAACCCGTTTGCACATATTTTGAGGAGATCGGATGAAATTGATGAAGAATCATTTGAAAAAGTGTCGAGGGCACCCATTTTAGGATGGTAACTTCAATATTGGCATGGATTCAAAGTGGGTGTAAATGCACATTCTTCAAGGGCACAATCATTATCTCTCTTTTAGGGAGAATTCAAGCATGTTGAAGGTTTAAATGTGAATGCAAAGAAAATTTATAAGTATTTATTCAATTAAAAGTGGTCCAAAAGGCACAAGTTCCAAGGGCACACTTGCTAAAGGACCTTTTTAGAGTTTTCTTGGTCAAATGGCTTAGAGAAAGAGGAATCAAGCATTACACATGGCATTGGCATACTTGTCTAGAAGAGTGTGCTCATAATAAAACTTACACATGGAAAACCACTCAATTTATTGGAGTTCCACCCTTCTCAAATAATAATATTATTATGAGGTGGTTATATATAATAAAATGCCTTCATCATGGAATTTTACATTTGGTATTCATTCATGCGTTTTGGAAAATTTACCCTAGCTATCTGAGCAAGCCTTTTATTATTAATTTAGACATGAAGAAGACAAATTACATCCAAATATTACCTTTGCATGAAGATAAGGTTGAAATAAGGTGACATGTGACACTTATATCAACTAGAATATTGTATCCAAACACTTTTCTATGGAATCTTAAACTAAGTCACCCAGTTAGGTATTTGTTGTAGATATTTTAGTATCTTTTCTTACAGAATCTCATGAGGAAATAATATTTATTTGAAGAGGAGTTAGATGTCAAAACTATATAAATATTTTCTCTCTTCATTTGCCAGATGAATTTGATTAGTTTGAGATTAATTGGAAAATACTTGTCTCACCTTCAAAAGCTATTATGTGATATTATCTAGTTTTTAGTGTCCCTTCAAGGGTATAGTGGAAGATAGTTTGTAGATCACAAGTATTCATTGAGGAAGGAGCTACTACAAAGCAAGAAATGAAGTTGAGGTGTGATTTACTATATATTTCATTTCCTTGTGAATTTTTAGACTAGATCTATTATATTTGGGGTAAACATCTTAGGTTTTACTTCATTACCTAGGTTCTTGTTTAAAATTTTGAGTTTATAATACATAGGTTGAGTCCTTTACTATTAACCTCCATGTGATTCTTTCATAGTTTAGATTCTTAGTTTGATTCTCACCACACAATATTACAATATATTTAGGTCTTCAAACAATAAAAATGCAAGGAAAAATACTCAATAGTGACTTATACCCCATAGCCCAAGCACGAAATGCACTAGTCTCCCATTCATTCATCACCCTAAGCCCATCTTTTACATTTTCATCATTTTCCATCATAATTGTGCCTATGTTCTATTTACTCCCATTCCTACTATATGAGATACCCTTTGAACAACAAGGAAGGACCCCTTGAGTACGAAACTTTTCTTGAGTCTAAAGTGTAAGAGAGAGTTTGTGAGATGATAGTGGTAAACCTCCCAAGTTGAAAAAGGTTGACATACATATTTGGGAATTTGATCATAGATGTTGGTTTCTATGGTAACATTTTTGGTGCCATTGTTATGATAAAGTCCATTCCCTGGGAAAAGTGAAGATCATTCTTATTGAAGTCTTGGAAGGAGGTTCATCTCATTTTGGTGACTTAATTTAAGGGAAGAAACCATTTTGCCTTGCAATGTTTTGAAGACTAGTTGCTCATGAAGTGAGGAAAGAAACTTTTGAAGGAATCAATTTCACCTTGAAAACTCCACAAGCTCTCTAATTTGGTATTAGGTATGGAGATGTACATTGCTTATTTCTTTTTTAGGTTTATTATCTCTTGAAGAATTGAATGTAATGATGATGATTATGAACCCCTATGCCATATAAGCATTGGGTGTCATATTTAGAATCTATGTGGATGGATGAAGCTAGAGAGAAAAAAGAGGCATGTGTGCTATCCAACATTGAAGATAATGTTCAAGGATTTTCTCAAGAGCCACCTCTTCAAAAGATCCTACATATTTTGAAGACCAAGTATCAAAGATCTCATTGAAGACCAAGAGTCATCTCTTGCATGTGAAGATGAAGAAAACCATCAAGCAATTGCATATATATATATATATATATATATATATATATATATATATATAATGTTCAAGGATATAGATCCTACATATTTTGAAGACCAAGAGATCTCAGAAGACCAAGAGATCTCTTGCATGTGAAGATGAAGAAAACCATCAAGCAATTGAGATATGAAAACAAGGTTTGGTAAGCACCACTTTCCCTCAAATTATGAATTTAAGGCTACATTTTTTCATGATTTTGAAGAGAACTTAAGTTTAGACTTTGCTTCAATATAAATGAATACATGGGAATCCATGAAGACAAATATACTTTTAGAAAATTAATCATAATATGGATGATAAATATTGGGTATTTATGGGAGATTTTATTTATGATTCGTCTGGGGAAGGAAGTGTGGATTATGATTTTATTGGGAAACCTAATATAAGAGAATTAAATGGGCATAATTTTCCTGCACATTCAGAAGTTTCTATAGCATATTTATAGCAACATTCACATGATAATAATTTTGAAAATTTTAGTAATTTTAAAGAATCTAACTTAGGAAATTTTCAGCCATCATTAGCCTTCAATGTTAATTATTTTCGAATTACTTTACCTTATGTAATCTACATTTTGAATGCTATAAATTGTATGTGATTGTAAGGAAAACCTATAGAATCAGTAGTAAAAAATTCCATTCTTCATGTATGTGCTAGAAAGTTATTTCATGCATGTAGGAAACAATTCTATCTATTAGGAGTAGAAATAATAGGTATTTGAGAGACATAAGGAATAATCTATCTATTATGAGCCTTGATATTATTGGCTTCTGTCCTACTTGTAAATCCAATTTTGATGACGTTGAAATAATTTTGGATGTGTTATTTAAGGATGAGACTTAGACCATCCCTCCACATGGCCCTCTTATTTCTTTCTTATGTTGATAAGTGTATTATATATTTTGGGGTTCTCATGCACTTTTCTTTAAAGAGAACATGTTAGGGTCCCACCCTAACCCCCTTATTTATGTAGTAGGATCGATTCATAGTTATAGTTAAGTAAAGATTCAATAAAGCCCATATTAATAATTGTAAGTGGTTAAACCGCATTTAACGACGGGACCATAGTTAGTTGCAAATGGGCCATGGTATTAGATAGATGGTATTAATAACAACCATGGTATTGCTCCATGGTATTGCATGTATGAGTCACATATAAAGGATAGAGACTCCCTGCGAGGAGCATCATGGCTTATTTTGTAATCGAGCTCTGCTCTATTGGAGGTTGCCCCCTCGAAGAGGCAAGTGAACATTACTTTCTGAATAATAAAATACCTATTGTTATTTCTCAGTGTTCTATGTTCTGGGTATATTTCTGCGCATATTTGGTATCCTTGTATCATCTTGCAGGTTAAGAGCATAATAAGTGGTATCAAAGGGCTTTCCAGGGCCAGTGGGATCTCCATTTTTTAGTAAAAAAAAATTTGGCTAGAGCCGTGTTCCGGCGTCTTTAAACCATGGGATCTGTCGTTGAGTGCATAAACCTGCGAATTTGGGGAGGCATGCACGTAGGATATACAAGAGGTGGTCACGCTTGTTGGACTCCCTTGTAACTCCTGTGGGTACCCCTTCGAGTAGTAGCACATTAGACAGAACTGCGCACGGACTGTCTTCCAAGTACCCTCTGGTATATCGGAAGCCCCCTAGCTCCCTTGAAACCTCACCATAGATAAACCATCGGTTGTCCTGCTGCTACAATACACCGAGAACAACACTCGGAGAGATTACTCGCCCGTACGATAGGGTAGTCGGGTTGTACGACTAAGGTTACAGTTGATCCTCCTTGGTTAGTGCCCTAAAAAATTGGGTCGAGTACTACTGTTAGACCCTTATGTATATTGCGATCTGTAGCACCTGACACTCCTCGAGACAATAGTTCCCTTTTCTATCTCTAGATCACGCATAATCTCTGCCAAATTAGATCTCGCAAGTGAGGTTTTGCAACAGCAGCAGCAATCAGTCCTGCAGTTCAGATTTAACAGAACAGCCATTCAGATCTATTAGATCCATCAGATCCGCAGCAGTAATCTGTTCCACCGCTCAGATCTATCTGATCAGCCATTTAGATCTCTCAGATCCACCAGATCCACCATCCATATCTGAGTAGTTGTGTGGGTTCCTATACCAGGCGTGATTTTCGTAGGACTTTTGGTAGCATTAACATTTCGGGATTCGGCTACTGCAGTATTCTGAGACCCACCGGGGTGCTTATTGGTGACCTGGCCCATAAGAATCAGGACGACGAGCTGAGCAAGGTGGTACCATTCAATTGTTAGTGCCAAAAAAAAAAAAAATTCGAGTGGTCCCAAATTTCAAGTACATCAAATTGGTGCATGGTAGAAACTAGAGCTCAAGCTATGGCCAATGAGAAGATCAACAAACTTGAACAATCCTTGAAAGACATCTAAGACCAGCTGGCGACAATAACTACAACACTTTCTAAGGACAAGGCGGAAGCCCACGAGGAGGCGTATATTGGCAATGAACACAGTGAAGGTGAGTCTAGCCACTCTCTTCACCTCTGGGGCACCACCAACAATCCCGTCCGCGACCACCCAAGCTGGATATGCATAAATTTGATGGTTCTCACTCGACAGCATGGATAGCAAAAATGGAGTAGTATTTCAATCTGAATTACATCTTGGATAATGAGACTCGGCTTATGGTGGGGAGCATGTACTTGGACAATGAAAGATGGCAATGGTGGCAATGGAATCAACATTGCAATGGAAGGCCCTTGACTTGGGACACATTCAAAAAATCTCTTATGGAGCGCTTTGACCATGACTCTGCTTTTTTGGGTCGTCTCACTAAGCTCCGACAGACTAGCACAATGGATGAATATATTACAACCTTTGAAGCCTTAGCTTTCCGCACTATAGGTCTACAAGATGAGTTCTACACGGAATTTTTTATCAATGGTCTTAAAGAGGCAATAAATCTCACGTCCAACTGCACCACGCTCCCACATGGTAAGAGGCTTGCAAGGTAGCTTGTAAAGTTGAACGTGCATTATCGGCCCAGTCCAATCGCCTAAATTTCACCTCCAAGGGTCGCCCCCCACAGGCTCACAACACTACCCAAACAATTAAGGTTCAAAAGGTGTCACTGGCAAAAATGGCAGAAAGAAGAATGTAGGGATTATGTTACTACTGTGATGAAAAATACTCCCCCGGTCATAAACACAAGAAGCCCAAATTATTTCAAATTGATGCTACTGATCACAGCTCATCGGAGGAAGCCCCACCACTTGCGGAACCTGAGGAGGAAGAAGAGGACAAACAGAAGGACAATGTCCCTAACGAACCAGTTATTTCACTGCATGCTTTAGCAGGGATTTCTTCACCTCAAACTCTCAAAATTAGAGGTTTTATTAAGCATCACCCAGTAGTAGTCTTGATTGATAGTGGAAGTACACATAAATTTATCCATCAAAGAGTCGCAGAAGCAGTGCATTTTTTTGTACAAGCAGTTTCTAACTTCCAAGTCCAAATTACAGATTGGGGAACAATGAAATGTGACGGGCGCTGTGAAAATGTCAAACTTCAAATGGGGGTTATCAGTTGAAGACCCACATGTTTACCATCCACATGGGAGGTTGTGACATTGTCCTCAGGGTTAAATGGCTTCGCACACTTGGGCCAATCACAATGGATTTCCAGGAGTTATATATGAGCTTTAAGAGAAACAACCACACACATACCCTCCGCGGACTCTAAGCGGGAGCTCCCTCTATCATCAACTCACATAGGATGGAAAAATTGTTAAAAAAGGGCCATCATGGAGTTATAGCTCAATTTAATGCCATCTAGGCCTTCAAACCCAATTCTCTTCTGATTCATCCTAAGATGCAACAGATTTTAAATAACCATCTGCCAGTCTTTGACAAGCCTCATGAGCTTCCACCCTCGAGAGGGGAACATGATCATAGAATCACTTTGGTCCCAGGGGCCCAACCACCAAATGTGCGCCCATATAGATATCCGTTCGCCCAAAAGAATGAAATAGAAAAAATAATCAAGGAACTTTTGGAAGCAGGCGTCATTCGTCCCAGCACTAGTCCTTATTCATCACTGGTGGTCATTGTGCTCAAGAAAGATGGGGAATGGCGTATGTGTCCAGACTTTAGGGCCCTCAATAAGTTGACAATCAAAGATAAATTTACCATCCCTATTGTTGATGATTTGTTGGATGAACTAAATGCAGCTCAATTCTTCACTAAGCTAGATCTTCGCTCAAGCTACCACCAAATTCACATGAAAGAAGTCGACATTCCAAAGACTGCTTTCAGAACTCATGAAGGCCATTATGAGTTCTTGTTCATGCCATTCAGTCTTTGTAATGTCCCATCTACTTTTCAGAGCCTTATGAACCACCTCCTCAAACCATATCTCAGAAAATTTGTCCTTGCTTTCTTCGATGACATCCTCATCTACAGTCGCACTTGGGCCACACATCTTCAGCATGTAGATCTGCTCTTGCAACTGCTCCACAAGCATAAATTATTTGTTAAGATGTCCAAGTTTTCTTTTGGCATGGAAGAAGTTGAGTATTTGGGCCACATTGTGGGGCGTGAAGGTGTCAGGGTGGACCCCAAAAAGATCCAGGCAATGTAGGATTGGCCTCAACCTAAGACCTTGAAGAGCCTGAGAGGATTTTTGGGTCTCAAGGGCTACTATCACAAATTTGTCCACAATTGTGGTCACATTGCAAAGCCCCTCACTCAAATCCTCAAGAAAAATTCATTCCTCTGGAATTATGAAGCACAATAGGCCTTTACAGCTCTCAAAAATGCCATGTGTTCCACTCCAGTCTTAGTACTACCCGACTTCACCAAATCTTTTGTCATTGAATGTGATGCTTCGGGTACAGGTATTGGGGCTGTCTTAATGCAGAAGGTCAACCCTTGGCCTTCACAAGCCAACAACTAAGTGGGAAGAATCTTGGAAAATCTACCTATGAGAAGGAGATGATGGCCATCTTACATGCAGTAGATACCTGGCGACCTTACTTATTGGGGCGATGTTTCCAAATCCACATAGACCATCATAGTCTTAAATATTTTTTGGAGCAACACCTATCCTCACCACAACAAAATAAATGGCTCGCCAAAATGCTGGGATATGATTATGATATCATTTACAAGAAAGGGCGCAAAAATATTGTAGAAAATGCATTATCTCGCCAATTTGAGGAGGAAAGTACCCTGCTCGCAATTTCTCTTTCCATTCCAGAATGGATTGAAGAGGCTCACAGGGAATGGTTTTCACATCCCTGGCTCTCCCAACTCATTACTCAGTTGCAGGCGGATCCAAATTCCACCAAGGGCTACTCGTGGCAGGATGAGATTCTTTGCTACAAGGATAGAGTCGTAATATCCAACATCCACCCTCAAAAGCCGCATTTTGGCAGAGTTGCACTCATCCCCCACTACAGGACATTTAGGCTTTCAGAAGACGTATGCTCACACTAGAAGATCATTTTTTGGACAGGCATGAAAAAGGACATTCTTACTTTTGTAGCGAAATGCGATTTCTGTCAGTGCCACAAAGGGGAGACAGTCAAAGCGGGAGACAGTCAAAGCACCAGGCGCATTACAACCATTGCCCATTTCGGCATCAATATGGATGGAGGTTTCTATGGATTTCATTACAGGTCTTCCAAAGTCAGGAAACAAGTCAGTCATCATGGTGGTTGTGGACCGACTTTCTAAGTATGCTCATTTTTGCGCCCTACCCCACCCTTTTACACCGACTTTGGTCGCTCAATCTTTCATGGATCAGATCTTCAAATTGCATGGCATGCCCACTTCTATTGTGTCTGATCGTGACCCGATATTCACCAGTAATTTTTGGCAGGAACTCTTCAGGCTACAAGGTACCCAACTAAAACTCAGTACTTCCTATCATCCACAAACGGATGGTCAAACTGAAGTAGTCAACAAATGTCTGAATGGTGGTATAACACCAGCTATCATGCCACCACCAAAGTGACTCCCTATGAAGCAGTTTATGGTCAACTCCCTCCTTCCCCTACTTCTTATATCAAGGGGTGCTCAAAGGTACAAGCAGTGGATCAACTCCTACAAAATCGCACAACCATGCTCGCCCATCTTAGAGAGAATCTTCATCAAGCTCAAAACCGCATGAAGCAACAGGTAGATCAGCATCACTCAGAACGCCAATTTCAAGAAGGGGATCAGGTATTTTTGAGGCTGCAACCATATAAGAAAACATCACTCAAAGACAAGGGTTTTCAGAAACTATCTCCAAAATTCTACGGATTGTATCAAGTACTTCAGCGCATTAGAGAAGTGGCCTACAAGCTAGCTTTGCCACCCACTGCAAAAATCCATCCAATTTTCCATGTCTCATGCCTCAAGAAAGTGATTGGGAACAATTGCAGAATTCAAACCAGTCTACCTAAATTGGATGAAGAAGGGTCAATCTGGCTCCAACCTGAACAAGTCCTAGACACACGAGAATGGCACTTGCGTGGCTGCATCATCAAGGAATTCCTCGTCAAGTGGAAAGACACCTCTCCAGAAGATGCAGCTTGCGAACCAGACACTATTCTTTAGCAGTTTCCGCAGCTTCAGCCTTGAGGACAAGGCTATTCTTATGGGGGAGGGCATGGTAGGGTCCCACCCTAACCCCCTTATTTATGTAGTAGGATCGAGTCATAGTTATAGTTAAGTAAAGAGTCAATAAAGCCCATATTAATAATTGTGAGTGGTTAACCCGCATTTAATGACGAGACCACAGTTAGTTGCAAAAGGGCCATGGTATTAGATAGATGGTATTAATAACAACCATGGTATTGCATGTATGAGTCATATATAAAGGAAAGAGACTCCCTGCTAGGAGCATCGTGTCTTATTTTGTAATCGAGCTCTGCTCTATTGGAGGTTGCCCCCTCGAAGAGGCAAGTGAACATTGCTTTCTAAATAATAAAATACTTGTTGTTATTTCTCATTGTTCTATGTTCTGGGTATATTTATGCGCATATTGGGTATCCTTGTATCATCTTGCAGGTCAAGAACATAACAGAACATGTCAGTAAGTAGGCATCAATTTTTACCCCTCATATTTACATGAGTGGGAAACTTGATCTATACCAATTGATGGGATCATTCTAACCTTCCAAAGGTTGGAATGTTGGTGGAGGTTTCTTCAAAAATGTATACTTTTCTTCAGGGGTCTTCATCATGGTGATCGCATCATAGTTGCTTTCACTTAGTGTTGCAAGATCGACCTCTAACATGGTGATGCATTCACCTACTTTTATTCATATTAATATAATTCCATAGTTTTACCTAGGTATATTTTTTATTTCAAGCATATTATAATTTTTTCCTAACTAAAATCCAGTTGTCAAATACATTTTTACCACTTCTTATCATTTTACCTGGTTGATTTGTGTATCACATCACATCTTACCATTTTACTTAGGTAAAATCCTCAATTACATCGACATTTCACTTCACTTCATCTCCTTGAAGTCCATACTACTTTTTTCTATAATTTCCTAAATCTTAAACCATATTTATCCTCAAAATCTCATATCTCCACCTTTTCTAGTGGAAACACACACCTAATCTATTTAGAATATTTTAAAAACCCTAAAATTTAGGTTTAGTGCCTAATATTGGTGTATCTGTATTTATTATTTTAATTCTTGATTGAGGCATTTTCCTTAAGTTTTATTTGTGAATTTGTCACGGGGTTGTAACTTAATTCCATGGGTACACATGAGACTAGGCACTCCCCATTTTTCCACAAGGAAAAAACACATTAAAAAAAATTGATTTGCCCTCACCTTAGCCTAAACCTTGATCACACATGGAAAGTCACTCATGTTTTTTTCTTATCCTTTGACAAAAGATTTGAGGAGTTAGTTGAGCCTTTAGGTGACTAGGAATATTATTTACCCATGAACCCTAGGGTTTTGACCCTCAACCTCACCCACCTTATCAACTCATGCACACCTCCTAGGTGGTGTGCTCCACTATGAGTATATATCCACTTCTTGCATAATATTGTTCATACCTTTATGTATGTGAAATGACTACTGATGCTTTGACTTAGTCAAAGGGTTCTCATTTACACATATTTTGAGATTGCATTAAATTGATGAAGGCCCATTTTTGTTAAGAGCACCCCTTCTAGGGTGAGAACTTCAAGATTGACTTGGTCAAAGCGTGCACAAATGCACATTATTCAAGGGTATACTCATTTTCTCTCTTTTAGGGTGAATTCATGCATGGTGAAGGTTTAAATGTGAACATGGAGAAAAATTCAAAGTGGTCCATAAGGAATAAGAACCCCTAATGCATGAGGTCATAAGACTAATGGTTGAAATGCATTACAATGATACTTAAAGCTCAAAATGGGAGGAAGGAACCAAGACTACAAAGCTTGATCGAAGGAACTCAAGTGTTGAAGTCTCAATTCTGCTGATAACATCCCCGAGGTGGGCATACCCATGCTCGGTCATAAATAAATGATGAACATGCGCCACAAAAATATACTACGGATCCATGACATGAAATCCTAGAACATGGCCACGAAGACATATACAGTGGATCCATGTGACTCAATAGATAGAGCATAGCCACCAGAAAATACAATGTGGATCTATGTCACAATATACATCAGTAGGACTATGGACACATGACAGACATAGAAGAGTCTCAAGATAATGCTCAAAGTACATGAATGATACATAATTCCAACGCAGCCTGGGAAGGATGCCATAGAAGAGTGAGATGTCCCTAATCCATAATATTCGACATAACCCTAATGGTACGATCTACATCATGCAAATAGATGTGCTGAGTTCGAACATGGTCAAAACCGTCTGATTATCGGCCAATGAGGTAAACCAGTAACAGACACAAGGGAATCCACCAATGAGGAAAATGGACCCCAAGGTACCTAGTATAGTCCACCAAGTGTGAATAAATGAGATGACGTCGAACACTAGTGAATTCAACCAATCAGAAGCCAATGATGTAAACCCACTGTCGATCATGAGGTAGCCTGCCACTAAGGCCTGCTAGCTCCAAGGTACTATTGGTTCCTAGATCAAGCTCCTGGAAAATAATCTTAAGTTGACAAGAGAAGATTCATTGAAGGAGGGTCTTGATGTATCCCCCATCAATTGACATGGAACAGACCAGGATTATGTGATGTATGAATTCATGAAGTGATGAAGTACAATTGACACAGAGATGGCCACCTCAAAAATGTCAATGGGCTACTGTAGAAGGACGACACAAGTTGAGACTTACCTTGAACACATAGGGGCACGACACAAGAGTGACTTGGCAACATGACTAATGAGAACCATGTGATATCATGTAACAAAGTAGGAGGCATTGAGGCATGCTCCATGTGACTCAAAGAATAACCATCTGTAGGATTAAACATAATCATATGTATGGTACGGTTCCTAGGCAAGTTAAAACCCAACTATAATATAATGAAACAAACAGGTGTCATGTCCAAGGGAGATGTAAAGGATGTTGTCTTTTGATAAATAATGGAAATAAATGATCCCTCCCTTCTCTTTCTATAACTTCTTTTTTTGTAAAGTTGTCCCCCAAGCCCGAAAAAGAGATAAAAATATACAAGGGAGAACCTCCTATCCATAGTAGACTAGGGTATTCCTTTTTCGTAACTAGTCTATCCCAGTCCAGAAAAGGGTTAAACTTATACTGGGTAGATAGCCCTTCAGGTACTTTTATAAGTGTGAAGGAGACAAGTTCATTCGACGATCTTTTCTAAATTAAGGAGTCTGAAAAAATCTTAAAGGAAACTCATCTTAGAGGAATAAGTGGTATAGAGGATAACAACTAGTTCTTGTAATGGTGGAAATACTCATGATAAAGAGGAAAAGAGGTTGGCTAATAATACCACTCAAATAGTAGTTCCTCCAAGAAAGGGAAAAACACCAAGTGAAGGCAGATGATAGGCCAAGTAGGTGATGATGATGGGAGAGAAACCAAGGCACAAACTAAAAAAATAGGCTGATAAAAACTAGCAGTCACAAGGGAAAAGGTGTGGAATTCTCTTCAGGTATGGATAGAAATATGATGAAGAAGAGGACATGAGGCTCAAATTCTAGGTCATGGCTGGTCAGAAGGAAGGAATTCTGAAATAGAGTAAGAATGACTACATGGACACCAATACAATAAAAGGATGCTAGCTAGGTTATCCACGATCAGGTAATTTCTACTGCCAAGTGATGACATGCATAAAGGAGAGTGGCTAAAGTCATAACTTGACGGGGTTGGACCTAAGGCATAAACATGGCACTGATGGTCAAAATGCAATGATTATGGAAAAATGACCTACTCCTATATGCCAATAAGAGGAAACATATCTTAGGCCCATTAGATGTTGCAATAAAAATGTCACCCTATCCTATAAAAACCATCCAGAAATACTAGACCCATGGCTAAATCACATAATGAAAGAAATAAACATGGATGGGGTGAAAGCAAGGCCATATATTTTTTGGTTTTTTTAATTTTTTATAAATTTTTTTTGGATTTTTTAAGGCATGACAAATACCCGCATCACACACCAAAACCTAAAAAAAAAGAGATAAAGCATCACACTCCTATGTACAATATGTACAAGCACGACACATTCCATTAGGTCACACTAAAGTGTGCCCACAACCGAGCATAGGCCAAGGGTATCTACACACAAACTCATGGAGGAGTGGAGGTACCATATGGCTTACCAATGTGGGGCCATGCCAAAGGAAGTCAAACTGATCACTCCAGAAAGGTTGACCATGCCATGGACATTCTAACATAGTCATGCTCTCAAAATTATCCCACGGACAAAAGGGAGGATCAAGACATAAAGGAGGTACAAGACACTCATCAACAGGTGGTAAGGATTTGGACAATTCATTGGCATGTTCGTTAGTAGAATCCTAAGACTTTTCTCAGTCTATGGGTGGTATTTCCAAGGATCACTGAGGAGGTTCCCTCTTAGTCGATCCAAGATTTATGTTGCCAAGCACTGGTTGTTCCAAATCAGGGAGACTAGAGGAAAAAAGAGGAATAATGTTCCTAATATTTTCAATGGGTAGATCCATGAATGCCGAGTTAACTTTTCGGAGAGGTTTGTTATCAAGGGATTCATGTGGAACAAGTGGAGTAATTGGCCATGTAGGCAAAGGATCCTGGTCATAGTCCATATTTGGATGGATTTTTTTACCAACGTTTGGAGGTATTGATGGGACTACTAGAGGGGCAATCTCTTCCACAATGCGTGGAAAAGCATGCTTACTAGCTTGACCAACTTCCATAAGAGCAAGTGACACCACCCAAGGATCAGGAGGTCTATGGGGTCTAGAGGTGTCGAAAGAGATCATATGCATAGGAGATTTAGAAGAGGATGAAGGAATTTCAAGCGATGGTAACTGAGGAAATAACCCGATAAGATATGACTTTTTAAAAATGCTTATGCCAACACTCTGATGTTCACCAAGGTTAATTCCAACAAGTGGGACTGAGTTCCCCGTATTGGAAATTTGGGTTGATGGCATGCAATAGTCAAGTTGATCAATGGTAACAATATTTCCTTCATGAGGAAAGAAAAGTACACAGAAGATAAATGAGACAATGACGGTCACCCCATAGAACCAACTACACCCAAGGAGTAGGTTATAGTCCAACGCAGCATCGATGACTTCAACATCAACATAGGCAATTTCCCCCCACTAACTCGATGGTGAACTTGGAAAGAACTTCCTTAGGAACAAATTTGTGTCCATCAAAGGATTGAAGAGTATAATTGGATGTGGCGAGTGCCCGAGAGCCAAGAGCTTTCCAGCATGATGTTGATATGATGCAAGTAGAAGATCCATCATCCACCAAAGTGTGATGAATATTATTATGGAAGATATGCATAGTAATCTGAAAGGAAATCTGGTGGGAAAGTTTAATGGAAGCCTTGTAAACATTAAAGATGATGAGGTTTGAGTTAGAAGGGTCGACTCCACCCATTGCAGACAAAAAGGCCTTGTGTTGTTGAGGAAAAATTTGTAAAACCTTCAAGGCAGACATGGCATAGGGATCCTAGGCAATATCTTCAACAATATTGTATTTTTTAGTGGCTCAGGCATAGGGATTTTGTGTTGCCTTATGAGAGACACCCTTGGGGGGGGGGTAAATAGGTTCCATAGGATTATGTAATGTGAGAGGTCCAATGGAAGTAGGTGGAGTGAGTGAGTCCTTAGGAGAAGAAATTGACTGAGGAATATCATACGATTTGGCTCATGTGGTCACATTCACATCTTCTTTGCACATAAAGGCAAACAAACTATTAGTAGGATCGAGAAAGGGCCCCTCATTTCCCCCTTGCAGAGGTGGAGGAGGCTGGGAAACCATATATTGTTGTGGTTGCATAGGAAATGGATGAGTTAAAACTACATGATGTTGGGTAGATTGCGGTGGTACAAGGAGCCTATGAACTTCATCCATCCAAGGGAATTTGTGAGTAAGATGTTCACCTTGACAAATGTTACAAGGGAATTTAATATTTTAACAACGCTCTCTAGTGGCCCCTCCCTGATTCTCAGGGTTTGGTTGAGTTTCCTGAGCAGTTTTATTTTTCTGTTTATTCTTCTTATTCTTTTTACCACCAGTTTGTTGGTTGCTCTTAGATTGTGGACATCACCGTAAGAACATTGATGGATATCTCAAAAGAAGGTGTTTTAGGAGAGCTAGACGCACTTGTCAGGGCTTGTGATGTAATGATCAAGTGCTCAAGTTGAGCAACAAATTGGCTCATGGAATCAGAAACAAACCCAATCACACCATCAACATATGGGCTATGAGTAGGTTCTAGTGGGTCAATGAAAGGCCTAGGGGCATTAGGCATTACTTCATAAAGCATGCCCAACTGTGAATAAATCAAACCCAGTGGTTGGGCAACTAAAACAGCTTTCTCTTCAATGATGACCCTAAACATGGACACATCTTTATCAATATGAGGTCTTAAATATCAAATGCACCATTTGCGTAAAATCTCATTGGGAAGAGTGGTTCTCACCAACCTCTTGCAACGACACCACTCATGAATATGATCAGAAATCCACATGGAACCATCTTGTTTAAGTTTGACAAGAGATCATAATCGATATCGTACCACATAGGCAACTAAAAGTGTGTCAAAAAAATTTGGGCTAATGATGAAAAGTCACTGTAGGATGTTGTGTCCAATTCAATGTACCATTTGGCAACATCCCCAGTTAAAATATGTTAGAACAAGAGTAGCTTAATTGAATCGTCCACTAAAGAATTGGATGAACAAAATAGGTGATACATGGTGATATGAGTAGATGAATTCTCCCCCGACTTTCCTTCAAATTTGGGTATGTCAGAAGGAAATTTTGTGGGTATAGGTGGCCACTAATGATCATGTCTAATGGGGTTGTTGGTCAACTTAGCCTAATTTGGTAAATCAAAATAAGATATAAATGGATTATGAAGTTGACTGAACAAGTCATAGGTAGGAGAACTACTTGACCAGCTTTGAGGTCCCCCCATATAAGGATTATGATGTAGAGATTCTTCACCTTTGTAAGGATTTGTCCCATCATATAAAGCATGTGGGCCAGCATAACTAGTAAAAGGAGTTTTCCCCCTAGAGTAAGTGCCCCCAGAGAACAATGGACCCATGAGAGCATGGTTGCTAACAGGGTTGTATCCAGGAGGAAAGGATGGACTGGCCCGAGTGGTAGCACAGACATAAGGAGGATGACTCATAAAGGCGACGATATTAGTAGCAAGGTTTCCCCCTAGTAAACTAGCCACTCCTGGAAAAGTGTTGAAAGGTGGCGCCCCTCCAAATAACAAATTGTACCAAGTTTGTGACATAATAGAAGCGATATTGCCCCTAGGATGAATAGGAACAACTGATGACACCCC
The DNA here is from genome assembly GCA_031772625.1 of Pinus tabuliformis. Classification (NCBI taxonomy): domain Eukaryota; kingdom Viridiplantae; phylum Streptophyta; class Pinopsida; order Pinales; family Pinaceae; genus Pinus; species Pinus tabuliformis. Next base: position 1,310,923,309 of record CM062819.1, read on the forward strand.
CCCCCCCCCACACGCACACATTTCCAAAAGTAACCACACCTAACTAAGGAACATGAATGGTAGGTTGAGCAAAGCTAGGTGAAAAGCCTCCTGACCCTATCGATTGACTAGGATGAATAACCATGGTCAACATAGAGGACGGAGTAGGCATGGAAACATTTGGGAAATTTGTGGGAGCTATAGATGAAATTAATGGGATGCTTTAAGAAGATGTGAGAGGTGTAGATGGAGGAGTAGTTATGTCTCCACTAAGAGGTGGAAATGGTGACATGGCAACTGACACTGCCAATGGATAAGGTAAAGAGGTCTTAGAATCCACCATAGGATAGAAAATGGACAAAAGAATGTGAGTATAGGTAGGTGTAGAACTATCAAGGTTCAACTACAACAATTAAGGTTCTAAAGGATCGGTCAAAGGTGGATTAGCAGGACTAGCAAAATCGTTTGCTAACATTTCAATGGAAATCAGATCACTACAAGAAGGACCAGGTATAGATTCCACAACTATGGGTTAGTCAGGGTCTTGAGCAATAACATGCACTCTCCATGCAGGAGTAAAAATTCCACCTCGTTCAGGAGGAAAACCATGTATACGATGTGACTGACGACGAATAAATTAAGCCAGGGTGAAAATTTATAAATTAGCACAATTATGTTAGTGCAAAAGCTCTATGTCCAAAACTACTGACTCAGAACAAACAAAACACACTAGAAAATTCCTAAGACGTAGTCACACACAAACCAAATAGAAATAAGTTGGTGGTGTGACAGTTATACTAGTGACCTACTTCCCAGCCCTTTTAGTTCTGAAATCGGTGCAAGTGCCCTTATTAGCCATGGGGCAACCTTCGAAAGTACTGAGAGAGTATGAACAATATTTATCCCAGGTATAGAGAAGGTGACCCCGACCCTGCACCTGTGTATGAGCCCTAAAAATATTAGCCACTATTGTTACCACTGACAATAATACATCCTAGGGGACACTCGCAGGCCAAATTTACACACAAGGGTAGGACACTTAGTTTATAAAGCTAACACTAAAACCCCTTTGAGAGTTGCCTCCCAAGTGGCCCCCAAGTGCTACAGCAAAATGTTAATAACATCGTTTATAATACGTGCAAATTCTATTATATCGCACCACCCAAAACTAAGTGAAATGGGTGATGTCACCTTGCCCAGCCCAAGCGTGACCTCATCCTTAACCCTCTTGTGAGAAGGGCTTCCGAGATTGCACTACTACAAGTGGATTTGTCTCCCTACTGCAAGATGCTAATTTTTTTTTGTAGTCTTGGAGCAGTTGACTTGCACACCTATCTCCAAGATCCTAGCCTAAACTAATGTTGGTGTACTACCAGTACAAAGAAAAGGATGAGTCTAGTTGCTTTTATTATCGCGTTAATTTTAAGTGGTTGTTTTTTACACAGTTGGGATGCGGCGTGAAACTTAGATGGTGTGAATGAATCTTGTTAGTAACCCTGATGCAGCTATATGCAAATTCTTCTTTTCACTTTAATGAATTCTAACTACAGGAGGGTAAGAGTTTTTCACAACACACCAATGCTTATGATAATGCACCTCTCACTAAATTATTAAATGCAAAAATCTCAAACTTATAAATATTTTGACCCAAAAACAAACCAAAAGCAAAGCAACTGAAAAGAGGCCAAAGAAAAGTCCCCAAGCTAGAACGCCAAGCACTTCAAAAGCGTCAAAGCTAGGAAAACAAAACCAAAGAAGCAAACACACTCAAGCAATGATAAAGAAAGCCAGGAGTGCAAGAGGAACACAATGTCAACAAGCTAGGGCTGTAGCACAATGGCTCACCAAAGGCCAATGTTCTACAAAGGTCAAAACCAGACCCTAGAGGCAGGAAGGCCTAAACAAGATTAAATGAGAGTGATAAAAAGAAATGGAAACACACTCACATGAAATTTTCTAGATGAAAATTGCACAATCAATCACAACACCACTAATTGTAACAAATTTAAACAAGAGAAGAACAAGATCACTTAGAAATAAGTGACAAATCCACACAAAGGCAAAAAGACCCGAAAGTGGAATATGAAATAGGTCTAAACAGTCACTGAAAATAGCCAAACATATCTGAAGATGAGATGTAGAGAAAAAAGACAAGTCTCAACCAAAACACCTAAAAGATCTTCAAGAATACCTTGAAAGACACTAGCTATGGAAGACCTCAAACCAAATGTTCAAAAATTGATCAGATCAAATAGAAACCAGTCACTAATCAGCAACATAAAATCATAAACAATGTAAACTTTGAAACGGGAACTGCTACGATTACTCGTTTCGTTGAGGTAGCAAAAAAGTCAACTGATTTTGAAAAGTGGTGATGCAGAATACACTTCTTCTTTTTTCAGAGCATATTTTTGACACTTTAAATTTTCTTATGTATCAAATATAAATATTTGTTTTTAAATGTTAGTGATTTTCATGTTGATTTTGAAACGTGTTGATGCAGCATCAACCCTTTTTTTTTAGAGGGCTTATTTTTGACACTTTAAATTTTCTAATGTATTAAGTGTGGATATTTTTTTTAAATGTTATATTTTTTGACACTTTAAATTTTTTTATGTCCAATTGTTTTTTAAATCATGATTACTTAACAAATTTTCTTGTTATCTTTTTTTTTTTTAAATGTTGATTACTTGAAAAAATGAATATAAATATATATATAACAAAAAAAAACAACAACAACATAAAAATTGTAAAAGAAAAAAAAATCTGGTAAATGATAAATCAAATAAAAATAAAAATAATTTAAAAAAAAAAAACTATAAAATTAAATAGATAAAAAAAGAAAAAATTTAAAGAAGAAGAAGAAAAGAAATAAATAAATAAAAGAAGAAGAAGAAGAAAAGAAAAGAAAAAAGAAAGTTAAAAACAAACTAGATTAACAAAAAAAAAAAACTAGAAAATTAACAAACAAACCAAAAAATTAAAAAGTTTTAAATAATTTAAAAACAAAATTAAAAAAACAAAAATTAAAAAAAAAAATACTAAAATTAAACCTTCAAATTACATTTAACTAAAATTAGGGCTGGTTCTCAGAATTGGCTCTTGGCCGCCCGGCAACCTGTGGGGGCGCATTTTTTTTCTAATGGTTTATTTTATTTTTATTTTTTTTAAATTTGAGTTTTTTTTTTAGGTTTATTATAATTTTTTTGTATCTTTTTAAATGTTTTTAATTTAATTTTAGTAGTTTTTTAATTTTTGTTTGTTTGTTTTTTAGTTTTGTTTATGAATTATTTAAGACGTTTTTTGGTTGTTTAAACCCGTCGGCCAAACTAGCAGGGCCTAACCCCAAGGGCATCGAGGGGAATTGACCCTGTAACCTCCCAATCGGCGAAGTACTTAACAACGGGGACTCAATCAGTTGAGCTAACCCTTGGGGCTGTGTTTTTATTTACTTAATTTTATAGTGTTTACGAGATTTATAGTATATATATATATATTATATATATATATATATATATAATAAAAAAACAGTTTTTGTTATTATTTATTTCTTAAGTTTTTTAATTCTTAATTTTATTTTTCTTTTTTAACATTTTTATGATTGATTTTTTCCTTGTTTTTTTTTAATCTTTTTTTTTAAGATATATTTTTATTTATCTTTTGTTATTTTATTTTTTTAACTTTTTTTTTGTTTTTTTTCATTGTTTTAATTTTTAAATTTATGTTTTCATTATTCTTTTGAAATTTTAATGTTTTTCGAAGTCATGATAAAATATTTTATGCCATTATTTCAAAATGTATAAAATTTATCCTAAAAAGAAAACCCCAAAGCTTATTTTATCAACACATGTTGAAAATTTACCCCAGGAAAAAAAGTGTTATTCCAACATCAACACTTTTTGTTTTCAGGGTGTTTTTTGCACAACTTTTTCACAAAAAATTGGTTTTCACAACCATTTTTAAAACATGTTGAAAATTTACCATAGAAAAAAAAAGTGTTATTCCAGCATCACCACTTTTCTTTTTTAGCACTATTTTTCGTGTTTTTTGGCTAGAGTTCCCATTTTGAGTTTATGGTTCCCGTTTCAAAGTTTACATTGTTCATAGACCCTATATATCTCTAATAGACTGAAAAAGGATAAGAGAATTAAGGCTTAAAACAAACCAGAAACTTGCCTTCACAAAACGAATCCAAATGAATGAAATGAGACACTAGAAGACAAATATGGGCCAAAACCAGTAAGCAGATAGAAAGCCAACATAGATCCAAAGTTCAAACAAAAATTTGTAAAGGATAAATTTAGTTTTCAAAGCTAGAATTCTAGTCACACATATCGGTCGTGCATCCAGAGACCGGTCGCTTGAATGAAACAACAAGTCAGTGACTAGAAAGTTACAGTCGCTTGTATGCAGTGTTATGCCAACACCATTTCTATTATGGGAAAATTTTACCAAAGCAAGCTTATTACTTTTAACCCAGTAGATCAGAGAATGATCTACCCAAATTTGTGTGTGATCATGAAAAAGATCTAAGATTTAAATCATAATCCTTTGTTATACGAACAAATACATTTAACACTTGCACATGATAAGATGGAGATCAGAATCTAAAACCTGGTATCCTTGCAGATCAGTGAAGTCTCTTGAGTCTGATGCAGAGAAGCACACTTACACTTGAATATTTCGTTCCACCTACAATAAAATAAGACCCTACACACAACACCATCAAAAAAGCAAACATTGACCTTTCTATAGAGGGCTTGTCAGCTTAAAACCAACGTATGCAAGCATAAAGCATATTCAAAACATGGAAATAGAAAAGGAACAAGTATCTATTAATCCAAAATGAAAGTACATCAAATGTATACCTTCCAGCAAAGGAGATCATATCCTCAAACTTGTAGTATGTGATGAGCCTCATTATTGAGTAATTATATGGGCCTTAATTCGCCTTAATCCACCTCCTAGCTTAGTCAAACCAACTATTCTCACAACTTCTTGCATACTTTTGATTATATTTCGTTTATGAAATGAGTTAGAGTTGGATATTTGGCTTTGTGGTCTAATGTGCATGTAATACAAGAATAAATGATAAAAGCAAGGAAAAATGCAGGTATAAAGGATAAAAACAAGGAACTATGGCAAAGACCTTGGTAAAGACTCGAATGGGACAAGGGAAAGTAACTATAGGAGGTAAATCCTCCTCATTTACTACCCCTCCATTCGAATATTCCACCATCAGCTCGGAATGCACACAACCATCACTTTGAAGACTAAAAGACAGCCAAGCAAGGGAAAGGGATAGAAAACAGATTATCTTAAGTTGAGAGCCAAGCCTCCTTAATGGAAAGGAAGTCGTTAGAGACTTCAAATGTATAAATAGAGAGGGTTAGGACCTCAATAGGATTCGGACTTCTATTGTAAAACTCTGTTTTATTTCTGAGCTGCAAAGACTTGTGCTAGTTTGCTCTGTAATCCATGGTTTTTATAAAAAGAATGAGTTATGTTTTAGCCGTCTCTGAGTTAACTCCGAGGGCTGAAGCTCTTAGGTTAGGGCCCAACCCAAGCAGCCAAATCTCCTCTTCATTGTATATATCTGCTAGCATAAGAGTTCTGTTTTGTTTATTTGCTTAAGTAGTTTCATGGTTTGCTGATCCATTTGCTCAAGTAGTCTTCTGGTTCTGATTCATTTGTTTAAGTAGCTTTCTGGTTCTGGTCATTTGTTTGAATAGCTTAATGTTTCTATTCATTTGCTTCAGTAGATGCATTGGCTTTAAGTTTACTTCCATTTGTGTTTTTTAATTCACATGTTAGTTAGAGAAAAAGATTACTATCAGGTTGTGCTTATGTGTCTCGGCCTCATCTCCTCCCTTTGGGACCATGACTTGAGGCAGAGACCCTTCAGCAACCCCAAAAACATAGGTCTCTAGTTCTCACATGGGCTATGGAGTTCGTTGTTTAAAACAGTTGTTTGTTCACCCACACTGGTTTTCTCTGTCATTTTCATTTGAAACTGCCTCCAGCACGTTCCTCATGCATCACTTCATCATCGTCTGATCACCAACAAACATTCTCAATCACCGTCTGATTCACTACTTTCTCCAATTTTTGCCTCGTGTGGATTCCACCTCTCACTTTATGAACTTTAAGGCCCCACCATTGATCTTCCTCACCTGATCTGACGACCATCGTGTCACCTCCACACCTTTAGGCGCTTTAAACCCCCACCGTTAATATGCCTTGCCTGATCCAATCACTTGATCGCCAACTAGTTTGGCTGATCTCCACCGTTGATCAACCCCGCCTGATCCAATGACTATCGCGCAATCTCGTGTGGATTAGTGCACGAATGTTATCCGCCCGAGAGCACATGAGAAAAATGGTTTTCTCATGCTATGTGTCACGCAGTAAGGCTAATCGTGTGAAATTTCCAAAAAATTACTTACAGCCTGAAGGGCATGTGAGAAACTACTTACTGCCTTAGAAACCTGCTCCCTCATTTCTGCACGTTTCTTTTCCCCGCGATATGATCTACGTTGTCCATCTCTTGACTTCACTTGCACGATAAGATCTCAGCCATCCATCACTCTTGTTAGCCTTGTACGTCTATCTCTTGAATTCACTCCCGCGATTAGATCTCGACCATTCATCTCCTTTGTTAGCCTTGTCCGTCCATCCCTTGACTTAACCCACGTGATATGATCTCCACCGTTCATCATGTGTGTTCATCTTGTTCATCCATCTAGTTGCTTAAGCCTTCGCGATAAGACCTCAATCGTTCATCCTGTTCATTAACCCTATTCACCCATCTATCTACGTAACCTCCTGCGTTCCAATCTTCGCCGTTCATTTTCCTTTCACCTGACTGATCCAACGGTTCTTATGCATTGTTGCTCCCTCACGTCCTACTTTCACTAATTTCAACCTCTGATTTCTTTTTCCGCTTAAAACCCAATTTAGCCTAAGTTTCTTTGTTACACCTTAGCCTAGTTTTGATGCTCTTTACTTCTGCAACTTAGATAATTAGCATTAGGTTAGTGTTAATTTAGCAATTTTGCTTAGCATAGATGTTTAATTGGTTAGTTAGGTTATGGTGTAAGTTTATCATTTCATGCTATTTTCTTCATTACTGCAGTAGAGTAGCTCTCTCTTAGAATAGGTTTGCTCTCCTTCCATCAAAGAATTAAGCTTCTTCTGACCCTATAGAAGTTTGGCTTGGAACCCCTGGGGTCTCTTGCTAGACAAATAGTGACAACAGGCAGGACCTTCACTTCTACTTGTGCATATAGCACTGTCACCTCCAAGTTTGTACGAACCCCGAGTTGATAAGTAAAGTTGGTAGCCCTGGGAGTTGCAGCATTATTGTTGCAATACCTAGGCTCATCACTTTTTGGTGTCGTTGCCGGGGAGGTGTCTAAGTAGAAGTAATTATTTCTTTCTTCTATTTCTAGCCTCCAAACTTTCTTTTCTTCTACTTCTAGTCTTCAACTTTCTTCCATTAGTTTATTTCTGCAAAAGTAGTCTAGTTTCTTTCTTTCTTTCAGTTTTCATTATCTACTTTCCTTTCCATTCTGCAAGTACTTTCTAGCTTTAACAAAATCTTACAAAAACCAACCAAAAACATTTCCTTTCATGCCTCGTAGGATTAGGGACACTTCAGGGAAATTCTTGTCAAATACCCCCACTGCATCCAATAGACAACCTTCTCTCTTCTTTAGTGACGGTGAATTGGAGGACCCATTAGGTGAGAAACCTTACCTATTTGAGGAACCTACAGAAGAAAAAGAAGAGGAAGAACCCATTCCTACTGAACCAATGGCTGGAAACCAAAATGACAGGAGAGATAGAGAAAGAATTGAGAGTGCCTTCCCCATCAGGGAAACCAATGGAGACACCAAGATGAAGAATATAAGCCCCTCTGCTCTACCTCATTTCCATGGCCTGACCACAGAGGACCCTAACACTTTCTTATTTGAATTTTTTGTTATATGTCAAACCTATGACTATATAGATGATGGTCAAAAGTTAAAACTATTCCCATCTACCCTCAAGGATGGATCATTGCGCTGGTTCATGGGTTTACCTAGAGATAGCATCACAACTTAGGCTCAAATGCAGCAGAATTTTAACAACAAATATAGGGACTATTGTAGGTCAAAGGACACTAAAGAAGAGATTTTTAGGATGACCATAGGCCAGGATGAATCCCTAGAAGACTATGAAGAAAGATTCCAACTTAGTTACAAAAGGGCCAGGTGCACACTTGACCCTGAGTCACTAAAGCTAGTCTTGCTTAGAGGAGTAAGGGAAGATCTTATAGATAACTTAACTATGATAGCAGGAGGAGATGTCTACCAATTACCCTATGAGGATATTAAGACTATCTTTAGAAACCATTCTAGGGCAGCCAGGAAAAGGGTAGGGGTAGTCAACGTATGGCCAGTACATCATCCTCTAACTTATCCATCAAGGGTGAAATTGGAAATATGCTGGAAGATTTCAAAAGCGACATGATGTAAACCCTTTCCTTGCAATTGGACACCGTGAACATCAAAAGGAAGCAAGAGGAAGTAGAGAGAGCCTTGGCCATCTTTTGTCCTAGATGCACCAGGAGGCATCCTAGGGACGAATGTCCATTGAATTGTATTAATATTTTTTTCAATCTATGAAGAAAACCACTCCACAAACAAGTTCCCTTCTTTACCTGGACTCAAAGCTATATATCAACAAGCTGAAGGGGTCACTGAGCAGCTTTGCTATATCAACCAAAGGAGACCTCTTGGGCCTAGACCATACCAGTAGGGTATGCAAGGGCCATCCCATGCATATTACAACCCCAACCAAACCGCAACTATACCTTCTTGGGGACCCCCTTCTCATCCTTCCTAGTATACACCCCCTCCTTGGTCCTATGCATCTCAGTATCAATCCTAGCCCGCCAGCCAATCATTTCAACCTTATGTTCAGCCACAACATCAGTGGAATACCCCACCTCAGGGGTGGAGGCCCCAATTCAACAATGTTCCAGCCCTATTGCCTCCACCACCTTCCCAACCACAACTACTGCACACTGCTCCACCTAAGCAACCCTAGATGTCTGCCCAAAAAAATCCAAACCCAAACAATAGGCAAGCTAAACAAGCATACAGTGGAGAGACATCATACCCAACTTATGTTGTAGAAATGTAGGAGATCAACCTAAGATTAGGGAGAATTCTCCCTGATAACCAACCTCCCTCTCCACATAGGGAGGTTGAGGAAGAAAAAGAGGAAAGAAACCTTAAAGTAAATCCACCTTTTCCTTAGAGATTAACCCAACCACTCTAACCTACCCCAGAAGAAACTAAACTTCTAGGAGAATTGAAAAATCTATGTGTAAAGATCCCCCTTCTCCAAGCAATCAAAGATGTTCCCATTTATAATAAGTTGATAAAGGAGAAGTGCTTCAAGCATCCAGGAAGAAGAAAAAGGTATGCCCCTACCATCAATGTCATTGGGCAGTTGTCTGACTTAATGCCGGGGCAGGTAATATGTCCAAAATATATAGACCTTGGAAGCCCTGTGGTAGATGTGCAAATCAATGGCACCATTTTCCTACACACTCTGATTGATCTTGGGGTTGCCATTAATGTTATAACCAAGGACACCATGCTCAAGCTCAACCTCCAAGGGTCATTAAGGAAGACCACAACAGTTCTTCAACTTGCAGACCGTTCCACAGTCACCCCTGAGGGAATTGTGGAGGATGTGATGGTCTCCATTGACTCTTGGGAATAACCTACAAATTTCCTAGTTCTACAGCCTAAGGCTAAAGTTACTGGTTACCCTATCATCCTTGGGAGGCCATGGTTGGCCACAACTGATGCTTACATTAGCTGCAAAGCTGGGAATATGACCATCAAGAATGGGCATATGTCCAAACAATTAGTCATATACCCTCCTGCTCAACCTACCCTAGAGCATGATTTACCTTTATTGTTGGAGGAGGAGGAAGAGGATGAGGTATATTCTACCCGAATTTATACTTTCGAAGCAATCATAGGAGGAGGATAGCAAGATGAGGATGATTTAATTGAACACATGCTCCAAATTCCAACTCCTAGTTCACTACCATTAGAAGAATAAGTAAGGGAAACCTAGAACAATCATCCAATTGACTTATGCTTGGCCAATTCCAACCCACTCCGTGTCAAAACCATATAATTTGGCCCAGAGAAGACTTTCAACATTAACCCATCTCTTTCTGCTTTAGAAGAGGAAAAGCTATGCCACATGTTGAGAGAAAACCTAGAAGCCTTTGCTTGGAGTTATAAATAAATGAAGGGAGTACACCCCTCAGTGTGCACTCACCACATATACATCAAAGAAGGTTGTCGGCCAGTCAAGCAAACACAAAGGAGGATGAATGCATATCTCAAAGATATAGTCAAAGAATAACTGCAAAAACTACTAGATGCAGGATTCATTTACCCTATCTCAGACAATGAGTGGGTCTCTCCTTTAGTGTTAGTTCCCAAGAAAAATGGGAAGTGCAGGATTTGTGTTTATTATAGGGAGTTGAACAAAGACACAAAGAAGGATCATTTTCCCCTACCCTTCATTGACCAAGTGCTAGATGGCCTAGCAAGGAAGAAGTTCTTTTCTTTCCTATATGGATTTAGTGGGTACAACCAAACCCAAATCTACCCGGAAGACCAGGATAAGACCACCTTCACCTGTCCTTGGGGTACTTTTGCATATAGGGTCCTCCCTTTTCGCCTATGCAATTCTCCTGCCACTTTCCAGAGAGCAGTCTTATTTTTTTTGCTGAATTAGTACATGATGCTGTGGAAATCTATATGGATGATTTTACACCTTATGGTTGTGATTTCCAAGAGGCCTTGACTAACCTAGGCAAAGTATTACACAAATGCATTGAAATGAATTTGTCTCTCAGTCCAGAAAAGTGTGAATTCTTAATGACTGAAGGGACTGTGCTAGGTCATTCAATATCTCAACAAGGACTCCAGGTGGACCCAAACAAAATAGAAATCATCCAAAGGGTCCCACCTCCACAAAAGTAGAGAGATGTCATAATTTTCTTAGGATTGGATGGATACTACCGAATATTCATAAAGGACTTCAGCAAGTTGGCCTCTCCTTTGTTTGGATTGTTGGACAAATATTTTGAGTTTATATGATCAAAGAGCTTCCAAGATGCCTTAGACATTTTAAAGGGTAAGTTAACCACTGCACCAATCCTTAGAGGCCCAAATTGGGCCCTCCATTTTCATATTCATGCTAATACCTCACACAAAGCCATAGGAGCAGCCTTAGGGCAGGAAGAGGAGAAATTGCCCAATGCCATCTATTTTATCAATAAGAACTTATCAAAGGCTGAGCTAAACTATATTGTGACCGAAAAGGAACTCTTGGTTGTTGTGCATTCATTGAACAAATTTAGGCATTACATTACATGCTATCAAACATTTGTGCATAATGATCATGCTGCAATCAAATATTTAATGAACACACCAGATGTGAATGCTAGAATCATAAGATGGTTTATTCTATTAGAGCAGTTTGATCTAACTATTGTTGATAAGCCTGGCAAGGAAAATGTTGTTGTTGATTTTCTATCTAGAATGAATCTGCCTATAGGTGAAGAAGGAATGGTGGATGACCAGTTACCAGATGAGCATTTGTTTGATATTTCAGTTCTCTCCCCATGGTTTGCTGATATAGCAAACTATCTAGTATCAGCACAGTTCCCACCAAACTTGCCCTCCAAAGAAAACAGCAAGAGAGTCAAAAAGATTGCCCCCTTCACCTGGATTGGGGGAATCTGTTCAAACTTGGCCCAGATAAAATCTTAAGAAGGTTTGTAAGGGAAGAGGAAGTCTTTGACATCCTTCTGACATGTCATGATGGGCCTTGTGGAGGTCACTTTCCAGCAAAAAGGACAACATTCAAAGTGTTACAAGCAGGCTATTATTGGCCTACTCTTCGTCAGGATGTGAAAAATTATATTAGTTAATGCGATCGGTGCCAGAATATGGGAAAGCCTACTCCAAGAGATGAAATTCCCCTACAACCTCAAGTGACTTTCGAGCCATTTGACAAGTGGTGCATGAACTTCATTGGGCCTATCAACTCTCCTTTAAAGCAAAAACAACACATCATTGTGTGCATTGATTACTTGACTAAGTTCCTTGAAACCAAGGCAATTAAGGCAGCAACAGAAGAGAAGGTGGTTGAGTTCCTAAGGGAGAATATATTCTACAAATTTGGGTACCCTAGAGAGCTAGTCACAGACCAAGGCAACCAATTTACCTGCAACATGATTGAAGAACTTCTTATCCATCACAAAATCAAGCATAGGACCTCAACTCCTTATCATCCACAAGCTAATTGGCAAGTGGAGGTGACCAATATGGCACTAGAGAACATCTTAACCAAGGTAGTGAGTAGTAGGAGGAAGGATTGGGCAGAGAGACTAGTTGAGGTCACCTGGCCCTATAGTACAACATGGAATACCACCACTGGATTTACACCCTATGAGCTGGTCTATGGTAAGGGGTTGTGTTGTCCATTGAATTTGAATATAACACATTGAGGATGGAAGCCCAACTAGATTTATATCTCAATCATGCATAGAAAGAAAGGTTGTTACATTTTAATGGCTTGGATGAATTCAAAATGTAGGCCCTCCTACATACAGAGATAGTTCAACTTCAGAGGAAGATCTGGCATGACAAGCACATCAAGGAGAAACAATTTCAAGAAGGAGACTAGGCATTGTTATATGATTCCAGGTTTAAAGACTTCAAGGGAAAGCTAGGGACAAGTTGGCCCGAACCTTATGTGGTGGAAAGATGCCATGACAATGGTTCAGTGCAAATCAAAACTATTGATGAAGAAACCATTACGTTGCTAGTTAATGGACACGGATTGAAAATGTACAAGAGGCCTTTATCAAAACAAGAGTTCATTGACAGTATCAATAAGACAGTGATGATGGTAGAGCAAGTTCCAGCTCCTCCCTCATCAGGTCACTGAAAAAGGAAAAAACAAAAGAATAAGGATTCAGGTGAAAACCTCCATGAGGCGCCTGAGTCCCATCTTTGGGTTGAAAACCTCATAAGGCGGCCCAAGGATGAGAAAAATGAAAAAGAGTAAGAAGATCCCTGGGTGAAAACCTTCCTTGAGGTGCCCAGGGCAGATATCTAGGGTGAAAACCTCTCTGAGGTAGCCTAGGTTTTTCTCTAAAAAAAATATAATAATAAAAGAAAAAAACATAATTTTTATTTGCAGGTGGGTGAAAAAGACAAGAAAAGAGAAAAGAGAATATCTAGAGGGAACCCTGCCTCACATATATTCATCTCCTCCACTCCTTACCATGCATCCCTCCATCAATTCTATTGTTTTTCACTTCATTGCTTCAATTCGGGTGAAGATGTTGTTTTCTAACAGAATCACCACAACCATTACCATCATCCCTGCATCCATATACACTCCTACTCCCTCTATCCATTCATTACAGCATCCTCACAGCACTAGCCAGCAACATGATCAAGAAATTCTAAGGGAGACACCAAACATTGCCAAGTGGTAATCCAGGAGCTCCACAACAACAACATCATCAAATCCAAGAGCTCCATAGTAGCAACAACATCAAATATTCAGTCATAGACACCTGTAAAGGCTAATAAACCATCAACAGGAAGCAGAGGAGGAAGAAGAATAACCATCAGCAGCACCTTTGATCTTTGACAACTACAGAATGCATCAAGACCATAGGTAAGTATCCCACTCACTCACTCATATGCATCATTTGATCAAAAGTTGTGAAGGTTAAGAGGTAGTTGGTTTATAAGAAAAAAGGTGGCAAAAAGGAAATTCTTTGATAAGGCAAAAGAGAATGCAAGAGTCCATAGATACAGTATTGTTATGGCAACCATTTGAGAATGATTGAAGAACTAAGATTTGGGGTAGAAACACCAGCGCACCAAAGACTCAACATACCCTATTTCTTGATGCAATCACTCATAGACTCCAACAGCAAAGTAAAGGAAGGAAATTCCCAGCAATTAGTTCACCATGGGTTGATCAGGATCCTCATTGAGGATGCCCTCCAAAACCTCAGGATCCCTATAAAATGGTCAGTCTTCAGAGACTTACCAGCAGAGGATGACATCAAAACCCTCATCTATGATGTTATTCCTTTTTTCAGTGAGGAGGAGGAAAACCAGAAGAAGATACAGAGCTAGATGGGATGAGATGAATAAAGAAGAAACTAATACAGAGGAACATGTTGAAACACAAGGAGGATGATGTTGAAACAGAAGAAGAAACTGATGGAGATGAGAAAGAACAACAAAAGGAAGAAGATAAGAAAAACAGAGAGGACAGCTGTAGGAAAAGGAAAACCAGCTAGCATGTATGGCCAGCCTCTCATTGGAGGCCATCCAGTGTAGGATGCCAGCTAAATCCTATACTCCTTACCTTAGAGAACAATGGCTGCAATTTTAGATTAAAACACTAGCACAAAGGAGCACCATGCCATTTTAGGACTGTAGGTAGTTTATTGATCTTTGTGATCAAAGTGCACTAGAAGATAGGGCCAAAATGGTTGAGTTTTACTTGTACAACATGGCCCTCACAGACATGAATATTTTGGATCCTAATGCAGAGCTAAGAGATCTAAAATTAATAGCTTTGGCATCATAGAGGAACCATGAGGATTCAAGGGCTGCAAAGATGAAAAGAATATTGGCCTAAGAGAAAAATGAACCTCTTTTCATCAAAGCTAAACAATCAAATCCCATGGCCCTAATCAACACCCATAATCTAATTGCAAATAATCCCCAACTAGCACTTAGATAGCTTACTGCCCAAGAGCAAGCAATTTCACATTTTGAGGATATGTTTAGGCTACTAAGAGATGATAATATACATGCCTACTAAAGGAGATGAAACACTGCCACACAGTTTGAAGATCAAAGAATATCACTTCCCTCAAAGGTTGAGAGAGGCACTCAACAAGACACCTATTTATAAGAAATCAATGCAAAGGTTGAAGGTCAATTGGATAGGCCTAAAACTTAGTCCACCACTACTCCTAGCGATGCTAGAAGGGAGAAAAGAAGAAGAGGAACGAAGGCAGTGGGAAGAAGTAGAAAGGAAAACAGGCTTCTATAAACAAGAAGAAGAGACCACAGTAGAAGAATGGGATGTCAGAGAGGCTACCAGAGCCATGAAGGACATGGACATTGACTATGTTGCTCAAAGGATGAGCAACACTTTCAGTAGGGGGGTGATGACGAGCCTCATTATTGAGTAATTATATGGGCCTTAATTGGCCTTAATCCACCTCCTAACTTATTCAAACCAACTATTCTCACAACTTATTGCATACTTTTGATTATATTTTGTTTGTGAAATGAGTTAGAGTTGGATATTTGGCTTTGTGGTCTAATGTGCATGTAATACAGGAATAAAGGATAAAAGCAAGGAAAAATGCAGCTATAAAGGATAAAAGCACTATGACAAAGACCTTGGTAAAGACTCGAATGGGACAAGGGAAAGTAACTATAGGAGGTAAATCCTCCACATTTACTACCCCTCTATATTCCACCATCGGCTCAGAATGCACATAGCCATCACTTTGAAGACTAAAAGACAGCCAACTAAGGGAAAGGGATAGAAAACTGTTTATCTTAAGTTGGGAGCCAAGCCTCCCTAATGGGAAGGAAGTCGTTAGAGACTTCAAATGTATAAATAGAGAGGCTTAGGACCTCAATAGGATTCGGACTTCTATTGTAAAACTCTGTTTTATTTCTGAGCTGCAAAGGCTTGTGCCAGTTTTCTCTGTAATCCATGGTTTTTCTAATAAGAATGAGTTTTGTTTAAGCCATCTATGAGTTAAATCCGAGGATTGAAGCTCTTGGGTTAGGGCCCGACCCAAGCAGCCAAAGCTCCTCTTCATTGTACATATCTACTAGCATAAGAGTTTTGTTCTGTTTATTTGCTTAAGTAGTTTCATGGTTTGCTGATTCATTTGCTCAAGTAGTTTTATGGTTCTGATTCATTTGTTTAAGTAGATTTCTGGTTTTGTTCATTTGTTTGAATAGCTTCCTGTTTCTGCTCATTTGCTTCAGTAGCTCCATTGGCTTTAATTTTACTTCCATTTGTGTTTTTTTAATTCATAGATTAGTTAGAGGAAAATATTACTATCAAGTTGTGCGTACGTGTCTCGGCCTCATCTCCTCCATCTTGGACCATGGCTTGAGGCAGAGACCCTTCAGTAGCCCCAAAAACACAGGTCACTGGTACTCGCATGGGCTATGGAGTTCGTTGTTTAAAGCAGTTGTCTGTTCACCCACACTGGTTCTCTCTGTCATTTTCATTTCAAACTGCCTCTAGCACGTTCCTCATGCATCGCTTCATTGTCATTCGATCACCAACAAACCTTCACAATCACCGTTCGATTCACTATTTTCTCCAACTACTGCCACGTGTGGATTCCACCACTCACTTTATGAACTTTAAGTCCCCACCTTCGTTCTGCCTCGCCTAATCTGATGGCCATCGTGTCACCTCCACACCTTTAGGCACTTTAAACCCCCATCATCGATCTACCTTGTCTGATCCAACGGTTGTCGCGTCACCCGATCGCCAACTAGCTCGGATGATCTCCACCATTGATTAGCCCCGCTTGATCCAATGGCTATTGCACAATCTCGCGCAGATTAGTGCACAAACATTATCCACCTGAGAGCACGCAATAAAAGTGGTTTTCTTGTGCTATGTGTCACGCAGTAAGGCTAATCGCGTGAAATTTCCAAGAACTGCTTACAACCTGAAGGGCGCGCGAGAAACTACTTACTACCTTAGAAACCTTCTCCCTCATTCCCGCACGTTTCTTTTCCCCATGATATGATCTCTACTGTCCATTTCTTGACTTCACCCGCGCGATAAGATCTCAGTTGTCCATCGCTCCTGTTAGCCTCGTCCGTCTATCTCTTAACTTCACCCATGTGATTAGATCTCAGCCATTCAGCTGCTTTGTTAGCCTTGTCCATCCATCCCTTGACTTAACCTGCGCGATATGATCTCCATCGTTCATCATGTGCGTTCATCCTGTCCATCCATCTAGTTGCTTAAGCCTTCGCAATAATACCTCAGTCGTTCATCCTATTCATTAACCCTGTTCGCCCATCTATCTACGTAACCTCTTGCGTTCCAATCTTCGTTGTTCATTTGCCTTTCACCCGACTGATCCAACGGTTCTTATGCACTGTTGCTCCCTCATGTCCTCCTTTCACTAATTTCGACCTCTAATTACTTTTTCCACTTGAAACCCGATTTAGCCTAAGCTTCTTTGTTACACCTTAGTCTATTTGTGAAGCTCTTTACTTCTGCAACTTAGATAACTAGCATTAGGTTAGTGTTAATTTAGCAATTCTGCTTAGCATACCTGTTTAATTGGTTAGTTAGGTTATGGTGTAAGTTTAGCATTTCATGATGTTTTCTTCATTACTACAGCAAAGTAGCTCTCTCTTAGAATAGGTTTGCTCTCCTTCCATCAAAGAATTAAGCTTCTTCTGACCCTATAGAAGTTTGGCTTGGAACCCCTGGGGTCTCTTGCTAGACAAATAGTGGCAACAGGCAGGACCTTCACTTCTACTTGTGCATATAGCACTGTCACCTCCAAGTTTGTAGGAACCCCAGGTCGATAAGTAACGCTGGTAGCCCTAGGAGTTGTAGCATTATTGTTGCAATACCTAGGCTCATCAGTATGGTGTCCTCTCCTAATATAGTAGAGCTCTCGCGCTATAGTCCGAATACTAGATCTAACCCTCTTTCCTCTCAGTGAGATTATATAGGATCATTCTATCCTTTGGGGGAATGTATCTAGACACCTAGGGGCTTGAGAAGTTGGAAACTTCTACAATAATGGACCCCTAGCTAACTCATACACAAGTGGGTCAAGTTGAACTCCTTGGTAATAACAAACTCTAGAAACCTTTTTCATAATTATGAGTTTTTTCTCAATTATCTCAATTATCTCAATTATGAAATAATTATTATCTCGTAATTATAATATTTTGGTAGATTTATTATGAGAAATGACTTAATCATGTAATTCCACCTTTTAATCATAGGATAAATCTCACATAAGTAAAGTAAAAGGTGAAAATGGATGCATTTTAGCTAAACAACTAAGGTAAGCTGATATTGGGTTTCTCTACTACAATGGAGTGGTAAATAGGGTTATAATAATTGGCATTGGAAGACATTTCTACAAGGTAACCTTCATAAATAAACATTTATAGATGGAAAACCACTCATTTTCTTGAAACGTCTCCCTCCTCAAATAATAATATTATTATGAGGTGGTTATTTCTAGGAAAAACACCTTCATCGTGGCATTTTAGAGCTAGTATTCGTGCATGCCTATAGGAAAATTTCACTACCCTTTTATGATTATTTTTCTTGTGAGAAAGAAAAATGGCATCTAAATTTTTCCTTTACATGAAGACAAGGGTGGAGGAAGTTGACATGTGGCACTAGAATTATCTTGAACATGCATCCAATCACTTTTCTATGGGCTATTGACCTAATTTGCCCACTTGGTAATTGTAAGTATTTTAGTTTGTTTTTATGGGAGAAGCTCATGAGGAAATAATATTTATTTGAAGAAGAGTTAGATATCGAATCTACATAAGGATTTTCTCTCTCCATTTATATGATGGTTTGATTGGTTGGAGATAATGGAAAAAAAAATTGTCTCACCTTTTCAAACTTATTGTGTAATATCATATATTCTTTAGTGATGCCTCAAGGGTATAGTGGAAAATAATTTGTACATAGAAAGTCTTCATTAAGAAAGAAGCTAGTACAAAGAAAAAAATGCAAGTAAGGTATGATCTATTGCTATTTCATTTATTTTGAGTTTTAGGCTAGATCTATTGTAGTGGGGGTGAATATCTTAATGTTTTACTTCTTTACCCTAGGTTCTTGTCTAAATTTTTGAATTTTTAATACTTAGTCTAAGTCCTTTAAAACTAGCCTCCTTGTGATTCTTGTGTAGTTTAGGTTTCTTAGTTTGATGCTCACTAAGCAGACTTCCAAGATGTTTGCGGAATTTAAACAATGTGATAAGAGGACAAATACTCAAGAGCGGATTAGACCCCATAGCCTAAGCAAGATGAGAACATATTCCATTCACTCATCATCCCAAGCCCATGTTTTACATTTACATCATATTTCCATCACAATTGTGGCTAGCTTCTCTTTACTTCAATTCCTAGTATGTGAAGTAAGCCTAGTTGACCAATTGGGAAATCCCCATTGAAAAGGAAACTTTTTGAAAGTCTTAAGTGTAGGGTACAAAGGTAAAAATGGCCAATGTCTTGAGCTCCACAAGTTTGGCACTCATATTTGGGACTTTGAGCAAAGTTGACGATTTGTGTGGTAACAATAAAGATGGGTTTCATAGCCCAAACCATAGTTCAAGACCCATGAGCCTGAAATCATTATTAAGAGACCTACCCATATTGCATTCAATACTTGAAATTGGACGAACTTTTCTCTTATCATCTTTGAAGTCCTTATTTAGGGCATGTATTGTGGTTTGATACACCATGCGTGGTCCATGAGCCTAAGAAGTATTACTTGGAGATAAATACATAGTTCTATTTAAAGTAGTTCGATGGGATTGTTGGGAGGTAGGTGTCACATTCTCTCTGCTCATGCTCAAATTCTTGATGAGACTTTGGCCTATTGTGATAAGGCTAAAAGGGAAGACACCCTCCATTTGTGGGTCCATCCTTGCAAGTGTGTCTATGGATGCCTCAACGCTTGTTAAGTTACAAGTTTCCTACCAGGCATTGCCTTGCATGTTGTTGGTAATAACAAATAGTTTATAGTGGCATCTAGCCAAATTTTTAACTTAGGCCTCACCCAAATAAGCCAAACTAGATGTCAATTCCCCTAGATTAAAAAAACATAGATAAATACACAAATTTGATTCTAAATCATAGCATGAGTTACATAACCCATCCATATTACATTTGATCATTGAAATCAAGCTCCTCTCATAATTATGTCGATAGGCGTCCCTTCTTGAAAATGGTTAGGCTAACCTTCGTCTACCCTTTTCATCCACACTTGACATCTTTCTTAAGCCAATTGTAGGGAAAAACCAACACGGTTTTATTCTAGTAAACCTCATTCCCTGGTCTATTGCCGATTTTTACATTGATAAGCGCCTTGTTATGCATATCACTTATGATTTTAGTAACACCTTGTTACGACTATGGTTGGAAATGAAGTTGTACAACCCCACATCAAAAAATAGTGAACGCGAGAATATCAAAACAATAAAATACATAACAAAATACAAACTTGATGCCTAGTTTTAATTTTCTTTCATTTCCAAGTTCAATGTCTAGGTTCCATCCATATTATAGTCTTACTTGTAACATTTCTTGCGTGTGGAAGCCTTTTGTCGACTCTCAACTCTTCTTAAATCTTGGCTATCAAAAAAATTGTGGCATCTATACTTCTTCTCAACTCCCATATTTTGTGTAAGAATCGAAAAGGAATGAGTTCAGCTAAACTTCTGGTTTTCGGTCTACAAGCTATCGGTTAAGACTTAAAAATGAATGAGTTGGTTTTCATTGTTTCTTAAATATGATGTTGGGGTTACTAATTGGATCATTAACTACTGTGAAGTCTAGCATAAAATGGACTTTGTGAATATGCTAGATAAGTTTTACTTGGTATAGTTTAAATTTTCCTTTAATTAAATTAATAGTCCAGTTTGTGCTATATTGGAATCCATGAAGGACAACTATGTTATATTTCCCTCAATGCAATTTGTATATAGTTCCCTTTCAATTTTTAAATATAAATTCAACTTTGAACATATGAACATGAAGAGTTACTGTGTGGGATTGTATATAGCTTTATAGTGTTTCCCAATCCTTTGGATGTGTATTTGTTCTTCAAAAGTGAGACAACAATGATGGAAATGTCAATGTGTATGCACACCTACTAAGGTAAGGTAGCTGGAAACCTTCTCAATGTCATTGCAACTTTCACAAATAGAGGTAAGGAAATTATGTCTTTCATTTCAACCCCTTGTTCTCTTATTTCTTTCCAACCTATACTTAAGAGTGAATGTTCTTCATTTTAAAGATATTTTAACCTAAAATTGATTCTCCATGATATATAGTTTCAAAGCACTTATTCTCTTTTGTTTATGGGCTAAGGTAGAGGATTTATATGTATATAACACTTCCATGGTATTAATATGTTATTGGGTAGATTTTTCTGTATTTAGTTTTTTATTTTTGTGATTGCTATTTAAATACTAACTAGCATATCAAAAGGAGAAAAAAAGAGAGATTATTTATACTCAAAGTAATCTTGATGTGTTATAGTGTTAATTTAACTTTAACATAAATTAACATAGGGTAGATTCGATTTTGTGCATATTCAGATTCAGGATCAATTTTTGGTTTGTAAGTTCAATTTTTAATTTTGATTTGCCAATGGGTTCCATTTCACGATAAATATTTAATTTCAATTTGAGCCTTGCTCATGCTTTACATAATTTGTTTAAGTGGATACTTACATGCAGATTTTAAAACGCTATGGGATCCCCTTTCAGTGAACTTGTTTTGATACATAATGGAAAAAAAAAAAATATATATATATATATATATATATATATAGATATAATTCATAATGTAATTTTTCTATTCTTAAATTTCTGAAATGGGCGATATTCATTCTTCAAGTGGATAGCACCAACTTTAATTACTTTGATAAAGGCATTAATCAACATGTTAGATTCGCTAATAACATAATGACATGCCTTAAAAATAATTTAAACTTTCATTTTAAAAAAGTTTTAAATTATATATATATATATATATATATATATATATATATATAGATATAAAAGTTATAATTATATAATATTTAAATTTAGCTTTTGATAATAATATTAGGCTTTATAATACAATTATATTAGCTTTTACACTAATAATTAGTAAGTTTTATAATAACTTTAATAATACATATTTAATTATTTAAATAATATTCAAAAACAAATTAATAATAATTTTATTAATAATGTTATTATTAATCTTAATTATAAATTTTAATGTTACTAACATCATAAATAATATTAGTATTATTCCTTGATGGGGTGGATCAGTAAGGGAATAATGAACTTAACTTTGGGGATAACGTTCGTCTCACCCACGTCCCACCAAGCAATCAATGCAGGGTGGCATGGAGGATGAGAGTTAAGTTTCACATGTATATCCATGGAATTCAAAATGTATTGAGTTCTAAAGAGTTCAGGAGTAAATTGTCTTAAGGTGGTGAATTTAGGCTGAGACAAGTTTTTTTCTATACCAAAAGGAGAAACTTATTGTAGGAGACCAATCTAGATTGTAAACTTTGGCTAGATTTTCTAGAAATACAAGTTCGGTATATGCTTGTTGGAGTGGTTGGTGGTCTTTGATGGCCTCCTTTATATTTCCTATAAGCTCTAGCTTTGATTATGCTTGTTTTTATCGGTAAGTGGTAGTCTTTGGATCCTACCTACTTCTACCATTATTTGAAAGTCTTGGGCCACCCAACAACCCCCCTTTCCTTTTCCAAAATGAGAAGGGTCCCCACATGTACATACACAATTTGTGACGATTTCTTCTTGATTTGATGGGTTTAAATATCTTTCATATATTTTATTTACTTATTATAAGGTTCTCACTATTTTCATGTCATGACTTTGGTTATTTTACTTTTTCATGTGAATGTATTATACCTTGTGGACATTTTGATAGTTGCTTGTGATTTCATGACGATAATTTAGGATGCTTTAAATCCCTAAATGGCGATTCTAAGTTCTACACATATTCAAGGTTGAATGTTTAACTTGATGTTTATCCTATGACATAAAAATCCATTCTATAAACTTTTATAACCTACTGATTTTGTGATTTGAATGAAATACCATAAATATTGCCTGAGGTATTCCTTACCATTGTTGAAGTCCAGGTCTAATTTAAACATCTTTACTCAACTCAATTTCAAATAAAGAAAATGTATTTCAAAATAGAGATAATAACCACCACATAATTCGGTACTATTTTGATTGTATACCCATATTCATGGCAGTCATTGTTGATGTAAAGGAAATTGCTCAAGATCACTAAAAAAACAAAAGTTTTGGGAAAGAAACACATGCCATCTCTCATAAATTTCACCATAAAATTTATATTAACCCTCAGAAACATGACTTACATCATCACTACCTCAAGTGTTTCTGCTACATATATAGAGAAAGAGAGTACATTAATTCATTTGGTCGAAAAGGTTCAAATAGTTTAATTTCTTCAATTCTCTTGTCTTTCTTCTCTATTTTTGCCGTAATAAATGTTCGGGATTGAAGACAAACTCACATTTGATGCATATTAGTCTGTTATTGGTCTAAACTTTTCAAGTTTTCTTTGGCCAGAAAATTTGTGTTTACCAATATAAGCAACAGAACATAAAGAGCTTAAGATGCTCTAAGACAAGATTTTCATTTAGGTGCTTAAAAGGCCACCCAAAGTTTTGGTTGTTTCTCTTTTGCTAGTTGATATTTACTTGACTCTAATTTGAAACTGTTGACAATAAATCCAATTAAAATGCAGGAGCTTAATAGCCAATAATAATTTTCCCAAAGCTTGAAGATGAAATTGTTGTCAATTGCTTGATGTAATCAGGGAGAACCTTTGGCACAAATGACTAAATCATTCATGCTCGACTTGATTTCTAGAATTAACTGCAACATAGGAAAGGAATAATAAGTTGCTTCACTCACTACTCCTCATTGGAACAATATTTGGTTGTTCATTAGGATGTATTTCTAGCATAATTCCATTGTTCTTTCCCAAAGCATTTACAAGAGATGTAGTCATTATTAATGAAATGCTAGGAGTATAGTGCCCTATTTTTCTGAGTATGTTTATCACATCACACTCATCAATTATCTATCAAAGGGCTATTGGGAACTGGAAAATATAAAGTTGTTGTTCATCTAAAGATGGTGGTTGACAAAGATTTAAGCCAATTATGTTATAATCAAAACTATTGCAAGTAAACAAAATACACATTTATCAAAATTGTTGAAGAAGCTAACCAACAAGTGCGGTTAGATTGGATGGTTGTTTACAACTCATAGAACATTTGTGTGAGCACTTAATATTAGAAATATCATATTAGGGAAACTATCTGATTCTTTACAAGAATAAATTTGTTGCAAGGGCCTTCAAACTCAGTAATGTTATATACTGACGAGTCTGCGTGAGATCTATGGGAGGTCTAAGCTAACATAGACAAGAAACATCAAAGATGTTGAAATTTCTAAGAACTTTTTATTGTTTGTGTGGTGAGTGAAACATTTATGGTTTATACAATGCCCTAATAGTGTAGTTGTGAGGTCTCTAGTTCTATAGAAAGTAAATCATCAAAATCTCATATCTCCACCTTTTCTAGTGGAAACACACACCTAATCTATTTAGAATATTTTAAAAACCCTAAAATTTAGGTTTAGTGCCTAATATTGGTGTATCTGTATTTATTATTTTAATTCTTGATTAAGGCATTTTCCCTAAGTTTTATTTGTGAATTTGTCACGGGGTTGTAACTTAATTCCATGGGTACACATGAGACTAGGCACTCCCCATTTTTCCACAAGGAAAAAACACATTAAAAAAAATTGATTTGCACTCACCTTAGCCTAAACCTTGTTCACACATGGAAAGTCACTCATGTTTTATTCTTATCCTTTGACAAAATATTTGAGGAGTTAGTTGAGCCTTTAGGTGACTAGGAATATTATTTACCCATGAACCCTAGGGTTTTGACCCTCAACCTCACCCACCTTATCAACTCATGCACACCTCCTAGGTGGTGTGCTCCACTATGAGTATATATCCACTTCTTGCATAATATTGTTCATACCTTTAATGTATGTGAAATGACTACTGATGCCTTGACTTAGTCAAAGGGTTCTCATTTACACATATTTTGAGATTGCATTAAATTGATGAAGGCCCATTTTTGTTAAGAGCACCCCTTCTAGGGTGAGAACTTCAATATTGACTTGGTCAAAGCGTGCACAAATGCACATTATTCAAGGGTATACTCATTTTCTCTCTTTTAGGGTGAATTCATGCATGGTGAAGGTTTAAATGTGAACATGGAGAAAAATTCAAAGTGGTCCATAAGGAATAAGAACCCCTAATGCATGAGATCATAAGACTAATGGTTGAAATGCATTACAATGATACTTAAAGCTCAAAATGGGAGGAAGGAACCAAGACTACAAAGCTTGATCGAAGGAACTCAAGTGTTGAAGTCTCAATTTTGCCGATAACATCCCTGAGGTGGGCATACCCATGCTCGGTCATAAATAAATGATGAACATGGCCGCCACAAAAATACACTACGGATCCATGACATGAAATGCTAGAACATGGCCACGAAGACATATACAGTGGATCCATGTGACTCAATAGATAGAGCATAGCCACCAGAAAATACAATGTGGATCTATGTCACAATATACATCAGTAGGACTATGGACACATGACAGACATAGAAGAGTCTCAAGATAATGCTCAAAGTACATGAATGATACATAATTCCAACGCAGCCTGGGAAGGATGCCATAGAAGAGTGAGATGTCCCTAATCCATAGTATTCGACATAACCCTAATGGTACGAATCTACATCATGCAAATAGATGTGCTGAGGTCGAACATGGTCAAAACCGTCTGATTATCGGCCAATGAGGTAAACCAGTAACAGACACAAGGGAATCCACCAACGAGGAAAATGGACCCCAAGGTACCTATTATAGTCCACCAAGTGTGAATAAATGAGCTGACGTCGAAAACTAGTGAATTCAACCAATCAGAAGCCAATGATGTAAACCCACTGTCGATCATGAGATAGCCTGCCACTAAGGCCTGCTAGCTCCAAGGTACTATTGGTTCCTAGATCAAGCTCCTGGAAAATAAGCTTAAGTTGACAAGAGAATATTCATTGAAGGAGGGTCTTGATGTATCCCCCATCAATCGACATGGAATAGACCAGGATTATGTGATGTATGAATTCATGAAGTGATGAAGTACAATTGACACAGAGATGGCCACCTCAAAAATGTCAATGGGCTACTGTAGAAGGACGACACAAGTTGAGACTTACCTTGAACACATAGGGGCACGACACAAGAGTGACTTGGCAACATGACTAATGAGAACCATGTGATATCATGTAACAAAGTAGGAGGCATTGAGGCATGCTCCATGTGACTCAAAGAATAACGATCTGGAGGATTAAACATAATCATATGTATGGTACAATTCCTAGGCAAGTTAAAACCCAACTATAATATAATGAAACAAACAGGTGTCATGTCCAAGGGAGATGTAAAGGATGTTGTCTTTTGATAAATAATGGAAATAAATGTTCCCTCCCTTCTCTTTCTATAACTTCCTTTTTTGTAAAGTTGTCCCCCAAGCCCGAAAAAGAGATAAAAATATACAAGGGAGAACCTCCTATCCATAGTAGACTAGGGTATTCCTTTTTCGTAACTAGTCTATCCCAGTGCAGAAAAGGGTTAAACTTATACTGGGTAGATAGCCCTTCAGGTACTTTTATAAGTGTGAAGGAGACAAGTCCATTCGACAATCTTTTCTAAATTAAGGAGTCTGAAAAAATCTTAAAGGAAACTCATCTTAGAGGAATAAGTGGTATAGAGGATAACAACTAGTTCTTGTAATGGTGGAAATACTCATGATAAAGAGGAAAAGAGGCTGGCTAATAATACCACTCATTTAGTAGTTCCTCCAAGAAAGGGAAAAACACCAAGTGAAGGCAGATGATAGGCCAAGTAGGTGATGATGATGGGAGAGAAACCAAGGCACAAACTAAAAAAATAGGCTGATAAAAACTAGCAATCACAAGGGAAAAAGTGTGGAATTCTCTTCAAGTATGGATAGAAATATGATGAAGAAGAGGACATGAGGCGCAAATTCTAGGTCATGGCTGGTCAGAAGGAAGGAATTCCGAAACAGAGTAAGAATGACTACATGGACACCAATACAATAAAAGGATGCTAGCTAGGGTATCCACGATCAGGTAATTTCTACTGCCAAGTGATGACATGCATAAAGGAGAGTGGCTAAAGTCATAACTTGACGGGGTTGGACCTAAGGCATAAACATGGCACTGATGGTCAAAATGCAACGATTATGGAAAAATGACCTACTCCTATATGCCAATAAGAGGAAACATACCTTAGGCCCATTAGATGTTGCAATAAAAATGTCACCCTATCCTATAAAAACCATCCAGAAATACTAGACCCATGGCTAAATCACATAATGAAAGAAATAAACATGGATGGGGTGAAAGCAAGGCCATATATTTTTTGGTTTTTTGTTTTTTTTTTTAATTTTTTTTGGATTTTTTAAGGCATGACAAATACCCGCATCACACACCAAAACCTAAAAAAAAGAGATAAAGCATCACACTCCTATGTACAATATGTACAAGCACGACACATTCCATTAGGTCACACTAAAGTGTGCCCACAACCGAGCATAGGCCAAGGGTATCTACACACAAACTCATGGAGGAGTGGAGGTACCATATGGCTTACCAATGTGGGGCCATGCCAAAGGAAGTCAAACTGATCACTCCAGAAAGGTTGACCATGCCAAGGACATTCTAACATAGTCATGCTCTCAAAATTATCCAACGGACAAAAGGGAGGATCAAGACATAAAGGAGGTACAAGGCACTCATCAACAGGTGGTAAGGATTTGGACAATTCATTGGCATGTTCGTTAGTAGAATCCTAAGACTTTTCTCAGTCTATGGGTGGTATTTCCAAGGATCGCTGAGGAGGTTCCCTCTTAGTCGATCCAAGATTTATGTTGCCAAGCACTTCTTGTTCCAAATCACGGAGACTAGAGGAAAAAAGAGGAATAATGTTCCTAATATTTTCAATGGGTAGATCCATGAATGCCGAGTTAACTTTTTGGAGAGTTTTGTTATCAAGGGATTCATGTGGAACAAGTGGAGTAATTGGCCATGTAGGCAAAGGATCCTGGTCATAGTCCATATTTGGATGGATTTTTTTACCAACGTTTGGAGGTATTGATGGGACTACTAGAGGGGCAATCTCTTCCACAATGTGTGGAAAAGCATACTTACTAGCTTGACCAACTTCCATAAGAGCTAGTGACACCACGCAAGGATCAGGAGGTCTACGGGGTCTAGAGGTGTCGAAAGAGATCATATGCATAGGAGATTTAGAAGAGGATGAAGGAATTTCAAGCGATGGTAACTGAGGAAATAACCCAATAAGATATGACTTTTTAAAAAAGCATATGCCAACACTCTGATGTTCACCAAGGTTAATTCCAACAAGTGGGACTGAGTTCCCCATATTGGAAATTTGGGTTGATGGCATACAGTAGTCAAGTTGATCAATGGTAACAATATTTCCTTCATGAGGAAAGAAAAGTACACAGAAGATAAATGAGACAATGACGGTCACCCCATAGAACCAACTACACCCAAGGAGTAGGTTATAGTCCAACGCAGCATCGATGACTTCAACATCAACATAGGCAATTTCCCCCCCCTAACTCGATGGTGAACTTGGAAAGAACTTCCTTAGGAACAAATTTGTGTCCATCAAAGGATTGAAGAGTATAATTGGATGTGGCGAGTGCCCGAGAGCCAAGAGCTTTCCAGCATGATGTTGATATGATGCAAGTAGAAGATCCATCATCCCCCAAAGTGTGATTAATATTATTATGGAAGATATGCATAGTAATCTGAAAGGAAATCAGGTGGGAAAGTTTAATGGAAGCCTTGTAAACATTAAAGGTGATGAGGTTTGAGTTAGAAGGGTCGACTCCACCCATTGTAGACAAAAAGGCCTTGTGTTGTTGAGGAAAAATTTGCAAAACCTTCAAGGCAGACATGGCATATGGATCCTAGGAAATATCTTCAACAATATTGTATTTTTTAGTGGCTCAGGCATAGGGATTTTGTGTTGTCTTATGAGCGACACCCTTGGGGGGGGTAAATAGGTTCCATAGGATTATGTAATGTGAGAGGTCCAATGGAAGTAGGTGGAGTGAGTGAGTCCTTAGGAGAAGAAATTGACTGAGGAATATCATATGACTTGGCTCATGTGGCCACATTCACAACTTCTTTGCACATAAAGACAAACAAACTATTAGTAGGATTGAGAAAGGGCCCCTCATTTCCCCCTTGCAGAGGTGGAGGAGGCTGGGAAACCATATATTGTTGTGGTTGCATAGGAAATGGATGAGTTAAAACTACATGATGTTGGGTAGATTGCGGTGGTACAAGGAGCCTATGAACTTTATCCATCCAAGGGAATTTGTGAGTAAGATGTTCACCTTGACAAATGTTACAAGGGAATTTAATATTTTAACAACGCTCTCTAGTGGCCCCTCCCTGATTCTCAGGTTTGGTTGAGTTTCCTGAGCAGTTTTATTTTTCTGTTTATTCTTCTTATTCTTTTTACCACCAGTTTGTTGGTTGCTCTTAGATTTTGTGGACATCACCGTAATAACATTGATGGATATCTCAAAAGAAGGTGTTTTAGGAGAGCTAGACGCACTTGTCAGGGCTTGTGATGTAATGATCAAGTGCTCAAGTTGAGCAAAAAATTGGCTCATGGAATCAGAAACAAACCCAATCACACCATCAACATATGGGCTATGAGTAGGTTTCGGTGGGTCAATGAAAGGCCTAGGGGCATTGGGCATTACTTCATAAAGCATGCCCAACTGTGAATAAATCAAACCCGGTTGTTGGGCAACTAAAATAGCTTTCTCTTCAATGATGACCCTAAACATGGACACATCTTTATCAATATGAGGTCTTAAATATCAAATGCACCATTTGCGTAAAATCTCATTGGGAAGCGTGGTTCTCACCAACCTCTTGCAACGACACCACTCATGAATATGATCAGAAATCCACATGGAACCATCTTGTTTAAGTTTGACAAGAGATCATAATCGATATCGTACCACATAGGCAACTAAAAGTGTGTCAAAAAAATTTGGGCTAATGATGAAAAGTCACTGTAGGATGTTGTGTCCAATCAACGTACCATTTCGCAACATCCCCAGTTAAAATATGTTAGAACAGGAGTAGCTTAATTGAATCGTCCACTAAAGAATTAGATGAACAAAATAGGTGATACATGGTGATATGAGTAGATGAATTCTCCCCAGACTTTCCTTCAAATTTGGGTATGTCAGAAGGAAATTTTGTGGGTATAGGTGGCCACCAATGATCATGTCTAATGGGGTCGTTGGTCAACTTAGCCTAATTTGGTAAATCAAAATAAGATATAAATGGATTATGAAGTTGACTAAACAAGTCATAGGTAGGAGAACTACTTGACCAGCTTTGAGGTCCCCCCATATAAGGATTATGATGTAGAGATTCTTGACCTTTGTAAGGATTTGTCCCATCATATAAAGCATGTGGGCCAGCATAACTAGTAAAAGGAGTTTCCCCCCTAGGGTAAGTGCCCCCAGAGAACAATGGACCCATGAGAGCATGGTTGCTAGCAGGGTTGTATCCAGGAGGAAAGGATGGACTGGCCCGAGTGGTAGCACAGACATAAGGAGGATAACTCATAAAGGCGAAGATATTAGTAGCAAGGTTTCCCCCTAGTAAACTACCCACTCCTGGAAAAGTGTTGAAAGGTGGGGCCCCTCCAAATAACAAACTATACCAAGTTTGTGACATAATAGAAGCGATGTTGCCCCTAGGATGAATAGGAACAACTGATGACACCCCCCCCCACACACGCACACATTTCCAAAAGTAACCACACCTAACTAAGGAACATGAATGGTAGGTTGAGCAAAGCTAGGTGAAAAGCCTCTTGACCCTATCGATTGACTAGGGTGAATAACCATGGTCAACATAGAGGACGGAGTAGGCATGGAAACATTTGGGAAATTTGTGGGAGCTATAGATGAAATTAATGGGATGCTTTAAGAAGATGTGAGAGGTGTAGATGGAGGAGTAGTTATGTCTCCACTAAGAGGTGGAAATGGTGACATGGCAACTGACACTGCCAATGGATAAGGTAAAGAGGTCTTAGAATCCACCATAGGATAGAAAATGGACAAAAGGATGTGAGTATAGGTATGTGTAGAACTATCAAGGTTCAACTACAACAATTAAGGTTCTAAACGATCGGTCAAAGGTGGATTAGCAGGACTAGCAAAATCGTTTGCTAACATTTCAATGGAAATCAGATCACTACAAGAAGGACCAAGTATAGATTCCACAACTATGGGTTAGTCAGGGTCTTGAGCAATAACATGCACTCTCCATGCAGGAGTAAAAATTCTACCTCGTTCAGGAGGAAAACCATGTATACGATGTGACTGACGACGAATAAATTAAGCCAGGGTGAAAATTTATAAATTAGCACAATTATGTTAGTGCAAAAGCTCTATGTCCAAAACTACTGACTCAGAACAAACAAAACACACAAGAAAATTCCTAAGACGTAGTCACACACAAACCAAATATAAATAAGTTGGTGGTGTGACAGTTATACTAGTGACCTACTTCCCAGCCCTTTTAGTTCTGAAATCGGTGCAAGTGCCCTTATTAGCCATGGGGCACCCTCCGAAAGTACTGAGAGAGTATGAACAATATTTATCCCAGGTATAGAGAAGGTGACCCCGACCCTGCACCTGTGTATGAGCCCTAAAAATATTAGCCACTATTGTTACCACTGACAATAATACATCCTAGGGGACACTCACAGGCTAAATTTACACACAAGGGTAGGACACTTAGTTTATAAAGCTAACACTAAAACCCCTTTGAGAGTTGCCTCCCAAGTGGCCCCCAAGTGCTACAGCAAAATGTTAATAACATCATTTATAATACATGCAAATTCTATTATATCGCACCACCCAAAACTAAGTGAAATGGGTGATGTCACCTTGCCCAGCCCAAGCGTGACCTTATCCTTAACCCTCTTGTGAGAAGGGCTTCCGAGATTGCACTACTACAAGTGGATTTGTCTCCCTACTGCAAGATGCTAATTTTTTTTTGTAGTCTTGGAGCAGTTGACTTGCACACCTATCTCCAAGACCCTAGCCTAAACTAATGTTGGTGTACTACCAGTACAAAGAAAAGGATGAGTCTAGTTTCTTTTATTATC
Organism: Pinus tabuliformis; assembly: GCA_031772625.1. Taxonomy (NCBI): domain Eukaryota; kingdom Viridiplantae; phylum Streptophyta; class Pinopsida; order Pinales; family Pinaceae; genus Pinus; species Pinus tabuliformis. The sequence goes on from CM062819.1 coordinate 1,310,955,596, forward strand.
GCGTTAATTTTAAGTGGTTGTTATTTACACAGTTGGGATGCGGCGTGAAACTTAGATGGTGTGAATGAATCTTGTTAGTAACCCTGATGCAACTATATGCAAATTCTTCTATTCACTTTAATGAATTCTAACTAGAGGAAGGTAAGAGTTTTTCACTACACACCAATGCTTATGATAATGCACCTCTCACTAAATTATTAAATGCAAAAATCTCAAACTTATAAATATTTTGACCCAAAAACAAACCAAAAGCAAAGCAACTGAAAAGAGACCAAAGAAAAGTCCCCAAGCTAGAACGCCAAGCACTTCAAAAGCATCAAAGCTAGGAAAACAATACTAAAGAAACAAACACACTCAAGCAATGATAAAGAAAGCCAGGAGTGCAAGAGGAACACAATGTCAACAAGCTAGGGCTGTAGCACAATGGCTCAACAAAGGCCAATGTTCTACAAAGGTCAAAACCAGACCCTAGAGGCAGGAAGGCCTAAACAAGATCAAATGAGAGTGATAAAAAGCAATGGAAACACACTCACATGAAATTTTCTAGATGAAAATTGCACAATCAATCACAACACCACTAATTGTAACAAATTTAAACAAGAGAAGAACGAGATCACTTAGAAATAAGTGACAAATCCACACAAAGGCAAAAAGACCCGAAAGTGGAATATGAAATAGGTCTAAACAGTCACTGAAAATAGCCAAACATATCTGAAGATGAGATGTAGAGAAAAAAGACAAGTCTCAACCAAAACACCTAAAAGATCTTCAAGAATACCTTGAAAGACACTAGCTATGGAAGACCTCAAACCAAATGTTCAAAAATTGATCAGATCAAATAGAAACCAGTCACTAATCAGCAACATAAAATCATAAACAATGTAAACTTTGAAACGGGAACTGCTACGATTACTCGTTTCGTTGAGGTAGCAAAAAAGTCAACTGATTTTGAAAAGTGGTGATGCAAAATACACTTCTTCTTTTTTCGGAGCATATTTTTGACACCTTAAATTTTCTTATGTATCAAATATAAATATTTGTTTTTAAATGTTAGTGATTTTCATGTTGATTTTGAAACGTGTTGATGCAACATCAACCCTTTTTTTTAGAGGGCTTATTTTTGACACTTTAAATTTTCTAATGTATTAAGTGTAGATATTTTTTTAAATGTTATAATTTTTGACATTTTAAATTTTTTTATGTCCCATTATTTTTTAAATCATGATTACTTAACAAATTTTCTTGTTATCTTTTTTTTTTTAAATGTTGATTACTTGAAAAAATGAATATAAATATATATATAACAAAAAAAAACAACAACAACATAAAAATTGTAAAAGGAAAAAAAATCTGGTAAATGATAAATCAAATAAAAATAAAAATAATTTAAAAACTATAAAATTAAATATATAAAAATACAAAAAAAGAAGAAGAAGAAGAAGAAGAAAATAAATAAATAAAGAAAAGAAGAAGAAGAAGAAGTAAATAAATAAATAAAGAAAAGAAGAAGAAGAAGAAAAGAAAAGAAAAAAGAAAGAAGAAGTTAACAACAAACTAGATTAACAAAAAAAAAAAAAACTAGAAAATTAACAAACAAACCAAAAAATTAAAAAGTTTTAAATAATTTAAAAACAAAACTAAAAAAACAAAAATAAAAAAAAAAAATTATAATAAACCTAAAAAAACAAAAAAACTCAAATTTAAAAAAAGACATTTAAAATTTTAAAAACAAATAAATATACTCAAAAAAAAAAAATCACCCCCATGGGCCGTTGGGTGGCTTAGGGCCGGTTCTCAGAATTGGCTCTTGGCCGCCCGGCAACCTGTGGGGGCGCATTTTTTTTTGTAATGGTTTATTTTATTTTTATTTTTTTTAAATTTGAGTTTTTTTTTAGGTTTATTATAATTTTTTTGTATCTTTTTAAATGTTTTTAATTTAATTTTAGTAGTTTTTTAATTTTTGTTTGTTTGTTTTTTAGTTTTGTTTATGAATTATTTAAGACGTTTTTTGGTTTTTTAAACCCGTCGGCCAAACTAGCAGGGCCTAACCCCAAGGGCATCGAGGGGAATTGACCCTGTAACCTCCCAATCGGCGAAGTACTTAACAAAGGGGACTCAATCAATTGAGCTAACCCTTTGGGCTGTGTTTTTATTTACTTAATTTTATAGCTTTTTTCAATTTTTTCCCCAATTTTTTTTATCGTTTACGAGATAAAATACATACATATATATATATATATATATATATATATAGATAGATAGATAGATAATATGTTTTTGTTATTATTTATTTCATTATATTAAATAAAAACCAGTTTTTTAATTCTTAATTTTATTTTTCTTTTTTAACATTTTATGATTGATTTTTTTTTGTCTTTTTTAATCTTTTTTTTTAAGATATATTTTTATTTACCTTTTCTTATTTTATTTTTTTAACTTTTTTTTTTGTGTTTTTTCATTGTTTTAATTTTTAAATTTATGGTTTCATTATTCTTTTGAAATTTTAATGTTTTTCGAAGTCATGATAAAATATTGTATGCCATTATTTCAAAATGTATAAAATTTATCCTAAAAAAAAAAACCCAAAGCTTATTTTATCAACACATGTTGAAAATTTACCCTAGAAAAAAAAGTGTTATTCCGACATCAACACTTTTTGTTTTCAGGGTGTCTTTTGCACAATTTTTCAAAAAAAATTGGTTTTCACAACCATTTTTAAAACATGTTGAAAATTTACCATAGAAAAAAAAAAGTGTTATTTCAGCATCACCACTTTTCTTTTTTAGCACTATTTTTCGTGTTTTTTGGCTAGAGTTCCCGTTTTGAGTTTATGGTTCCCATTTCAAAGTTTACATTGTTCATAGACCTTATATATCTCTAATAGACTAAAAAAGGATAAGAGAATTAAGGCTTAAAACAAACCAGAAACTTGCCTTCACAAAACGAATCCAAGTGAGTGAAATGAGGCACTAGAAGACAAATATGGGCCAAAACCAGTAAGCAGATAGAAAGCCAACATAGATCCAAAGTTCAGACAAAAATTTGTAAAGGATAAATTTAGTTTTCAAAGCTAGAATTCTAGTCACACATATCGGTCGTGCATCCAGAGACCGGTCGCTTGAATGAAACAACAAGTCAGTGACTAGAAAGTTACGGTCGCTTGTATGCAGTGTTATGCCAACACCATTTCTATTATGGGTAAATTTTACCAAAGCAAGATGATTACTTTTAACCCAGTAGATCAGAGAATGATCTACCCAAATTTGTGTGTGATCATGAAAAAGATCTAAGATTTAAATCATAATCCTTTGTTATACGAACAAATACATTTAACACTTGCACATGATAAGATGGAGATCAGAATCTAAAACCTGGTATCCTTGCAGATCAGTGAAGTCTCTTGAGTCTGATGCAGAGAAGCACACTTACACTTGAATATTTCGTTCCACCTACAATAAAATAAGACCCTACACACAACACCATCAAACAAGCAAACATTGACCTTTCTATAGAGGGTTTTGTCAGCTTAAAACCAACATATGCAAGCAGAAAGCATATTCAAAACATGGAAATAGAAAAGGAACAAGTATCTATTAATCCAAAATGAAAGTACATCAAATGTATACTTTCCAGCAAAGGAGATCATATCCTCAAACTTGTAGTATGTGATGAGCCTCATTATTGAGTAATTATATGGGCCTTAATTCGCCTTAATCCACCTCCTAGCTTAGTCAAACCAACTATTCTCACAACTTCTTGCATACTTTTGATTATATTTTGTTTATGAAATGAGTTAGAGTTGGATATTTGGCTTTGTGGTCTAATGTGCATGTAATACAAGAATAAATGATAAAAGCAAAGAAAAATGCAGGTAAAAAGGATAAAAACAAGTAACTATGGCAAAGACCTTGGTAAAGACTCGAATGGGACAAGGGAAAGTAACTATAGGAGGTAAATCCTCCTCATTTACTACCCCTCCATTCGAATATTCCACCATCAGCTCGGAAAGCACACAGCCATCACTTTGAAAACTAAAAGACAGCCAAGCAAGGGAAAGGGATAGAAAACAGATTATCTTAAGTTGAGAGCCAAGCCTCCCTAATGGGAAGGAAGTCGTTAGAGACTTCAAATGTATAAATAGAGAGGGTTAGGACCTCAATAGGATTCAGACTTCTATTGTAAAACTTTGTTTTATTTCTGAGCTGCAAAGACTTGTGCCAGTTTGCTCTGTAATCCATGGTTTTTCTAATAAGAATGAGTTATGTTTTAGCCGTCTCTGAGTTAACTCCGAGGGCTGAAGCTCTTGGGTTAGGGCCCAACCCAAGCAGCCAAATCTCCTCTTCATTGTATATATCTGCTAGCATAAGAGTTCTGTTTTGTTTATTTGCTTAAGTAGTTTCATGGTTTGCTGATCCATTTGCTCAAGTAGTCTTCTGGTTCTGATTCATTTGTTTAAGTAGCTTTCTGGTTCTATTCATTTGTTTGAATAGCTTAATGTTTCTATTCATTTGCTTCAGTAGCTGCATTGGCTTTAAGTTTACTTCCATTTGTGTTTTTCTAATTCACATGTTAGTTAGAGAAAAAGATTACTATCAGGTTGTGCGCAGGTGTGTCGGCCTCATCTCCTCCCTTTGGGACCATGACTTGAGGCAAAGATCCTTCAGCAACCCCAAAAACATAGGTCTCTAGTTATCACATGGGCTATGGAGTTCGTTGTTTGAAACAATTGTTTGTTCACCCACACTGGTTTTCTCTGTCATTTTCATTTGAAACCACCTCCAGCACATTCCTCATGCATCACTTAATCATCGTTTGATCACCAACAAACATTCTCAATCACTGTTTGATTCACTACTTTCGCCAATTGTTGCCTCGTGTGGATTCCACCACTCACTTTATGAACTTTAAGGCTTCACCATTGATCTTCCTCACCTGATCTGACAACCATCGTGTCACCTCCACACCTTTAGGCGCTTTAAACCCCCACCGTTAATATGCCTTACCTGATCCAACGGTTGTCGCTTCACTCGATCGCCAACTAGTTTGGCTGATCTCCACCGTTGATCAACCCCGCCTGATCCAATGACTATCGCGCAATATCGCGTGGATTAATGCACGAATGTTATTCGCCCGAGAGCATATGAGAAAAATGGTTTTCTCATGCTATGTGTCATGCAGTAAGGCTAATCGTGTGAAATTTCCAAAAACTACTTATAGCCTGAAGGGCATGTGAGAAACTACTTACTGCCTTAGAAACCCGCTCCCTCATTTCTGCACGTTTCTTTTCCCCGCGATATGATCTACGTCGTCCATCTCTTGACTTCACTTGCACGATAAGATCTCAGCCATCCATCACTCTTGTTAGCCTTGTACGTCTATCTCTTGACTTCATGCCCGTGATTAGATCTCGGCCATTCATCTCCTTTGTTAGCCTTGTCCGTCCATCCCTTGACTTAACCCACGTGATATGATCTCCACCGTTCATCGTGTGTGTTCATCTTGTTCATCCATCTAGTTGCTTAAGCCTTCGTGATAAGACCTCAATCGTTCGTCCTGTTCATTAACCCTATTCACCCATCTATCTACGTAACTTCCTGCGTTTCAATCTTCGCCATTCATTTTCCTTTCACCTCACTGATCTAACGGTTCTTATGCATTGTTGCTCCCTCACGTCCTACTTTCACTAATTTCAACCTCTGATTGCTTTTTCCGCTTAAAACCAAATTTAGCCTAAGTTTCTTTGTTACACCTTAGCCTTGTTTTGATGCTCTTTACTTCTGAAACTTAGATAATTAGCATTAGGTTAGTGTTAATTTAGCAATTTTTCTTAGCATAGATGTTTAATTGGTTAGTTAGGTTATGGTGTAAGTTTATCATTTCATGCTATTTTCTTCATTACTGCAGTAGAGTAGCTCTCTCTTAGAATAGGTTTGCTCTCCTTCCATCAAAGAATTAAGCTTCTTCTAACCCTATAGAAGTTTGGCTTAGATCCCCTGGGGTCTCTTGCCAGACAAATAGTGACAACAGGGAGGACCTTCACTTCTACTTGTGCATATAGCACTGTCACCTCCAAGTTTGTATGAACCCCAAGTTGATAAGTAAAGCTGGTAGCCCTGGGAGTTGCAACATAATTGTTGCAATACCTAGGCTCATCACTTTTTGGTGTCGTTGCCGGGGAGGTGTCTAAGTAGAAGTAATTATTGCTTTCTTCTATTTCTAGCCTCCAAACTTTCTTTTCTTCTACTTCTAGTCTTCAACTTTCTTCCATTAGTTTATTTCTGCAAAAATAGTCAAGTTTCTTTCTTTCTTTCAGTTATCTGCTTTCCTTTCCATTCTGCAAGTACTTTCTAGCTTTAACAAAATCTTACAAAAACCAACCAAAAACATTTCCTTTCATGCCTCGTAGGATTAGGGACACTTCAGGGAAATTCTTGTCAAATACCCCCACTGCATCCAATAGACAACCTTCTCTCTTCTTTAGTGACAGTGAATTGGAGGACCCATTAGGTGAGAAACCTTACCTATTTGAGGAACCTACAGAAGAAAAAGAAGAGGAAGAACCCATTCCTACTGAACCAATGGCTAGAAACCAAAATGATAGGAGAGATAGAGAGAGAATTGAGAGTGCTTTCCCCATCAGGGAAAACAATGAAGACACCAAGATGAAGAATATAAGTCCCTCTGCTCTACCTCATTTCCATGGCCTGACCACAGAGGACCCTAACACTTTCCTATTTGAATTTTTTGTTATATGCCAAACCTATGACTATATAGATGATGGTCAAAGGTTAAAACTATTCCCATCTACCCTCAAGGATGGAGCATTTGCACTGGTTCATGGGTTTACCTAGAGATAGCGTCACAACTTAGGCTCAAATGCAGCAGAATTTTAACAACAAATATAAGGACTATTGTAGGTCAAAGGACACTAAAGAAGAGATTTTTAGGATGACCATAGGCCAGGATGAATCCCTAGAAGACTATGAAGAAAGATTCCAACTTAGTTACAAAAGGGTCAGGTGCACACTTGACCCTGAGTCACTAAAGCTGGTCTTGCTTAGAGGAGTAAGGGAAGATCTTCTGGATACCTTAAATATGATAGCAGGAGGAGATGTCTACCAATTACCCTATGAGGATATTAAGACTATCTTTAGAAACCATTCTAGGGCAGCCAGGAAAAAGGGTAGGGGTAGTCAACCTATGGCCAGTACATCATCCTCTAACTTATCCATCAAGGGTGAAATTGGAAATATGCTGGAAGATTTCAAAAGCGACATGATGCAAACCCTTTCCTTGCAATTGGACATCGTGAACATCAAAAGGAAGCAAGAGGAAGTAAGAGAGCCTTGGCCATCTTTTGTCCTAGATGCACCAGGAGGCATCCTAGCGACGAATGTCCATTGAATTGTATTAAGATTTTTCTCAATCTATGAAGAAAACCACTCCACAGACAAGTGCCCTTATTTACCTAGACTCAAAGCTATATATCAAGGAGCTGAAGGGGTCACTGAGCAGCTTTTTAACATCAACCAAAGGAGACATCCTGGGCCTAGACCATACCAGCAGGGTATGCAAGGGCCATCCCATGCATATTACAACCCCAACCAAACCACAACTATACCTTCTTGGGGACCCCCTTCTCATCCTTCCTAGTATACACCCCCTCCTTGGTCCTATGCATCTCAGTATTAATCCTAGCCCACCAGCCAATCATTTCAACCTTATGTTTAGCCACAACATCAGTGGAATACCCCACCTCAGGGGTGGAGGCCCCAATTCAATAATGTTCCAGCCCTATTGCCTCCACCACCTTCCCAACCACAACTCCTGCACACTGCTCCACCTAAGCAACCCTAGATGCCTGCCCAACAAAATTCAAACCCAAACAATAGGCAAGCTAAACAAGCATACAGTGGAGAGACATCATACCCAACTTATGTTGTAGAAATGTAGGAGATCAACCTAAGATTGGGGAGAATTCATTCTGATAACCAACCTCCCTCTCCACATAGGGAGGTTGAGGAAGAAAAAGAGGAAAGAAACCTTAAAGTAAATCCACCTTTTCCTAAGAGATTAACCCAACCACTCTAACCTACCCCGGAAGAAACTAGACTTCTAGGAGAATTGAAAAATCTATGTGTAAAGATCCCCCTTCTCCAAGCAATCAAAGATGTTCCCATTTATAATAAGTTGATAAAGGGGAAGTGCTTCAAGCATCCAGGAAGAAGAAAAAGGTATGCCCCTACCATCAATGTCATTGGGCAGTTGTCTGACTTAATGCCGGGGCAGGTAATATGTCCAAAATATATAGACCTTGGAAGCCCTGTGGTAGATGCGCAAATCAATGGCACCATTGTCCTACACACTCTGATTGATCTTGGGGCTGCCATTAATGTTATGACCAAGGACACCATGCTCAAGCTCAACCTCCAAGGGTCATTAAGGAAGACCACAACAGTTCTTCAACTTGCAGACCTTTCCACAGTCACCCCTGAGGGAATTGTGGAGGATGTGATGGTCTCCATTGACTCTTGGGAATAACCTACAGATTTCCTAGTTCTACAGCATAAGGCTAAAGTTACTGGTTACCCTATCATCCTTGGGAGGCCATGGTTGGCCACAACTAATGCTTACATTAGCTGCAAAGCTGGGAATATGACCATCAAGAATGGGCATATGTCCAAACAATTAGTCATATACCCTCCTGCTCAACCTACCCTAGAGCATGATTTACCTTTATGGTTGGAGGAGGAGGAAGGGGATGAGGTATATTCTACCCGAATTTATACTTTCGAAGCAATCATAGGAGGAGGATAGCAAGATGAGGATGATTTAATTGAACACCTGCTCCAAAGTCCAACTCCTAGTTCACTACCATTAGAAGAATAAGTAAGGGAAACCCAGAACAATCATCCAATTGACTTATGCTTGGCCAATTCCAACCCACTCCGTGTCAAAACCATAGAATTTGGCCCAGAGAAGACTTTGAACATTAACCCATCTCTTTCTGCTTTAGAAGAGGAAAAGCTATGCTACATGTTGAGAGAAAACCTAGAATCCTTTGCTTGGAGTTATAAATAAATGAAGGGAGTACACCCCTCAGTGTGTGCTCACCACATATACATCAAAGAAGGTTGTCGGCCAGTCACGCAAACACAAAGGAGGATGAATGCATCTCTCAAAGATATAGTCAAAGAATAACTGCAAAAACTACTAGATGCAGGATTCATTTACCCTATCTCAGACAATGAGTGGGTCTCTCCTTTAGTGTTAGTTCCCAAGAAAAATGGGAAGAGCAGGATTTGTGTTTATTATACGGAGTTGAACAAAGACACAAAGAAGGATCATTTTCCCCTACCCTTCATTGACCAAGTGCTAGATGGCCTAGCAAGGAAGAAGTTCTTTTCTTTCCTAGATGGATTCAATGGGTACAACCAAACCCAAATCTACCCGAAAGACCAGGATAAGACCACCTTCACCTGTCCTTCGGGTACTTTTGCATATAGGGTCCTCCCTTTTCGCCTATGCAATTCTCCTTCCACTTTCCAGAGAGCAGTCTTAAGTCTTTTGCTGAATTAGTACATGATGCTGTGGAAATCTATATGGATGATTTTACACCTTATGGTTGTGATTTCCAAGAGGCCCTGACTAACCTAGGCAAGGTATTACACAAATGCATTGAAATGAATTTGTCTCTCAGTCCAGAAAAGTGTGAATTCTTAATGACTAAAGGGACTATGCTAGGTCATTCAATATCTCAACAAGGACTCCAGGTGGACCCAAACAAAATAGAAATCATCCAAAGGGGCCCACCTCCACAAAAGTAGAGAGATATCATAATTTTCTTAGGATTGGATGGGTACTACCAAATATTCATAAAGGACTTCAGCAAGTTGGCCTCTCCTTTGTTTGGATTGTTGGACAAATATTTTGAGTTTATATGATCAAAGAGCTTCCAAGATGCCTTAGACATTCTAAAGGGTAAGTTAACCACTGCACCAATCCTTAGAGGCCCAAACTGGGCCCTCCATTTTCATATTCATGCTAATACCTCACACAAAGCCATAGGAGCAGCCTTAGGTCAGGAAGAGGAGAAATTGCCCTATGCCATTTATTTTATCAATAAAAACTTATCAAAGGTTGAGCTAAACTATATTGTGACCGAAAAGGAACTCTTGGTTGTTGTGCATTCATTGAACAAATTTAGGCATTACATTACATGCTATCAAACATTTGTGCATAATGATCATGCTGCAATCAAATATTTAATGAACACACCAGATGTGAATGCTAGAATCATAAGATGGTTTATTCTATTAGAGCAGTTTGATCTAACTATTGTTGATAAGCCTGGCAAGGAAAATGTTGTTGTTGATTTTCTATCTAGAATGAATCTGCCTATAGGTGAAGAAGGAATGGTGGATGACCAGTTACCAGATGAGCATTTGTTTGCTATTTCAGTTCTCTCCCCATGGTTTGCTGATATAGCAAACTATCTAGTATCAGCACAATTCCCACCAAACTTGCCCTCCAAAGAAAACAGCAAGATAGTCAAAAAGAGCGCCCCCTTCACCTGGATTGGGGGAATCTGTTCAAACTTGGCCCAGATAAAATCTTAAGAAGGTTTGTAAGGGAAGAGGAGGTCTTTGACATCCTTCTGACATGTCATGCCTTATGGAGGTCACTTTGCAGCAAAAAGGACAACATTCAAAGTGTTGCAAGCACTCTATTATTGGCCTACTCTTCATCAGGATATGAAAAATTATATTAGTCAATGCGATCGGTGCCAGAAGATGGGAAAGCCTACTCCAAGAGATGAAATTCCCCTACAACCTCAAGTGACTTTTGAGCCATTTGGCAAGTGGTGCATGAACTTCATTGGGCCTATCAACACTCCTTTAAAGCAAAAACAACACATCATTGTGTGCACTGATTACTTGACTAAGTGCCTTGAAACCAAGGAAATTAAGGCAACAACAGAATAGAAGGTGGTTGAGTTCCTAAGGGAGAATATATTCTACAAATTTGGGTACCCTAGAGAGCTAGTCACAGACCAAGGCAACCAATTTACCTCCAACATGATTGAAGAACTTCTTAGCCATCACAAAATCAAGCATAGGACCTCCACTCCTTATCATCCACAAGCTAATTGGCAAGTGGAGGTTACCAATATGGCACTAGAGAACATCTTAACCAAGGTAGTGAGTAGTAGCAGGAAGGATTGGGCAGAGAGACTAGTTGAGGTCACCTGGCCCTATAGTACAACATGGAAGACCACCACTGGATTTACATCCTATGAGCTGGTCTATGATAAAAGGTTGTGTTGTCCATTGAATTTGAATATAACACATTGAGGATGGAAGCCCAACTAGATTTAGATCTCAATCATGCATAGAAAGAAAGGTTGTTACATTTTAATGGCTTAGATGAATTCAGAATGTAGGCCCTCCTACATATAGAGATAGTTCAACTTCAGAGGAAGATCTTGCATGACAAGCACATCAAGGAGAAACAATTTCAAGAAGGAGACTGGGCATCGTTATATGATTCCAGGTTTAAATACTTCAAGCGAAAGCTAGGGACAAGTTGGCCCGAACCTTATGTGGTGGAAAGATGTCATGACAACGGTTCAGTGCAAATCAAAACTATTGATGAAGAAACCATTACGTTGCTAGTTAATGGACATGGATTGAAAATGTACAAGAGGCCTTTATCAAAACAAGAGTTCATTGACAGTATCAATAAGACAGTGATGATGATAGAGAAAGTTCCAGTTCCTCCCTCATCAGGTCACTGAAAAAGGAAAAAACAAAAGAATAAGGATTCAAGTGAAAACCTCCGTGAGGCGCCTGAGTCCCATCTTTGGGTTGAAAACATCATAAGGCGGCCCAAGGATGAGAAAAATGAAAAAGAGTAAGAAGATTCCTCGGTGAAAACCTTCCTTGAGGTGCCCAAGGCATATATCCAGGGTGAAAACCTCTCTGAGGTAACCTAGGTTTTTCTTTAAAAAAATATAATAATAAAAGAAAAAAACATAATTTGTATTTCCATGTGGGTGAGAAAGACAAGAAAAGAGAAAAGAGAATATCCAGAGGGAACCCTGCCTCACATATATTCATCTCCTCCACTCCTTACCATGCATCCCTCCATCAATTCTATTTTTTTTCACTTCATTGCTTTAATTCAGGTGAAGATTTTGTTTTCTAACAGAATCACCACAACCATTACCATCATCCCTGCATCCACATACACTCCTACTCCCTCTATCCATTCATTACAGCATCCTCACAGCACCATCCAGCAACATGATCAAGAAATTCTAAGGGAGACACCAAACATTGCCAAGTGGTAATCCAGGAGCTCCACAACAGCATCATCATAAAATCCAAGAGCTCCATAGTAGGAACAACATCAAATATTCAGTCACAGACACCTGTAAAGGCTAATAAACCATCAACAGGAAGCAGAGGAGGAAGAAGAATAACCATCAGCAGCACCTTTGATCTTTGACAACTACAGCATGGCATCAAGACCATAGGTAAGTATCCCACTCACTCACTCATATGCATCATTTGATCAAAAGTTGTAAAGGTTAAGAGGTAGTTGGTTTATAAGCAAAAAGGTGGCAAAAAGGAAATTCTTTGATAAGGCAAAAGAGAATTCAAGAGTCCATAGATATGTCTAGTCAATTTAACGTCTTAAATTGCTCTACATAAATTATCAATCCGGGTATCGTAAACTGATGAAGTGTGGTGCACCATATGTGCTTAGTTAACCTTTTCCTTACTTCGTTGTTTTATAGATTTTATTTTGTTTTGGGTTTTTGTTTTTGTTGGTTTCCTAAAGTGTCTAATGCAAATGGAAATCCTATTCTAAGGTCTTAAGAATACTTTTAAAGAACAAGTATGGATAGAGATTTCAAAACAAGGCCTATGTCCCTAATGGTAACTTCCAAAACTTAGCACTTCAAAAGATCTTGAAACGTGTTATTGATGGAATTAGTACTTAAACAAAAGTGTAAATATGTAGCTACTTCAATCAAAATAAAATGCAATAACCAATCAATGAGCTAGTGACTATGAGACCCAATATCTTTGCTGTTGTATAAAAAGAAAACTGAAAAAAAAAAAAGTGAAAACTGAACTTAAAGCAACTCAAAGACTGAAAGCAAAGCAACTAATTCACACTACTTCAACTCTTCTGATCCTTT